>CM053591.1:126973959-126991172 GCA_028646515.1 Pseudochirops corinnae
ACGCTTCCGCATTCAGGTCTTTTATCACCATCCCTCATCCAATCACAGGCTCGGATTACATTTATTACCTTATATGGCACAGCAAGCTAGCTAAGCCACACCCAAACTACGTAACCCTTTTACCCCCGCCCCCAACACAAAAGGAACTTCAAATCTCATTACTGTTACACATGTTCTGCCTTCATTAACAACAGCCTATCACAAACCAAGAGATCCAAAAAATTAGGTGTCACTATCATGACATTACAATCTCTATCCTATATTATTTAAGTATGTCTGTGAGGTCATTTACATGAATACTCCCTTCATTGATATAAAATATAACCAGTTCCCATTATTTCATCATATGTGTTTTTTTTACCTTTTGACAAAATTTCCATAGACACTTGATATGATGAGCTGGCAGCCTTCCTCAAGGACTTTTATTATTTCAGAGATAACAGTATAACACTTGGGCTACCTACTTATTTTGTTGGCCAACCTTCTTTTCTTGTTATACGTGTTCTTGAAAATATCTTGGTATGATGCTTCTCACATATTTATAAATATTTGCAATGTCTGATTGTGCCCACTGTGCAACTATTGCCTTTTCAATCACTTGATTTCTTTCTGCAGTTTGTAATGCCATGCACAAGCAGCTTCCCAAAAGAATGCTACTGTGAACTGCTTTGTTCTGATTACACATTGTAGTGAACACTCCATTTATTCCATTACAAATCAAGGCAAACATTCACAATAAATTACAATATAATATTCACAACATTACATCTCATCACAGAAAATCATAATTAGAATGGCCACATAGGTTTCACCAAAGTGGTAAGAGTATTAAGAACAAAGAACAAAAGAATAGTCAACTGATATCCCTAAGGAGGTTTGCCTCCTCAGTCATTCAGTCATCTCACAATACAATAATCAATCTTCCACTCTTGGGGCAATTATAGATTAACTTAATCAGTCATTTATGTAGCAATCAGTCACTAAGTATCATTAATCACTAAATACAATCATTAGAAAATTACACAAACCCTCCGTCCCTCAGTGTCTAGTAAACTTCGATTTCATCACACCTTCAATATCCAAGGAGAGACCTTTTCTTCATGGTCTCTCAGATTCCTTGGGTCCCCTTCCATGATCCCAGCTTCTACCTGAATCCACCAAACAGTCTCCTGGATTCAGAGGCAGACAGCTCCCAGATTCTTTTCCAGTCTTCTGGGCAGTTCCTGCTACACACTCAAGTTCACAGGATCCGGCACATCTCAAAACCTTCACAACTTCTGTTGATGGGAACTTAAGGATCAACCAAGCCACGAACAAAGTCTTATCACGGTCATGCTTCTTTGGTACTCCAGCAGTTCAGCTGGCCCTAGGACGCAGAAGAAATCTCAGCCTTCCAGGTGGCAGCAGTCACTTTGGCCTTACAGGCAGCCTTCCCGACAGCAGCTCCAGCTTTCACCAGATTCTGGTCTTGTAGAAAACTCCAACTCTGTTCTCAGTCCAGTAGCAGCCCAACTCCCAGATGCTGGAACAATTCTGCTTTCTCCACCAGGAGTAAAATTCTTGGTTCTCACTGTCTCTCCTCTGGAGCTCTTCTTAAATACACACACACACACACACACACACACACACACACACACATTGGCTTCTTGTCTTAGCCAACCCCTTCCTGTTACATCAGCAACAGAAGACAGAGTTCACACCTTCTGTTTCTTTCACAGGAGTACTTAGCCCTTAGATATTAAGGGCTAAGTACCTGCAAAATTAATTACCTTACACAGTTGTGGCATAATATGTACTCTACCTATGTGACATAATTTAGCAAATATTGGTGTTAAAAAACAAACAAACAAACAAAAAACCTAACAAATTTTGCTGCAGAAGGCAGCTTGGGATATTGAAAGTGCCTTACAATTTACCAAATTTTATTGATATGAACTATAATACTATTCCTTTCCAATTTGGACCCTAGAACTTTGTCCATCTACAGAATTTACCCAAGACATTTATTTTTTTAGTCTGGTTTGTTTTATTCCATATGAATTGCTAGGCCAATATTTTTTTAGTTAATTTCCTTGAGTAGCTCCTTTATTTTTCCAGGGTTTGATGAAACCATCACATCCTTATCAATAATATGAATAGATGGAGAACCTCAGGGCAAGTCCAATCCCTCTTCTGTTTAAACTTTGGAAGACAAAGATGGTAGAAGAAAGCCTAAGAAGTTGGTAGAGTACAACATAACCTAGTGCTCAGGTGCTGCCTTACCTCAAAAAATAAATGAGAAGGGTTAACAATAATACGACACAAAGAATATTGACAGAAATACAAGAAATAATATGATCATAAAGTAATTCTTATAGAAAATGAAAAGAAGGCTACATTTTTTTTTGCATTTTGGAGGGGGGAAGGGGGGACAATTGGGGTTAAGTGACTTGGCCAAGGTCATATGGCTAGTAAGTGTTAACTGTCTGAGACCATATTTGAACAGAGGTCCTCCTGACTCCAGGGCCAGTGCTCTATTTACTGCACCACCTAGCCATCCAAGAAGGCTGGAATTTTTTTTTAAAGCTATTTAATTGGTCTATAGATACCAGTACATCCTATACTGGTGTTTTCCATATCCTGGAATTCTTCTCTGGCAGGTGGAAAGAACGGGTGGATGAGAGGATTCTCTGCAAAAAACAAAAGCAATAAAAACCCATTGGTCAGAATTAAAGAGGTAGATGGGACATTATCTATTTCTCTACCTCCTTTTGTGGGAAGGGGGAGGATAAATATAAAATATTTTGGGCAAATGGAGAAGTAAAAATTGAATCCTGCTTGGGTATGTGTGTGTGAATTTTTCCTTCTACTCCCTCAAAATTAATAATAATGTCCTATATTAGACGTTCATGGCTTTCGGGGACATGCTCTGGAATGAAGCCTGAGAAGAGAATTGTAGAACATTATTTCCTTAACTCCAGTGTGCTATGTGCAGAGTGAAGAAAAGATTTCAGTATCAAGTGCTAGAATCCTGGTGCTCAAAAAAATCATAGGTCTTAAATCAAAGGCTAGGGAAGTCAAACTGAGGAGACTTCCTGCTACTTCTGGGGTTAGAAATGTTGTTGTTGTTGTATTCTGAAAGAACATAGCCAGGGAATTAACCTGAGCCATGTAGGCAACTTAACTATGGCTGACCAATGAAACAATATGGACTGTTAAGATCAGCCTGTGAGAGCACAACAAACAGACGAATCATCTCTTTTAGGAAGCAGCAGCATATTACGTCTTGAAAGGATATCAGAGATCTTGCAGAATCAGATGCATAAGTTAATATTCAGTTTCTTCCTCTGCAAAATGACAGTGCTTAGCAAAGCACTTGGCGAATAGTAGGCATTTAATAACTTTATTGATTGGCTAACTGAATAAGTAATCGTATTCGTAGCACCGACCTTACAGGGCTACAATTAAGATCAAATCAGAAAGGCTCTTTGCAAACTTTAAAACCCTATATAAATGTTAACTACCTATATTAAATCTTCAGTATTTCAAATGTCATTTTTATTCTTCATGTTGCTTCTGAGATTCTAGAGTCATTCTGGACTCCTCATTATCTCTTATTCTCTATAGCCAATATGTTGCCCAGGCCTATTGATTTCACCTTCACAAATATCTCAAATGCATCCCTTTCTCTCTTCTGATAGTACTACCACTCTGGTATAGGTCTTCTTTTCTACATTCCTGGACCATCACAATAGCTTGCTGGTGGCACTACCTGTCTCTTCTTTTTCTGCTCCAATCCATCCTTTAAGACAGGGACTGTCTTTTGCCTTTTTTGTATCTCAGTGCTTAGCAAGTGCTTAATAAATATATATTGACCCATTGAATTATGCTGCTATTTAGGATGAGGAAAAACTCAGTCTGGAAATGTTGGAAAATACAGTAGATTTCACATCTGCTTGTTTAACCTCCTTAAAATTCTGTCTATATACTTTTCAGTATGATCTGGGTTAGTTGGGTTTTATAACAAAATTCTTAAAAAAATGTTTTTCCCAGATTTTTTTTGCTCTTTTGTCATCATTTCACAGTGTCTTAATTTATCATGCAAATTAGCTCATGGTCTACATTTCAGAACAGATAGAGAAAATCAGGTGTTTGCTAGGTGACATGGTTTTGGAGCTCATGATCTAATTACAGCAACTATATTATATCTATCAATTAGACTGCTTTGAGAAAAAATGATGATCTTTATCAATGGCTTTGCTTTTATTCATTTCTTATTTTTCAGAGTTAATAATTTGTTTTGAGAAGACATGCCAAACCTCTGGTAACAGCATACAATGTCTTATCAGCTTTATCCTTCCTTTTAAGTTGGTATTGATTTTCACCTTTCCTCCAACAAGTCATTGATCCATTTGTACATAGACTTGCTTATTATGAAAATACTCCTATGTAAATAACAGGTTTTTTTTTTCCTACTTGTAATGTTCGGTGTTCAATTAATCTAGAACCTTTGACTTTTTTTCTTTTAAAAAGAAAAGCATTACTGATGCATGTGTGTCAACAATCTGCAACCCATGGTCCTTTTATAAATTCTGAATTCTGAATCTTTCAAAGCCCAGCTCATGTTCCTTTACACAAAACTATTATTGATTTCCTCAATTGTTAAGTTTTCTTAAATTTTAGAATTACTTCGTATTTCTTTGCATATAATTTTATTTGTACATGTTAGTTGCATTACCACCCTCAGGAGAATGTAAATCCCTTGAAGACATAGACTATTTTACTTTTCTCATTGCATTTCCAATACCTAGAAAGGTGCCTGGTATCTAGTTATTCTTTCGGTACATTTAATTTCCACTGGTGTTACAAATTTGGTGTTATTTAGTCTCATTGCCACTACTTTCACCTTTCACCTTACTCTTTCCAAAGAAGAAATAAGGAGTAACCTCACTTTCTACAATTAAGAGAGGCAGAACTAGGCCAGATCTGACCATAGTTGTTGTTTTGTTTATTTTGTTTTATTTTGTTTCTTGTTTATTTTTTATGTGGTAGTTGAATGGGTGAAGCAACAGAAATTGCCTGTTTAGCATGCCTCATCCCATCCTCAGCTCCGTCTGCATCTCTCAATGCCACCAGAAAGGAAGAAGAGACAAATTAAAACCCCACATCAATACATTTTAAGATCAGATAGCCAAGTGAATTGTACTCTCCTTATTCTTCCCATATTTTGCTTATTGACCTTCATTAAGCTCACCAGGTAGAGTTCAATTCTCACAGACACCCAACTGCTTCTAAAATCTGACACCTCAGTGTAGACTAGTAGATATACTTGTGACACCGATTTCCACCTATATAGAGAATACTTACTGTAGATGTTCCCCAAAAGGATCCTTCTATGTGTTGTCTATGGTGCAACCAAGGTTCCCCTCACCCTCCCACATCACGTCTTTTTCATATTATCTTGAGAACTGTGATGAAAGAATTAGAGAAGGGCTGTGCATGTTTCATTTTTTTCTAGGCATTTGGCAGAGGTTCTCATAATATGGAGAAGGAAAAAAAAGTATTAACCAATAGATAATGCTGTTTGATTAACTCAGAATTGGTAAAAAGGCAGTTGAATGAGCCCTGAATTTAGAATTAAGACATAAATCGTTGAATCCTAGCTCTACCATGTATTACCTATATGAATTTGGACAATAAACTTAATCGCCTCATCTCTAAAATGAAGAGTTGGGCAATGTGATCGCTAAGATTCTTGTCAATTCAAAATCTAGGATTTTGGAATGGCTAAACTGAAAAGGTGATGATTAATGGAAGCACCCAGTGTTATGATACAGAGTTCTGGGCTTGGTCTTCTTTCGTTCAGATTTTTAATAGTGACGTAAATAAAAATGTGATTGCATGTTTATCACATCAGACCCAAGTCCTATCATGACAGTTATTTGCACGTTGAATTTTGTCAAATCTAACAAAATTTATTTTGAAAGTGATTGAAGCTAAAATGCTTCTCTCTAATTTTGCAAAATCACTAGCAGAAGTAGAAGATATTTGGACTGGTCTGGGGTGGTGGAGAAAAGGCAGGTGATAAAAATGAAAAACACCTGAGAGCTCTAGGATACTTCGACTTCTAAATGAGCCAAAAGAGTGGTATGATAAGCAAAAAAATAAATGGATGAGAGCTTGGCTGCTTTAAGAGAAACATGGTTTCCAGAATAAAGGAAATGCTATTTATGTTATGTTCTATCTTTGTCAGGTTACATATAGAATATTATATTCAGTTTGGGGGCACTGAATTTTGAAAGTTATATGGTGAGAAGTGATTTTTGAGAAGCTCCAGAGTATAAAAAAAGATTGTAATCATGATGGCAAGAACACTTAAAGCCATGAGAGATTTCAAAAAAGAATTGGAGGCTTTTAATTTATTTGGGTGGTGACAAGATTGTGATATTTAAGTATTTGAAGGTTTTTCATTTAAAATAGAAATAAATATATTTTAAGCAGACCTCAAAAGACAATAATAGGGCCAAAATGCAAGTTGCAGGGGCAATTTAGTTGAGCATGAGAAATAAATAAACAAAAAAGGATGAATAAATGAGTAAACCAATAAATAAACAAATGAATGAGTTATTGGATTTATGTGTGTATAAGTATATGTGTATAGATATGGGTATGCATGTGTATGTATGTATTTATATGTATGCAAGCACATATAAACATACCCACATATATGTCTATGTGTGTATTTATGTGTAGACACATATATGCAAAGTTTTCTTGAAGTAGAATAAGGAACCCCAGGTGGTAATGGCTTTTGTTTTCATGGAAGTCTTCAAGGAGAAGCTGTCTGAAAATTGTTGATTTATCTTAAAGAATACTCTTTGTTATGGACTAGGTATTTGGTCAAATGACCTTTGAGGTTATTGCTAATTCTAAGATTCTGTAAGACTTTAAAATGCATTTTATGTACACACATGAATACACACACATTATCTCCCTCTTTAAAATATAGACAGTTTAAGAGCAGGAACTGTTTTTGCTTCTTCTTGTCACAATGTCTGATATACAGTAAGCTTAATAAATGCTTGAGGATTGATTAATTGATTAATAAATATAAAGTCATGGGACCAGAGATTTGCAGCCAGAAGGAATAATAAATGTTCTGAATCCATTGCTTATTTTATTAATAATAAAATTAAAGCTAGGAGTGTTCATTTTTTTTTGTATAGTCTATATCATTAGTAAATGATAGAGTCAGGATTTGAACCAAGAACTTCTGACACCAGTAAATGGTGAATTCTATCATATGTTTAATCTTCATACCTATACTAGAATAAAAAGTTGAGAAATGAATACTTTACCAAATTACACTTATGTGACAAGTGTAGACCTCATGATCAGATAGGCATACAACAGAAAAAAAAACCCCAATATTAATAACGTTGAAGGAATGAATTAAAAAAATACTAAGCAATATCATGAACAGGTACTGTGAATACAAAAGCAAGAAAATTGTTGATCTCAAAGAGCTTATGTTCAAATAAGGGAATATTGCTGATGGTAGTGGTGTCAAACTCAAAGAAAAACAGACCACTGAACTGTGCATTAAGATCTTTGCAGGTACATATTGACTTAGATAACTTCAATTTAATAATATTTTATTTTATTGTGCACTTATTTGCTTTGTTTACTATATCTCAATTACATTTTAATCCAGCTACAGCTGTATAATAGATGTCTTGCCCATGCACCTCTTTTTTTTTTTTTTTTTTAATTTCTGGTATAGCAGAATGTTTTCTAACAGTGGAATGTGGTCTATGGAAGTCTCTGTTCCTCTGGAAAGTCACCGAGATAGGGAGTAGAGCCATGAGGAAGTAGTTTGATTCACTTCTCCCAAATTAATTAGTATTAATTTTATTAGCACTGCTCTTTTCATAGAAAGATATAGAGAGTACTAACTGTGTGTATATGAGTATGTGCACGTGTGTCTTTATGTGTATACATATGTTGGAATCGGGGTATTTGTGTAGTGGCAAAACAGGTAGGTGATCCTGGAGGAACTTAGTCAGCAATCTGGGACTGGCTAGATGTAGTGGGCCATCCCCAGTTCAGACATGATCACACTAGAATGGATGGCTCAAAGCTTCCTTCCTCAAATGTACGGCAGCTTAAGGTCTAGTTTAGAAAGCACAGCACCTGCCATAGCAGCAAGGTAGAAAATGGGCAGAGTCTAAAATCCATGCTCACCTTTGGGGCTTGTCCAATTCAGCCCTACTTACCAGGGATCCAAGGGCAGTACAACATCACAAAGATAATTAGCTTGCTTGATCATATTAAAAACAAAACAAACACAATACAAAGCACTCAATCAGATAAACTGACATAGGAAAATCATTTTTTTTTGTCAAAGTACAACATTTATTTATGCTAAAATACCTAAAAATAAAGTCTTCAAAGGATAATTTTAATATGATCAAAGTATATATCTAAAAACAAAATCTGGAATTATTTGAAATTGGGAAATACTAATTTTATAAATAAATGTGCTACTGATACCAATTCTTCATATTTTTGTTATAATTTTAGATATACTAGCACTAGAAATTTTATAACAAAAATTTAATTTCTACTAAAGGAATACAGATTGCTGAAAGAGAAGATTACTACTATTTTTGTGCAGCATGATGGTTTATTTATAAAATGCCAGAAAATCAATAAAGAAATTGAGACAAAAATTTCAGTAAAGTTTACATTATTTAAACCAAATCTAGAATGTGGTTTTCAATTATTTGTAACCACAATTTTGAAAGGAGTTATTCATTGGAATATGTCTGGATGAGCATGACCTTTTGTATAGCCAAAGTCCCCAATGTTATGTCATATAGAATTATAGGAAGTATTAGGGATATTTAGCTCCTTAGAGAAAGAGATACTTAGCACTTTTCAGCTCTATAAAGGTCTATTCTGAAAACGATTTTGATTTTTGTTTGTTTGTTTTGGTTTTTTCTATATATAGCTCTCAAATGGCCAGGAATTAATAATTACAGATAAACAACAATAAATTCACTACAAGAAAATACCATCATTATGGCCAGTTACTCATTCTTTGAAAGTCACATTTCTAGTTCAAATCAGTATTAAAACACTTCACATGAAAACCATATTGACTCCAAATTTCAAAATGAATAAAATCATCATTGTAGATATTAGTAACATAAACATTTGATATTTTTACAGTAGAAGGTAAGTCTTTTTTTTTTCTTTCAAGAAACCTGTCTTTTTTTTTGTTTTGTAAGTGTAGGCATTTTATATTTTTAATCTTTTTAAAATTTTCAACCCTCATGGGAAGTGTTTCTTTGGTTGTCCTTCGCTATACTGACTTCTTCAGAAAATTTTCTATTGTAAAAATATCCTTTGCCAGGATAAAAAGTAAATAAGACATGCTCCAAATTTTAAGAAATATAAAAGAAACAGTTGGAGGAGGGAAGTCATATACACAGAGAAACAAATACATTCTGTCTAAAGGGAGAGACAACTTTTAAAAATAGTAACATGTCATGATTCAATATTTCAAGAATCTGTAATTTGTTTATTATGGATACACAGGTCACAATCCCTCTATAATTTAGAAGATTTTTAAAAGACATTTTGTAAAAAAACGAACAAAAAAAATTCAGTCATGATGAGATTGAATTTTACTAGGCAGTTCATGCTATAATAGAGTTGGAGTTAGACCAGACCATATAATTCATCTAGGTCAACCTACTCATTTTGCAAATGAGTAGATTGAGAGGTTTAGTAACTTGTTCAAGATAACATGCACTAGGAAAAACAAGAGCTAAGACTTGAACCAAGATCCTATAATCTCCAATCCCTCCTTATTTCCACTGATCTCTTCTCATTGGGTCCATTCTTCAGGATAAAAGATATCAAACCCATCACCAGTTTTACTCTTAAAAGAGCCTTTTTAAACTAGTAGGGCCTGTATAATGTGATAACTACTGGCATAGCCTAAAAACCAAAACAAAAATAAAGCACAAGCAAAAAGAAATCACAGAAGCACCTCCACATCATGACTTGTTATAAGATGAGGAGAAATACCAAAACATATTAGTACAACATGTAAAAATCCAATTTATTGCCATGTGTATGTGGGAATTTTGATACTGAATTATTAAAACTAAGCTGCCAGGACAATTTGTTTACTTTCTGGTGAGTAGGGCAGTTGTTTTCACAGGAACAGGAAATAAAAAAATCTGCCTATATAATATCAGGTAAAGCTGAAATTGGATCTTGGGACATAGTGGGATTCTATACACATGTTCATATGTATGTGTATGTATACATATATGTACTCCTATACACGTATGTGTAAATAGCTGTATGGAAGTGTTATTTAAAATTTTGTGAAAACTTGATTAAAATCATATATTTTCAAAGACTTGAAGTAGGAAGACATTGTTTAAATGAGTTTTAATTCTTGTACTTAATTTTATATGGGTCACTTCAATTATACTTAGTGTTATTATTGAACAATGATTGTAATATATTATTTTTAAAGTAGTTTGTAATCATTTTCTAATGAAAAGTAGTTGTAAGAAATCATTTGCACTATAAATATCATGTTGAAGTACACTTAAGACAAATGCTACTTCATGGGTATCTTAAAAACAAAGATGATAAAAATAAGATGAAAATGTATCTGTCTGAGGAAATCCAAGACATTTATAAATTATTGAGTCTTCAACAAACATGAACTTCTGCAGTTCTTCCTATATGAAAGATAATATTCATAGACTTGATTTAGCCTTTGTATTGAGTTAGGCCTAAAGCTTGGGTAAAGCCTCTACTTATGTAGCTTTATGTCAAGTAAAGATAAATTTCATTTAGAAGCTCTT
The DNA here is from genome assembly GCA_028646515.1 of Pseudochirops corinnae. Lineage (NCBI taxonomy): Eukaryota > Metazoa > Chordata > Mammalia > Diprotodontia > Pseudocheiridae > Pseudochirops > Pseudochirops corinnae. Next base: position 126,984,834 of record CM053591.1, read on the forward strand.
GAATGTTCTAGGACATGGAAGAATCAGTATAAGATTGGGCATAATTGGTAACCTCTGGAGGACTCCATCATTCATAAGGAATCCTTATTCTTTTCATACTTTTTATTGTTAATCCCTTATGAAACCAACACATAGTATCTTATAATAAAAATATTTAAAATGTTGCAAGGTCCTCAACAGCTATCTAGGCTAATCCATAAATGAATTAATGACAAGTGTAATATAGCCAAAAGGTGAACACTCAGTCTCTACTTAATGACTTCCAATGAAGGGAAATCACCATTCCTTGAAATAGCCTATTCTAAGCTATATTTATAAGGATTGTTCTCTGGATACCAGGCATCAGTTTGGTCCTTTGAAATTTCCATCCATTTCTCCTGGTTCTGTCTGCTGGTGACATATGAACTTTCCTCCGAATAACCACAAATACTCAAATAGAGCTATCATGTTCTCTTTGAGTCTTTTCTTCTTCAGTCTAAACACTCCCAATTTCTTCAACCAATCCTAATATGATATATATAGTCATGATTGAGGGCTAGGGTATTGATGACAAGCTTTAGAAGGGGAAAAGAAAATTTAAAAACAGCAGGAAGATAGGTAGGACAACCTGGAAAGCAGAATGTCACCAAAAAAAAAAAAAAAGAAGAAGAGATATTAATCCACATCTCCAGGTAAAGATGTTAATCAACAAGGAAAAATTCTAAAAACAGTCCAAGAAGGATGATGTACAAAAACATATCTGCATATTTGGCAAGGGAAACATTAATGGAAAAATTTCATTTGAATGATGAAGTCAGAACGTGTTCCAAAGGATTCTAACACCCCTACTGAGAGTTTGCCTCAGAAAGGAAGGAGTAGTATAAGGCAGAGATTGTAGGGTCTAGTGAACATTTTTGTTTCTTTTTAAGGTTGGGGAGAATTTGATATGCCTGAATGCAGAAAAGAAGGGGGAGACAGGAGAAAGGGAAATATTGCAAATTTAGAGAAAGGAGCAATGATTGTTGGAACATTGTTAGGAAAGGAGGGAGGGAATATGATCAAGATAATATGTTGAAAGATTGGTTTTTGTAAGCAAAGGACACTTTCATTATAAGAGCAGAGGAGATATGAGAATCCAATGTCAAGGGGGATTGAGATGAAGACAATAGGAGAAGGAAGAACTCAGCAAGAAGGATCTCTACTTTATCAGCAAAAAAAAAACATGAGGTGACATCACATGAGTAGGAATGAAGTTGAAAGCTGGTGAGAATAATTGTTAAGGTTTGGCAAGGTATTGATTCTAGGTCTTGGAAAGGGGAGGGAAAGTGATTTAGTAGCAGAGGGCCATGTGGAATTGGCTTCATTAAGTATAGGTTTAATAATGCTATGGTAGCAAAATGAAGTCAGAAAAAGTATAGAAAACATGAGAAAGTTCGAAAAGTACTGAAAATTGGTATTTTATATATGTGTATATAAACACATATACACACCTTCATAATAAACATGTATACATACACATATATACATACACATACATAAATATGTATATATTAATTTATGTTATGTTGCTGGTTGATATGGGAGGTCTTTAAGTTGCAGAGCAAATGATGAGATGTGTCTGTGTATCTGCATGCATACGTGCACATATACATATCATACACATATGCATTACACATGTATATTGTATGTGTGTATGTATGAAGGAGGAGCTATGCATATACCTTCTATCGAGTTGCTATATACATATACATATACATACACACATATATATGTGTATACATACATACAGTACTAAACAAATATTTGTTCAATGAATAAATGCAGACGATATTGTGGTTTCATTTTGCTAGTATGCTTTTTTCTCTGTTGTAATATTTTTTACTTATTAGTACACACATCAATCACATTTCCCTAAATTATTTATCATTCTTGCCTAACCATTCATTAAGAGTTAATAATCACTGAATTCACAGTAATTATTCATCAAAATAAATGCTAAGCCGGACAATACTTTAATTTCCTCTTCGCATAGTCCTTTGTGCTTATCCATATCAAAGAGGCCTGAATAAAAGTTTGTTTACTTGTTTGTTTTTTAAGTAGGTGCTGCTAAAAATGAAGGCTTTCCTTCATTTTCAGGGAATTTTATTTCTCAATATTTCTTTTATTCAGATATGACCTGTATAAATGTTATCTGTTGTCACAAAGTTTTCACTGTTTAAAGCCTATCCCCCTACTTTAACTCTGTTTCTTTATTCCCATCATTCCTTCCAGATTTTATATCTTCTTTTTGTCATTATTATGATTGTCCTTCTTTTCTCTTACCTTTCCTCCTGGATGGAATCACATATTTGCTCCTTTTTAAGAATTTAGCTGTATTTTCCTTCTAGATTTATAAATTTATTGAGCTGTAGGTCTATGCCTGCTTCCTGTTACATTTACTTAAATTTTTTATGATTTCATTAGAGCTCGTTTGACTAGTATTTGGCTCACTTGTTTCACTTACTAATTCATATCAACTATAATTATAAGCATGCTATTTACCTTTCTCTTAATTTTTAAGTTAGAGAAGGGTTTACTGAAATTGTACTCTTCTAATGTTATCAAATGAGATAAGTGTGAGGTACAATATGAATGTTAAATATTTTTAATATCATCGTTGTTGTTGTTCAGCATGTCTGATTCTTCATAACCTTGAAGACCATAACACACCGATACTGTCCATGTAATTTACTTGGCAAAGGTACTGGAGTGGTTTACCATTTCCTTTTCTAGTGAATTAAGATAAACAGAGTTTAAGTGACTTGCTCAATATCACTTAGCTAGTAAGAGTCTGAGGCTGGATTTGAACTTAGGTCTTCCTGACAACAGACCCAGTGTTCTATCCACTGAGCCATTTAGCTATCTCATCATCATCATTATTAGTTATTATATATCTAGATTGGCAGATGAGAGCACAACTTTCTAAATGGCATTCAAGTATCTATAGGCAGAAAAATGGGGGATCTTCAAAAAGCATCTAGACAGTAGAGTTTATATCGGAATTGTACACTGCAGGAAATGTTGATTGATTGATTCCAAGGAATCTACCTGCACTGAGTCACTTGACTCGATCACACTTATGTATATGATTGTTCAGGTCAGATGGAGAGAAATGGTGGTCGGGAGGCGTGAGTGGAAGCAGTTAGCAAAGCTAGTAAATGGGAAGCAATAATGAGAATTATACCTTTCCTTTGCTATAAACAGAAATTCCAATTCTTCTAGTAGTTAATAGAGAAATTTAGCACTTGATCATAATTACTAAGACAAAGTTGCCTTTAAAACATGATTCAGTTATTTCAGATGAACCATCACCTTCCATTCTAGAGTTTTCAGAGTCTATTGGGTTGAGGAAGCAAAGCACTTCATGAAAACCCAATTGCGCAGACTCGAAAGGAAAACAAATGCTCCCAAATAGGCAACTAGCAAACATTTTAGCTCCATTTTAATTTTCTTCTTTAAAGGCACATAAAACAGAACCATTTAAAAATCACTGATTTTTGCCTCCTTTAAAAATTAAAAGCTTTTTTTTATAAATCAGATCATGTAAGTGTAAATTATGCACAACCAGGTTTTCATACTTGCACTTAACCATTAAATCCTCCCTCCCCTTTCTCAAAATGAGATGAAAATGACTGAACATTTTGACACATGGGAGACCATGTAAATAATTCCACCAGAGAGGGGTCAGATACTACTAATGGTGAGAATGGAATAAGTTGGCTTTATTTATAACCAGTGGAATCTAAAAATCAATTTAGCATTTTACCAGGAAGCAAAGGTGCTTTCTGCATGTAGCAGAAAAGCAATCAGAAATGTGTGTTCCCAAGAGCATTTAGTCATTTGGGGCCTATAGAATCAGCAAACAATTGTAAACTATGGAAGGGGGGTGAGGACTGAGAGAAGGGGAAAGTGTAAGGGAAATAAAACATTCATATTCTTGTGATGATTTCAAAACTTTACCTTGATTATTTCAAAAAGTGCCTACGATCCATCTAAAACTTCAGACTTAGAGGTTAAAATGCAGTGTGAGATTTTCCATGAAAAAAATAATTAATTTAAATTGTTAATTATTTCTAACTAATATGCTAATTAGTGGAAATACTAGTAGAATTAGAGTTACAAGATTTGTGTTCTAATCATAGTTGGGGCAATATCAAGCTGTATGACTTTGGGGAAAAAAAATCATTTAAACTCTGGGTCTGAGTTTCCTCATCTTGCCAAAGGAGCTCCTTCCATATGATCTCTGTGGTCCCCACAAGGGCTAAGATTCCACGATCTATTTCAGATTAGGAGCAGGTGGCCTGACATGGGTCACATTGAGTTTAAGGAGAAAATTCCTACTAACCTAATAAATTCATAACCATCTTCTCCCATCCCTAATATTAAAATCCCCTCTACCTACACGTGACCTATCCTTTTACCTGCTGATTTAATATATATAAAACCTTTGTCTACATTCCATACATAGAGTTACCATGGCAGAGTGAATAGAGTGCTGAGCTTTTAGTAAGAAATATGTGAGTTCAAATCCAACCTTTGATACAAGCTAAGAAAGTACCTCAAACCACTTCTTAGGACTTTTCTCATAAGCTATAGATATATTTTGATATGGGTAGATACAGGGAAATCCTTTACTAGTCATTCCTCAAACTGGAAAAAGTCACAAATTACTCACATGCTCAAATATGTTCTTTTTGTTTTTTGGGGTTTTTTTGCTTTTTTAGAGGGGGGAGCAGGGCAATTGGGGTTAAGTGACTTGCCCAAGGTCACACGGTAGTTAAGAGGTAAGTGTCTGAGGCCAGATTTACTCTCAGGTCCTACTGATTCCAGGGCTGGTTGGTGCTCTGTTCACTGTGCCATCTAGCCGCCCGTATGAAGGTTATTTTTTAGTTTGTTTTCTGGTCTAGCGGTAATTTGGTGATTGTGCTCTAAATCTAGCATTAGAAAATATGAATTTATATGGAAAAAAGGATTTTTTTCTTCTTCAAAAATAAACCTCATGGAAAATACCAGGCAATTGTCTTCAAGAATAAAAGTGATCAGTGCTAAAACATAGTCCATTACTTCATTAAAAGAAATAGAGGGGATGTCATTTTCTGGACATACTGTTTCCAAATGGCATCCTTTTTCAAGTCAAGGAAAATCAAGCGAATTTATTAAGCACTTACTATGTGTCAGTTAGGTGCTGAGGTAGATAGAGTGAGGTCAGGAAGATATCTTCCTGAATTCAAATCTGATTTCAGACACTTACTAGCTGTGTTACCCTAGTCAAGTCACTTGACTTTTGCCTCAGTTTTGTCATCTGTAAAATGAGCTGCAGGAGAAAATGGCAAAGCATTTTAGTATCATTGTCAAGAAAACACTAAATGAGTCACAAAGGGTCAGACATGACTGAAACTACTGAACAATGATAACAATGCACTATGCTAAATCTGAGGATGCAAATAAAACAAAAAGAAATACCCTTTCAGCTCTTAATGAGTTTCCATTCTAAAGAGGGGAGAGAACACATGGAACAAAGCTGAAAAGGGAGTTGGGAAGCAGAAGGTACCTGTATGAGGGTATGGTGGGGGAAAATCCAGAGACTTGGGAATGCAGAGCAGAGACTAAGCAAAGAGTGAATATGGCTCACCTGGGACTTTTCTTAAAATGGAAGTTCTGTGTAGAATTGACCAAGCAAAGGAAGGCACAAAGAAATCTTCTGTATAAGCAGGCTTTAGGGTCATGGTAGTTTGTTTCTTCATTGACATTATGCTGCATTCTACTCAGACTTATGAAACACTTCTCCATTGAACTCTTGAGTGACACTTTTATTCATTTATTTTCAGATTCTGCAGCCAACCAGAATCAGTGGGAGAGTTGTTTTTTTTTTTTTTTTTGGCAGATGGGCATTCATTTCTGTAACAATACTGGGATTTGAAGATCTTCCATGCCCCTTGAGCTTGCTGACGTAGCAGGAAGGGGTGGAGCAAGAGAACGCGGGAACCAAGCTAGTCTCTGTGTGGTGGGGACTGGAAGCGGTGTCAGAGGCAGTGGCTGCGGCTGCGAACTGCTTTGAGCGGAGCGGGCCAGAATCTCTGCTAAGGACTCCTGCTGAGGACTGCCTGGGGCAGGAACTGCCGGGGGCCGGAGCTGCTGGGACCAAGCTGCCTGGACGCTGAGCAGTTGCGTGCGTGAGGAGAGGAGGATCTTTGCCTGAGGTAGCCTGTCCTGTTTGAAGGCTTGAGGATGTGGGTATTTACTGCTTTGACCACATGTGCCAACTTCATCACTACTGGGTTGGCTTTGACTTTCTGGTTTTGGGACTCAGTCTTCTGGTAT
>CM053591.1:126991672-127006267 GCA_028646515.1 Pseudochirops corinnae
CGCGCTCTGCTCTCCCTGCCCTGACCCAACTAGGCACCTCTCTGGGCTGGGAATCTGTCGCTCTCCGTCTTACAATGGTCTCCGTCACTCTTAAATCCGCTGAAATTTACTTTTTAGTTCCCAAGGACGAAATTCTTTGGGAGCTTGTTCAGGTTACTGCTTACTCTCCGCCATCTTAGCTCCGCCCCCCGCTATAAATATTTTTTTAAAATGTATGTTCTTTTCCCTTTTTTTATGCTCCCTTTGGGAAATAGACCTAGTAGTGGCAGTGATAGGTCAAAGGGTATGCAAAGTTAGGTTGCCCTTTGGGTATAATCCAAATTGTTCTCCAGAATGGTTGGGTCAGTTCAGAACTCAGCCAACAGTACATTAGTGTCCTAATATTCATACATCCTCTCCAACATTTATCATTTTCCTTTTTTTTTTTTTTTTGTCATATTAGAAAATCTGATAAGTGTGAGGTAAAACCTCAGAGTTGTTTTAATTTGCATCAAAAGTGATGTAGATGGGGCAGCTAGGTGGCGCACTGGCCCTGGAGTCAGGAGGACCTGAGTTCAAATGTGGCCTCAGACACTTGACACCCTTACTAGCCGTGTGACCTTAGGCAAGTCACTTAACCTCAATTGCCCTGCAAAAATGAAGAAAAAGTGATGTAGATCACTTCTTTATATGCCCATAGATATCTTTGCTTTCTTCATCTGAAAACTGCCTGTTCATATCTTTTGACTATTTATCAGTTGGAGAATGATTTGTATTCTTGTAAATTTGACTCAGTTCTCTGTATATTTGACAAATGAGGTCTTTATCAGAAACACTTGCTGTAAAAATTGTTTCCCAGCTTTCTGCTTTCCTTCTAATTTTGGTTGCATTTACTTTTTTTTTTGTTGTTGTTGTTCTAAAGCTTTTTGACTTAATATAATTTAAATTATCTATTTTACATTTTTCAATGCTCTCTATCTCTTGTTTGGTCATGAATTCTTCCCCTCCCCATAGATCTGACAGGCAGACTATTCCTTGCTCTTCTAATTTGCTTAGGGTGTCACTCTTTATGTCGAAATCATGCCAAAAGATGTCATATCTAACTTTTCCAATACTCTATTTACCTCCTTAGTTTCTTTCAGTTTGGGGGGCGTTGGATTTATAGAGTTCTGAGAGGGGACACTTGAAATGTGCCAATAGTATAGTTTTCTGATCTGTTACTTCCTGTAACTTACCCTCTTCTTTAAGAATCTGGTACATATATGTTTAGTATTGATGTTGCTTCAATTTTAGCAAGCTGCAGTGTTCTTCCTTACCTCTTTTACTTAGGTCTATTTTTGCTTTTACTTTGTCTGAGACCAAGATTGCTAACCCTGCTTTTTTTTTTGGGGGGGGGGGAAGGGTTAACAATCTTACTTTCATCAAACATATATCATTTACCTAGTTCAGAGGAAAAAGTCAACACCCTGAGCTTCAGAGAATACAAACAAGTTACAAGCAGACAAAGAAACAGATCAGCAGACAGGGCTTCCAGCCATCTGACCATTATATCCATATCTAGTTAGTTACCAGAGAGGGAAGCACCAACATCTGGGTTTTCAAAGCCAGGGGGGCTCAACAGCTGCCTAGAGTCTCGTCTGACCAAATCATACAACTCTTCTCAAAGTGAGCCCCAAAGCAAAAACTCACATCAGGGTATATATAGCCTTCTCCTGGATCAGAGAATATCACAACCCTCTTGACCCACTGCCCAATCACAAAGCAACAAGGTGTGGGCATTCCTAAAAAACAAGCTTCCCACCACAGACTCCATGTGACCACATTCAGCCTATTAGGGGGCAGAGTATATTTTCTTTTTTTTTTTTAATTAACTTTTGTTTATTTTTAGTTTACATCATTCATTTCCACAAGATTTTGAGTTACAAATTTTCTCCCCATCTTTCCTCTACCCACCACCCCAAAATAGTGATCCCACTATATATCCCCTCCCCCAATCTGCTCTCCCCTATGTCCTCCCCCATCACCCCTCTGACTTTCCGGTAGGGCAAGATGGATAAGATGGATCTCCCTAGTCCTGTTTTTTTTTTTTTAACTTCAGCTGAAGTATGATAGATTCTTTTCCAGCCCCTTACCTTTACTCTCTCTCTCTCTCTCTCTCTCTCTCTCGGCTTCAAGTGTATTTCCTATAAGCAACATATTGTAGGATTCTTGTTTCTGATCCATTCTATCCAGTTGTTTTATAGGAGAGTTCTTCCCATTCACATTACTATTATGATTACTACCTGTGTATTTCCCCCTCCTTTCTCTCCTCTCTCTCATTTCACCCTTTCCCTCCTTGAAAGTATTTTGTTTCTGTATTTTAGCTCCCCTGATCTGCCTTCCCTTCTGTCAGTTCCCAGCCCTCATTTATTTGATCTCCTCCCTTCTTACTTCCTGTTGGGTAAGACGAATTTCTATATTCAACTGCTTGTGTGTATAATTCCCTCTTTCATCCAATACTGATGAGAGTAAAGTTCAAGGGATGCTCATCCCCCACCCTCCTATCTTCCCTTTCACTGTAGTAGGTCTTTCATGCATCTTCATGTGAAATAGTTTACCAGATTCTACCTCTTCCTTCCTCCTGTATCCATTTTGCTCTTCTTTTTTATCCCTTAATTTTTTATGTCATTCCCTTAAATCCACCTCATACCCATATCCTCTCTCTATGCGTATCCCTTTTAGCTATACTATTAGTGATACAAATGTTAAGAATTATAAGTATCATCCTCCTGTGTAGAGCTCTAAATAGTTTAGCTCTATTGAATCCCTTATGTTTTCTTTTCCCCTTTCACCTGTTTATGCTTTTCTTGGATCTGGATATTAGAAGTCCTCTCTTCTTCTTATGAAAATCTGAAATCCTTCTCTTTCATGGAATGACCATTTTTCTCCTTTTGTATACTATGCTTAATTTTGCCAGGTAAGGGATTCTTGGCTGTAGTCCTAACTCCTTTGCCTTCCAAAATATCATGTTCCATGACCTCTGATCATTTAATGTAGCTGTCAAGTCATTTGAAATCCTGATTGTGACTCCTCTGATACTTGAATTGTTTTGTTTTGTTTTGTTTTTTCAAATTGTATTATGTTTCCTTGACCTGACAGTTCTGAAATTTGGCTCTAATGTTTCTTAGGGCTTTTATTTTGATACCTATTTCCTCAGGGGATTGGTGGATTCTTTCAGCACCTATTTTGTCCTCTGGTTCCAGGACACCAGGATTACTTCCCTTGATAATTTCTTGAAAGATGGTATCCAGGTTCTCCTTTGGATTGTGGTTTTTAGGTAGTTCAACAATTCAGATTTTGTCTCTCTTGGATTTATTTTCCAGGTCACTTGTTTTTCCCATTAGGTATTTTTTATATATATATATTTTTCATTCTTTTGAATTTGTTTGAGTGATTCTTAATGTTCCATAGAGTCATTACCTTCTACTTGCTCAGTTCTAATTTTTAAGACATTATTTTGCTCATTTAGCTTTTGTACTTTCTTTTCCATTTGGCCAGTTGTATCTTTATGGAGTTGGGTTTTTTTTCAGTGGATTTTTCTTTATCTCTTTTCTCCTTTTGGCCAATGCTACCTTTTAAGCCATTTTCCAAGCTGTCAAGTCTTTTTTTTCACAATTCTCTTGAATCACTTTTTTTTTTTTTTTTGGCTTTACTAGTGAATTCTACCAAACATTTAAAGAACAATTGACTCCAATACTTTACAAACTAATTGGGAAAATTGGAGAAGAAAGAGTCCTACCAAATTCTTTTTCTATGAGACAAATATGGTACTGATACCTAAATCTGAAAGAGACAAAACAGAGAAAGAAAATTATTTCTTCTGCCCTCTCCTATGATTTTTTTATCTCCCTTTTCACCTTGTCATAATTTTTTTTTTCTGGAATTGAGACCAATTCCTATTTTTCTTTAGGGTTTTGCCCATAAGTGTTTTGACATTGTTGTCCTTTTCTGAGTTTATTTCTTGGTCTTCTCCGTCACCATGATAACTTTCTATGATCAGATTATTTTTCTTGTTTTTTTGCTTTTATTTTTTGGCCTTTCCCCTTTCTTTTACATTTTAGCTTTGCACCTGGGGTACAATGGGCACTGTCTTAAGATTCTTGTGCCAGTGGCTGTAGGCCCAGGCTGTTTACCTGATGTTGCCGATGTTACCCTGGGGACCCAGGAGGCCACTAGTATCTAATGTCATGCTAAGAGAGTGAGGTGGGAAGTGGCTGGTGTTGGAAGCTATAGAAGTCAGGAAACTTACCTGGTTCTGAGCTGAGGTCTTAGTAGTGGTGTCTGGGATGTGCTGAAGCCCAGTGAAGTATTTCTATATTCCTCTGGGGCTCTGCTGAAGCATGTGAAAGTCTGGCCACTGGAGGATGCTTGTTTGCCTGGGGCTACACTGAAGCATGTTCTCCCCTGACCATGCTAAGGCAAGTGGGGGTTCCTGGTGTTGCTGTTTGCCTGCTGTTGCTCAGTATCTGTTGTTGGTTTGCTGATGCAGGGCTTGCTGCTCAGATACTTCCTGTCCTGGAATGCACTCCTCTTTTACACAAGTGAGATGGATCTTTCTTTACAACCTTCTAAATTACTTGGGCTAAATGACTGTTTCACTCTGCCTTTTCTGCTGTTCTAGGATTTGTTTATGGTTGTTTAGAGGTGAATATGGGAGAGTTACAGCAATTTACTTCTTACTCTTCCACCTTGACTGAGCTGTACAGCTTTCTAAAGGCAATGCAACCAATCTTTCTTCTGCTGTTTATCTGTGTATCCAATTCACTGTCTATGTACAATGTCTTTCCAGATCATATGTGCCAATAGATCAACCCCACCAACCATCTATTTAAATATATGCAATAATATGGTAGTAGGCATGCTGATTTTTCCTTTGTGCATATGTAAGCCAAATTCTTTTGAGTGAATATAAATCTCATTTAGTAGGTGCTATAATTTTGCTTGAACTTAATATGATAAGTACAATTTTACCTATGAACAGGAGCATAAAAAAGATCTAAGTATTTGTAATTCCTTTTTAATTTAGATTTTTAATTGGATATCTTCTATTCAATTATTATAATGAAGAAGTAAAAATGATTGAAGTGATAAACAATTCTCATTTCCAATTCCCTTCAAATAGGCCAGAATCTCTCTATTTTTTCCACATTGTCTATGTATTACTAGGAAGGAACCTAACGTGAATGATACTGTCATGGGCTGATTCTTGACATGAATCCAACTGTTATTCAAGCACCACCTTCCCTCCTCAGTAATGTTTTTCAGTCCCTCTTTGCTGTGAACTCCCCTTGGCTTTTTCCCTGGCAATGGAGAATTTTAAAAAATGTTTTCTCGCTAAGCTACTAACTCTCACTGGTTTTGAATTGCTGGTTTTTGCTTCAATTCTTACCTGTATTTGATGATTCCCCACTTTGCAAACATACATCACACATTTGCTTCCCAGGTTTGCTCTCTCCTGATCCTTTTGAGGTTGTTGATGTACAAACTGCAGATTAGAACTCAGTTTCTTTCCTGAAATTTAGAGTAGTTAATCAGCTAATTCGAAGCGAGGTTCCCTCTTTCAGAAACCTGTAGAAGTCAATGGAGAATAACCAAATAGAGTATCCTTCCTTCTTAGACCCTTTGTTCTCATTTTAATAATATTAGACTCAAAGGATGAAGGAGCCATTATATATTTCTGTATATATTATATATTATATATTTCAATATATATTATATATTTCAAAGTAGTCTCAAATTATTGAAAGAAACAAACAAGAAGAAAACACACACACGCACACACACACATTTCTAACTCATCCTTTGAGTATGTGATTGTTTTTTTTTCTATTTTTTTCTTTATATTTTCAGATATGTCCTTTATTTTACTTCCAAAGAACTCTTCCAACCATTCCAATTTTTATCTGCTATTCTTGTCACATTATAACTATATCCAACTATAATAGCTTAAATAACACTATTTTCAAATTTCAAAAATTCCAATTTGAACTACTCCTTTTCATTTTTAAACATTTTTTTCACACAATATAAACACTTCAAAGTTGTTTAATTTTACTCTAAAATTTAATTGTAGGGTAATAGAATAATGTCTTTGACTTAAAAGCACTATGATATAGGAATAACACTAGATTATGAGTAAAGATATCTCTACTCCAGTCTTGTTTCTAGAGTCAGTAAGATTCTAAATTTAGATTATTTTTGCTCCAAAGTGAGTGTTTTGAACCATTTGATTGCTAAAATTCCTTCCAGTTTTAAAATTCTATTCTCTTACATGACGTTTTATGGTCATTTTCCATGAAAAACATGCTTGAAAATATTCTTTCCATGCTCAATATTGAAAAAAATTGTATTTATATGTCACCTTATAATTTTTAACATGTTTTTACCTTGGCACAAGTATTTTTATTCACTTTCTACTTACAGAGAAATTAAAAATTAGAAAGGTGACCTTCCTAGGATCAAATAATTACTAATGTAAGAAGAAAATTGTAAAAAAAATAATAATAATAACTTAAACCTAGACCTCCATTATAAATTTTGTAAATGGCTTTTTTTTTAATCAATGTTTTATTATTTTTTGTGACTAGGGCATTTGGTTGAAATATATAGAAATAAGAAAGGAAGAAATAAAAAGTCCTTGATACTTGATACATGATATTTGAAGTTTGGAAGAGTGTGTGTGTGTGCGTGTGTGTGTGTGTGGGGGGGGGGGGCATATATTTATTCAACTCCAAAATAATTAAATGTTTCATCTCATAAATGAAGAAGTTTGGGAGGTAGGGTTTATGTGCTTTTCTTCAAATAAGCAAGTACCACATTGAATCTTTCAAAATTAGACTGGACAAATTTTAATGGGGCAAGTAAACAAATAAACAGAGGATGTAAACTTGTGAGGATTCTTTTGCATATGTATGGTCAAATAAAAAAAAAAGAAAAAGAAGTCTTCCAAAAACTGCTTTGGATCTTTGTGCATTACAGTTCTCAAATGAATGACAATAAATGTTTCAAGTGATATCATTTCTCCAATTGAGAACTGTTTTTGGGATGTTTTGAGGATTTTTTGTAATCTTCGTTATTTCTAAATGAACATCCAAACAACTTAGAATTATTTCAAAGTGAACAGAGAACCTCCTAATGACCTTCTGGCTGTATATCAATCTCACTTAAATCCAATTCAGTTGCAAGTCATGTCATCATTTTCTTGATGCCAGGCTCCTCTTTTGAGAAATAAGGACAAATAGAACACACACACACACACACACACACACACACACACACACACACACAAAACCAGTTGACTAACATTTATCTATGAGACTCTAATAAAACTGGAATCTTGAGAAGTCTGAATAAGAGGCATATTTTTTTTCATTTTTGAAATTTATTCATTTGTTTATATTTTTTTATTTTTATTTTAGTTTAGTTTATGATGCATCATTCATTTCCACGAAATTTTGAGTTACAAATTTTCTCTCCATCTTTCCCCTACCCACCACCCCAAAAATAGCCATCCCAGTGTATCCCCCCTCCCCCAATCTATTCTCTCCTATGTCTTCCCCCCTCACTCCTCTGACTTTTCGGTAGGGAGGATGGATCTCCCAACCACAGTAAGAGGCATATTTTTAAAGTAACAAAATCAGTAAAGGTCCCCCAGATCTTTAATCATTTGTTACTGTTTTTGAGTTATTTCAGTCATGTCTGACTCCTTGTGACTCCATTTGGGGTTTTCTTGAAAAAGGTATTAGAGTGGTTTGCTGTTTTCCAGATCAAATTGAGGCAAACAGAATTAAATGACTTTTCCAAGATCACAGAGCTAGTAAGTATCTGAGACTAGATTTAAACTCAGGAAGATAAAGTTTTCCTGAATCCAGGCCCAGAATTCTATCTACCATGCCAAATAGCTGCCCAGTTTCATAATCACTACACTCCAAATTATTCTCAAAGATAAGTGGAGATTTGCATTCATCATCTGCAGAATCACTCTTAATCACCCATCCCAAGAGATAACCCACCCTGCACAAAACCCAATATAAAAACACAAGTATGAAACCTAAAATGAGGAAGTAAGCCCCCCATTTAAATAGAACAATTGCATTTCATGATTACATAATTAAACATATTTATCTAAATGATACCTTACCTGATTTCAGTGGGATTATTTATAAGATAATGTTTCTGGTGGTGGAAAAGGAAGAAGAGACAAAAAGAAGAAAAAGAGAAGAAAAAAAAAGGACATAATAAAAACTGCTTATAATAATATTGCACTTTCAATTTACAAAATACTAAATATGTATTATCCCATTTGATCCGTAGCACAACCATATGAGTTTAGTGAATTCTCTTTAAAGAGGAAAAAAAAAAAAACAGCTTCTGTGTGTTTACTCTTTCATTAAGTTGGATCATCATGTGTTAGATTAAATGGCAACCTGAATCCCATATTAAATACATACACACACACACACAACCATATTAATATTGGTAATGCCAAATCAACTTTTACATGCATAAATTATGTCACATATTTGCATATTTAGGTTTTAGACTGTTGACAGCTATATTATATTTTGATGAAAGACAATGTTTTGATGAAATAAGTGACATGGAAACTAGTTATTTAGCCTAGGTTAACATTTATACACACATATACATATACATACATATCCATGTATACACATATGTGTAAATATGTATAAATGTACATTTATGTGTATATATATACACATACACACAATACATACATGCATTCATAGATATCACCTTTTTCTTCACATGGAGGTAAAATTTTCATTTGTGCTTTGTTATCTTAGGGGTCACTTATTAGATAGGTGTAGGTTTTCTTATTAAATATAAAAAGGAAATCAGTTGCCTTTACTATTGGTTGATTTTCTCAATCCACTAATTGTCATGACTTTTTTTAATCCACTCTGCTACTCACTTTTCTTTTATGGGAGAGTTCATTCCATTCACATTCACATTTATGATTACTGACTGTGTAACCTCCATCCTTTTCCCATACCCTTTATGTTTCTCTCTTTTTTGCTTCAGACAGCCCCCTTCCTCAATCTTTCCTCCTTTCTATAATCTTTGCTACTCTTTCTTTCCCCTCCTCTCTCCTATTTCTGTCCTCCCTTGTACGATCTCTTCTATCCCAACCCTTTCTTTACCCTCCTCTCACTTCTATATAAGGTAATATAAATTTCTGTATCCAATTGTGTGTATATGCTATTCCCTATTGAGCCAAATCCAATGTAAGTTTAAACAATTCTCAACCCTGCTCTCTCCTTTACCTCTATTGTAATAGGTCTTTTGCCCCTCTTCACATGATATAATTTAACTCATTTTGCTGCTCCCTTTCTTTTTCTCCAGCACAATCATTTTTTTTCTACCTCCTCATTTGAAAAAAAAATATCATCCCAACAAGTCAACTTGGATACCTCACAAATCTTTCCCCAATTTTTCTTCTACCTCTCTTATTTGATTTTTAAAATCCTTTTAGAGCTCTTCAAAGAAGACTTTTGGGTCTTCAGACCAATTCATATTCCACTTTAAGGTTTTGCATGCAGACATTTTGACATCGTTGTCCTCTTCTGAGTTAGTGTTTTTGTCTTCCCTGTCAACATGGTAGTTTTCTATGGTCAGGGCTCTGTTTCTCTTTTTTTTTTAAATTTTTGCTCTTTTTTAACATTGATCTCTGCTTTGGGAGCACAGAGGACACTGTCTCAAGCTTCTTTTTCTGGGGACCAGTGGCCTGGTTATTGGCTTTCTATGCCAATGCTTGAGGTGTTGCTTTCTTGCCTACTGCACTGGGGTGGCCTGGTCTAGTCGAATCTGTTGAGCTCTGGATTCCAGGGCTGACAATTTGCCTGATGTGCTTGGGCTGTGCCACTGGACTGCTGAGCCAGGACTGCCAATCCTCAGGTACTGATCTGTGCTATGTCTAAGAGCCTCCCACTGGCTTGCCCAGACACAGTCTGTGCTGGTCTCTGCTCCTCTTTTACCCAAGTGAGACAGACATTTCCTGAAGTCCTTAATTCTCTTGGCCTACAATATTGTTTCGCTATGTCTTTTTCTTGATTGTTTTGACCCAGAATTCTTTTAGAGTTTTGTTTTAATGTTGTTTCTAAGGGAAACTGGGGAGAGCTCAAGGCAACTTCCTGGCTTCTCTCTGCCATCTTTGCTCTTCCATCTATCAAATTATTTAAATACCTATGTAACACCAGCTTTAAAACCCCCTCTAGGAAAGCATAATGATATTGTTACTTCATCTTTAAGAGGGGCTAGAATCTTTTGGAGTTATAGTGTTACTATCCTTCTTTGAGGAGTTTGTGAGGAGACTGAACATTTCCTGAAATGGGTGGAAAAAGATTGAGTGAGGTATAAAGGGAAAGAACCACATACTATAATAGAATTTCTCCACTAAAAGACTAAACTTTGTTCTTATCTTGTGAAGAGATTTCTTGAATGACTGGGGCTGCAACACTGAGAGAACTGGTCACGTAATTTTTCTAACCAAGGAGAAGTCATTGGTAACAGTGATAATGGTGATGCTGGCTCTTCTCTCTGGCAGCAGAAAAGTTATAAATTATTTTTTATTTCAGTTTATTGTTTGTTTCACTATTTAAAATTATATAATCAGTAACAATGATGTTTATTTAAGCCTACGAGATGGGAGTG
The DNA here is from genome assembly GCA_028646515.1 of Pseudochirops corinnae. NCBI lineage: Eukaryota > Metazoa > Chordata > Mammalia > Diprotodontia > Pseudocheiridae > Pseudochirops > Pseudochirops corinnae. The sequence continues at coordinate 127,002,365 of CM053591.1, forward strand.
TGACATTAATCCAGAGAAAAGAAAAAAAAGCTTATAGAAAGTAGGCTTTTTTCCAGTTTTTAAAATACATCTTTTTTTTTTTTATAACAAACTGAGTTTGGGACTCAGAAGTAATTGACTAATAAGTGAGAGGAATATTGAATTTTAGCTATTCATGAGAAAAATATTAGAATGTGCCACTTGGTGTTTTTAAAGTCTGACTAATTTCCCAATGTGACTAATGTGGAAATATGTTTAATATGAATGTACACATATATCCTATATCAGATTGCTGGCCATCTTGGGGAGGGGGGAGTGGAGGAAGAAAGGGAGAAATAAATTTGGGACTCAAAATCTTATAAAAGTGAATGTTGAAAATGAAAAATAAAGTCTGACTAAAATAATATAATATAACAAAAGTAAAGTAACATTTGGAATATGTCCTGCCTTAAACAAACAAACAAAAATGAAACAAACAAAAAAAACTTCAAACACTTAAAAGATATATTGAAAAAAGTTATAGAGGTGGAACCAAGATGATAGAGTAAAGACATCAGGTCAATGGAGCTTTCCCAAATTCCCCTATAAATAACTTTAAAATAAAGCCTCAAATAAAATTTTAGAGTGACAGATTGGATAAAATATCATATTGGCTTTTTTTTTTTGGTTTGGATCTGTTTAATAGTATCTTGATTTCTCACAAAGTCATTAGCTTCCATTTGTTCTAATCTAATTCTGATGGAATTATTCTCTTCAGTGTGCTTTTGAAATTCTTTTACCATCTGGCAAATTCGGCTTTTTAAGGTATTCTTTTCCTCATTGGCTTTTTGGGACTCTTTTACCATTTGAGTTAGTCTATTTTTTAAGGTGTTATTTTTTTCTTCAGTAAGTTCGTTGACTCTCTTTTCATGATTTTCTTGCATTACTCTCATTTCTCTTCCCAATTTTCCCTCCACTGCTCTTACTTGATTTTAAAAATCCTTCTTGAGCTCCTCCATGCCTGTGGAACCAGTTCATATTTTTCTTGGAGGCTTTTGATGCAAGAGTTCTGACTTCATTGTCTTCCTCCCATTCCATGCTTTGATCCTTTTTGTCTCCAAAAAAGGAATCTAAGGTTTGATTGCTGTGCTTGCTTTGCTTCCTTTGCTTGCTCATGTTGCCACTCAATTACTTGAATTTTGAGCTTTTTGCCACACTAGAACTCTGCTTCCAGAGAGGAGAGCTTTGTCCCAAATTTCTGGAGTTTTCACAGCTGCTGGAGGTATTAGTTGGGTGCCCTCTCTGCTGCCCCCCACAAGCTCTGGCTCACAGGTCACACACCTCAGGGCTACCACCCAAGATCATGATCCAGATCCAAGTGGGTTAAGGCAAGAATGATTCCCCTCTGAATGGTTGCTTGGTCCTCCTACTATCTTTCAGGCCAGGAGCTCTGAAGTAGCCATGTGGAGGCGACTGCAGAGCCATGGCACATCTGCCACTTCTCACTCCAGGGGCAGAGGCCAGACATGCTTCTCTGTCTCTCTTAGTTCCAATAGATTTCCACACTTACCTTTTACTTTGTCTTTGGCATTTATGGGTTGATAATTCTGGAAACTGCCACTGCTGCTGGTGATCCACTCTGCTGAAGTCTTCTCTAGCCACTGCTGGTGAGGGCTGCCCTGGGGCCAAAACTGTGGGCTCAAAGGGGGCTGGGCTTGGCTCCCAGCATGCTGTGATAGACCCTTCCTGTCCACTTGCCAGGCTACCTTCAGTGGGAGATTTGTTTCTCTCTTTCACTTTGTGGGTTCTGTAGCTCTAAAATTTTTTTAGAGTCATATTTTATAGGTATTTAAGGTGCTTATGGAGGGAGCTCATGGAGTTTTTCTGCTTCTATGTGGCCATCTTGGCGCCACCCCCCAGAATGGATAAAATGTAATGGTGAAACAATTTTCCACCTCAGGAGAACTTAGGCACTCATCAAGAAAGATATATTATAACAGAATGATGTTCTGATTTGGATTCCAGTGGAGACTGTACAATGAGGGTGCAAGCATCAGACCCTGCAGGTAGTTCAGCAGCAGCAGCAGCAACAACAACTTTGGGAGCTCTCAACCCATTGAGTCAGAAGATTACAGGTGACCCTTTGCTTTGACTGGGATGCAGAACTCTGTTGAATTGTCCATAACTACTTCTGGCTCATAGTCCCACAGTTAAGGGAAAGACAAAACAAAATAAAAAAGCCAAAACACTAGCTAAAAACTGCTTATGGCAGCAGGGAAGCAGGGGCCTTGGTCACAGTTTCAGTGTGAAGAGTGCTTCTGATCATTCACATAAGAGAGCGCAAACTAGAAGAGCAATGACCGCCTTAGATAATACCACCTTGGAAGAACTGACAATCTACAGGCCCCTAGAGCTAGCTGTGAAAACAACAGCAGGAAAGACTTGAATCTTGGGGCAGTAACCCTTTATATCTCAGGTGCAGAGCCCAACTTTAACAAAAAGTTATAAATAAAAAAAATAGGCTACAAAAGGATTTGTTCTGTGAAGTTTGAATTCAGTCAAAGGGCCACACTTGAGACACTAGAGTGCTGTGTGGTCTCAAGGCCACAGGTTCTCCATCCCTGATTTATACATAAAAAGAGATATAAGCAAATTAGGGGGAAATGGAACATCTTACGTGCGAGATCTATGGATAAGGGAAGAATTTTTGACAACAGAGATAGGGAGAATCATAGGAAGTAAGATTATAATTTTTATTTCAATAAATTAAAAAGAGAGTTTGACACAAACAAAACCAATGCTGCCAAGATTAGATGGAAAGCAAAAAAAAAAATACTTTAGATGGAAAGCAATATTGTATAATGATGAACTATAAATTACTTTTTCTCAGAAATATAATGTTCTAAAACTATTCTTTTGATGAAAAAAATGCTATATATCTCCACAGAAAGAACTGACAGAATCTGAATGCAAAATAAAGCATACTTTAAAATTTTTTATTCCTTTTTGTTTTCTGGGTTTGTGTTTTCTTTCACAACATGGCTAATATGGAAATGTTTTTGCATGTCTATATATGTATATTCTATATTAAATTATTTGCTTTCTCAGTGAGGGAGGAAAGGAGAGAGGCTGAGAGAATTGTGGGTTCAAACTTTTTAAAAACATGAATACTAAATTGTTTTTACATATAATTAGAAAAATAAAATATTAATTTAAATAATAAAAAATACACATGAAAAAGAACTTAGACACGTTTTAAATGTTATTTATCATAACAAGATTAACTTTCTGATTTCTTGACCTTAGTATCTAGCACAGGTTTTCTTTTTCTTTTTAAGGCTATGGTATCTTATCTTTAACTTCTCATCTAACTATAGATTAAATTCTATAATGCCTTGCCTTCAGACAGAGACTTGAAATACTTTGAGATTGAAGGATGAAAGGTACCATATAAGTACAAAGTATTATTTAGATTCTTTGGAGCAACTCTGGCCAATAAGTAAAAATGCCAAATGTGCCTTGTAATGAAATGGCTATCATTGCATACCTGTTTACTTCAGGTAACATTAAGTGGTTCACACTTGCTCTGCTGGGCCAGTCATAGAAATTTAGGTATACAGACATTTAGGCTTTGTGAATTACTGCATTTTGCCAAGTATTGACTCTAGACAGGAATTAGCCCTAGGCAAAATTACGGTTTTTAGCAAAAACGTCTTTGGTGTAGCTCCATTCCTTTCTGAGAACCCTATGTTCCTCTCTGTCTACATTTTCCCCAAGACTCAGGGCACCTCATTGCTCCATTGCTAATCATGGTTTCCAAAAGAATTTTTCCACATAACCTACTAAATTGACCATGACCTTGACCTTTCTTTATATTAGACTTTACTAGTCCTCTGCCCCACTTCCCAGGCTCCTTTGTAAGGCTCAGATTAGTCTAATAAATGA
>CM053591.1:127016661-127029267 GCA_028646515.1 Pseudochirops corinnae
CACAGGCTCCACGTGACCACATTCAGCCTATTAGGGAACAGAGTATACTTTCAAATCTGGGAAGGTTCTCAGAGTCACGTAGCCACTTTAGCAAAGGGCCTAGGGGCAGGGAAGATCTTCAGATTCCCATAACAACTACAAAAGGCTTCCCATAGAAGATAGGAATTGAATTCTGTCTTGAAAAAGGTTAGAGAATCCAAGAGACAAAGGCTAAGAGAGAGAGAGCATTCATGACATGAGATACAGTCTCCTATATAGAATATTAAGAGAAGTGAATATTAACAAAATATTTATATCATATGTATTCCTTAGATAAGGATTTGATATACATCAGAAGTGTCAAACCCATAACCTGTGGACTGCATACAGCTAGCCAAACTCTTTAGTATGGCCAGAACCAGATTAAATTGTCATTGGGAAATGTTTAATCAGGTGAATAAAAATATAATACTTCATAAATAATGTTAATTTGTGTTTTCCTAAGTCAATAGGTGCCTTTCAGGGATATGTTTCTATATGAGTTTAACACAATAGGTTACCTACTTATGCTGACATGCAAATATGCATATATACACACATGCTACATCTATAACTATGTATACACACATAAACATGGCTGAAATATTTGTGTGTGTGTACATATACACATCTATGGGTAAGCAAATTCGTTCTTCAATACATATGTGAAAAAAGATATGAACAATCTGTTCCCAATGGAAGAATCTTCAAAATCACTAATAAAAAGAGAAATGTATATCAAAATAAAACAGATTTCACCTCAATCCCATCAAATTGTCAAAAAAGGGAAATATTAAGATCTCGAGGAGTTGTGGGAAAACTGACAAACTAGTATATCATTGATGCAACTGTGAATCAGTAGGATAACTTTTGAAAGCAATATGAAATTATTCAAATAAAGTGAATAAAATGTGCATAGCATTTTACCCAGTCATTTCAATAATAGATACAAAGCCCAGACTCCACTGATAGGAAGAAAGTTTACATAGATAGATAGATAGATAATAGAGATAAACATTTTCTGTGTGTGTGTGTGTGTGTGTGTTTTTGTGAATATATCCGCACTTTTGTGTCTGGTTCTGTTTTTTAAATGTCTTTTTTTAATAGCATTTTATTTTTACCCAGTTACATGTAAAAAAAAAAAGCATTAATTTTTTCTCTCTCCCTCTTCTCCCCTCCTCTGAAAATGGTAGGCAGTTTGATATAGTTCATAGATGTGCTATCATGTAAAAATATTTCCATATTAGTCACCATTGTGAAAGAAGAATCAGATCAAAAGGGGAAAAATGAGAAAGAATAAGGTAAGTAAAAAAAAAATACTTCAATCCATATTCAGAGTCCATCAGTTCTTTATCTAGATATGGATAGCATTTTCATTTGTGAGTCTTTCGAACTTGTCTTGGATCACTATATTGCTGAGAAGAGCTGAATCATTCATAGCTAATCATTGCATAATGTTGCTGATACTGTGTACAATGTTTTCCTGGTTCTGCTTATTTTACTTTACATCCATTTGTACAAGTCTTTCCAGGTTTTAATTTTGTTTTTTGTTTTGTTTTTTTTTCTGAAATCTACCTATTCATCATATTCTTAATTGCACATTAGTATTCCATTACATTGACATACCATAGCTTGTTCATCCATTCCCCAATTTATGGGCATCCCTTCAATTTGCAATGTTTTGTCACAACAGAGAGGGCTGCTATAAATATTTTTACATGTGTAGATCCTTTCTCCTTTTTTATGATCTCTTTGGGATACAGATCTAGTAGTGGTATTGATGAATCAAAGGTTATACACAGTTTGGTTGCTCTCTGAGCATAGTAGATGGTACAATTAATATAAGGATGTGACTTGGCAAGTCATGGTTGGCAATATAGGGTGGCTAGGGTCTTGACCACAGGGAATAGTATGGAACTGAACTAGTTAGCCAAGGGATCGAGATAGGTAGAAAGTAGAATGTAGGAATGGTAATTAGAATAAGTATTAATATAGTTCTCACTATGTGTCAGATATTGTGATAAGAGCTTTTTATAAAAATAGTCTCATTTGATCCCCAGAACAAGCCTACAAAGCTAGGTTCTATTATGATCTCCATTTCATAGTTGAAGAAACTGTGTCAAAGAGGTTAAGTGAATTGCTTGGGTCATACAGCTAATAAGTGACTGAGAATAGATTTGAATCCAGGTCTTCCTGAATCCAAATCCAGTGTTCTAGCCATTTTGCCACCTAGCTACTTCAAATTGAGTTTAATTCCAGCCTCAAATACTTAACTAGCTGTGTGACTCTCAACAAATCATTTAATCTGTTCGTTTCAGAGTACAAATTTGTCCTCAGAAAACATTCTAGTTTTGTGACTCTTGTCATGTCACTTAACCTCTGTCAGTTCCAAGTTTCCTCAACTATAAAATGGGGATCATAATAGCACCTACCTCCCAGGGAATTTGTGAGGATCAAATGAAATCGTATTGTAAAGCATTTAATATAGCGCCTGATTTACAGTAGGTGCTTAGTAAGTGATCCTTTAATCCCCAATTCCCTCCTCCCTTTTCTGGGACCAACCCTCATCCCCAACCACTATGATAGAATGTCTAGGAGATAAATTTCTTTTATTTGCTACTACTCCTAAAGTTCAACTGACTTCTGTATGGGTGTCAAAGAAAGTGTTGATATGCTTTGAAGGGTATGTGCAATGACTGTGTTTCTTTCAGCACTGTACAATACCCAAAAATGTACAAATTAAATCTGTTTCTGTCTTAAAAGAAAAATTAAAAAGTTGTTCTGAAGGTGAGGAGGGAGAATGAAGTTGAAATAATATACGTCCTTCAAAGAGGAACAAATGTAGATAGATAGATGCAGAGAGAGAGAGACAGACAGAGAGACAAAGAGAGATGGATGGATGGATGGATGGATAGATAGATAGATAGATAGATAGATAGATAGATAGATAGATATGGGTATTTAGATATAGGTATATATAGATATGGATATATAATTAGAAAGAAAGAGAGAGGGAGAAAGTGGTAAATTCTAACTTGCATCAGAAAGTTGTAGGTTTTATGTCACAGAGAAATACTTTAAGGGAAGAGTTAAAGTGTTCTTTCTGTTGAAGTGACTATAGCCAACTTCTCTCCAGTGCACCACCAGCTCTCAAGAATATAGCCAGTATAGAAGTGACAGCTTGAGAAAGAAATGAAGAATGGAAAGAATGGAGGTCTTTGTGAAGGTGAGGACTGGTTAAGTGTGGTAGGAAGATCAGATAAAGGAATTTCAGAGAGGAGAGTAATAGCTAATTAAGGGCATAGCCATCTCCTGGGTAGGTTGAGGTTGAATAGAGGAACAGGACGTGAGAATTGAGTAGATTGAGGAACCAGGAATTTAGCATATTGAATATCAATATGTACACTGAAGTCCCCTAGTATGAGAGTAGGAGCTGGGTTGGAAATGTTAAAAGATAGTCACTGAAGTGAGGAAGAAAGGAAATTATCCTAGGGGTCAGAGAATATTGGCTACTATAAAATTGATTGGGGGATATATTTGGATTGAAAGAACCTCAACAGAAAAGAAGTTTCTGGGATATTTTTAAAGTGACAATGGGAATATGGTTCTAAAAAGCAGCAGTTACAGTAGGTAAAACAAAGTGTGTGGATTCCATTAAACAATTAGATTTTTGTCTTATGTCCTTTCTTTTCTTTTTGCTCTGTGCTTCATCAACCTGTGTTTGCTAAATAATATATTAACCAGAGATTAAATGAGGTTATAGAACCTGGTGTGCAGAGAAATGCAGAGAGGGAGCCAGTAAGAAGATGAAAAGTCATGGGCAAATATTATATACAAATTCTTTTTCTCACATCTGGTGATTGAGCAGTTTTCCTGGTAGTTGACCACAGAGTTAACCAAGAGGCCTCCCAAAATGAAAGTCAATATTTGTCAGTCTTGTTCATAGAAAGTATGGGTGGCAAAGGAAATGTTTATGTGCTTTGAAGGATATAAGCAGTGATAGTTTCTTTCAGTACCAATTAATATCTATAAAGATTCAAGATATGACTTTGTTTCTGTCTTAAACAAAAAAGGTATTCTCAAGGTGAGGAGGGAGAATGAAGTAGAAATAATAGAAGTCCCTCGAGGAAGAAACAAAAAAAGAAAAACAATATATTATAAAATTGTAAATTCTAACTTGCATCAAGAAGTTGTAGGTTATTTAACACAAGAGAAGAAAAAGAATACTGAATATCTGGAGACGTGATCTGGACTATCCTAAAAGAAAGTAGCTTTGATGAATGTTGATGGGAATCCCTAGGTAATGTCAGGTACCATCATTCAATAATGGTCAGAGGAAGAAGAGATTAGAGGTTGTGGCAAACTTCTTACTAAGGTGGTAGGAAAGCAGCTATTTCTTGATTTTACACACACACACTTATACATATATACTGATGTCAGTCGTCTATTATCTTCTCAGAACATGAATCTGAGACTCAGTGGATAGGAATCAAGTAATTGTTCAATTATTATCTTTTTCTGATGATGTACATGAAAACAAAAGATACTACCAGAAGAAAGGAATAATTACTAAGGTTTACTTGGTACTATACAAATAATTTAATATCTTGAGGGCTTGGAAAGCATTTTCATCATTGTTATGAATACAAGGGATGAAATGCCAAAAAACTGGGAAATGGATCATTGGCTAAAGATATGATATTAAAAATGAAATTTGTAGTTCTAAAACACAGTTGAATATCTAAGAATGATTGACTCTTGTGAAGGATGGATTGTACCAGTCAAGTGATGTCAAAATATTTTTGGGCATCTAATCAGGAGCACTCTCCACTTAAGGGAAGAACAGAGGGGAAAAATTCTCACATAAACCTGATAGGTTGGTTATCATAGAAATTATTAAGTAAAACATAGGAAGAAGACTATGTCCCAGAAGCCAGGATCAGGACACTGCTCTTGGTCATTTCTTACACCATGATTTAGAAAAAAGAACATGGAAGTTACCTGTCCAACCCCCTCACTTAATAGATGAGAAAACTGAGGATCAACACAGTTAAATATATTGTCTAAGGTCATATAACACTTTGTTGTGACCTTACAATTTAAACCCAGATCCTTAACACTAAATCCACTATTTTTATTTCAATGCCTTAAAAGTAACAACTTAGATTATTAATTTCCATAGTTTTATACGCACCTTAAGATGGTACTCCAGTTGATAGAAAAGGTTTTTAAACACAAAAGAAGCAGTATGGTGCAATGAAAAACACATTTTCTCTGGAGCTGATGAACATGGTTCCAATCTTGATTCTGGTATAGTAATTACTACTTGTATTACTTTATAGAAGTCATTCTTGAAGACAGAGCCTGTATCTTTTTGTCTTGATTGCCTAATAGAATAAGAGATGAATGTGTTTTTTTGATGATGATGACAGGATGGTTGGCCAAGGATAGCTCTGTTCAGTCACACTTCCCTGCACAGAAGCAATCACTGTGAGCGGTGTCATCTTTGAATGTAAAGTGTAGCAATAAAGACAAAAACTGATCACTAGGATCAAATTTTCTTCCCTCATGAAGCTGACACATTTTAACTTAAATTGCTCCTGGCCATATTTTCAGGAAGATAGATCTCAAAAATGGCATTTAATTTTTCTCTTTTGATTGAATGAATGGATTTTGATACTCTTTCTACAAAGACAAAGTAATACATAAATTCCACATGAAAGCAATCTCTGTTTTTTAAAAAAGAAAAATATAGCCTAATGATACCTAATTACTTCCTTGAGAATGAGCACCTTCGTAATTAGTAACCTTTATCTTCATATGCACCTGGAATTGCTATTGTGAATGCCATATACAATACAGAGTCCACTTTAAAAGTCTTGAAACTTGGGAAGCTGAGAAGGCTATAGTTTGGACATATAAAAGCTAATTTATGATGAGTCGTTAAAATTTCTAATTAGCATTTGATCATTAAAAATGAATTGATAAAATAATTAATAGTTTGAAAAACTCTTCACTATAAATTTCACAGAATTCCTTCAGAATCAAATGTAATGTGCGTCCAGAATCTTTGGTAAGACTAAGTGTAATCTGACCAAATGAAATGATGCATTTGCAACTGCCAGCCATAGATCTACTTTAGCAAACTGAGATAATTATACACAAAACTGAAAAATCATCCTCAAAGTAATTTGAAATAATTTCTCATTTAGATAATATGAGTCCAGAAATGGGTTAAAGATAGGGACGCATTAATAAGGCTGCCAACCATTTGAAAATGTCCCTCAAATTGAGAATACTCAGACAGAATCTTTCCCACGGGTAACATCAAAAATATGAATAATATCAAAAAATTGTTTACAATGCAGTTGATCAGACTTAAAATGAAAGAATTATTTTTTAAAATAATTCTTATATCCCCCATCCCCTGTAACTATTCCTACTATTGCTGGAGGTAGAGAGAGTCTCTGTAAAAGTATCATTTAAAAAATATTTTGGCTAAAATATCACATGCATCCTGGGTGCCAGAATTCCATTGCAGCATTTACTGTACAAGTCAAGTTTTCTTAGTAGCTTCAACACAGGAACCAGTTATTGGCCTCTATTGTCCCATGAACCTCTTAAATAATCAACTTCTCTGATGCTGCATTTTCTTGGTTCCAAATGAATCTTACATGATGTTGGTAAACTTTGTGTCTATCCCCCTGTACACTAACATAACTAAATAAAAACATCTGGGGACAATGTGTGTGAGACAAAGACACTGAGTGATTGTGAGCCTCTACCCATCTTCCAGCAAAACTTAGTACCATTCCTGTGTAGGAAGGGGTTAGTGTTCTTATATGGACAAACTATATAAGATGGCCTTTCAGAGAAATCTAGTCCTGTGTTTCTGACCATTTGTTCTGAGATACTGAGCTAGAGGGAGGGTCCAGATATAAGGTCATGCCACTGGGCTCTCATTCTACCTCCCCAGTCATTGACTCACTATTAGAACATGTTCATGTCATGGGCCATTTTGGCAGTCTAGTGAAACCTAAGAACCCTGCAGCATGATGTTTTTAGCTGCATAAAATGCAATACTTTGAATTACATGGAAACAAATTATTTTGAAATTCTAATTTCCTTTTTTTTTTTGGTCATGGACCCCTTTGGCATTTTGGTGAAGTCTATAGGCTTTATTCAGGCACTATTCTCAATTGCTTAAAAAGGATTACAACAATTAAAAAATAACATAAAAATAAGCAAGTTCATGGACATCAGTTTAAGAGCCTTTTCCCTTCAAAAAGAAGCAAACCCACCATCATTTAATTTTGAATATTTTAAAGCATCAGACTTCCTGTTGGTCTTCCCAATAAATCCAGGTTTTTGTATCCATAAAATGACTTCAATTACCACTTCATGTAGAACAGCAATGACTAATATGTTTGGAACTCAACACATAAACAAATCTACCATGTCAAATGATCAGCTCAGCACAGTTGTCCAAGATTTTATTTTATCACACGGTATTCTCAGGAAGTTGTTCTGCCAGAATCCAATTACTATTATTATAGAACAATAGAGGCACTCTTTCCTCTGATGCAACTTATCCAGACCTTAGAATATAGTTTTAGGAGTTACTATGGTCAACATAATTTGTTTGCAGGCAATCTTCTGATGGGACCCTTTGAACATGATTTACCTGGTGCTTTTTGTTTCCAAGTAATGATTACAGCACTATGGATTGTTTTTTTTTTCCTTTAGCAGGAACAAAGAGCAAACTATGATTAGGATTAGCTGTAAGTGAGGTTCTGAGCTTATAAAAAATGTCACTTAATACCTAAATTATGTTTACCATAAACATGTAACCTTGCTGGTCACATAATTCAGACTGGGATCAAAATTAGGAAATGCTACTTACTAGACTCAGCAAATATGGGAGGAGACCCAATGTCAACAAATGGAGACTTTTCTAACTTTGTTTCTGCTGATTCTTCCCAAAACTTATCCAACTTATTTACAACCCTATCCTCTCTACTTCATGTAACATATTTTCCACTTAATTTAAACCAATCAGTTTTTGCTTTCTCCAAATCTTGAAAAGTTTGGCTCCTACTTCTCAACATATGCAAATCCTTGTTTGCCCTATTGTACTTTATCCCCACATGTCTGCAATTTTGTTATATCCAAATGACAAACACATATTTGATTATTATATGTTTACTCCAAATTTTAAACCTTAGTAAGACTTTCAATAGCTCAGTTACTCAAGTATTGATTAAGTGTTTATGAACCAGATGTTGTGCTAAGCACTAGGGATCCACAGAAAGGCAAAAGACAGGCTTAAGTCAGAGAGAGCAACAGAAAGCAATAGTCTAGTATATGAGAGGGTCTTTCAAATTATAGATGGCCCTTAAGGATATTGAGTCCAGTAAGCTTTTGACATAATGGCAGATGATATTCTTCTCTAATCAGTTTCTAGAGCATTTCAGGACTTTTCTTATTCAATTCATAAGATGTAGATAAAACCATAGATTAACAAACCCAGACAACTCTTCATGTGGCAAAAGAATTCTGCCTTCTCTGTAGAGGGGCTGTAGAACCTGCCAGGCTTTACTCAATGTTCTAAAGCCAGTAAACCCAAAGCAGTGGCTAGGTGGGTAACTGATAAGAGCCAGGCCTCTTACCTTATGATTTTCTTCTGTTCTACATCTTTCCATAAGGAGGAGAGAGTCACCACTGTTAGATTCTTTCTTTGGGTAGCTATTATATATTCACATTGTCTGATTTTTTTTCTTCTCGCCTTAACAATGATGACCCTTTCTCCTTTTCAGTCAGTCACCTGGCACTTATTAAGCAGGTTGTGAGGAGAGAAAGAAAGACAAAAGACAGTTCCAGCTCTCAGTGACTTCCTAGTCTAAAAGAGGAGGACAATACAAAACAACTATCTAAAAGCAAGGTATATACAGAATAAATTGTAGTTAATCAATAAAGGGAACTTCCACTATGCTGTGAAAATGGTCTTGAGAACTTGAGAACTCCTCAATGAGATAATCGAGGTAGACTTAAATGAACTATCATGCCAAAATCCCTAAACACGCAGCAAAATCATATACATAAGGTTTCCACAAAGAGTAAGGAGAAAATGTTTCCCTCATAATCATCAGTCGCCAGCTCCGTCATCTCCTATAGTTCAAAAAAAGTCATGTACTGTCCTGAAGAGAAACAACAAAGAGCCAGGAATGGAGCCACAGTTCTAGTCTCATGTGGCTCATAAGATGACATAACTATTAAACAATGAAAAGTCTCAGACAATTTTTTTTCTTGCTTTCAAACTAACTGCTTAAAATGGTGCGATGTATAGTTGATTGAGTCTTTGTTCTAGAGAGTAAAAGAACTAAAGATGACTTAATAGAAGGAGCACAGAATTTTGGATAAGTGCCCATGGTTCAAACTGAAGCTCAGCCATTTAGTAGATAAATTATATTGAGCAAGAGATTCCAGCTTATGGGTACCTGAGGAAACTCAGTGGAATGAATATAGTGGTGAATTTGGAGTAAGAAAGACCTGAGTTCACATTCTCTCTCATATTTGTACTAGCTGTGTGACCCAAGAAAAATTACTTAACCTCATTCTGCCTCAGTTTTGTCATCTGTAAAATAATCTTGGATTAGATTTCCTTTACGGTTTGCTTCAGCATTAAATCTATGATCTCTAAGGTCCTTTTGAAGTATAAAATCTTATGATTCTATGATGGTGTCATTTAAGGTTTGGGCAAGTAGAACAGGAGTTCATAAAACTTCCCCTAATGGGAGTTTTTCAGTATAGTATTTAGTTCCTAGGAGCAAGGGCTAGAGAATTATTAAACAAAAATAAAAGCTGATTATTTGAAAAGACTGTCAAAATCAATAAACCTTTAGCCAACCCAATTAAAAGGAAAATGGAGAAAAATCAAATTACCAAAATGAAAACTAAACAAGGTAGATTCACAATAAAGGAATGAAAGAAAAAGAATGACTAGAACCCAAATACAATTCCATACCAGCCAAACTGAGAATTTGAGATATAGAATACTAGCTATAAAAAAAGATAAATACCTAAATTAACACAAAGCAAAATAGAACTTTGTCAAGTATCAGAACATGAAATTGAATTTTCTATAAGGAATTTCTGAGAGAGAAAATACACAAAACTTTGTCCAAATAGATAAGGATTTTCATTCTCTCAGATATTTTAATGAAAAAAAATAATAATTGTATGAGATAAATTACTCCTAAAATTGAAATAGAAGTTATTGCATCAAAATTCTTTATGTGAGACAAATGTAATTATAACACTTAAATTAAAGGAAGATTTAACAGAAAAATGGATATAGATAAAGATAGCTAGAAAGACACAGATACAGACAGATCTAGAGTTCAGCAGTTAGTAAAAAGATGAGAGGGAATATGAACTCAGATTTTTCTGACTACACACACAAGCATTGTATGTATGTATATATATGTGTGTGTTGGTATATATGTATATGTATACACATATGTGTGTATGTGTGTGTGTGTGTGTAGCTATATATATAAGCCTGGAAGTAGTACTATTACTAAATTACTACTAAATTACCATCAGTCTCATAAGTTCAATATTCTGTTAGTGCTGCCCAGTGCAGGGCTCAACCTTCAGAGCTCTTTAAGATGTGAAATGATTTGAGAGTACTACCCAGAAGTTTGGAGGATAAGGGAGTTGTAAAAATTAAGCCAGCAGCACAAGATCATACAATGTTTATTAAAGAACTCATAGCAGTGATGTAGCCCCCAATACAACCAAAGGTTTTGCCAGTGGTTCCAGAAATGTCCATTTTATTCAAGATTCCATCTCAATCACCTAGCTGACCTCCTTGAGCACCATATAATCCCATGGTATGGAGCTTCATTGTCAAAGGTAATTGCCCTATATTCATGGGACACATCACATGGTTTTTTCAATGGATATACCACTTCATCCATTGAGTGAACAGTAAATACAACAATTTTAGGGAATGGTGGATCTGATTTCATTAGCAGCTCTCTGAGGCTCCTCATGTCATTATGATGAAATATATATTTTGGCCCTCTGATATTATTAATTCCCTGGATGATGGAGACAGTTCCCAGAATCAGAATAAATTTTCCAATCTGGCATCTTCTTAGCCAAAGTGAAAAGGATAGAGTCATTAGCAACAAAGCAGGATGAAAATAGTAATGCTGCAACTTTTCCATGGAGGTCAGCCAATTCTTGTTCTAGATCAACTTGAAATTTAATAGTTCCAGAAATATTTCTAGTACCACCTGTTCCAACACTGTTGTTTTAATGTTTTCATGAATGCCCCACACAGTCAAGGATGATGATTCATCCCTAGGTAGTGATTGCTAAACCAGACAGACACCTGCTTTTTAGTAACAAGAGAATCTGTGTAGTCAACTTTCATTGGGAATATGTGTACCCTCCAGTTCACGGTTTTAAAGACTTGGTAAGCATGATCCCTTTTTATTTCTCATCAATTATTTTCTCAAAGAAAATTCTTTAGCAAACCATTATGGTCTTCTCTACCTATCTTGAGATTAATCATAGTAGGATTAATTTGAGTTTGAGCAACTTCTTCCTTCACAGCCTGCATTTCCTGCACATTCTCTTGAAACTAAACTATCCTTACCAAAGACATTGCTGGTTGTTGGTTCATCTCAGTCCCTAGGAAGGGGAATTTACTGGTAGTTCCCTGGCTCCTGGTAGAGGATAGGTGACCAGAGGGATATTGGAATTCACCAGTTGTCTGCTGAGAATCACCAGCATGATGGACAACAGTTTTGAAAGTTTTTGTCCTTCTCCTTTGCTGGAGGTATTTCTTTTACTTGATGGAAATGAGTTGGTGAAGTGAAGCCTGAGAAGTGTGTGTGGATCCAGCTTCCATCATTTTAAGGGCAATTCTGGGAATGAAAGAGCAAAGATTTGCCAGCTGTCTGGAGAAAGATTTAGGTGGGTGCTCTTGAAAAGAATGGGCAGTGTTGAGTGATGTTCTCCATTTTGGGGGAAAAGATAGGATCTAGAACAGTGTCTGAGACAGTGGTAGCTGCAGTGGGGCCTGTTGATCATAGGATCAAGTCATTACTCTAGTTTCTGATTCAAGAAGGTCAGATTTTTTCTCTTAAATAACTCTGTACCATTCCAATAATCTTTTATTTTGAATTTTTCTTTTCTCATTTACAAGATTTCATTTTTATATTTTTCAGGTTTCTTTTTAAATTTCTAGTTTTTATGAATTGTTTTAAGCTAACGAATTCTTTCCTTTTATATTGTTAAAATAGAATTTTTTTTCATTCTGAGTATGGTGTGGCTGTAAGTACAATTTGATATTTAATCTATTTTTAAATGATTTTCTGTAGCTCTTGAAAATTACTCAGATATGTTATTTAATAATGGCTATTAATGGGAAAATCATTACTTAGTTTCTTTTTGTCTGTGTCTTCTCAATCTGACTACTCCATTAATTATGTTGGGTTTTTGTTGTTGTTATTGTTCTAAAAATAATGGATTTCACATGTTTCTTTTTTTTAATATTTATTTATGACTCACTGT
>CM053591.1:127043391-127072941 GCA_028646515.1 Pseudochirops corinnae
AGGCGGGTGCAAAACCTTCGCCTTTCGCTTTTCCACTCTGGAGACCTTTCGGCCGGACGCTTATCTCCCTCTTTCACAATCCCCCCTCCTCGCAGCTGGTGCTAATCCCGCTCGCTCACCTGAGAGCTTTCTCTGGACCTCCCGCCCGGTCACCCCCGGGGCACAGCCGCGGCTTCAGGCCAGGCTGCTTTCGATTCGCAGTGCCGATATGGTTCCTCGTAGCCGAGCTGACTTTAGTGGGAAGTATCTTTGTGTGCGATTTGAAGTTTTAGGTTGGTCCAGAGTCCTATTCCATGGGTATTTTGGGATGGCTATGTGAGAGCTGCGATATATTGCTGCTGCTACGCAGCCATCTTGGCTCCGCCCCCCTGAATTCATTATTTCAACAACTAAATGATCAGCCTTCCAACTTCCTTTTTTATTATTATTAGTGTTACCATTCACCTATTCACCCATAGTCAAAATCTCAGACATTTTTCAACCTTCACTCTCCTTCAGCTTAATCAAGCACCTAACCTTTTCAATTATTTGACATATGTACTGCATCCAGAGGTATGCTAGAATCAGCTCACTGGACCCAATTGTTAAATTTTCACTTTGAGCATTTATAGCACAGAATCAGTAAATTCTACAAATCACAGGTTGATTTATTATTCTGCTTATTGTCCAGATGTAAGAATGCGATGGTGAAAATGTTAATAATATTAGAGATTAAACTTGAAGTTTGCTATACGTACTTTTTTTTTTCAGAGATCCATTTGTTAAGTATTTATCAGCACACTGCTGCCTGCATTCATCACTTTCTTTTGATTAACACTTAGACAACCTAATCCAAATCCATTTTACATCAAACTTGAATTATTGCGGTAGCATCCCAACTTGTATTCCCAATTCCAATCTTTCCTACCTAAAATTTACGTTAGGTTCCTCTGGCACATTAATCTCCCCAATGTATAGATCTAATCATATCATCTCAGTGCTCAAAATAGACTCCCTATTGCCTACCCTTTAAATGACAAATTCCTAAACCTAGCCTGTAAGATCCTACCATTTTGTATAAATTTACCTTTCTAATATTATCCCACTTCTGATGCATACTTTCTGTATTATCTTGGCCAAGTCCCTTAATCTCTTGTCCCTTAAGATAACTCTTGAAGGCTATGTGAGTTGTAGAGAAGATTCGACATACGTTGGGGCAGGGAGTTCGACACAACAATAAATCAAAGGTCTAGTCCCTAACTCTTCTGAAAGAAATCTTAGGATGTAGCTAATCTGGGTTATTCATTTTTTCCCAAACATGACACTTCTCCAGTCCTTTTACTACTATGATTTTCCCGGCCATGAATATCTATCCCTTCCAGCATTATCTGTAAAAATTCTACACTTTGGCAGAAATATGAAGATGCTTCAGCTAAAGGTGACTCATATTCTACTAAGGTGTTTTCTTGGTAAAAGTGACAGTCAGTTCCTTAGGACCCACAGGATAGATTTTGCAGCCATTATTAACTATTGAAAAGTGGTTGAAGAGCAGGGGAAAGGATCTGGAAGAAGACTAATAGGGAAGGAATAGGTGAAGTAAGACTGAAGATAAAGAGGAAAGGAGGGGGAGAAAAATGCTAGCATGAAATGAAATATTTGTCTATTAGTCCTTACATAATTTGTGGAAAAGTTATCAAATGTTGAAACTGAAGGTTAATCTGATGTTGGGAAAGTGTTTTTTCAGGTCAGGCAGAGGGAGGCAAATTCTGCCTATGGACTACCAGAGATTATAGCCCCTAGGTCCTTTGTCAGTCCTCACAAAATTATATCAGAATGTTGGTGACTGTGATGACAGAAACCCTGGCATATACAGATATCTGAATGACATAAGCATTAAGTGGAAGTAATTTCCATAAAAACAGAGAATGCTGAAGAAGGAAGCAACAGAAGCAGTCGTTCTGTAAGCACAATTAGTAACAAAGGAGAAGGACTAAGGAATAAGACCTTAATACCCACACTTTAAAACCTAATTCAAATCTTACCTCCTCTACAATGGTTTTCTTGGCATTATAACCCGAATGAACCATTTCTTCTTTTGTTGTCCTATAACCCTGAGCTTATGATGTTCAAGAGCTCATAAGATTCAAGTTTTGTGGTTTTTTGTGTTTTGTTTTGTTTTGTTTTGTTTTTTACATCTGAGAGATCACTTAGTCCAACCTCCTCCTCTTACAAATAAAGGAACGAAGGCAGTGACCCTTTTGAATTAATACCTGTAACCAGCAACAGAGTTGGGAGATAAACACAAGTTTTCTCTTTCCAACTTCAATGCATTCTCAAATATATCATTCTTTTTCTTAACACCTCAATATCACAATCGTATATCATATATACCTTGAGGGTGAGGGATGTTTTGCAAAAATGTATATCCTATGATACATCTGTCACAGTAGTTTGCATAGAGCATTCAATAAACGTTTTTCACTAAGTAAATGCAATTGAAGAACTGAAAACAATGTGAATTTCCATGAAATACACAGGTAGAAAAGTATATTTTCTCATCTCATAGTTAAAAAAATATATCATGAGAAGGTCAAGGCCACAACATAGCCCTGGAGGGACTTAGAAAAAAATTCTTTTCCCCTGACTTCCATTTCATTATTTATTAAGAAGCTAGCTGGATGTTATTTCACTCAAATCTAGTCTAATATTAGTTATCCATATCATATTATAATGTATGACATTTAACATTTTTTAAGGCAAGACAATTGACAGACTAGGTCTAAGAAATGATTGGCTTCACTCACTAACTGTACTGATTGTTGGAAAAATCATGACATTTTGAGACAGGTCAGAACCTCTACAGCAATGGTGACAGAATTAAAAAAACATGAAATAGAGAACTTGAAAGCTAGGTTATTCCTAAATATATTCATTTAACTATACAAAAATAATAATGCTTCAGTTTTTTTGGCATGTCTTAATAGTTCTGTGTTTCAATTTATATGTTCTTTTCTTTGCATTTTTTGTATTCTTTGGCATTAATTTTTATCCTTAAGTGCTGATATATGCAATGTCATCATTATTTCTTCAAAATGGGGGAAAAACTGCTAACAAGGCAACAAAACATAGACAGGAAATTACAGAAGTGGGCCATGACCATTACTGTCATAGTAAAGGTTGCCTAAGGCTTCATCCTGCCTTCTGAAGTGCATTCTTGGCTAATAGGAGTAGAGCTGTCAGGTAAGACCTCCAAATCCATCCCCTCATTTTGCTTCTGATGCTGCTCAGCAACGACAGTTGCTGCACAGCAACTACTGGTGCTAATTCAGTTTATGCTTATGGTGCTAATTCAGCTTATGCTTATGAGAGGAGCAGTGCCAGTGAGGGTTAAGGGCATGTACTGAGAGCTCAGTCCTCTGACTTGGGAAAACAGCAAGCAAAAAATTCAGCAAACAAAGGATAGAGGAAAGAGCACTGGGCTTAGAGGCACATGACCTCTGCTTGAATGCCAGCTTTGACTCTTGCTGATATGAGACTCTTGGGTAAATCATTTCATTTTTGGCCTCTGTTTCTTCACCTATAAGATGAAAGTTTTGGATTAGATAAACTCCAACATTCATTCTGATGATGTTATTCACTGACTTTAAGATTTGAGGGAGGAAGAAAAGAGGTGACATGAAGGGCATATGGAGACTTGGTCATTGGTGTCTTAATATTCTAACCACTTCCTGATGACATTTTTCAACAAATAGGTTTTTTTGAGCCAATTTTTCCTAGAATGAGAACAAAGGTAAGGGATGGAGAGGGAGTGTATTCCCTACTAAGTCATTCAATGGTAAGCATGTAGAGAGCCAAAATGGACCGTTGATTAAGATTGGACCCATCAATTTGGAATAACTAAACAATTGCTTGTTTATGATTGTAATGGAATATCATTGTGCTATAAGAAAAGACAGTCAGGATGATTTCAGAAAAAACCTGGAAAGACTTACATGATCTGATGCATAGTGAAGTGAACAGAATCAGCAAAACATTGTACACAGTAACAGCAATATTGTTTGATGTAGAACTGTGAATGACTCAGCTATTCTCAGCAATACAATGATCCAAGACAATCCCAAAGGACTAATGATGATGCATACTATCTGCTACTAGAGAAAGAACTGATAGTGTTTGAATATAGACAGAAGCATAGCATTTTTCATTCTTTTTTTGCCTTCTATGTACAAAGTACTGTACAAAATGACTAGTACATGAGAGTTTTACACAATTGCACATGTATAACCAATATCTGATTGCTTACTCTTTCAGGGATGAAGGAAGGGAGAGATGGAGGGAGGACAGGATAGGATTTGGAACTGAAAACTTTAAATAAATATGTCAAAAAATAGTGGACCTAGGGGACTGTCTAGTCCAACCTCTTTTTTACATAAGAGGAAACTGATGGCAGTAATCAAAGTAATAAATATCAGAGGTAAAATTTGAGCCTAATTAATCAGATTCCAAAACCAGTACCCTTTACATGGTATCACATTTCCCTTTGATATCTTATTCCTAGGGTTCTATTACTTCTTTATTCAAATGTTCGGGCATCATAGAAAAGGGAAAGAAAGGGCTGGATGTGTAATATAGGAAGGCCTCATGGTTTGGTCAAAAGGAATCAGAATACTGATTTAAACATTTATTAAACACTTGCTGTTTGATAAATATTATGTTGGGAGAGATACAAATTGCCATAAGGATACAACCCCTGTTCTCATCTCAGTATATAACATATTAGAAGGATGAGATATAAGCATAGGTAATTTAGATGGGACAAATAAAATGGTATATAAAGAAAAAGTGATATGTGAGATACAAGAAAGATGGAGTTGGGGAGGGCGAAAGCCATCAAAAAACTCTTCACATGGGGGATGGAAGGATATGACTTAGAATATAAAAGATCTGTAAGGAGTCAATAGATAAATTGTGGACGAAAGGACGTTTACAGGCTCATAGATAGCATAGCAGACCGTGTTATTACTCAGTCAGAATCTGGATGTACTGAGTCTGAATTCTGCCTCAAGTATTTACTAACTTTAACACTCTTGGTTTGTCATAATCTCTGCCTCAATTTTCTCATCTGTAGGGGGATAATAATACTACCTAACTTTAAGGTTTATGAGATAATATATGTAATGCACTTTGGCAGCTTGAAAGTGCTAGATACAAGATTTGCTGTTATTATTGTTACTATAACACCACCACTAAGGAATATCCTTTCTCTGCCTGGTCACTGCTCTGCTTACTCATCATCATTCCTTTCTTTCTGCTCATTATTGTCATCTGTGGATTGTATTTGCTATCATTTAGAAGGAAAAAATTTAGATACACTTGCTTATTCAAGTGTCAGGTTTGAAATGAAATGAAATAGAAGAAAAGTTGATTATGCAATACAACTCAGTTTTATTCATTTTTCTTGATAAAGTGTTCCAAAGTAAGTTTGATTTTAACTAAAATGCATACAGAAGTATTACTCATTAAGAATTTGTAGCTGAATGCATTTAAACAAAGAAGCTAATAATGTAAATCTGCTCAGAGAGTGAAACTCAACCTTTGACCTTCATCTATTCTCTCAACCATGTTTCTTTTTTATTTAGGTAAGCAAAGAACCATTTATAGGAGTATGATCAGCAGAAAGTACCTGTTTTTTTGTTTAGTTTGGCTTGTGTGTTATGAGCATGCATGGTATGAAGCAAAGCCCTAGAGATTGGGCCTTATACATACTTGCTTTTGGCATATATTTAATTAATGCAATTTGGGAATTATATTTTGTTAATCCATTTTAACCCAGTCATGTCTTAACTTCCATAAGGTGATCAAGTGTTTTAACTAGCCACATAAAAGACTGCTGGCAAATGAGGGTGGGGTGAAAGGAAGAAAATGGACAAAGCGAAGAATGTTCTCTACTGTTGACAGATGGCAGAACAGTTGAAAGGACTAGGTCTCTAGGGAAAAGTGGAAAAGAAAATATGAAAAGGGGGAAGTCTGATAGGTAAACAAATAATGCCAAAGACAATTTTACCTACTTCACAATTTTGTCTGAGATCAATTTATTTCAATGAATGTTTATCAAGCACCTACTGTGGTAAAAAAGCACTGTGTGTTTTAGGCACAGGGCACAATTTATAACATAAATAAAACATAGTTCCCATTTTCAATCAGGTGCTTTTATATTAGACAGAAGGCTACAAAAAGGAGTTATAACAAAATAGGACATGAAATCATAAACACAAACCATTATGAGAAGGAAAAATAATTATTGGTTAGTAGAATTAGAAAAGTTCAAGGAAGAGGTACAGTTTGAGGTTGCTATTCAGGATTGATAGTGGAATTGATAGGAGGTGGAAATAGAGTCCAAAGAGCATATTACAAGAAAATAATAATACACACAAATGTCTTTGGTGCTCATCCATTCCTCAAGACAGAAAAGTTTGCAAGATTTCAAAGAAGTAAAGAGGAGGGGCCATAATTCTCCCTCCATCTCTTTCTCTTTGAAAATATGCTTTTCTTGACCTTATTAATGTCAAGATGTTCCCCATACACACCTCCACCATGTCTGTAGGGAAAGTGATTTGAAACTGACATCCTGGAGTAGGTCTATAAATTCGAGCTGCTGACAAATACCTCTTCTCCCACCCCTTGCCTTTTGCAGCTTGCTTTGAGCTATGTGAATTCAGAAACCTTATTCATTCCCAAGGTGGTGTGTTTGTTGATTTCATCCCCATTCTCACTCTCCTTTCTCCATCTTGTAACATGTACACTTATATCCCCCTCCATTACCCTCCTCCCCACACTGGGATATATAGCCAAAACTGATTACAGAGTGTGCCTGAATGTGAAATCAGGCATATGTGAAGAGACCTGGATATTGATTGACTTGCCAATTGCCATTGATTCCAGGATATGTTGAAGGTACAAAATGGTCACAGCCAGTCCAACAGCAATGATATCTATCTGCATTATGAACCATCCCTTTGTCATAAAAAGACAAAGTTTTTGAAAAATATCCTGCTCCTTTTATTTTTTTTTTTGTAAAATCAGCGAGTCAGGTATGCTTGCTTTCTCATGATTGTGCAAGTTTAACCAGTTTTAGCTGACATTCAAGCATTTGAATTCTAGGCTAAAGAAGTTTTCAATTAGCTTCTTTGAAATATAGTATTTGGTATTAACCAAGTTCCGCTACATAAACTCTTATAATATATTGTAGTACTGAAAACAGCAAATTGACCTAACAGCATGGAAAGATAAATTAAACAGAAAGAATTGGTTGAAATAGTATTTCTCTATTTCTAATTGTGGACAAGTAACATTTTATAGTTAATCAGGACAGAATGACAGCAGGGAAAAAAGAAAATATTGCCAATTAAAATAGTGCTATTTTAATAAATATGTATAGTTTTTTTTTAACCTATCTAAGCTGTCATCACAGCTACAACACACATTCTTAGTGCAAAATGACAGCATTATAAATATGTTCTGTTTCCTTTACTGTGACTGACCTATCTTTCACTTGGCTAGATATGACTACTACATTACCTCAGTATGAGGGTGAGAGGTTACCCTGCTGATTCCCAATCACTTCTTTGAGACTTCAGGGAAATCTGTACACGTCTTCTAAAATCTGAAGCCTGCTCTAAATTTCTTTTATGACTGCGACACATAGTAAGTAATGATGAATGAGTTTCTCCTTGTGGTCATGAACTTTTGCAGGAATACTCCATTAAGTTTAAATCTTTTGAAAATAATTGTGCCTCAAACAGGCATCAGCAAAGAATGAAAGTAATCGGGGGTGGCTAGCTGCTGCAGTGAATAGAGCACCAACCCTGGAGTCAGGAGGACCTGACTTCAATCCCGGTCTCAGACACTTAACACTTACTAGCCGTGTGACCTTAGGCAAGTCACTTAACCTCAATTGCCCTGCCCTCCAAAAAGCAAAAAAAAAAAAAAAAAAAGAATGAAAATAATCCTGGACATCCTAAGGTGAAACACCTCCCTTCCAGGTAATGGTAACACATTTGATAAGTTCCTTTAGCCCTAATTTCTATAGGTCCAGATAGCTGCTATGTGATGAAAAGTCAAAATTATATATAAGTCCTGCCTACAAAAAAGGTCCAGCTGATACCTGATCAATGAAGTACTGAAAAATAAGGCTAGGATTTTCATGAAGCCTTGATAAAAGAGTGGCAACTGCATTATTCTCCCACCATCCTTATCTTTCCCAAAATCTTATAACTTTTTATTCACTACCCTGCTCACAATTGTTGTCCAGATTTATTACTTAGGTCATAAAGAATATGTTAGCATAGTGTTCCAGTTGGGGTATGAATTTCCTCAACTGAACAATGAAGGGGCTGAACTAGATGATCTGTAGGGTCTCTTTAATCAAATCCTGAGAGAGAGGAGTAGTGATCTTCCATGGCTCACCAAATACTGCAGTAACAAAAGATTGTTGATTTAATGGGCTTTTGTTTCATGGAAAAGCTTAGCAGCATTAAAAACAATGCACAATATAAAAATAACATATACCACCCTCCTTTTTAATTATACATTTAATTCATTGTCCATCCAACATCATCTGTCCAAGATGTGTTCACCAGCGAGAAAAGTTCTAACTGTTATTTGGCAAGCTCTTCATCTGGAACTTTGAATCTTGGGGAAAAATGAACACAGGGAAAGATGGTTCAACATGACCAGTATATGCCCAATCTGCAGAGAACCCCAATTGTCCAAGGCAGAATCTACCACCTTCAGTGCTAGAATAAATCCAAGACTTACTTGGGACCAGGACTCTTTCCATTTGTCAGGTCCAGGATGCCTTTAGAAGCTCTACACTGTTAAAAGCCCTTGGCCTCCATTTGCAATTGAAGAAATACTCCATTTCAGCCAGAATATATATAGAAAAAACAAAGATGTTATTTTTTTCCCATTCAAGTTCACATTTCCTCCAAAAGAGACAGGTTATGAACCACCCTCCACCCCATCTGGTCCAAACACATCAATTTATGATATAGAGACAATAGCTGAACACATTATGTTTAATGAATGGGATGGAATAATATGATACCATAAGAGAAAATGAAGAGGATGTGCATTCTTCTTCCAATAAGACTCTTGGCATAGCCTACAAACCCTCTTTCAAATATATTCAAGACTTTTGTCCCACACTTTAGACCAATAGAATATAATCCATTTCCTTCTCTATTCATACATCCCTCTGAAGATATCCTTTACTCTGTTTTCCTTGCCAAGTTCTTTGTTGGTAATATGCTATGTATATATACTCTACTCACACCCATCATGTGCTTTTTCCATTATCTTCAGTTATCTCTACCTTGAAGTCAATTTAAATTGATCTTCCATGGCTCACCAAATACTGCAATAACAAAAGATTGTTGATTTAAAAAAAGATGGGATTTTGTTTCATGGAAAAGTTTAGCAGCATTAAAAACAATGCACAATATAAAAATAATATATACCACCCTCCTTTTTAATTATACATTTAATTCATTGTCCATCCAACATCATCTGTCCATGATGTGTTCACCAATGAGAAAAGTTCTAACTGTTATTTGGCAAGCTCTTCACCTGGAACTTTGAATCTTGGGGAAAAATGAACTTCAGTCCATTTTATACCATCTGCCCATAAAGACTAACCTTTGGTTTTCTGAGTCTTTTAAATACAGAAAAGTAACCTATTGGACAAAGAGGATCAATCGCAAATAATATGCAGTGATTATAGGTCAATGAATATATTGAGATAAAATTATTTGTGTTGAAGGATAATTAAATTGTAGAAGTTGAGAATCAGAAGATATGGAAAACGGATAGGTCAATATTTCTATTTCAAAAACCTCCATTGTGTATCCTTGCTTTCTCCATGCCATAACTCTGTGTACAGTTTTGTGTTCCATAAGGACTATATTATCTGCTTATATTTTTATTCCCAGTATTTAGCGTAGTTCATGGCACATAGTGAATGCTTACTAATTTCTCTCTCTACCTCTGTCTCTGTCTGTATCTCTGTTTTTGTCTCACTGTCTCTCCATCTCTTTCTCTGTTGCTCTAATTGTCACTTCCTCTTTCTTCTTTTCTGTGCCTCAGTCTCTCTCCTTGTCTCTTTATTTCTATCTTTTCATATCTGTCTCTTTACTTTGTTCTCTATGTCACAGAGATAGAAAACAATAGACATAGAGAACCAGAAACAGAGAGAGAAAAAACAGACAAGGAAACATATGGAGGCAGATAAAGAGAAACAGAAACAGAGAGAAACAGAAGAGAGTCACAGAGACAATGACAGAGATGGAGAGAAAGAGAAACACTTATGTAACGTAGTGGGGGGTGATTTACTCTCAGATATCTCCTTTGTGACCACGACAGTTCTTTATAATCTCTCAAGATTTAATTTAAAATTGTTTTTTGTAGCAATTGTATTTAGAATTTGCATTTGTAGTTGTATATATTGCTTTTCTTGGATCAGCTTACTTCTTTTTACATCATTAAGTTCTTTCAACTTTCTTTGTATTCATCATATATATTATTTCTAATAGCACAGTACTTTATAATGAATTCACATAACCCATTTTAAACCATTTTCATTTTGAAAGGCATCTTTTTCATTTCTAGTTCTTTGTTAGCACTAAAAATTGCTGCTATAAATATTATGCTATATATGGAGCCTTTCTTTCTATCAATGACCTCATTGGGATATGCTTAGTAGTAAAATCACAGGATACAGAGATTTAACCATGTTATTGGCTTAATTCTAAATTTCTTTCAAGAATATTAGTATTATTTCATAGGTCTATCAACAATGCATTTGTGACTCTATCTTTCCAAAACCATTCCATCATTGAATATCCCTATCTTTTGTAAATGATATTAAACTAAGTTTGTTGACCTTGCTGTCAGGAGAACTTAAGGAGTAAACTGGGGGTAGGGGTAGAGGATGCTTTAAAAATTGAATACCTAATTTAATGAAACATTTATGAAATGTTCTCTTCCATTTTTGGAAATTATGAATATACATATACAGAAAGAGAGAGAAAGAGAGAAGGAGAGAGAGAGAGGGTGAGAGAGAGAGAGGGAGAAAGAAATATTCATATGTAAGCATACATGCATGTGTTACACGCAAATATATACATACATTTATGAATGTGTGGATGGATGCATATACATTTACACTCTGTACGTGTGTATATATACAAATTCACATATTTGTGTATATGCATGTTCATGAACATATGTGTATATGTGTTATTCATACTCATATCTATCAATCTAAAGTTGATTAATCCAAAGAGTAGTTACTGTATTAATTTCATTTGGATAGAAATTTCTCTAGTGTAATATGCCAAGTAGCTGAACTTGGCTTTGCATAGTTGAAAATTTTTATCTCTGCTTTGGATAAAGCCATAAATGCTATGTTTGTGTCAATCTTGCTTTTAGGGATGGTTAACACATTGGATGACAATCAATTCACAAGTATTTATTAATGTTTACTCTGTCCAAAGCACTATATTAGATGCTGGTCATACAACTATGAAAAATTTTTTAAAAATCTCTACTTATAAATATCTTATATTTTAATGGAAAAAGAATTAAATACATTAGTGCATACATAAAAACTATAAAGTGAAGAGATATAAATATATACAAAGTATTTAATACAAAGTATTTTGGGAGGGACTCCACAGACATTTGGGAGAAGGAATTGTTTCATGCAGAAGATGGAGCTTTAGCTACATATTATTCAAAAAGAAAGCTTTTTATGAAGTTGGATTGAAGAGGTAATGCATTCTAAGCATACAAAATGGTTATTATTATCTCCATTTTACAGGTGAGTAAACCAAGGCAGACAGGTGTTAAATGACTTGACCAAGATCACACTGATAATAAGTGTGAGAAGGGCTGTAGGAAGAAGAGAAAAAAAGTTCATTAATTGGAAAAATTAAAAAGATGCAGAGTATTAGTTTTAATATACAGGCCTAGGTGGTAACTCAAGAAATGCTGTCCCTGGAAACCAGTTGGCTCATATTTCATGATTTTTGCCAGGCTTTCCCACATTTCACAGTATTCTCAAAACATGCAATGTCCTTGATATTTATGACTTGACTAGCATCCCATTATTTGTTCGTTAGCCTACCCTATCACATGAAAGAGGGCTTGAGGTACAAGTGGGGTTCTTATTATTGCTATAAATGTTATTTTTGCTGCTACTCTTGAGAACTGGACAAGATGGGTTAATTTTCTAATCATTAGCCAGGATACCTGGCAATTTATTCCAGTTCACTTGAAGCATCACCTCTAGGAGGTATTAATTACTAAGAAGATGTCTCAGTCACTGGAATGTTAATTCCCTAATGGCTTATGTCCCATGTGGGGTGAATTGATCAAAGAATGCGGTTTGCCTAATAATGATGTCGCAGCACTATGGATTAGCAAGTGAAAGATAGGAGGTTGGACCTGGGCCTATTTTTATCACCTTCATTCCAGTTTTAGAAAACAAATCCTTATGCCTTTTGCAAGTAATTTTAGTTTTCTTAGTGACTTTCAGGTCTTCCTTTACAGCTGTTTACTGCTCTGGTGGAAGAAGTTAGACACAAATAACAAATATTACCTCTCAAGTAATTGTTGTGGATCTTGTGATGATTCTTATCTGCTCCTCTGTGACTAATAGGTGAAAGCAAGGCAGGCAGGGGAATGATGTGTGGAATCCTAAAAGATGGATTAAAAAGAAAAAAAAAGAAGAAGCTTCTAATAAAAAAAATATCACATCTTTTGCCCAAGTACCAGACATTCTCAATTGAATTGGTTTTGCCATTCTTGAGCACTAACTTACCTGTTCAAAATCTGTGTTCAGTAATGAATCCAATCTGGAGAGAGGACAAGAGGAAATTGAGGGAGTTGAAGTTAAGATTATGACAATCTTCAGGGTGGTAACTGTTTTGAGTTTAAAAGTAACAGTGGGCAAATGAACTGTTTACACATAGGAATTCATTATAGGGCAGTGAGTAATCTATAAACAAACAAACAAATAAAAAAGAACCATTCATTTTCTAATGCTAGAGGATAAATCCTACATTCTTTTGTTTGTTCATTTATTTTGCTAGTAATCTAATCTTGAAAGTTTTTTTTAAAAACTATTATTAGATTTTTTGGCACAGCTCTTTTATATGTTGTTTTTGTATGTTCCACTTTTGTTGTTGATGCTGTTTAGAGGAGAAGGTTTGGGGAATAGTGTTTTCTGTACCATTTTCTGCATGTTTTATCGTACTGGTTACTCTGACTTCTGTACATCAAAATTCTACCCATTTTTAATGACAAATTCAAGGAATATCTCCTTTGTAATATCTTTCTCATCCCTTACTAATATCTCACCTTTGAATTCCTGTTGCACTGGGATCTATTTCCCATAATCTAGCACTTATTATATAATATTGCATATTTTATCATTGAACATAAAATATTTCAATGTATAGTAAAAACAAAAAGTTCAGGAAATGTTTTTAAAGAAAAAAAGTTTGTTTTTAGTTATTATATGTGTGTGTGCTTTGAATATATACTACATACATTTATATGTGTGTCAATTACATGTTAAATTAGTTAACTGTTTAAAGTTAATTTTAACTACATGTTTATACAGTAGTTTATTTTGTTTGCTATTTTTTTTTCCCTAATGTGGGCTAGCCTTGATTCATCTATGTGCTGTCATTTTTTTTTTCAGTCGTGTCTACTGGAATGTGAGTTTCTTTAGAGAAAGGAGTCATATTCTACTTAATTCAGCAAAATACAGAACTGTTACACTGTAAGTGCTCTGTAAATAATCATATTAATTGAATCTTAGAATTGGAAGAGAACTTACAGATCATTTACTGTAATCTCATAAAGAAACTGAAGATCATATAAATAAACCACTTCCTTAAAGTTCCCCAGATACATTTGTGCTGCTAAAGCACATTCTTACAAGTGACATACAGGGTGTCCCAAAAGTCTTAGTGCATTTTAAAGCTTTCGAAGATTTAAAAAGCATTATGATTTTTGGGTTACCTTATATATGCTTCTTTGATTCCCAATTATTTTTTTTTAGAGTTGCAAACAGAAAGTTCATGTAGATGCGATCAACAAAAGCTTTGTGATGGACATCTTCCTTTCTGGCAACTAAGAATTATGCTTACACATTTTTTTTCCAGCTGGGCCAAAATAAATTGTTTACTTCTTGTAGAGTGTTTTAAAGCACAGTTGATGGTGGGCATTCTAGGGTACTTGAGCTCACCTGGGAATTCTATGCACACAGGAATGTATGTATGTATGGTGAAAATGATTGCCTTGGAAGGTGCTTGGGTCAACATAGATTCTTCTGTCTGAATAGCCCAGGGGTGGGAGTGTTCTGGTATGGTATGAGATGTGATCTGATATAAACTGAGTACCCTAACCTCATTTATCTCTTGACCAGGATTAAGTTACCTAAATCATATACTCAAGACATAACCCATCTCACAGTGTGTTGACAAAGCAGAGTTGAAAAGTTCCCTTGGGAACACCTACTCTAAGACGGGCATATAATTCTGTACCCCTAACCCTCAAATTGATCCAATTATGGACTGGCTCCCTTTGGTTTTGAGGTTGACAGCATCTATCTACACTTACATGTATGTAGACATAATATGATATATGAAATATCATTTTATGCAAATATATGTGTGTATGTGCATATATACATACACACACATATATGGAGAGAGAGAAAGAGACAGAGAAAGAGGAACAGAGAGAGATAGACAGAGAGAGAGAGAGAGAAAGAGAAAGAGAGAGAGAAAAAAAGAGAGAGAGAAAGAGAGAGAGAGAAAAAGAGAAAGAGAGGGAGAGAGAGAGAGAGAGAGAGAGAGAGAGAGAGAGAAGCTAGCATAGTTTGTATGTAAAGCTTGGCTTGGTGTCAGGATAACAGGATATTAATTTTGTCTGGACCTGTGATCTCATGTTTTGGGGGAGCTCTCCCACGAAGAAACTCTCTCTCCCAATGCAGATCAGCAAGTATAAGTCTTAAACAAATGCTTAGAGCTCTGGAGAGCTTAAAAGACAGGCCCAGGGTCATATATCCAGCATGGCCTTCTATCAGAGTAGATCATATACAGGCTAGCAACTTAATATGTTAGAATCATCTGTGGGTACTAAATGGTCAAGTAACTTGATCATGGTCAAAATGGTATGTTTCAGGTGCAGGATTTACATGCAGTTCATTCTGACTCTAAGGATACAAGTACTTTATTCATTATGTCATTCTATCTCTTATCTGTCACTGTCTCTGTCTCTCATTCATAGAAAATTATTTTTCTTGAAGTTTTCACTGTTTGTAGATGCACACATATGTAATAAACACACATAATTTAACATATATAGAAAATAATTTAATTTTAACATAAAAGGTTACAACACATGGCAAAAAGGCTTGGAAAAACATTTTTAGAATAATCTTATTTTGTTTTGAGTTAATATACATCTTATATATGTTTTATATGCACATTTATATATTTTAAGTCAGTTATGTTTAGTTGTAATTTAACTTTTTTTAGTGAGTATTCACTGGGGAAAGAAAAAAGATAAAACCTCTCATTTTTTGAAATAAAGAGAGTCACTGAGATTTCAAAAGACTTGTCTGTAGTAATGAGTAGCAGTATTTCAGTTAATGGTTCAACCTCTGATCTCAGCAAGTTCACTTCTCCCTATGTACCTAACTTGCCAACTTGCTGTAATTGAGTCCCTGACATAAAGAAGGCGGGAAAAAAAAAAGCTATTTGTCACAGAAAATGTTTCTCCTCTTTAAGAAAGCCTCAAAAGTTGACAAGCTGATTTCCATGTTAATTAAAATTATGAATATTTTCTTTCTTCTCTTAAAAATACTGTCCACTTTTGTAAAATTACTGTACACTGTTCAAATACCCTTGCTACTGTACATCTGACAAACGTCATAAGGTAATTGTTAGAAGAAAACATTTACTCTTCCTAGGACCCTCAGAATAGCTTATCTTGTTAATGTGTATTTGTGTATGTATGTGTGTGTATACACGTGCATATACATACACATCTATACATGCATGCATACATGCACACACAGACATGCACACACTTTCTGTTTCCTATTCCCACTGTAGTCAGTGCACAGTAAACAGAATCTAACACTCTACCTTTGGATCAGTTCACTGTGATTCCCACACAAAGGACCATGTTATGATTTATTGGTAATAAGATAAACAATCATTTTTTAAAGGTTGAGTTGCTGTAATAGAGAAGGTGATATTGACATGTCCAGATTTTCTATTCTCAAAAAGAGGAAAGAGATCTTGTTTCCAAGGTATCTTACTTCAATTTTCAAAGCAAAATGACATGATATGGCTTGGCATAATTAATAATTTTGTTGGCAATTATAATTTAGACATGCATAGGACACAGGAGGGTAATGGGTTTTTTAGCGTAGATAACTGGTTTCAATTCAGACAGACAGTGGAAGTTATCTGAATCTGATATCCTGGGCTGATCACATTCCAAATGTTATTTCTGAATATGACATGATTCTTAGATATGTATGTGGTTAAAAAAAATCCCCGCTCCTCACACCCACACATGCATCCACAGTGAAAGCTTGAAATTTAAGGGTTTGCTATGTGGTGAGAGAAGAGGCAAGTTACTGAAGGGTGGCATATTTTTTTTGAGAAGTTGGTAGTGCTGTTTCCAATCCTTTCCTTTCACTTAATGAACTTGTGATGGAAAGGTATGTGTAATTAGAGCTGTCAATATTGAATTCTAAATGTGCCCTGCTCTATGAATTTAATTTAGATTTCTCTATCCCTAGTCTACCCTCCCCATCACCACTGGGAGAGATGGAAGCACTTGACTGATGCTGTGGCAAATTGGGTCCTAATAAGTATGATGCTTTACTGCTCCTTGTTTTTGCTAAGATACAACTGCAGCATTTCAGAAGAACTCACCTGGGCATTAATTCAACAAGAAATGTGGGGAGGAGTATTATATTTTCCACATTTTGATATCTCACTGAATGCTTTGCATATAAAGAAGTCTGGCAGCTGGTTTGTATCATTGACTGATGTGCTTGTCATTTCAACCTTCGATTGGACTGATTCACCTCTGGAGGCTTAGGAATAATATCTTTTTCACTGTTTTCTATTATTTCAAGGTTTTTTTTTAAACAAGTATAAAAGGAAAAGAGAATGAAATTATGATGAACATACTTAAACATTTCTGGGTAGATATTAAGAGGCTATCTAAACACATAGACATGCATATTATCTCTAACATCACTGGTCATGAAAAAGAAATTAATTTGGAGAAAAGGATTATAAAGAAGGAATGTTCTTTTTTATTATATTTTACTAGTTTGAAAGTGTGTTAATGTCATGCAAAAAAAATAAGATGCTATTATTGTGCACCAACAAACACACTTAAACATTTTAGAAAATGTTTCTGTTTTAAAAATTAAAGTTGGGTGCTGATGATGTCATATACCAGTACTTCACTAGAGACTTACAAGCATTCAGTTAATAAATTTTAATATGTACTAAACGAATGGAATACCTACAATTCCCACGGGCTCATTATTTGCTTTGTTTTATAATGGTGTCCATGTTTTCTGAGTCATCAATCTTCTAGTCACTGTATTTAATTAAATTCAAAAGCATTTATTAAGTGCCCAACTATGTATGAAGTACTCTTCTACAAAATAATGATGATGAGGATGATGATGATGATGATAAATTCCTGCCTTTGAAGAGCTTATAGTCTATTTGGGGAAGAACATGTCACCAGATAAATCATTACAAAATATATGAGAAATAAATTAGAAGTATTTTCATGCCATTGTGTGTTTAGGGTATAGGAGGGGCCACCAAGAGCTGTAGTAAATAGAAAAGGTCTCATGAAGGAAGCAACATTTAGGCTCAATCTTAGAGAAGATTGTGAGATAATGAGAAGCTGCCAAGAATAAAGTTGCTTTTCACAAAAGGAAATAGAGAATTCTATCAAGATGATTTAGGTAAAAACATATTTTTTGGTGCCCTTACTTTTATCTGATCTCCTCCTGTGCTCCCATGGACAAAGTATTTCTTTAAGGTAGAAGCTGGGATTGGAGAAGGGAGAAGAGAAAATATAAATTAGCCTAGACAGAACATGACTGTGTGTATTTAGATTCTTGTGAAAACTAATTCTAGTTCCCCTGATATCCCAGATTATTGTTGTTATAATAATTGTCATTGTTAACAGCAGCAGCAGCAGCGGGAGCAGCAGGAACAGCATTAACTGAGCATCAAAATGTAGAATATTCAGCAGAGGATAGGTTTCATGTATGGGTTAGATTTGATGGTGATGGCTCTGAGTTTCCTTGAAAAGCTAAAATATAATTGTTTTCTTTGAAGACTTAGAGAGGTTGTTACTCTATATCATTCTTTGTCCTCCTATATCTGAAAAAGAGAATCTGATCC
This sequence comes from Pseudochirops corinnae, assembly GCA_028646515.1. Taxonomy (NCBI): domain Eukaryota; kingdom Metazoa; phylum Chordata; class Mammalia; order Diprotodontia; family Pseudocheiridae; genus Pseudochirops; species Pseudochirops corinnae. The sequence continues at coordinate 127,061,901 of CM053591.1, forward strand.
ATCGTATGCAAGCACAGGAGTGATCACCCAGTCTTACATTGTGAATCAAACAAGCTCCCTGGGGCTTGGACACTATCATAGAAGGAAGGAAATGAGAGCAGTGGTTGAGGGAGGTGGAAACATATCATTCTTACTAGTTCAATTTAATGAGAAAAAATGAATGGAGGATTTAGTAGATCCTGAACTTGGAGTGTGAATTATCTGAATTCACACCCCTGCGCCTGATGCTTTTTTTCTGACCATGGACAAGTCACTGAAAATTTTGGAGCCTTAGCTTTCTGATCTGTAAAATGATGGTAGTAATACTCAGGGTCCCTATTTTCCAGATTGTTGGAGATGTTCAATTAGATAATGTTTCTAAATTATTTGTAAGCTTCAAAGCTAAATACAGTTGAATCCTCTTGAAAATAGAAAGATAATTTTAAAACAGAGACATAGAAAATTATGAGACAGAATTTAAGTCAAAGGAGAGCTTCCTTCACCCTTTTGGTTTTATGGTCAAATTCCTAATGCTGCTTTGCACAAATAAGAATAAAATTCATCTGTCCAAAACTGCAAAAATTATAATTGATGCAAACTGGAGAGTAAGAAGAATGGAAATAAAGCAACTTGATTGATTTCACTCAAAGTATTTCTATGCACTTTGCTTCTCCCTTCTTTTACCATGCCAGTCCTATGATCAAAAAGCTTGACTGTCTCCCTGTTGCCTCTAGAACAAAATACAGGTTTCTCTATTTGTTATTCAAATCTTTTCATAATCTAGTTCCAATCCTTCTTCCAGATATATTTCATATTATTCTCTTTCTACTATTCTGAACCCAGGTAAACTGGTCTACTTCCTATTTTCTATTCTGTTTCCCATCTCTGTGCCTTTGTCCACCATGCCTAGAATGTACTCACTCTCAATTTGGTCTCACTTCTGAGAATCCCTGTCTAGTGCTCAGTTCAAATATTACCTCCTATGTAAGGCATTCATTCCCTCAGTTGCCAGCAGTTCCATTCCAAATATATACGCACGCACATATATACATATATACATGCATACAGCTGTATAATATTAATGTATAAATGCACATGTATGTATCTGTGCATATGCATACATAGATATAGTTGTATGTATACATATACATGTATGTATAAATATATGTACATATATGTATATTCTTTACTTTTGTTTTTACTTTTATTTACTTTATGTGTACATGTTGTTTTCCCCTATGCTCTTTTGAATGTAAGCTCTTTAAGAGCAGGAATTATGGCTTTTTTTGATTCGTGTTTTCTTTAGTTTTTAATAAGACTCAGCACTTATAGAGAAAGGGAGTATATTTGCTTTATGTATAGAATGTGTAGATCCTTCAGTTCCTATAATATACCTGGATTGTTAGAAGGGGAAAGTAGTAGGTATATTAGGCAAGAACCTAAACAAAATTTATGACCTTTATGGAACTTGGGAAGGTTGGCAGACCATGTATGTATATATGCATGTGTGGATAAGTCTGTGTTTTACTTATTTTATGAAATGTTTTTAGAGGATGCCTGTATTAGAGAATGATATAACTAGTGAACAAAGTCAAAAGAGCAGAACTAAAAGATTTAAACTCTTTACAAATCACTGAACCAAATTATTTAGGAGGTTAGTTATCTTAATTTTTAAAATCTAATCTATTACATGGCAGAATAACCTAAATTGTAGCATTTTACCTAAATAGATCATTTGAGTATGTGTAATCTTCTCCATGCCACCTAGATAAATTATCTTTCATCAAATCTTAGAAGTATACATTTTCCATTACTGTTACTGGCATTGGTTAAGTCAATAGGTAGCATCCGGTGGCTATTGACTAGTGACAGGATTGGAGACTTGCTGGCATTCTGAAAGCATCTCTGTTTAATCTGGCTGTAACAATGACACAGCCTTTATAATATTTTGACATCTATACTTAGCTGTCACATCACTAAAAAAAAAAATCTATGATGACTGAGAATATATCTCACCAGATCTTGCCTGCAGATTTAACTGACAGTAAATCCCAGGTAATACTGGGTGGTCAGTCACTATACTGAAGAACAAAGGTAATGAGTAAAGGATCAATAAGATCTTTTGGTCTGCATTTAAATGTCTTTTACTTTCTTTTTAAAAAAAAATAGTTGATAATTTTGTTCAGGCACCTGCTTACTTCCTAGCAAATAGCATTTCCCCTTCTAATGGTATCTTCCCAAAGATGTGAAACAAAACCATCTAATGAAAGGATTATTCCAACTAATAGTACATTAAAAAAAAATCATTTCTATCTTTGTAGAGGTATCATGGAATAATAGCTAAAGAGCTAGCTTTGCACTCCAAAGACATAAGTACAAATTCTGACTCTGCTACAAACTGCCTAGATTACTCTCAGTGGGTTACTTCACATATCCTTTTTTTGTTTGTTTTGGTGATTGTTCATGTTTGTATCATTTACAAATTTGGAGCTTATTATGACATATGTAGTGTGAATGTGTGGTGTAAACCACTCATAGAAAACCATTTTAACTCAAAACTCTTTCCTCTTTCCTCCATTCTTGTTTAATTAGATTCTTTCGCCTAAATAATGTATCTTCCTGGGGACCTTTAAGCTCTAGGCTTCTCGACTTCTAATTTCCAAATCTTGCTTATTTACTTTATTCTACTGTCCTAATTTTCTGTTTTGGAAACTTGAGCCAGATAATTTTTGATAATAATCAATTTCTAATATAATTTGGGATCAAGTGATTCTCACTAGACACCCTTCATTCCTTCCTTTTACATATTATTTCCTCTGACATTAACCATACCTGAACATTAACTGTCTCTCAAATTGTGTCTTCCTATATTTCTCTAATCATTGTTTTATAGTCATATGTTTCTATCTTGATGAAAACTGCAAGATGTTTTGTACATTTTTTAGTTATCTTATGTGGATTTTTTTCTATCTTTTTTCTCTGAATTTTTGCTAATAATAAACAGCAAATGCTAATAATTTATGGGCTTAATTTATATGCTTCTATTTTTAGAACTATTCATTGTTTTAAGAATTATTTTTTGATTTAGATGGCCGCACTGAGTGATGGAAATGCACCTAAGTCTTGCCTCTGATACAAATTAGCAATGGGACTGTGGACAAGATTCTTTAGCTTGCAATGCCATAAGGAAACCTCTGATACTATAATTTATAGTTCACCTGAAATCAATATCAGTGATGGAAATTTCAACATTAAAAGTTTAGCAAATAGATTATCATAGGTCTGAAGAAATAATATGACAACAATAGTAATAAAATAAAATAATTGTCTCAAATAGTGTCATAGTTGATTCAGTATTGGTGAGAAAGTTTCTGGTGCTGCTCTGTTGTTTCATCTAGATATTTGATAAATATCTTTGATCATATTTTAAAAGTATTTTCCAAAACTCTTTAGCATTTTCATAAAAAAGCCTTTTTCTAAGCATTTATCTGCATACAATCATATGGATTATGTTGTTTTTGATGCTTCTATCTTTGTTTAGGTTAATTATCTTTCTGATTATACATCAACTTTATTTCATTGATGTAAATCCAACTTGGTCATGAAGAATATTTTAAATATATTATTATAGTCATTTTGCTAATATTTAATTTTTTATCTTGATATTTATTAGTGATGCTAGTCTGTAAAACTCATTTCCTGCTTTAAATCTCCCTATTTTTCTCGTAATTTTTTAAAATCAGGATCACATTTGTTAATAAAAAGACTAATAGGGTTCCTTCATTATTTATTTTTGAGAAGATTTTATATGGCAAATAGATTAACTGATCTTTAAAAGTTTGATAAAAATCACTTTGAAAATTTATCCACTGAAGGTTTGTTTTTCTCTGGAAGTTTGTGGCTTATTCACTTTTGCTCTTTGAGTTTGGATTTAGCAAGGGCAAACTCTAAGAAACTGCTATAACTTCCTGGGGTGGGGAATCTGCAGCCTCAAGGCTACATGTGGCCTTCTAGGTCCTTGGGTGTGGCCTTTTGACTGAATCCAAGTTTTACAGAATAAATTCTTTCATTAAGGGGATTTGTTCCATGAAATTTGGATTCAGACAGAATTATATATTTGAAGACATAGAGGGCGACATATGACTTGGTGTCTGCGGGTTCCCTACCCTTGGTAGGTGTTGTGCAAAGAGACTATAAAACATTCTATTTATTTACTGTGTTATTCACTTTGGTATTTAATTTTGTACATGAGGACTTGAGCATGATACTGGTTGTGAATCTAGATAACCAAGAAAAAGGTGTAGCCCTTCAGATTAATAGGAAATTTTGAAAGGGGAAGATTTTGGTGAAAAATAATGATTTGTTTTGTTTTAGATGTCTAATAAAATATTCCTATAGGGCATCTAATTTTATTTGTCTACAAGGGAGTTGTTGATGTAAGCCTAGAGGTAAGGATTTCCCTTTATAGTTTCCTGAAGTTTCTATATTTGAGTTCTTTGTTTCATCACGTTTGGTTGTTGTTATTGTTTTTGCTGTTGCTATTTTAAAGATCTGTAACACGCAAATTGTCTTGCCAGGTTCTGTCTTCAGAGTGAATTATTTGGTTTGTAAAAGCAGAAAAAAATTCTCGTGATTTCTCTACCTTTTGACTCTGATTTACTATTTCCTATTTTATTACTACATTTGTTTTTGCCTCTGTGGTTTTTCTTTATTATATATACTGCATCAGCAATATTTTCTATGTTTTCATTTTAAATCATTGACTTTCTTTTGGAAACATTAAGTTCTATTATTTAGTGAGCTTTAATTTTAAGTCATTTGTTAATCTCAGTTCCTCTGGGCTTCTTGCAGTTGTTCCTCTCTCATTTCTGCAGATTTAGTTGCAGCTATTGAAGCATTACTCCTTTTCTGGGGCAATTTTACTCAACTTTTTTTACCCACAAAATTTTCTCATTTTGTTGGAAGGTCTGTCTTTTATTTTTAAAAATTTATAAATATTCACCTTGTGATTACACAAACTAAGAAGGAAAAATTAAAAGGCAAGCCGTTACCCTTAACAATAACATAAGAAAGATCAAACAACTAAATGAATTCCCTTAGATTCATTGGTCATTGTTACAAACACACACACACACACACACACACACACACACACACACACACACACATACACACACACAAAAGAAAGGGGGAAAATAAAGGGGAAATAAGATTGAGAAGGGCTGAAAAAGATTTAAGAAAGTCAGACAGATTCAGAAAAAGGGGGAAAAATCAACTATATTCCTTGGACAAAATCCTCCGACTCTCTCTACATGTCAGTCACTTTTGTGGGAGAGATAATCAGTGGAAGGTTGTTCAACTTGGAAGAGGGAGAAGTAAGAGACAAAAGGGAGCTGGAGATATACCCCCAAGCTAAGCAGTTGAATAGAAAAGAAATAAAAGATTTTTTAATCTTTCAACCTAAGTGGCCACTGTAGGAAATTAGTATAAAATCAATGCAACTGTTTAAGGAAATAGTATTAAATGGCCTGTTTTACACTAGGAAATGAAAGGTTGTCATTAAATAATGTTGTCTTGGAAAGAGTTGAGGTGGTCTTTCGATAAGTGGTAAGACAAGAAGAGAATTTTCAGCATCCATTTTTGTAAGACTTTTTTAAGGTGCAAAATTTTTCCCTCCCTGTCTCCCTCCAGTGCCCTGTTCCAAAAATGGGAGGCCATTTGATATAGGTTATACACATGCCATCATGTAAAACATATTTCCATATTAGTCACAGTCATGAAAGAAGAAACAGATGAAAAGAAAAAAAAACACAACAAAGAATAAAGTAAGTACAAAAAAATATGCTTTGATCTGCATTTAGAGGCAATCAGTTCTTTGTCTGGATGTGGATAGTATTTTTCTTAGTAAGTCCTTTGTGCTTGCCTTGGATCAATGTGTTGTTGCGAAAAGCTGAGTCTTTCATATTTGATTATCACATAATGTTGGTGATCCTATGTACAATGTTTTCTTGGTTGTACTCATTTCACTTTGCATCAATTTGTACAAGTCTTTCCAGGTTTATCTGAAATCTGACTATTCATCATTTCTCGTTACACAATTGTTTTCCATTCCACTCATATACCACAGCTTGTTAAGCCATTCCCCAATTGATGGACATCCCCTCAATTTTCAATATTCTGCCACAATGAAAAGGGTTGCTATAAATATTTTTTCTCACATAGGTCACTTTCCCTTTTTAATGCTCATTTTGAGATACAGACCTAGTAGTGGTATTGTTGGGTCAAAGGGTATGTACAGTTTGATTGTCCTTTGATCATAGTTCTAAATTGCTCTCCGGATTGGTTGGATCAGTTGACAACTTTACCAACAGTGCATTAGTGTCCCAATTTTCCCAAATCATCTCCAACATATATGATTTTCATTTTTTGCAATATTAGCCAATTTGATTGGTGTGAAATGGCATTTCAGAGTTGTAATTTGTATTTCTCTAATCAAAAATGATTTACAATATGTCTTCGTATGCTTATACATAACTTTAACTTCTTCATCTGAAATCTGCCTATTCATATCCTTTTACCATTTATCAATTAGGAAATAACTCCTATTCTTAAAAATTTGACTCAGGTATCTGTATATTTGAGAAACGAAGCCTTTATCAGAAACATGTGATTTCCAATCTTTCTCTTTTCCTTCTAATCTTGGTTGTATTGGCTCTGTTTTTATTAAAACTTTTAATTTACTATAATCATATATGTATGTGTATGTGTGTTTGTGTGTGTGTATGTATGTAGTTTGTTTCCTATTGTTTTCCAGTTTTTCCCACAGTTTTTGTCAAATGGTGAGTTCTTACCATAAAAACTGTGGTCTTTGGGTTTATCAAATGATAGATTACTGTAGACATTTGCTACTGTGTCTTTTGTACCTAACCAGTTCTGTTGATTTACCACTCTATTTCCTAGCCAGTACCAGATGGTTTTGATTATTACTGTGCTATCATATAGTTTGAGATTTGTTATTGCTGGGCCACCTTCCTTTGTATTTTTTTCATTAATTATCTTGATAATCTTGAATTTTTGTTCTTCCACATGAATTTTGCTGATTTTCTAGCTCTATCAAATAATTTTTGGGGAGTTCAATTGGTATAGCACTGAATAAGTAAATTAGTTTAGGTAGAGTTGTCATTTTATTACATTAATATTTTTCCATTTTTTTTTTAGATCAGACTGTATCTGTGTGAAAAGTATTTTGCCTTTGTGTTCATATAGTTCCAAGGTTTTTCTTGGCAGGTAGACCCCCATGTATTTTATATTGGTTACAGTTATTTTAGATGGAATCCTTTTTTGTCTCTTGCTGCTAAGCTCTGTTGGTCATGTAAAGAAATACTGATTATTTATGGGGGTTTGTCTTATATCCTGCAACTGTGCTAAAGTTGCTAAGTATTTCAAGTAGTTTTTTTAGTTGAATCTCTAGGATTCTCTAAGTACACTATCATATGATATGAAAAGAGTGATAGTTTTGTTTATTAATTGCTTATTCTAATTATTTCAATTTATTTTTCTTCTCTTATTGCTAAAGCTTACATTTCTAGTACTATATTAAATAATAATGGTGATAATGGGCATCTTTGCTTCACCCTTGATTTTACTGGGAAGTCTTCTAGCTTATCCTATTACAAATAATTATTCTTGATGGTTTTAGAGAGATAATGTTTATCATTTTAAGGCATGCTCCTTTTATTCTTTTGCTGCCTAGTGTTTTTAATAGGCATGGATGTTGTATTTTGTCAAAATTTTTTCCTGCATTTATAGAGATAAATATATTATTTCTATTGGTTTCATTATTGGTATGATTGATTATGTTGATAGTATTCCTAAAATTGAATCAACCCTGAATTTCTGGTATAAATCCCATTTGATCATAATGTATAATCCTTGTGAGTGTTGCTGTAATTGCTTTACTAGTATTTTGTTCATTTCTTTGCATCAGTATTAATTAGGAAAATTGGTCCTTAATTTTGTCTTTATTTTAGCTCTTCCTGTTTAAGTATCAGCATTGTATTTGTGTTATACAATTAATTGTTCTTTAAATGTTTGGTAAAATTTACTCATGAACCCATCTGTCCCTGGGGTTTTTTTCCTAGGGAGTTCATTAATGGTTTGTGTAATTTCCTTTCCTAAGATGGGTTTATTTAGGCATTCTATTTCCTGATCTGTTAATTAAGGCATTTTATATTTTTGTAAATATTCACTGAATTTGCTCATCTTGTCACATTTGTTGGCAAATAATTTGGCAAAATATATACTAATAATTGCCTTAATTTCCTTTTCATTAATGGTGATTTCACTCTTTTCATTTTTGATACTGGATATTTGGTTGTCTTCTTTCTTTTTAAAAAAATCAAATTAACCAATGGCTTATCTATCTTGGCGTTGTGTCTTTCTTCCCCATAAAACCAGTTCCTATATGTATTTATTAGCTCAGTAGTATTTTATTTTCAGTCTTATTAATCTCATATTTGATTTTGAGGATTTCTAATTTGATGCTCAATTGAGGATTTTTAATTTGTCCTTTTTCATTTTTTTGCATGCCCAATTTAATGATCTGTTCTTTTTCCAGTTTGTTGATGTAAGAATTTAGAGAAATAATATTTACACTAAGTACTGCTTTGGCAGCATCCCATAAATTTTGGTATGTGTGTCATTGTTGTCATTCTTTTTAATGAAATTAAGTATTGTTTCTATAATTTATTTTTTCACCTACTTATTCTTTATGATTAGATTAATTTCCAATTAATTTTAATCTTTATATTGCCCTTTTTTGAAAGTAATTTTTATTGCATCATGATCTGAAAAGAATACATTTAATATTTCTGTCTTTCTACATTTAATTTTGAGCATTTTGTGCCCTATTACATGGTCAATTTTGTGTAGGTGCCATGTGCTGCTAAATAAAAGGTACAGTCCTTTCTGTTCCCATTCAGTTTTCTCCAAAGGTCTGTCACAGCTAACTTTCCTTATATTCTGTTTTCTTCCTTAGTTTCTTTCTTGTTTATTTTTACTTGGATTTATTGAATTCTGAGAGCAGACAGTTGAGATCCCCCACTAGTATACTTTTACTGTCTGTATCATCCTGTAACTCACTTAACTTCTTTAAGAATGCAGATGCTATACCACTTGACAATAAATGTTTAGTATTGATATTGCTTCATTGTTTATGATACTTTTTAGCAAGATATAGTTTCCGTCCTAATCTCTTTTAATTAGGTCAATTTTTGGTTTTACTTTGAGATTAGATTGCTACTCCTGTTTTGTTTGAATTTTTTCTTTTTTCTTTTTCCTTCAGCAGAAGCATAATAGATTCTGCTCCAGCCCTTACTTTTATTTTGCGTGTGTTTCTCTGCTTCATGTGCATTTCTTGTAAACAACTTATTGTAGGATTCTGGATCTTGATTCACTTTGTCCTCCATTTCTATTTTATGGAAGAGTTTATCCAATTCACTATTATGATTACTATCTGTGTATTTCCTTCTTTCCTACTCTTCCTCCTATTTGTCCTCTCTCTCCTTTCACACTTTCCCTCTCATGAGCTGTTTTCCTAAGCTATTAAGTCTTTTTTTGTAATTCTCTTGCATCACTCTCATTTCATTTCCCAGTTTTTCTTCTACCTTTCATATAATTTTTAAACTCCTTTTTTTGAGCTCTTGCATGAGTTCTTTCTGGACTCGTGACCACTTCTCATTTTTTGGGGGGTAGGGGTTTTCTAGCAGTGCTTTAGCATTGTTCTCCTCTACTGAGTTTGTTTCTTGCTCTTCCCTGTCACCATAATAACTTTCTATGGTCAAATCCTTTTTCTTGTTGTTGTTTGCTCATCTTTTTTTGGCTTTTTTTTAAAATTTCTTTTGGATTTGAGCTCTGCTCCCCAGGCAGGAAGGGGCAGTGTTTCAGATTTCTTGTGTGAGTGGCTGCAAGCACTGCCTGATTACCTGTTGCTGCACTGATGTTTCTCTGAAGCCCACAAGGGACCCTCCTTTCTGTTGCTGTGCTGAGGGGGTAGGGTTGGGGATTGACTGGTTCCCCTGGAGGCCATATGGGTCTGACAGCTTACTTCATGCAGATTCAGCATTCTAGTACTGGTGTTTGGCTCGTTGGGATGCTTCCTATCCTGGACTGTGCTCCTCTTTCACCTGAGTGAAACCTTTCTTGTCAATCTTCCACATTTCTTGGACTAAAAGATTATTTCACCATGGTGTTTTTTTGTTTTTTGGGTTTTTTTTTGCTGATTCTGTTGTTCCAGAATTTATTTGGGGGCACTATTTTATGGTTCTTTGGAGGTGAATATGGGAGAGTTGTAGCAATTTACAACTCCACCATCTGGGCTCCTGGAAATCCAACAATCAATGTTACAAATAAAAAGTCTCATCATATAACTGTTTATTGTTCATTCCTGTCTGACTCTTCATGACCCTATTGAGGGTTTTCTTGGCAATACTACAGAAATAGTTTAATATTTCATTCTCTAGTTCATTTATCAGATCAGAAACTGAGACAAGCAGGGTTAAGTAACTTACCCAGCATCACACAGCTATTAAGTGTCTGAGGCTAGATTTGAACTCAGAAAAATGATTTTTCCTGACTCCTGGCGGAATGTTCTACTTTATTTTTACCTGGTTTGTTTTAAAGCTACAAATCAAGAACAGAGGGTTTACTGTATGAAAAGGGAAACTAAAGTAAAGATACATTTTTTTCTTAATAAATTTTAAAAACAATACCATGAAGCTTCAGGAAATTTCAGGAAGAGATAAAATCATTAAAAACATGCAGTTTCATGCAATAATTAATAGTTTATCAGAATGCACTTAATACTACCTAGTAATATAAAAACTGCTATTATCTATTATTGCAAGCCAGTATTCACATATATGCTCTTTTATTTTGATCAATAAGTAGTAGCTTTCAATTGTTAGATATCTTGTTTAATTCAGCTGAGTTTTATTATTTAATTTCAATTATTCACATACTTTGAGACCTTATTTTTTTCTTCCACAAATATAAATTATGCTAT
>CM053591.1:127073441-127103316 GCA_028646515.1 Pseudochirops corinnae
CAAAATATATACAATATCAATTAATTGTGATGAAAATAATTATTACTACTAATTACAAATACATACAGATATATACATCTGTGTGTCTATATATGTACATATGTGTATATATACACACACATATCTATAGGAAGTGCTCTATAAATAATAAATAGTTATATCAATGATTTCTTGGTTTTTAGTTGTTATATAATATATAAACAGATACCTGGGAATGACTAGTAGTCACAGTGATACTGAGTCTTTAATACCCACCCCAACCTCTCATGGCAATTTGGCTTTTCCTTTCTTTTTTTTCCTGCCTTTTCCTCTTTATCCATTTTTGGGGATTTATTTGCAGGGGAGACAAAAATAAATGAGCTGCCCCCAGAAAGATGATAATCTGCCTGTTGTCTTTTTTTTTTTAAGAGTTTTCTTTTCTTTATTTTGGGAAGGGGGTGTTTCTTTTACTTTTTGTGACTGCCTGTAAAACTTCTTGAGTGCTTCAGTAAAAGTCTTTCAAAAATGTACTTTTGGAGGTAAAATATTTACTGAAACCATCTATGTCCCAGGGGTTAGTTAAGGGGTCCAATGGGAAGAAGAGTTAGGAAAGGCATCACCCTTGAATACATACTGGAGGAGATAGTAGAATCTTATTTTTATCTCATTTTATGTGTTTGTGTGTGTGTTGATGCATGTGTGTTTGTGTGTATGTATGAATATATGAAAGAGAGAGTAATCAGAGAGAGACAGAAAAACACACATATACACAAGGAGAAGGAGAGAGAGAAACAGAGAGACACACAGAGACAAAGAGAGAGAGGTGGAAATCACATCCCTCTCCTTGTTAGACGTCTGATGGAGTGAAAATGCTAGATGTAATCTAAAGGAGTCTAAGACAGAAAGGAGCAGTGGTGTTTGTTTCTACTTTTCTGGTAGACCACAATCCTGACACATTTTAGGTGCTTAATAAATGCTAAAGAAATTGACCTGACTGACTAGAAGGGGAGAAATGAGAGGAGATGGGGAGAAAAGCCAGAAATCAGAGATATGAGAAGATACAGTTGCCACCTGAAGAGAGAATCTGACAGCAGCAACTGTCTCTTGCTTTTTGGGGAAAAAAATCAAAACAGTGGAAAATCTAGAAATAAGAAAAGTTGTTTCAAGCCACATGGGTTTAGAGAGAACTGTCTGAAGCCTGGCAATCCTATTAGACCTTGAGTTCCTTGAGATCAAGTATTGTTTTTTATCTTTTTTTTTAACTCAATGCTTAGCATGGTGCATGAAATTTAGTGTTCACTTAATATATATATATTTTTAAATTAACTGACTGATTGCAGCTGCTGGGAGCTCTTTGAAAGAAACATAATCCTCTTGCTGTATCTTGAGTTATCTGGGCTTGTTGCTCTTTTTAGAGCTTGTGTACTGAATTAAGGCAAAAAAGACCCACACATGTACTTGTAACATTGAGGAAAAATAAATCATGCTGCTATGTGGGAAAAAAATGCTCATTGTCCTTCAGTGAGATTTATAGCCATTTAGAGAGCAGACCTCTTATGCACTTGACTGTGTTGCCCTATGTTGACCTTTCTGACTAGAAAGAGAGAAACTCCTCAAAGTCATGAGAGCAAAAGTGAGGACTGTGTCATTATCCACTTAGGGGAATGGGCATGTCACTGTAACAGCTTAGACTATCTTCAGTGGGTAGTCAAGGAATCAGACTGCTCACACCAGGCTTAGGTCTAATATATCAGAGAAATTATCTAATATGGCTGCTTTACTAAAAGATGTTAATACTGCTCCAGTGACCCAGGAGTAATAGCAAAATAAGTTCTACTTGTAAAAGAGTAGAGAGGATCAGGGGATCAGGTAAGGAACAGGAGATATATGGAAAATATTAGACTATCCCTTAATAATAATACCAACATCTTATCCTTTGGTGAAGAGTGGTGGTGAATTCCTGCAGTAGGTTCCTCTATTCATGTATCACATGCCTAGTTTTTACTCACTTTTCCCGCTATCACCACTTCCTTTCCAACTCCTTCCCCAGGTCCTCCTATGGATATTGTGTTCCTTCTTTGGAAAGTTTGACCCAAATTTCTAGGTAGACACATATATATTGATTATTCTTTTGCCTTTCATTTAATAACTGCAATGTTGTAGTTTCTGATGTCCCACTTTATTTTGTACTATTTATTATCAATTGAGAACAGTACAGAATCAATGTATCACTACATATGGATAAGATGTGGACTTGATTGTATAGACCTCAGTGGTAGAGTGCAAGAATTTAGCTTCCCTGTAAAAGCAGGAAATTGCTTGAACTCCCTCTCCAAACACCTCCAATACCTGTAAAAAAAAAATTGACTCTACACAAATTTTAGAACTACAGAACCCACAAAGTGACAGAGAGAAACAAATCTCCTACTGAAGGCAGCCTGGCAGGCTGACAGGAAGGGTCTATCACATGGAGCTTGGAGCAGAGCACAGTTCTGCATGAACCACACTGTCCCAGACCCATGGCAGAGACTGGCCAAAGCTGACTTCGGGAAAGTGAATCACTGGCAGCTGTGGTGGTTTCCAGACTTCTCAACCCATAAACGCCAAAAAGAAAGTAAAAGATCAGTAGGGAACTAGGTGACAGAAGAGCTCAGTACAGCTTCTGCCCCCAGAGCAGCAGAGGTAGCAGTGGCTGCCAACCACTGTGGCTATGGATGCTTCCTGCTCCAGGCCTACAGATCATAGGGGGACAAAGTGACTGTCCAGAGGGCATTTGTAGGAATTCCTTTGCTGGTGCTGAGACCAGATTCTCTTACTTCACCCTACTTGGATCTGGGTCACAGTCTTGGGTGGCTCTCCCAGGGTGAGCAGCGTTGGCATGGCAGAACTTGAGGCTGTTGCGGGGAGGGTGGCCCTCTCACAATTCTGAGACAGATGCCTAGAAGAAGCTCTTAGAAAAGCTATACAAAATCCCAGAAATTTGGAACACAACACTCTCTACTCTGGAAGCAGAGTTGTACCATGGCAAAGAACTCAAAAGTCAAATACTTGACTGATAAGATGAGCAAACAGAGGAAATGAAATCAAACTATACAACTGTGTTTTGGTAACAAAGACAATCAAAACATAGAGCCAAAAGAAGACAACAAAGTCAAAACTCCTGCATCAAAAGCCTCCAAGAAAAAAACAAAACAAAACAATTGGTTGCAGCTCATGGAGGAGCTCAAGAAGGATTGTGAAAATCGTGTAAGAGAAGTAAAGGAAAAATTGGAAAGAGGAATCAAAATGATGTAAGAAAATGATGAAAAATAAGTTAATACACTGCTAAATGAGACCAAAAAAACAATACTAAAGAAAATAACACTTTAAAAAATAGACTAACTCAAATGGCAAAAGAGGCCCAAAAAGCCAATGGCAAGAAGAATGCCTTAAAAAACAGAACTGGCCAGAAGAGTTTAGCTTCCCTATTTCTATAGCCTACAGCCTGACCATAATGATTTAAATCTACGAGCTTATGCTGATCATGGCAGGGTGTGAGTCAGCTTGGATGTTTGCCCATCATAAGACTTTACAGAGGACGTTAGCCAATTCTATGTTTCCCCTCTTGCTTTGGGTTCTGGAAACCCTTCTCTGAGAATGTAAGGCCACCCTTTATCTTTGTGTTAGACCAATCATAATCTTCTATCATTGAATTTTATGTAACTAATCACACAAAAGAGTTCCTCTGCCTGTCAGAGGTCTTTGGCTACTGAGGATCCATTGACCCCATTTATTGGCAATTACTAACCTTGCCAATAAATTTATCACCCTCAGACATTTGTGCCTCAGTTGCTCTTTATTACAGATTTTTATCACAGCAAGTTATTCTTGGTTTGGCTGTACCATTTAGTAAATGTTTCATTTCTATGAGTCAGTGCTGTTAGTATGACTATATAAATGGAAAGAATATCAATGGGGTCTTGGGAGTTACAGCAGTAACTCTGACAGTGAGTATGTATAGCCATACCTCTTGGAAACTACTCTGGTGATTTAGCCACTCCAGTCCAAGGAAAGAGGCAGCCAAAAGTCTACTGGGGATAGTGACAAGCCTGACTATAACTGTAAGCACATGTACCTCAACAATATGTTAGAATAAATGTTCATTTTCATATAAAGGGTTGTAGTGTAACAGAACAAAGGGCTCCACTTACTATTCCTCCCATAAAAAATAACTGATGAAAAATTAAGAAAAAACTAATATCACATTTTTTGGAGAAATATGTTTTTATACTGTATACAACTTCTACTATGTATATAAAAAAACTTGTTTTCTCTTGATACCTTTCAACATTAATTTTGCTTAATTTTTTTGTATTAAAAGTTTTTTAGTTTCTTTAGTTTTCAAAATAAGTAATCCCTGTCTGATCAGATAGTTAATGCTGTTTAAAGTCATTGCAAAGGGAAAAGCATATCTCAGTTTAATTTTCAGTACAAATAAGGTAGAGATTTCTGTAGGATAACCTGCCATTTGGGAGATTAAAATTCAGAATTCAGATTTTTCTACAAAAATATATTTATGTAATTAAAATCAAGAAGGGAAACCTATTTCTCTGTATAATTCTTTTTATCACTTTTAGAATTTTAAAGACAGAAGGAATAGTAGAAATCATTTATGACATAAAGAAACACAATGATGAACTACACTGGAAACCACATTCCTGAAAAAATATTCCATGTGACCCCACTCTTTGGATTAATGAATGCTTCTCTTCACTCACTATTTCAGGAAAGCTACAGTCATGAATCACTTAACTTCCTCCTTGAAGGTCTTCTCTTCTATAGCCTCCTAGCCAACTGCCTCTATGCTAGCTGTATAATTCTTTCTTTCCCATCCATCCCCATCCCAGCTGTACAAACACTAAATCACCTCTGCCATTATTCCTAAATAGGGTGTGGTCCATCTACTCCTCTATGGCTCCATTCACCATTCCTGTAACTTACATGACTATAGTGTTCCTTCTAGGTCACCAGTCCCTAAATGTTTTGTTTTCTCTATTAGAATGTAAATTCATTGTTGGAAGTGATTTATTGTCCTTCTCATTGTATTTGTATCTCAGACAATTCTCACAGTACTTGGTACATTGTTAACTGCTTAATGATTTTTTAAATCCATTTACAACACAATGGGCCTAATAATAATTCTTACTGATTAAGGAGACTATTAGGTTGTAGAAAGATTTAAAATGAATTTTAAAAAATGGTCCCTGCCCTCAAGAAACTTAATTGGAAGATAAGCTACTAACAGAGATAGTAGTACCTCGCAAAATTAAAGAGATAAATGAGAGTTGTGCTATATTTGATCTAAAAAGGAACATTGAAGTCTTTGTGGAAGAGATAGAGTGTGAATAGATAGGAATTCAATGGCTTTAGTGGAGGTACCTTTCAATAAACCAGGGAGGGCTTTCAAGATAGAGCTAATACTTGCATAAAGATACAAGTGTCTACACCAAAACCCTTATTTCACAGAGGAGGAAAATGTGGCCCAGAATGCAAATATTGCTTGCCTAATGTCACAAGTCATTTGGTTACGGAACTCTAGATTCAGCATATAAAGGAATGCTATCCTAAGAAAAGTAGTAGATTTTATGAAATATAGGCAGAAAAAAAAAAAGGGTTCTGAGTAAAATTTAACCATGTGCTCCTTAGTGCTGTAACTAGACAGGATGAACTTAATGAAAAGAACCGTGTGTGTGTGTGTGTGTGTGTGTGTGTGTGTGTGTGTGTGTGCTAATCCCCACCACTCATGTTTTCTGAAAGGATATGTTTGTGATGCATAATAGTGGAAAATTACATACAATATTATTTTTTCTGATACAAATTCTTTGGTCTTCTGTCTTAATTTTGTTTTATTTCCTGATTTAAGATTTTTTAATTTCTTAAAGTTGTACCTGTCTAATTAAAGATGCTTAATGATATTTAAATTCATTGAAAAGGGGAGAGCATATCTTAATGTAATTTGTGTTCTTATTCTATATCCCCATCCTGCAGTAGACTATAAGAGCTTGATGACATGCCTTCTTCTCTAAGTTCACTAAGCAGCATCTGATATTGATTTAATTTACTGAGCAGTCTTTTCTCTGACCAGATGTCATGAGTAAGTCCATCTGCTTGACACCTCCATTTTCCAGAGAAAATGAACAAATTGCCATTATTAAGTATGAATCACTGTTATAAGATTGGTTAGTGTGACTCAGTGTGCCAATAGCTGATAAATGCCATGTGAGTTGTTGGATATACAATGGCATTCTTGACCTACCCTTCCAACTTCCAATTTATAGGTCACTTTCCCAAGAGAGTTACCAGATATTCAAGATATTCTCCCTTAAGCTAAAACTATATAGCTTATGATCTCCCACAAATATGTTGACTTTTTTAGTGGTTATCACCAATGCAAAAATAGCCTCAAATCCAAAATATTTCCTGAAAAAACACAATAAGGAGATTTACAATAGAATATCCACCACTCCCTCACCATACATATGCATAGAGCACATGAAACATAAATACTGTCAGTGACAAGAGTGAGCAAGTACAGAGATTGTATATGACTGACCAGCCCTGGTATAGATGGTAATTTTGTATGTGTAAATCACATCTCAAATGCTATAGAACTACTAATTTCTTTTGATGATATTCCCCAATGCTACTCCTGCTACTTGGGCTAGACATCCTTCTCCAATGGAATCACTGGGCTTACCTACTCTGTTAGACACATTGCCCTGCTTGTTGTATAATCTCTGGTACATCTAGCTTCTGACATGTCATTGATAATGGCATTGCACAAGGTACAAAAGGGGAGACTTTCCTACAGAACTGGATTTCTTCCCAATTCTCCCAACCAAGATTAGCCCTTCTTTTTAAAACCCAAAGTCTTTCTTACTCACGTGATTCATAATTGATCCAAAAAAAGACATGGAGGCCATCAATTAAGGCATGTGTATTGTCTATGATAACCACTCAGAATTATTTCCAACTTTATAAATATAAATATGACCATTCAAAGTGGGAAAAGGAATCCTGCCTTCCTCACAAACTCATTTACAGACTTCTAATTCAGTCACTCAAAGTCTGAAAGGAGCACCAGCTTACAAGCTAGAACTCTGCAATTCAATGTCTGACACCCTCAAAAACTACAAATGGGTTATGCTGAGAAGGTCAAAAGTTTAAAAGATGCTTTGCCTCTCTCTCAGCAATGTATTGATTAGTATTCAATAGATTAGAAATTCCATGTTAACTTCTGCCCTCCACTTAACTGCTACAATGAGTCACTTGGACTCACAGTGACCCACAAAGATGAAGTTACCCCATAAGATTTATCTTAAACCAGAACAGCTGGCTTTCTTTTTGTCTACATTTTCCCACTTACTGACTGAAAATAACTATTTCAATGCCATATATGGGATGGTCAAGGGAGGACTAGTTCCTCTGGTGTGAGGGCTCTGCCTCCTTTTTAAGGCTGCTCATCCACCTTTGTTATCCACTTGAGAGTAACCAATGAGTCTCAAACCTATCAGTGATTTGGGAGATCTTCCCCAAGCCTGTGACGACTTCCACAGTGGAATTGACAGACGTGAATATTGTGTTTCAGTGGGCCATGAAGTTAGCAGACACAGGTCCCGTGGAGCCCTTCAAGGTTGGACAGGCATTGAATCTGCCAAGGACATCTACAGCATCCAGAGCTATTGCCAATCAACATTTTTATCTCACCCCTGGGATCCCATGACTGAAAGAATGAGTGAGATTAGTTTCTTTGTACAACTCTGCCTCACTTAAAGCCAATTTACATGCTAGTCAAAGGCATTAACCAGACCATTTTATTATTTTATCATTGTATTATTTTGTTATTCAACTATTTTGCTATTTTACAACTTACTATTTTACTGTGTTACTATCTTGCCATTTTACCTTCCTCAAAGTCCTGTGGTGACAGCTAGTGAGGAAGCAACAGGTGTAGCTACACTGGGGGCTGTAATAACAACTGCACACAGGTGTTCTTGGCCATAGGCTTGTCCTCTCACTTTACAGTGGAATTTGGCAGTCTCTTGAGTATCTGAAAAGCATTCTTAAAGACTTCAGTCTCACCTCCTAGCATGAGGAAGTGGGTAAAAAAGTGTCCCTAAAAATCATCTGCTTCCCCAACCCTGGGCTGCTTGCCATGGCAGGTGGTATACCACCCTGTGGCCAAACACAAAAACATGTGCAAAAACTTTTTGTGAAGATGACTCCACTAATCATAGGTACATATAATGTGCACACGCTTATAGACAACTAGAAATACAGTAGATCTGAAAGAGGAATACCTCTTTTTGGGATAGAAATCAGCAGGCATGTAGTAGTTCTGAGTAAAAGAAGCCTGGCAAATAAATTTGGGACTCAATACACATTTTTCTGGAGTGACTACAGTGATGAGGAATACTGTGAAGCTGTTGTACCTTTTGCAGTAAAAATTAATCCAATCAGCAAGCTTGTATGTCTCCCAAAAGAAGAGAATGACAGGCTCATGACTATGTGTTATGGGAATCTGAAGATCTTCCCTGCCCCTAAGCCCTTTGCTTAAGTGGCTAAAGTGGCTCTGAGAACCTTCCCTGATTTGAAAGTATACTCTGCCCCCTAATAGGCTGAATGTGGTCACATAGAGCCTGTGGTGGGAGGCTTGTTCTTCAAGAATGCCCACGCCTTATTACTTTGTGATTGGGCAGTGGATCAAGAGGTCTGTGACATTCTCTGATCCAGGAGAAGGCTGTATATACACTGATGTGAGTTTTTTGCTTTGGGGCTCACTTTGAGAAGAGTTGTGTGATTTGGCCAGATGAGACTCTGGGAAGCCGTTGAGTCCCCCAGCTTTGAAAAACTCAGATGCTGGTGCTTCCCTCTCTGGTAACCGAATAGCTATGGATGTAATGGTCAGATGGTTGGAAGCCCATCTACTGATCTGTTTCTTTGTCTGTTTGTAACTTCTGCTTATAACTTCTCTCTGTAACTGTTTGTATTCTCTGAAGTTCAGGGTGCTGACTTTTTGCCCCTGAACTAGGTAAATGATATACGTTTGATTGATTAAAGTAAGATTGTTAACCCATTTTGAGTTGCTTTCCTTTAGAAAAGCAGATCTAAGAACCTTTGATAGCAGCCACCCTGGGTATACTAGGGTACTTGCTGATACACTGTGTGATTTTCACTTGCATGAAAGTGCTATGGCACCATTATCAGTGCATATACTCCTGCAATGATAAACTCTGAAGAGGTCAAATAAATCTTTTATAAAGACTTGGAGACCTTCATTAAACATGTTTGACTAAAAGATTGTTTTACAGAGAACTCACACAAGGCAGGCGCTCATATGATGGCCAGAAGAAACAATGGAGTGAACCTCTCAAGATCTCTCTGAAGAACTTTGCTATCAATTATGAAACATGTAAAACACTGGAACAGCATGGTATGCCTGCATCAAAAAAGGTGCTGTGTTCTATGAGCAAAGCGGAATTGTGGTAGCTCAAAAGAAATGAGAGATGCACAAATTTAAAGATATCTCCCTCCCAAAGGATCATATAAACTCCTTGTGACCAACCTGTGGTAGAGTCTTTTGTTCTCTTATTTTTTATGATCAACCACAGCCAGATACACTGCACATTAGCCCCAATACTGTCATTAGATTTTTGTCCTCTTCGAACATGAAGGACAAACAACAACTATTCCAATTTTAGTTGATAAATGATGGGTTCAAAAAGTAAGGCATTTATCAGACAGGATTTAGAAAAATCACAACTTTTTTTTAAAATCCTTAACAGCATGATTCATATCATTCCTGAGGTAGGCAAAGGAGAGGACTTAAATCCTTAAGAAATGTTAACTCAAAAACAAAAACAAAACAAAACAACAACAACAACAAATGTTGTTATGATTCTTCACTTATGCTTTCATATGGCGATATCATTGATAAGAAAGCAGAGTAAGAAATGAATAGAGTCAATCCAGGTTTTTGTTCCAATAAAAATAAAATTGGTTGATAAAGAAGAGATGATTTAATCTCCTCAAGAGGTGATCATTTCAACTTAGTTCTCTGAAAGGTTTGTACTACAGTGCATGCCTGTGATCAGTATAGTGTCATAAAATAAGATCATTTCAATACTTTGTATCATATACCTGCAAAACCTATACAATTTAGACTATTCCTTGGAAATCATATTTGAAAATGGAAAACATTTCACATTAGTGAGTTCATATCATTATTTTATGCATAAATTGATACTAATTCATTTTAGCATAATTGTCTCTAATACTCCATCTTTTGGTGTATCTTAATTTTAATAGGGGACATAGAAGACACTCTGCTGTTAAGATGATATATTAGGTAACATCTTGCTCCAGTTAATCAATTTTTTTAAAATACTCAGAAACAATAACACTGATGCTGCTCAGGTTTTACATGGCAATTTAAGTTTCAAAAAAAAAAAGATTCACATATTTTACTTATTTTATAAGCAAACAGCCATGGAAAGTAGATGACATTATTGTTTCCATTTTAGACATAAGAAAATAGAAGCAGATTTTATTTAACTAGTCCAGGTTCCCAAAGTTAATAAGTCTCAACAACATAAAAAAGCATATTAAAATGTTATTCTCTATACCTTTTTATCTTTTAAAAAAATTTGTATTTTTTTTTTCATTTTGATCATTTTTCTTTTTCAAATTTTAAGTTCCAAATTCTATTCCTCCCTCTAGGCCCTACCTCATCCACTGAGAAGATAAACATCGATAATATGTGTGAAATTGTACAAAGCATATTTCCACATTAGTCATGCTGCCAAAAAATAACCAAAAAAATGAAAAAAACATATTTCAATTTGTTTTCAGAGTTCATTAATTCTCTGGAGATCAATAGCATATTTTCATTATGAGTCTTTTGGAAATGTCTCAGATCATTGTATTCATCAGAGTACCTAAATCTTTCACAGTTGAACATTACCAACCATGTCTAAATAATTTATCTATTTTGTCCTTATCTTATTATATCATGTGAAATGTTGTTGATGCCTAGTTTCTTCTAAGCTGCTTTCCAGTTTTCCCAGAAATTTTTGTCAAAGGGTGAGTTCTTGTCATAAAAGCTTGGATCTTTGGGTTTATCAAACTAAAGATAGTCATAGTCATTTACTACTGTGTATTATGGAACTAATCTACTCCACTGATCCTCCATACTATTTCTTAGCCAGTACCAGATTGCTTTCATGATTTCTGCTATATAATATAATTTGAAATTTGATACTGCTAGGTCAACTTACTTAACTTTTTTTCATAGATTCCCTTAAAATTCTTGACCTTTTATTCATCCTGATACATTTGGTTATTAATTTTCCTAGCTCTATAAAATAATTCTTTGGTAGTTTGACTGCTATGGGACTGAATAAGTAAATTAGATAGATTTGTGATTTTTATTATAGTGGTTTGGTCTGCCCATGAGCATTTATTCTTTCCCCAAATGTTTAAATTTGTCCATATGCATGTAAAAAAGTGTTTAGCAATTGTGTTCATATCCAGTTCCTGGATTTGTCTTGACAGGTAGACTGCCAAGTATTTTATGTTGTCTGAGTTATTTTAAATGGAATTTCTGTACCTCTTAATGATGGGCTTTATAGGTAGTATATAAAAATGTCAGTGATTTATATGAGTTTATTTTATATCCTGCAACTTTGCTAAAGTTGTTAATTGTTTCAACTATATTGTTAGTACCCTCATATCATCTATAAAAAGTGATAGTTTTGTTTCCTCACTGCCAATTTTTATTCACTCAATTGATTTTTCTTTTGTTATTACTACAGATGCCACTTCTAGTACAATATTGAATAAGAGTGGTGATAATAACATCCTTGCTTCACCTCTGATCTTATTTTGAACACTTCCAGCTTACTATCCAGTTATAGAGACTTCTTGCTGGTGATTTTAGATGGATACTACTTATCCTAGTTTGATTTTCCCTGTCACCATAATAGCTTTCTATGATCAGGTTCTTTATTTCTTGTTTTCTCATTTTTTTTTTTTTTACTGTGAACTTTACATTGATGTCAGGTTCTGCTCACCTAGGGATAGAGAGACACTATCCCAAAGTTCAAGGTTTTTCAAGCTATTATTATAAGAACTAGTTTGATGGTGGAGGGTCTATAATTTATCAGTGCTTTCCAGATAGTGGGATTCAGGGAGAAGTGTGGTCACTGCGCTCATGGTCTGCACTTTGGCCTTTAGTTAGTATCTCTCTTCCCCTGTGACCGCAAACAGTACTGCTCTTCTTGGTCCTGGAACTGCAACCAAGGCCTCTGCTTCCCTGCATCCTCAACTGCTCCTCTCTGTCCTGGAATTACAACCCAGAACTATGTATGGGAAATCTTGTTTCCAGACAGCAACCAGTCCTGCATCCAATGCCCGCTCAGAGTCCCTGGTAATCTTTTTTTGACCAGTTGTCTTGGCCCCTTATCATCCCTGGTTCTGAGGCTCCAGAAGCTGTAGCTACAATTATCCCTTCTCTAAGACCTACGCTGAATAATGATGTTATGTGAATTTGGGGTGGCCTAGACCAACATGTCACAAACCTCTCCTAAGCTGTTTTGGGTTTGGAAAATGTCTCAAACTGTTTGTTGGATATGTTTCTCCAGAATTCAATTTAACATGTTATTTTAAAAATGTTTGGAAGTGAATGTTGGGAGAGTTTGGTTGGGTTGCTGACCATCTTGGCTCTATACCAGTCTTCTCCATACCTTTTAATTGGTAGTCATGACTACTAAGATATGGACAGCCATAAAATATAGTTTGAAAATGCCTGTGTTCTCTTCTTATACACTGAGCAAAGTTGCAGTGAATATATCTCCATATTATTCCAAGATAGGTGAAAATAAGTATATGACCTAGTAGTTATTGTTATTATTTCAAGATTCCTTTGTTTTTTTGGGGGGGGGGAGGGTAGTAATGTCAAGTGAATTTTCTTACACATTTTTTATTCTGCCTTGTTTCAGCTATCTTGAGATTCATAGATTTAGAACTGGAAAAGTGTTAGAGGTCATCTTTTCCAATCTCATCATCTTACAGATGGAGAAACTGTGTCCCAGTATGGATAAATGACTTGTCAAAAGTAATAGAGGCATTGATTGGCAGACTCTGGATTTGAATTTGAATCCCAATATTTTAACTCCAACACTTTCCATGGCAACACATTTTCTCTCACACAATCGGTCCTTCAATACTGGTAATCTAATGTTTACAAATGGCTTAAAAAATAGTTTATTCTTATCATTCTCTGCCCTTTTTCTTCCACTCTACAAATGTTACTTCAGATAAAGAAAGGGGAAAGCAGGACCAAGGGCCACTTAGTATTTTTTTTTTAATTTCATGGGTTTTCATGGTCAAATAATTCATCACCAAGTGGACAGTCTATTAATGATGAGATTTTCTGGTCTCATGTAGGCTGGTCCTCAGAAAGCAGAGCCAGACTATTTTTGGACCACATTCATAATCTATCCTCTATGATAAAAATCTGTTGGAGAGTATACTGTGTTTTGAGAAAGCAGGGTGATCCTCAGATGTTGCTGTGGAATGAGAATAGAACTTTGTGGAGTAAATGTTTTAAATCAGAACTTTAAGTATGCTTTCGTGGCTTTTCACAAATAACCTGTCAAGTTTATTTCTATAAAATTTGAAGAATTCCTGGTCATGTCTTCCCTTTCTATAACACAACCATGAACCTTTAACTTTTCCTCCCCTACCTTTTTTATGCTATGTACAATTCCTAGAAAATTATGAACAGCAATCACATTTACAAGTTCATTCAGTAATCTGGGATGTGATGCATTCAGGTCTTCTCATTTAAATTCTTACAGGTCTTTTGATTTGAATTCTTAAATAGATCATTCCATGGCTAGAGTTCCAGGTATGAAATTAGGAAGACGTGAGTTCAAATTCAGCCTCAGATACTAACTAGCTATATTACCCTGGGCAAATCACTTTGCCTCAGTTTCTTTGATTATAAAATGAGAATAATAATAGCACCTGCCTCCCAGAGTTTTTGTAAGGATCAAATGAGGTAATTATAAGGTGCTTATGACAATGCCTGCCACGTAGTAAGCATTGTACAAGTGTTTACTATTATTATGATTATTGACCATTTTAATTCCTTGTTAATCACTTTGTCTTTCTCTCTCCATTGATCTCCACCATATTATCTACTATGTTTTTCCACTTTAGTTAGTGGATTTTCTTATATGATTATATCTTCTTGATATACAATATTACCTTTTTAATTATTATATATATTTGTAAATATATATGTAAATAAATAAGCATATATATGTATATATATACATATATGTATATATATATATGTCATATATATATATATACATATATATGCATATATATATATATATATATCCCTTCTGGATAATCTTACCTTTTATGCCATATTTTATTAAAGAGTTCTAAGTTGAAATAAGCATGAACTCAGGTCGCTAAACTTTAGATTTCCTTATTTGGGAGGCATGTGTGGGAAAGGAAAGAGGTGGTATGTGATAAAGCAATCAGAAGTAATCAAAGGATGATACTTTTTAACTTTATTACAATTTTGATATACATTTATTCTGTACATGCAGATATCTATACACATTGTTTCCTCAGATGGAATTGTAACTACCAGGAGGAGACACTGTTTCATTTTTCTTTTTATAAACCGGTGCTTTGAATAGAGCCTGGCATACAGTAAGTGCTTAATAAATACTTATTGACTGATTGATTTTGCATTTATGATATCCCAGCTACTCTTTGTCTGTATGACCACAATTCTTTTTCCTTCCTTTCTTTCCTCCCTGTCTCCTTACTTTTGAAAATAGGATTCTATAAACCTTGGAGAGCCAGGTTACACAGTGGATACAGTACAGGACTTGAAGTCATAAAAACCTGAGTTTGAGTCCTGACTCAGATTATTACTAGTTGTATGACCCTAGGCAAGTCACCCATCTTCTCTGTGCCTTAGCTTCCTCATGTCTAAATAGGGACAATAACTGTACCTACATCTCAGGATTGCTGTGGAGATCAAATGAGTTAACATAGGAAAAGCATTTTGCAAATGTTAAAAGGATATAAATAATTTATTTCCATAGATTATCTACTAGAAATGAATTTGTGGCTCCAAATTCATTTGGGGAACAGTTGTTGCTTTTTTTTTTTTCTTCTCCATCCTTAACAACAATTTCTTGGTCAAGTGTGGCTTATTTATCCTTTATCTACATTTGCATTATGAAATAAATTAAAAACATTATATATAACAGCTCTAAATTGCCCTAATCCCTTTATTTCCTATAGCTTACTAATGATCTTTTGATATCCTCATGCTTGATTCAACCATTTATGTACTATAAACAAAAGCCACTTTTGCTATGTGTCTATAATCAATCAATCTATAAAACATTTATTAAATGCCTACTATGGCATTAGGCAGTAGACTAAGGACATATTTGTGTTACTATAGTCCATATCTCCTCCCTCCCTCATCCACATTGGTGTTAAACCTATAAGCAGCACCCTTTGTATGTTTTAATTTTTCATATATACATATGTGTGTGTATGTGTATATGTATATATAAATGTTTATTTTCCTTTCAACTAGATTTCCTTTAGGCATATGGCCTACTTTGATTTGTATCTGTATTCAGAACACAATGGTAACTTCCTTATTTTACTTTCTAGGTCCTTAGTTATTATTCCTCATTCTGTAATCTTTTCCACTTTCTCCCTTCTTTCATAGATTATATTTTCTTTTCAGTGAAATAAATTCTTTACTAGTTTTTTAAAGGAAAAATAGGAAGTATTTGAAGATGGGATACCCAGGACTGCCCAGTCATTGTCATAGTCTGCCTTATTGCCACTAAAACACAGGAAAGTTAAACAGTGAAACAATTCTACATTGATCAGACCTGGATTACCTCCCTTCAATGGCCAGTCACAAAGGTTGTGTTTGACTCTGTCTTGCGCCATGGAACTATTACAAATTGCTATGAAAACAAACACAAAACTGCCTGCATCAGCATTGTTCTGCACCCTATTGCCAGAAGCTAGACAAAACTTATGTCCTGGCAAAGAAGGCCCCAGAAACCGCTTACTAAGGCTGTGACTATATTCTCTAATGATAACTACCAGTTTCCCCACATGTGCACTTTATTTTTTTCTTCTGAATCTTTTATTTGCATGGCCCAATTACTTTTCTCTATACCCTCTCTAATTAGCACCTTCTACTATATCACCACCATGATGTCAAAAGCCATTCTTCATGTTTAATTTGTTTTGTTTTCGTTGCTCTATCTGCTTTCCCTTCTTTTCTTCCTTTGGGCTTAGAGCCTGACTTGGTCATGATCTTTCCTTTATTTGTGTCCCATCACCAAGCAACCTGTTAGTTCATCAATTTCAGATTAACCCACCTCAGTTCTTTTAACTGTCTTCCCATCTCTTCAGCAATAATTTCAGCTGAAAGCAAGAAGTGAGAGAGAAAGAACCATCTAATTTTATTCATTAAGTATTTATTTCTATAAGAAATGTCCAGATTATTCTTTTAATTTCACAGGCTCCAATATTTTAGAGAGAATTGCTTCATGATTCGGGCATCAGTTCCTTTATAAATTGTTCTGTTCTCAATGTAACAACCAATTTTTAATCTGAGCATTTTTAAAACTCTCATCTGTGAATGACCCTGAGAAGTTTCAGAGGGAGCTGGAATTTTATTTATTATTCTTTACATATGTATTTATTTACTTATTTGTTCATTATGTATTTATTTATTAGGGAATTTATTAATTACCCAATACCAAATTTGTCAGATTTGTTAATTATACAAACAGTATAAAACATGTGGAGAGGCAGCATGATATACAGAATAGTGAATCATTTTGAACTGGGGTTCAAGTTCTGTCTCAACATAAACAGCCTGTGCTACCCTGAGTAATGCACTTAACCTCTACATGACCCATTTAACTCTATGAGACTAAAAGTTGCAGAGCTGGTACTAATGTATCTTGGTAGAAGGAGTTTCCTTCTTAGGAGTTCCTCTTGTGGGATATCATTATACCAAGCAAAGCACAGGGTCAATAACAAGGTAGAAGGAATAGCGTAAGATGTAGGCAAAAGGAGGTGTTTTAGTCATGCAGCAAGAGCAAAGGGTAACCTATGTGTATCGTCTGATACAGTGGTTCTCAACCTGTGGGTCGCGACCTCTTTTGGGGTTGAATGACCCTTTCACAGGAGTCACAGGGGTTGCCTAAGACCATCAGAAAACATTTATTTCTGATGGTCTTAGGAACCGAAACACAGATCCTTTATCTGTCTCTAGGCGGGTCCGCCCACATGCAGACATGCCCACAAAGGAGTATTAAAGGGTCATGGCATTAGGAAGGTTGAGAACCACTGCTCTAATATACCCTTGATGTCTAAAAACATAGATTGAGAAAGACCTTCACTGCAGTAGCTAGAGTGTCTGGGGAAGGTTTTGTGTGAGGACATGTGCAAGAGTAACACAGGATCAGAAGGCGTGAATGATCCAGAAAAAGACCCATAGAGGCTGAAATCAGATCAGAGCATACTATTTGCTCTCTTTTCTTTCTTTTTGTTTGTCTTCTTTCTCATGGTTTCTACCATTGGCTGTAATTCTTCTTTACAACATGATTAAAGTGAAAATATGTTTAATAGGAATGTACATGTATAGCCTGTATCAGATTGCATGCTGTCTTGTGGGTGGGAGAGGGAAGACAGGGAGAAAATTTAGAACTCCAAATCTTACTGAAGTAAATGTTGAAAACTAAAAATAAATAAATAGGTTGATTAAGTATTTTTTTTTAAAAGGCACAAATGATGAATGTGTTGCAAGAAGCCATATTGACTGGAGTACTCATATTAATGAAATTACAGGACCATTAAATTTTTAAAGTTAATAAATACAATAATACAGAAGCCTAAAATTTCATTGTGAACATATGTGTCTTATGCTATACATAATAGACACTCTCACATTAATAGTATTAATAATAATATTTATATTTGGTCCCTGCAGACACCCTATGATGTAGGTTCTAATATTATTATTTCCATTTTATAGCATGGAAAACCAAGGCAGAAAGAAGTTAAGAAATTTGCTTATGGTCACAGAGCTAATGAATAGCTTAGACTAGATTTGAACACGTCTTCTTTAATCCAGGCTCAGAGCTCTGTGCACTGTGCCATCTAGCTGCTCAAGAAACATGTTATCAAATAATTCTAAAATCAACTTTACTCCCAAATCCATCTCCTCTAATGCTTCACCTTAACCTCATGGGAACTATATAGTAACGTTAGTCAATATGATTCCACTTAATCTATCTTGACATCTTTGAGATATAAAGAGATACAAGGAACATATGAGTCATAAAGAAATATGTCTTTCCCTATCACCAACCAATTGCACAGGGGAAGGTGAATAAACACATGCAAACATACATACATATACGTATACACAAATATACATACATCATGCATAAAAATGCCCTGAACTAATGATAAAAGTGTGTGATTTGAGTCTGTGTTTCTACCTCAGAAAAACAAAACAAATCACTATTTTTGTATTTGATAAATAGGACTAACACCTCAGTCTTGTTAAATTTTGTGAACATGGATTACTCATCTCATGGCCTTGTTTCTATGTAGCTGACAAAAAGCTCCAGGAAACTCTCATTATCCATTTCCTAATAGAAACATAAAATTCATTTTGTAATAAATGGAAGGTTATGTAAATAGAAATGAAGATATGTCAGAGTATGAGCTTAGGAGGCCAATGGATAGGGTAATGGAACTCAAAGGCTGATTGTTTTGCATAGGCAAGTCTGGTTTCCATAGAACCTTCCATTAAAAGTATTTGCTTATGTATGTTTTGGGCAGTGTGTTTAACGGAATAGATCAAGATGTAATTACCAAATTAGGACTCTTTCACAATTTGGAATTAACAGTCAATGAACATGGGGCATAGACATTCATTACAAATTGATTCTACAAAGTAGATTTCAGTAAAGAGATTAGAGGACAGAGTTTGGTTGGTCATGACAGTAGTTTAGAAGCCGCTATATAGAACAGCACATAGAGCACTGGGCCTGGGGTCAGAAAGACTTGAGCTCAGATCTAGCCTTGGACACTTCTTACTTGTGTGATCCTGGACAAATCAGAACTGCTGTTTGACTCATTTCCCTAAACTGTTAAAGAGAGATAATAATAGCACCTCTCATCCAGTGTCCTTGTGAGCATCAGATGAGATACTCATAAAGAGATTAGCGTAATTTCTACCTTTTGGTAATGTTTATGTTTATTGCTAATGTTTATTCCCCTCCCTCTAAACAAACCCTGCTATTTTCCATTGCATTATAATGGGGAAATTGACATCCTGGTCTGAGATCCAAGAACCTGAGAAATATAAGAAATAGGTTTTTTTGTTTGTTTTTTAAGTGAGAAAATTTATAATGATAAATAAGATGTCTATACAAAGTAAAATTGCAATTACAATGACTTTAAAGAAGTCAACATTATGGAATATAACCTTCAATACCTTGAGACAGTCTCATACTCCCCTTTAGCATCCTAAGATGTTCACAAAATTTGTTCAGTTTCCTTAAGTCAAAGATAGTCTTCTAATCTTGTGTTTGATTTTCTTTATATTTGATTTTGCATTTAGCTTTTTTGAATTTTCTATTTTTCCTATATCATAAATCAAGGTTGAACATAAATGATTATATAACAAATGGTTTTACCAATCAAAATCAACTATCTTCTAGCATGTTATATTAACAAAAATAATAGTTAACTTTTGGATACCGCTTCAAAGTTAGCAATGTGCTTTTCCCATGACTCTATAAGCAATGTAATCTGGACTCATGATTTCCTTTAATGAAGGAAATTTCTATTTAGAAAACTCCCAATGAATAGGTGAAACTATTTTTTCTACCAAGTCTCTGCAGAATTGACAAGAGACCTGGGAGTTCAGATAACTTGCCTATTTTTTTCAACAGCTACTACATAGCAGACACTGCACTTGAATGGGTCTTCCTAATTTTGAGACCAATTCTTTCTTGTAAGTGCTGTGAATATTTAATCAGTGTTTTGTAGGAAAGGAAAACTGAGACTGAATGACATAAAAAGACAGTCATAGAGCTTGTAAGTATTAAAGCTAAGGCTTAACATCCAGAATCCTGAATGCAAATTTAGTGTTCTTTTGACTATGACAATCTTTCTTTGTCATACTTCATCCCAACTCTAATGATCAAATAATGTGTACTGTTATATATCATTATCTATTTATACAAATTTTAAAACAAGGTGATATAAAATATGAATTATTGATATTATAATTTTATAAATGATCCCACACTTTCAAAAATCTACCCTTAAAGATTAGTCCATTATTTCAGAAATTAAAATGACAATAAAAACAACAATGCATTTTTGATTCATGAAATCCAGCAAGCAATTTTTTTTCCCCGCTTGTTGAATAATATAATTGAAAGGGGGAAAATGTGTGGTTTTCTGATTCTAATGAGCATTTAACATCTTTATAATAAACATTGTGGTACAATTTTTCAACTTAGTCTGTTGATGGTCTTAGGAAGAGGAGTGAATTCTGACAGTATCTTTTTAAAAATAAGTTTTTATTGATGCATTTTCTTTTCTATTTCATTATACATTTTCCTGGTATTCTTTCCTTCTTCCATATCATAATCCCATATAGCAAATAATATTTTTAAAGGCAAAGTAATAGATAAAAAGATATATACACACATACATGAAGAAGAGAGGGGAAAAAATCATGCAACTAATTAATACATTGAACAAAGTTGGAAAAATGCATTTTTCAACATCTATGGACCTCTCACCTTCTCAGTGAGGTACGTTGGGGGTAATCTCTCTTATTTCTTCATTTAAGTCATGCTTAATCTTTAGAATTTTACTATATTCATTTTTGATTTGTGTGTGCGTGTGTGTGTGTCATTTACATTGTTACAGTCATTGTGTGTCTTTTTTCTCATCCATAACTTCCTTGGGATATTAACCAAGTCCTAGAGTTTCTGATGGGTATACAAGGATGGTCCAACATGAGGAAAACAAAATTAAAAAAAAAACCATAATCATATTACTTGGTCAAACAGTGTGAACAGTTCTCAAAATAATTACAAAGCATTAACAATTATATCATTAATAATAAGCAAAATATAGATCAAAACAGTCATATATCTTCAACTTGCATTCTGCAAGTTGTAAAAGATGACAAAAATTACAACATTTTGTGTTGGAGCAATTGTGGAATGATAGGCACGAATGCATTATTGGTGGAAGTGTGAAATAAAACAATCCTGTAAAGAGTTGAATGTATTTTTACACAGACTCTTTATGTTCTATTCTCTTTCACTGGTTAAGATTGACACCTGCTCCTTCTACCTCTTCTTTGTTTGTATAATATTCTACTGTCACACCCCAATTCTCCAATAAATAACTCCCCTCATCCCCATTTCCCTTTCGTCTTTATGTACCTTTCCTCTTCTATTTCCTTTCTTCTTTTAAGGTTACCAAAACATAACAATACTATTGTAGGTGTTTTGTCTTATTCACTTCCTCTCACAATCCATGATAACCCTAAGAATCTGAAGGGATATTTATATTAAAAGATAAACACTTCTTCCTTATATAGTGCCATGTGACTGCTCACTTTTACTTGCCTCTTTTATGTTTTTCTTGACTCCTATGTCTGTATTGTAAGGTTTTTATTCAGCTGATTCTGTTATTGTTTTATTTTGTTTTCTTTTAATTCAGAATGTTTTCTCCTCTGTTTCATTAAGTCTATTTTGTTATTGCCTGTACAATCTTACATCCCAGTTTTTTGAGATGTTATTCTTGGTTTTAAGGCTATGTTATTTGGATCTTAGAACACTATTCCATCCTTTCTATTCTTTTATTGTTTTAGCTACTGAATCTTGTGTGTCCCTAACTGAGATTCCCAGTAATAGAACTCTTTTTGACTGTTTCAAGTATTTTCTCTTAAACTAATAAGCTCAGGATTTTGGTTATAATGCTCTTATGAGTTTTCATTTTGGGGGTTTCTTTTGAGAGGTAACTTGTGGGTTATCCCCATTTCCATTTTGCTCTCAAACAGTCTAGGTGGTTTTCTTTCGTAATTTCTTGAAATATGATTTCTTTCAAGAATTCATTGTAGATTTGTTATACTTTAATTTTACTCACTAATTCTAATAGGTCAGAGCAGTTTTATCTAATAATTTCTTGAATTACAATATCTAGGTTATGTTTTTGGTCAGGTAGACCAACAATTTTTTATATAATTATTTCATTATCTTTTTTCCAGGTATGGTGTTTCTGATGTAAGCTACCTTACAATCCCAACAGCAACCTCAGAAAAATCACTCATGCTTAATTAGGTATAGGCAGCAAATATTTCTACATGCCATATACAAAATTAAATTACATTCATGATGTGTAAAGCACAAAACACTCTCCTAGGCAGTGAGTTAGATACAAAGGTAATTAAATGTGGTCTCTTTTCTGATAGATTCTGTATTCCAATAGAGAAGAGAGGACACACATATATGCAATAACTATTTAATAATTAAAAACCAGCTGCAATTACAAATAGAATCATCCTTTTTCTTTCTGTTTCAGACTTCTAGAAGCAATGTAACATAGATATAACTCTTTCACCTGGTTGGTGTAACAGGTGTGTTCAAATTGCCATACCTGCTCTTCCATTCTCTTTGGTCCTGGCAGCAGGAGGAAGATGACAATAGGGATGTCTTCATTTGGTAAGCACCTGAATAAGACACACACTTTGTGCCATCGTTGTGATTCTAAGGCCTGCCGTCTTCAGAAGTCAACGTGTGGCAAATATGAATATGCTGCTAAATGCAAGAGAAAGTATAATTGGAGTGCAAAGGCTAGATCAGGAAAACACCACTGGTGCTGGTCAAATTAGGCCCCTAAAAATTGTCTATCACCAATTCAGGAATGGATTCCTTGAAGGAACAACACCTAAATCCAAGTGATTAGCTGTTGCAACATCTAGTTCATCTTGAGGATTCAACTGTTTGTTAAAATAAATGTGCTGAATGAAAAAAGTAATTGCGATCAGCTTCATTTCATCCCTTGATCATCTTAGTCAAATTACTGGGTTGTTGTATAATTTGATGGGGTCTAGCTTGTTGGATGCTTAATAACCAAGAGCTGAACTTATTTAGTAATACATTTCATCTTACATCATTTTGCTTTTTGCTTGTGACTTAAGATGGGAGAAGTTAGTGTTAGGCCATAAAGAAGTATTAATTCTATGCTGAATGCCACTTCCCACCCCCACACATTTATGCTGTGTAATCATGGGCCTTTGCCATTCACATCTGTAGTACCTACCTTACAGGGTTGTTATGAGGTTTAAATGAGATGATGTATATAAAATATGTTACAAACTTTGAAATACTATATAAATATTAAATTTAATTTTAAAAAGTTGCCATATCCCATTTTAACCTCAATAAGTAGATGAAAACAAATTTCATTTAACTGATCTTAAGCTTTAAACAAGGGGCTTAAACCCCTACTTTAGACTATGTAAAAGCAAGTCTTTTAATGATATAAAATGATATTAAATAGGAAGTCTATTCCAATTGAATAGGATTTTTGTCACTTCCTTTGGATCCTGCACAAATGCATCATGGTAATTAGAAATCAGGAGGCATTAGAAAGGAAAACAAGTAGACATTCTGCCTAATATACATGAGTAGACCTTGATTGGATAACAGAAAAGAGGAAGAAAAGACTTTGGGTCTCTTTTCCTCACCCTTAGGTCATAGGAGGCCCTTCTGAATTTCAAAGTGTTTCAGGGTTTAATCTTCACATCTTTTCAGCATTTTAGTATTTTACCTAAGGGCAGAACCTGTTAACAGCACTATTGGCATTAGGAACCACAGACAAACTAGGCACTGGTTTACCATGCTTAAGGGGAGCTTCTTGAATACCTATAAATGTAAGAAAAAGATTTCCAACCACACAGAGCTGGAAGTCATCTGTTCTCTCTAAGCTTCAGCAAATTTTCCTCTTGACTCTGTATATACTTGTGTGATAGTGTGTAACAGACTTCCAGGAGATATTTAATGCCACTTTTCCTTACTGTAACCCCTTAGTAAATATCCCTTTGTAAAAGCTACTTAAAACTAGCTAAGTATATTGGTTTTCATTGATAATCTTAGGGGAAAGCATACCAATGGGGGTTCAAGCTGATAGCATTAGAGAATTAGCTCTGACTCCCCAGGGTTCTATTTCTAGAAGCCTTGTGAGAATGTAAGTTAGATTATCAGAGGTTATATGTGTTATACTGATGTTTAATTCTCTCTACTCTTTGACTTCAACTAACCCACTTTAACTCCTTTCATTTTTACCTTATTTCCATTCACAGACTGTTAAATCCTATCCAGATTGTACCACTATTGTATCTCCCTGTCTCCAATTATATTTTCTCACCTTTATGCCTTTATTTTCCAATACAAGTTGGAGTTTCCTGTGGAAAGACTATAGCATGAACCTAAGACATTTGCACCTTGACACCAAAAGGGGTGTTATGATCCAATCAGAATGTGGGAAGATGCGTAGTAGATAAAATGCCAGACTTTGAGTCAGAAAGGCCTGGGTTCATGTACCATCTCAGACACTAACTAGCTATATGACCTTGGGCAGGTCATTCATTCTCTCTGAGACTCAGTTAACTCAACTGTAAAAAACAAAGAGGATTGACTTGATAGCCTCTGAGGTTCCTTCTACTTTTGAAACTATGGTACTCTAATCCCTTGATCCTAAGATAGTTGCATTCTACCCTTTTAACAATAACTAATCACGGAGCTTATATCCAACAGCAACACACCAACCTTCAGCCCACTGTAGTTCCCCACGTTACCCTTCAACCTTTGCCATGCAAGCTTCTGACCTCTATCCTCACTCCTTTGAGACAGTCATCAGCTTCTTACAAAGTCACATTTTAACTGCTATCTGGGAAATCACAGCAGCAAATGTACCATTTGGGAAAATTAACTCTTGCCAGTAATGTACTCAAACCTTGCTACCGAAATCACTTCCTGGAAGGAACAGGTGCTCTTGGACATGTGCTCTATGTACTCTATGGCTGTGGTGGGTATGGAAGAGCTTGGCAGTCTTAATCCTTCTTTTAATTTCAGTTAGGATTTGAAAGAGTTGCACAATTTGAACAAGCATAGATGAGTTACCATCTCCATTTCATTTTATTCTCTTAAAAACATTATTCTGATAAGGGGTTGATAGTGTGAGGGATAATTTATAGTGAAGTTTCCCCATTCTGAAAAAAAATCAAATCTAGAATGGCTTCAGTATTTACTAGACCTAGGTTTAGGTCACCTGACCTTCAAGCAATCTGGGGCTTAGAGCAATGGAGACCCTCCCCCAGAGCCAACTCAGCACAAGATATGCCAAATAAAGTTAAGACTACTTTCACTGGACACCCACATGTTTCCGGGTCCTTTGTCTCAAGAGAGATTTCCGCACTTAGGTTGTGGGTCAGCCCCTCTACCAATAAGAGTGAAGGCCAATTGAGGGGGTTGGGTTTCTGCATTAGGAGATTATATAACCATGGACTGGCTTCTACCTGTTGCTCTCTCCCTGCTGCCATATTGGTGACGGGGGCAGAGTCCTTTCTCATGAGAAAGAATAAAGACCTTTTCTGACCTTAGATTCAGACTCTGAATTCTTTCATTTCACACAACAGGGCTCACCATACAGTCAAAAAATAACATACATTCAAAAAAGGTTAAGAACCCATACTCTAAAGAGAAGTTTAAATATATTCAAAGATAAAAAGTAGGTGTAAAGGATAATGTTGAAGACCTTATTAATTAAAAAGGGTTATAACTGAAAACAAAGAAAAAGACTGAATAGACCTAATAAGGAGAGAGGTTTAAGTCTTGTTAAAGGCAGCTAGGTGGTACATTGAGTAAAATGCCAAACTGGATGTTAGGGAAACTCATCTTTCTGAGTTCAAATCAGACCTCATATATTCACTTGTGTGATATTGAGCAAATCACATAAACCCTTTTTGCCCCCATTTCCTCATCTTTAAAATGAGTTGCAAAAGGACTGGCAAACCACTCCAATATTTCTGCCAGAGGTGATCTGTGTTATATTGATGTTTAATTCTTTTTGCTCTTTGACTTCAATTAACCCTCTTTTACTCATTTCAGTTTTACCTTATTTCCATTCACAGACTGTAAGTCCAATCCAGATTGTACCACTCTGACCCCAAATGGGGTCACAAAGAGTCAGACATGACTGAAACAACTAAACAACAATACATCTTACATAAAATAAGACAACATTATTTGAATATTCGATGAGCTAAGACAAGTTAGAAGTCTAAAAATATTCTGAGGATCTTTGCTTGGGTAAGTAAGAGTCAATATTAAAATAAAATGAATAAGCTTGTTCTTTTTATTCTAATGTGATAAAATTGTTATAAAAATTTGGTGCTAATTATTATAACTTCTCAGACCTTATTCCCATCCTGCTGTTGGGGCCTGACTGTCTTTTTCCATTAAGTAACATATGTACAAATACTGCCCTCAGAAAAATCTATGGTTCTAATATATATTTTTTTCAAAATAAATTCTAGTTTTTTTCATATTAAACTAGTTTATAAATCAAATGACAATATTTCATTCATTTATGACTAGTAGTTTTGCTGTCACCAATATTGTTCATTTAAAACCTAAACATGATATGAACACTGGTAAAGGATTCATTTTTAGAAAAATAAGAAAGAGTGGGAAAGAGGGGAGAGAGTGGTACCTAGAAATAATTATGTTGTTTAGAAGGACATCTAAATGCTTCCAAGAACCAAACTATTTCATAGAGATCAAAAATCTTTTAAAAATAGCCTTTTTTTGTTCTAATTCCAGACAAAGATGTTTTTAAGCAGGAGCCACTTTCAGCAAAATTCGAACAATGGGAGGATTGATGATACATAATACCTGTGTTCTAAGCTTTCTCTTCATTTTTCTTTCTTTCTGGGTATGATTCAGTGTGTTGGTGATGACCTTTAAAGTTTTGAATGGTCTGAGACAGAGTTACCTGAGTGATTGCTTCTTACTTTGTTCCCAAGCATAGCTTTTAGAGAATAGACTGTTTACGTGTTGGTGTGACATTCCTAGGAGACTGATTCTTCAGGACAGGCAGCTGAATTTTTCAAGGAGTGAGGATTTTATAATTATTTTTTAAGTAACCACAGCAGGTTCCAGGCCAAATGGCTTCTGAAGACTGGGTAGTTCATTTCGTTAAGTGACATAGTGTGTGTATGTGTGTGTGTGTGTGTGTCTGTGTGTCTGTGTCTGTGTCTGTGTCTGTGTCTGTCTGTGTGTCTGTGTCTGTGTGTGTCTATGTCTGTGTACCTATGTATTTCTATATACTTTGCTTTGCAATATGCACATTTACTTCTTACCTAAAAAATACAAATGCATAAAATATGGGTGTATTGGGGGGCATTATTTTCTGTCATATGGAAATTGGATATACCATACTTGGTCCATAATTTTGCTGCTTTCTGTCTACAAGCCTTTTTCCCATACTCAACTATTAGGACAGAAAGGCTAGCCACCTGCTTAAATTAGCACTAGCAATCACTCCCTTACAAACTTGTTCAAAATGGGTAAAGATTTTAGGCCAATGCCTATATTCAGAAGGATCAAGAGCAGGCATTATCTTAATATTCTAAACACCTATAAATATACCTCAGGACATTTCTTTGCAGAGGACAGAGTCCTGCTGTGTTTGTGATTCACTAGGGTACCTGCAGCAGGAATTTCATTTCAGTAAGAGACATATTCTACTCTAACAAAGGGAGGTGGAGAGATCTGATTGTGACAAAGCAAAGCAAAACAAAACAAAGCAAAACCCAAACCCAGAAATCTAGACTATCAAGGACCAAAAAAAGTGAACTTATAGAATGGATTGCGTATGAGTTTTAGAGATTACTACTTTCATATTTCACATGTTATACTTACGGTAACTTGAATTCAATTTTATTCCTTATGATTTTTTTTGGTAATATGCAGACCTGTTATGGCTTTTAAAAATAAATGATCACTTTTTGCTAATGTTTTTGCTATGTGAATGCATATCACATTTCCAAATTTGTTTCATTTTAATTCTATTCAACAAGCATTAGTTAAAGGTCAATTCTGGCCCTGTGTTAGGTGCTAGGCAACCAAATGAAACAATGAAATAGACCCTGCCTTCAAGGAGCTTATTGGAAGGATGAACTAGCTAAGGATATGAATGGCCTGCTCAAACAGACTATACAAGCTGATGCACACTTCAGTACACGCTCGTGTAATTCAAATCAATTCTGTCATTTAAAGCATCCTTTGAATTTATTTGAACAATTTTGCTCAGACTAGTGTACATAATCTAAAAGTAATGCCCCACTTTTTGAATGGTGTATAGTTTTGTTATGTACAGTTTTGAAGCATGAAGGTATCAGGTGGAAAAGCAAATTTAATCTAACTTGAGGAAGAAGAGAATAGCAGTAAGAGAGGATAGGGTGATTAGAGAAAACTTTTCAGAAGAGGTGGCTTTTAGTTGGGCCTTCAAGAATTTTAAGAGGTAGAAAGGAGAAAGGAGTGACTTCCAAGCATGGATTATAAGTTGTACAAATGTACAAATTCAGGAGATTGAATGTGGAATTCAATGGCTGATAGTCCTATTTGGCTGGAATATGGAACATATAAAGGGGAAATCTCTTGATCTATGACTAGAAAAAATAAGTAGGCAGGATTATGGAAGACTATAGATAATGAGTTTTCATTTTCTCTTGGCAGCAAGAGGAAGAAACTTCTGCCTTCTTGAATAGTAGAGTGACTTAATCAGACCTGTGCCTATGGAAAATGGTCTTGGAAACTGTGGGGCAGATGGTTTGAAGAGAGGAGATCATGGAGGCAAGGAAAAGACTTAGGAAGTTATTACAATTGTCTCAATGAGGGCCTAAAATGGAGCAGTGGTTATAAAACTCCAAAAAAGGACTTGGATGCCAGAAATAGTGTGGAGATAATTTAATATTACCTCTGAACTCATGAATCCAAGTTAATAGGGAACTTGTAATTGAATAAAAAGAATTAAGAATATTTAGAGGAGTTTCATAGCACTCTCTATCATGCGGTTTCAGTTTAGTAGTTGTTGAAATTGAGATGACACTGGGACATGTTAAGCATCAGACAACTGGCAATGCAAGACTGGATTTAACATTTTAGATTAAGACCAAATATATACATTTTGAACTCATCATCATAAACATCACTATTGAACCTATGGAAGTTAATTAGATCACCAAGGCAGAGAATATAAAGTGAAAAGAGAATATAAGAGGGTCCATGATAAACCCTTGAGAAATAGTATTTAGAGATAAAGGATGACTGTTGGGATTATATCCCAAAGAGATTACAGAAGTAGGAAAAGGTCCCATATGTGCAAAAATATTTATTGCAGCTCTCTTTGTGGTTGCAAAAAACTGGAAATATAGGGGATGCCCATCAATTGGGGAATGGCTGAACAAGTTATGGTATATGAATGTAATGGAATACTATTGTGCTATAAGAAATGGGAAGGAGATGGACTTCATAATTACCTGGAGAGGCTTATACGGATTGATGCTAAGTGAGAAGAGCAGAACCAGGCAAAACCTGTACACAATTACAGACACATCGTACATATGATGACCAACCCTGATAAACTGGACTATCCTCAACAACGCACA
>CM053591.1:127103816-127145524 GCA_028646515.1 Pseudochirops corinnae
ATATATATATGCAATTATTATTATTATTATTATTGACTACATCCAACTGGAACTTGAGATACACAGGCACTGTGGTTGGGAGATCCATCCTGCCCTACCGAAAAGTGACATAGGAGAGAATAGACTGGGGGAGGGAGGACACACTGGGATGGCTGTTTTGGGGCGGTGGGTGGGAGAAAGAGCAGAGAAAATATGTAACTCAAAATCTTGTGGAAATGAATGATGCAAACTAAAATAAAATTTTAAAAAATAATAATAAAAAATAAAGAGAACATAGAAGCTTAAAAAAAAAAGGAAAAAGATACTGGAATGGTTTGCCATTTCCTTTTCTAGCTCTTTTTACAGATGAGGAAACTTAGGCAAACAGGGTTAAGTGATTTCCAGAGTGACACAGTTAGTAAGTATCTGAGGCCACAGCTGAACTCCAAGAACGAGTCTTCATTATTCCAGGGACAACACTTTATCTAATGCATCACCTAGTCTCCCCATTCTATCTCTTAACTTTCATAAATAATACCTCCATCCCCATTTCATATAGATAGATATGTACAGATATGTATGAATATGCATGTATACACATATAACATATATATATATATGTGTGTGTGTGTATATAAAATATATTCATTCTCCTTAGCAACTTCAAAGTTTCTTCAGAGCATGTCAAGCCTTAATCATTTTCTCTCTCTCTCTCTCTCTCTCTCTCTCAATAGAAATATTTATCTGTTTTTTAACGTTCCTTTTTGTTTAATTTTAGCTTTGAAATATACAGAAAAGAGGAAATATGTCTTTAATGATTATTTTTGAACAGTAATAATATTAGAAAACTAGAAAAAATTACAATATTGAGGGGATAGCATAATATAGTGGATAGTGATGAAATTGGAGTTAGGAGAATCTAGTTTTGAATCTCACTTGTGAAATTAGCTGTGTGACCACAAGTCACCTGCCAACCTCTTCAATTCTCACCCTTTAACACTTATCAGTTGAGATATAAATGGTTGAGATACAAGTACCCGCATGAAGAAATTAGATCTCCTTCACCTGTTGAAGTAACCATAAAATGCTCAACATTTATGTAATCTTTGACTTCTGGAAATGCAATCCATTATCATAGGTAGCTGGCTGATGAAACATAGCTATATTACATTTAGTCTGGAAAGTAAGTTAGAATATTCTTTACTCATGCTTTGATTTTCCTAAATAATGTTTGCATGGAAATAGAAGATTAAGAGCTAAAATTAGGTGAAACAATGATATAGTTTATTTTCTATTAGAAATATCAATAAATTTGACTTACATATGCAGTTAAAAAATAAATATTTCCCATTTTGGCCTCCTGTTTCATTTTCCCCCAATTTATTCATTAAGTTCTTAGAAAATTCAGAGAAAGTCACTTATCTAGGGAAGCATTGTTGTTATTATGGCTTTGTGTTTATTATTTTAAGCCATTTCAAACCATTACTAATTGACTTCATTTCAAATATAGAAGACTCATGACCTTGTATTTTAGCTAATGCCTCATGGGAGAATTCTTTCCACATGAATCCAGGGATTCACAGAAACAATCTTCACACTTACCTCATTCTCACTATATCATTTTATTATCTGGATTGTTATTAGTATTACCACCATTAATTGATTTAGAATACAGTTTAACACCACTTATTAAATTTTTTGAACTGCTCATTTGTAATTGGTTTTATCTCTTAAGATAAAAATACAACTGTGATTTACAATAACATTCCTTCTACCACTTTTATTATAACTATGAATTAATATTGGTTGATTGCCATGCTCATAATTGTCATTTAGATATAAGAACACGCTCCTCTCATGTTTATGCTTTTTATTTCTTGCTTAGACTTGGGTAGCTTATAAGTTCAAATCCATAAACAATTATGGTTAAAGGATTCTAACTGTATGTACTATTGCTTATTTAAAAGATAAAGCCTATGAATTTCAGCATTTCCTTCCTAAAAATGAATAACCAGAAAAAAGGTCTGTCTATATTGTGAGTCCATTGGATTACCAGTAATTATTATCACTTTTATTACCATGTAAATATTGAGTCTAATCTTTGCCATAATATAGTGGATAGGAAGCTGGCCTCAGAGGCAGGAAGACCTTGATTCAGGTTCTCACTCTGACAAATAACTGTGTGTATGATCCAGGCAATTTGCAACTTCTCAGTGATCTAGGTCCATTTCTAATATTATAAATTGCTCAGAAGGGGCAGACCTGTTGAGTTCCCTAGATTAAGGAAGTTCCAAATCCAGTCCCTATCCTCACCCCATCTGCTTTGCACCATTTTCCATTATCAAACATAGAATTTAACTTTGAGGTGTATAGTTTCAACCCAGTTGGACTATATATATCTCTACTACGTATGTCACTTAAATTCTGAATTTCCATTGCAGTTTTTTCAGAATAGGTCTTTCCCATTGCTGTAGCCAACATTAAAAAAAATAAATAAATCTAGAAGTATGACCAAATGTCCTCATTAACCATTGAGTGAATAAACATGCACATATATAATTTCTTTCTTACACATAATATGTCCTGCAATTTTCCATGTAATTAACTATGGATTTTCTTGTTTACTTAGCTCAGTCTTTAGATAACTGCACTGGTTGACATCATCTTCTTAGTAGTCTCTTTATGCTATTTAATTTTTTCAGAGGCAACATATTTCAGTGAAACTGTTTCTAGAGAACGTATCAGGCCTACAATTCTAGGGGAACATAAATATATACTTAATATCATATATGGACCTTAATAAGGGTCAGATCCTGAACTAATTAAGCAAAAGAAGAGCCTGGATCTAACAATTTCTTTGTTCTAAGTAAACTCAGAGAATACCTCTTCCTATGTCAAGTCCAGATGAGGCTGACTTTATGGCCATTAAGGATGAGACTCCTTAACCCAAGACACTACTTTTAGTAATGGGACTTTTCCTTATCTTAATATTTTGAGGTCAAATACTGTGTTATAGAATGTAAAAGAAAATATCCTGGGTCATAATCTCAATAGACACTTTGTCCACTCTCTTATTTTATTGTATTT
Organism: Pseudochirops corinnae; assembly: GCA_028646515.1. Lineage (NCBI taxonomy): Eukaryota > Metazoa > Chordata > Mammalia > Diprotodontia > Pseudocheiridae > Pseudochirops > Pseudochirops corinnae. Next base: position 127,106,883 of record CM053591.1, read on the forward strand.
ATCACCTATTCAATTAAGAAAATTCCTTCCTCATACAATGATTAAACATATATTGAGATAATAAATTTCAGTGACACAGCTACTCTGAATTGGGATGGTTCTAAAATGTATTAAGGCCTTCTCATTCTTTTATTTAGCCTGTCAGATTTTATTTGGCTCCATACATGCATGTATTCAGCTAGCTTTAAGGGAATAAACAATATCGCTTTATGTGTGACCTAGCCTGTTTGTCTTCTTTAACCAAACTTTCAGGCTGACCACACACACATGCACACACACACACACACACACACACACACACACACTATCTATCTATCTATCTATCTATCTATCTATCTATCTATCTATCTATCTATATCTATATCCCTTTTAAGCACATATATCAAGAAAGCCTCATGAGATTTAATGAAATGTATTTAAAGCCTTATGAGATTTATATTTAATACAACTAAAACCAAGAGAAAAGAGTATTTTCCTGCCTTTGTTCACTATACCCCTCCTTTTTTTTCTTTTTAATTGCAAGAGAAGCATTTGGTCATGACTTAACATTTGAGGAAACATTATGTAATAGAAAAAAATGGGGTCAAGACTAGGTTTTAAATTCTGGATCTCAAAATCTATGTTATTGTAGTCAAATCATTCAAACTTTCTAGTTTTCTTATCTTTAAAATGAAGGGATTGGGTTCCATGACCTCTAAGGTCTCTCCTGGTTCTAAATCTGTGATGATTTTATGTTAAAAAAAAATGACAATAAAATTTACTGAAAGTTATCAGGTTATAGCTTGATGATGTAGACTTTGGAAGATCACAGGTTAATATGTGACTTATAGATAAGTCTGTTTACAACCTACCTGCCCTGTTCATTAGGGTTCTAAACAACAGTGCCTAACTTACATCCTTCTGCTACTCAACCTAGAATCTGACAGGTCCAGAGCATCTATTTGACTAGTGTCTGGGGTTTCACATTTCATCTCTTCTGTTTGCAAATTAAAATATAAAAGCTTCTAATAGGAAATATTTCCTACTATCAGATTACTAACAAAAATTGCCTAACAGTACTTAAAATTCCTCTCCCAATGAGGAAAAAAACCTTACTTCATTCTTCCTTCCATTTCCTCATTGTTGAGATATATAATTGAATGATAAGTGATACTTTAACAACACAGCTAGAAAAGGGCAATATTTGTTATCTTTTTAGTTGCTTCATCTACATGAAACTTGGGTTTTCATGCAGTTAGGGCTATTGGTCAATTTTGAAATTCAAGCTGCAAAGGTGACAGCTTTGAAAAAAAAGCAATAGTTTAATGTTTTTCTCAAGTAGTAATGACAGTTTCATAGAATCGGGAATGAAACCTGTTAGAACTCTGTTCAATTTCTCTTCTGTTTTAAGATTTAGCTCTCTAAAAATCTTCTTTGTCATTACTTAAGGCAATACTGAATCTTAACAAGCCTGTTAAACAGTCCTGCTCATTGTATATAAATTAAGTTTAACCTCAGATGGGAGGGGTCCAGAGTAGCCAGAAAAAAGGGAAAAAATGAAATACAGAAAATCTGCCTCTGACTGGGAATATACCTACAGGATTTGTAACATTTCCTCTGCTTCCAGAAGAGTAGGAAAGGCTCACGTCCTAATTGTGTCTTGGAAGATTAGGGACCAAGAATCCAAACAAATGAGGACAATGATCTCTAGAGAAAGCAAGAGAGAAACCAGGTATTTTTGGCCACAAGAGAACACAAGAAAAGCCAGGAAAGTAGTATGATTCTTGAGTTCTAAAAGGGTCTTGTTATATGTTATTAAAGTTCTGGGGATAAATTAAGGCTAATGAGTCAATGATAATAGAAGCATAAATTTCTTTTTATATAAACTTTAAATAAAAACAGCAGGCTAGGAAATATAACAATTAAAAATTGTTCATGAAAGGTATAAATGTGTATGTGTGGGTATATGCATATGAGTGCCATCTCAGAGGATTTCTATTTTATATGTACTAAGGGCATGACATGTTTACAGTTTAAGTTCAGCTATATCCATGAAGCCATATTTTGTTTTTGTTTTGCTTTTGGTTTGGTTTTACATCTACTTTGTATTTTGTTACCTCAGGGAACTCCTGGTGAGAAGACTTCTATCAAGGTAAATTACCACCTTCTTTACAAATCACCCAGTCTGACAGAGTTTGAAAGTTACAAGAAATCTTAGTAGACAACATCTATGACCCATACATGGAAGGAATCTCTATTATAATATACCTAGCAAATGGGCATCTAATCTTAGCTTAAAGACAAGCAAGGAGTGGAATTCTACCTATCACTTTTTAAGGAAACTCATTTGTGGACAGTTAAAAATTTGGGGTTTTCCCTGATGTTAAAACTCTTAGAGTACTGAATTTAAATGACTTGATCACTATCATTTAGTCAGAGATAGATATAAAGTCAGGCCATACTGTCAATTCAAAGGGTTATTCATATACTATTCATTACAGCATGCCTTGCAATAAAGAGATACATTTTATATAAAAAAGAGGTTCAGATCATATACGTAATTGAAAAAAAAAATTGAAGACACCTAAATGCCCTATAATAAATAAATATATAAACAGACACATAAATTGTGATGCCTTAATGTAATGGTAAGTTATAATGCAATTAAGATGGACACATGAAGAATACAGATAAATGTAAGGAACATATTAATAATGGAAATAATAAAAAAGTATAATATCTGGTACCCCTTCCTCATCTTGGGAAATCACACATCTTTGTTCTTCCTTCTTCCTAGTCTCTTTTTTCTTCTTTGTTCTCTTCCTCCTTCTCTTAGAAAAGAATTGCATACACATTAAGTATCATATGATAAGAAATGAATGAAGGTATTAAAAATACTATGATAATATATGTATTAAAATAATGTATATGTAAATAGTCACTAAAGAAAGTTTGACTATTTTCTTTGTTGTGTAATATTAAATTTCTAGTAAAGTCTTTAATTAAAACAAAAAAGGTGGGTGGAATTGGTGGATATAATTTTTAGTACCAATTTGAATCTCTGTAAAAACAAAGAAAAAATAACAACTTGATTGATACAATCTGGTATCACTCAAGTGATACTTCTAGTGATATATCTTGAGATGACAAAAATTAAGTCTTAGATTCTGGGAAGGCAGAAATAAACATTATTAAAAAAACAGTTTGAGACAACATCAACGTCCCATGCAATTAAAAAAAAAGGAAGTAATGCTAAGCAAATTCAACTGTAGAGTTATCTTAAAGAACTGGTTTGATGAAGTATCACTGATACTACTAAAAGGGACACCATATCTCACATCACTATCAATAAACTAGGGATCAAAAGAATGCTCTGAGATTTACTAGTGAAAAAATGTTTACCAGAATTGAGCAGAAAATATACCATATTTTGTTTTTAGAAAGTTTTCTTGGGGAGAGGATTCTGGGAAGATGCCAGAGTAGATCAGAAAATTCCAAGCTCTCAAGATCTTGCCCCACAAAATGGTTAAAATAACATCTGAGGTCTAACAAAGTGTGGGTGCAGATAAGTAAGGACAGAGGCATAGAAGAGTGTTCCCTGGGACAATTAGAGAAGAGCGGAAGTAAAGTTCAGAGATGAGGTTTGGTTCCCGTGAAGAGTAAACACCTCCAGGTTAGGTTCCCTTTTAACAGCAAGTGGCTAGCCCTGGGGTTAGTTGGTTTGAGACTGCCTCAGCCCTAGCCACCAGAACTTTTCCCGTGGTGTGGTGAGGTGAGTTGGTCTTTTGAGCCCTGGAAGAGCAAGGGAACCTCTGCTAACCAGACCCAGCTATGCTTCAAAGAGCAGTGGGCGTGAGAAGAAAGCAGCACACATTCTTCCAGTGAGTGCAGAAGCAGTGGGGCAGAAAGCCCCTGGCTCTGGGCACTTATAGGAGGCTAGAGGTTTGGATTTGGTTTCAGGCTAAGGGGAGGAACTGAAGATCTGGGACAAGAGGCACCATTCCCCATACCCCAGGGTTAGAGGTGACTACAAATAACTAAGCTATCACCACCCCACCCCCACCCCACTCCCACCCCCACCCACACACTGAATAGGCAAAGGAAAAAGACTCCCAACTATATAAACCTATTATGGGAATAGAGATAACCAGATTTCATCTTCAGAGGAGGAAATTGAAGTAAAGAAACCCCGGAAGAATAACATTAAATGGTCACCGGCCCAAAAAGAATTTATAGAAGACCTTAAAAAAGACTTTAAAAATCAAATGACAGAGATGGAGGAAGAACTAAAAAGAAAATAAGAATAATCCAAGAAAAACAGGAAGACTATGAAAGGAAAGTCAACCAATTAGAAAAGGAGATCTAGAATCTTAAGTAAGAAAATGACACCTTGAAAATTAGAATTGGGCAAAGTGAAGCCAGTGAAATTATAAGAGATCAGGAAATGATTAAACAAAATATGAATAATGAAAAAACAGAAGAGAAAGGGAAACATCTTGTATGAAAAACAACAAATTTTGAGAATAGATCAAGAAGAGAAAATATAAAAATAATTGGACTAACTGAAAGTTACTATAAAAAAAAAGAATCTTGATACTATAATACAAGAAATTATTAAAGAAAATTGTCCTGAAGCATTAGAATTAGGGGGGAAAGTAGAAACAGAAAAAAAAAATCCATCCATCACCACTTAAAGGAAATCCTATAATGAAAACTCCTAGGAATATCATAGTCAAATTCCAAAATCCCCAGCTCAAGGAAAAATTATTAAAAGCATCAAGATTAAAACAATTTAAATATGATGGTGCTACAATTAGAATTACACAAGACCCAGCAGCAGAAATATTAAAAGACCACAGCTCTTGGAAAACAACATATTGAAGAGCAAAAGAACTGGGGCTCCAGCCAAAAATGCCATACCCTGCAAAGTTAACTATTATCTTGAACAAAAAAATGGATATTTTATAAACTTTCAGAATTTCAAGATTTTGTTGAAAAAAAAAAAACCTGAACTTATTAAACAATTTGACATACAAGAATCAATGTAAATATAAGGCACACAACAAAAATTGATTATAAGGGATCCAAAAGGCAGACTATTTACTTTTTTATGTATGTAAAATGTGAAATTTAGGTCTAAGGGTATTATTAATAATTGGGTAGTACATAAAACTGGGAAGAACCTAGGCAAGATATGCATTTTAAAAGTAAAACCTTTTAGGAAGAGTTAAAAAGGTTAATTATTTTATACAAATGAGGTGCAAGAGGAAGAAGCAATACATAGGAATTAGATGGGGGAGGAGGGCCGGTAGTTCTGATAACTTGCTTTCATTGGGAATGGGCTTAAGAGGAAACAAGACATATATATTTAGAAGAGTATAGAAATCTAAATTCAGAAGAAATGAAATGGGGCATAGGGAGGGGGGAAGAGGACAAGGGAGGAATGTTTAGAGGAGAGGGTGAGAGAATAGGTAAAAAGGGATGTAGAAGGGTGTTTAGATTTATGGGAACAGGAGGATGGAGGGGGGAATCCTTGGAGGAAGGTAGACAAATCATAGGAGGGCAAGGTAGTGGGTAAAAATAAAGTAGAAGAGGCAGGAAAGATAGGAAACAAGAGATACGCATATGCATAAAAACAAAGATCAGGAGTAGAATAGGTTCAGGAATGTATATGTCTATATGTGTATGTACATATCTATAGCTACAGAGAAACATATTTAAACTTTATTGTGAACTTCTGGGGGGGTGGGGAAAAAAGAACAAAGTAAAAAAGTGCATAACAGAAAACAAAAGAAAACTCACAAGGAAGCAAAGAAAAGAGACAATTCTCAACACAAGGAGTATTATTTAACATATAGGCTTTCTTGAAATTAAAATTTATTGTTGCATATTTTGAATCCTTTCATGTTCTGTTGTGCACATGACATGCCTTTATTTCTTTCTAACTTTGTATTTTAAGTTCCAATAGTTGAGTTTATGATATGGTTTTTTTTTTTTAATTCTCTGTTTGTGTTCTGGTGTTTGAGTCCAAAATAAAATTTTGGAAAAAAAAGAAACTACAAATAAAATAAAATAAAAAATTTTCTTGAGAAAATTTGGTTCATAGAAATTCACTGAATCTTAATGGGATGTGGTTTTGCAGTATGCTTAAAATTTAGGGTGATCGATTTTGCACTTCATTGCATCAGGGATTATTACTAATGTCAAACTTCCTTGTGACCTCAGTATAATCTAGTAAGAATCCTGAACTATGGTTGGATATTGCATTTAAAAATGCAGGACATAATAGTTATATGTTCTCCAGAAAGCAGAGGATGGATTTCTTATCCCCAAAGAATATAGAAATTTTGCAGTCTCACAAGACATTTGATGAATTTTACAAAAAGATAAAAGACCTATCATACTATAGTTTAGTTGGAATAAAAAGAGTTCTCATCCTCCCTCACTACCCATAAAGGCAGTGGCAGAAATATTAGGGTGGGGGTTGGCATTACACAAAAGAAAGAAATTAGGGAATTGATGAGGCATTAACCTCAATTAAAAGAGATCCCATGAGGAAATGGAATCTCAGCGAGGCTCAGGGTCATATAATCAGAAAATATTATAAATAAGTCCTAGGCCTGGGTCTTCTGACTCTGAAGCCAGTGATATTTTCATTACACCATACTGTCTCTTGGTGTAATGAAAATATCATTGGCTTCAGATACACTCTACATTTTATAAGGTACCATAGAAAACTTTGGAATTCAATATAATTTTTCAGAGGCAATGTATTAGAAAAAGCAATACATTTTCAGGTATTGAACCAAGATTCATATCTCAGCCTTCCTACTGAAAACATTAGACAAGTCATTTTAAATCACGGAGAATCTTTCTGTAAATATTTTGTAAACCTCCAAAGAAATTGGCCAGACAGTGGATGAAGGATACCTATTGCCCTATGACATGTATTAGATAAAGTAACATAGTCCATATGTTCATAGATTCTTGGGAAGAGACTGCATGCGGCAATGAGTTACATTGTGCTAGAGAAGAACAACTGGAAAATTAGTATATATGTACAGCAATTTCAATGACCCCAATCTTTTCCATCACTTAAATCTCTGTTGTATGGTGGGTTGAAGTAGACTATGTCATATTAAAAAACAATGACTTATGAATTAAAAAATGCATAAAAGGCATTATCAAAGATATGTATCTTCAGAAATTATTTGCCATGCCGGTAATAATAGTGAAAGATATGGACAACCTATATGATGCAATAGTACAATGGCATTAGCAAAATGTTAAATAAATAAATAATAGGAAGTCTTCAGCATACTAGATAGGTTATATAAGGAAAATTTACAGCAATAATGAAATAAGAGCTATGCACAAAGAGATGGTGATGAGGTTTTGGCATTTGCATAGATAGAAAATCAACAAGATTGAGATTACTGATAGAATTATAAATTAAACAACTTGACTCTTGCCTTCTTTTCCATGTATATACCTGATCTCCACTAGTTGAATCTAAGCTCCATTATAAAATGTCTTGTACCTTATTGTTTCTACCATATCACTTGACAAAATGCTTTAAACAGAAGATTGTGTAATTGTTGTTTAATTAATGAATGATTGTATTTCATACTCCCATTGTATTCATCAATTACTGTCTTGAATTTCCAATCTTGCAAGGTATATCTCGAAATTCTTTCTCTTGCTGATTTGTGATTTTCTCTCTAAATTTTCAAGGTAATTCAAAATTCCAAAGGAAATCCACCTATTGTTGTATGTTTTCTATCCTAATCCTCTATGTTCTATGTCCTAGTTTACTGGGAGAGTAAATGAGATATTTGTAAAGCACTTAGCACAGTGTCTGGCATATAGTAGATACTTGATAAGTACTTGTTTCCTATTCCTTGCTTCTTTAATGAGCACATAATCTAATTAATTATATGATCCACTCTTGAAAATACTGTATTACATGCTCTAATTTTACATATGAAGAAACTGGGGTCAAGGACAGCAAGTGCCCAAAGTCACATTACTAAATAGTGGAGAAGACAGGACTAGATCCTTTGACTTCCACAATAGTTTATTGAACTATGATGGTGAAAACCTGACATAGCACAATATTCCCAACTAAGGCCTACATAGTATTGCTTATGTCAGGCTGGCCAGATACTGAGACACTGATAAAAATGCCTTATATGTGCTGCACAGAGGGTGATGGCCTAAGAAAACAAATAACATGAAGTTGAAAGGAATGCCATAATCTACAAACTTTTCCCCTCTTTACCTCTTTGAAAACCATTATTTGTCCTTGATTTGTTGCAGCTTAAACTTTATATATATCATGGATGTAATTTTATTTAAAGTTATGGCAAAATTGGCAAAAATCTTTCTCTTTTATGCCCACCAGGGGTCTAAAACTCACTAATTGCTTGACCTATCAATAAATAATTTCAATAAAGTTAGAAAATCCAGGTATCTCAAGTGTAAAATAAATGTCAGAGAAAGAGGGAGAGAAGTGAACACATTTAAGAGCTCTTGAAACCTTCTAACTACAAATGACAAACACAAAGCAAATTCCAGCTCCTATTGTGAGTCAGTAATGAAAACCAATTCTAGCTATAAAACTCTTTAAACAGAAGCTACAGTACATATAATTGAATACCAAACCTCCTTCTAAATTTATTTTTCCCTTAAATGTAATGTGTTTTACTACAAAACTATACCCGCATCATGATAGGCTCAAAATGAAAGTACTATGTTATAGTGATATGTGCCTATAATAATATGCAATATAAAATGTGGAAGATATAGTGTGCCATGATTAGCTTGGATAATGGTAAACATTCTCTTACTAGCAATAAAAGATAGGTCTATGGTGAACCATTCTAGTTATTTGCCTTCCTGATTTACAGGTATAGAAAAACATTCCTTTCCCCAAGACTTCTTGCTACTATTAAAAAGAGAAATTTCTTGCTTCAGGAAAAAGGCTGTCTTGTATTTTCCTATTACATGCTCCTTTGAAATAATATATCCATCAGGCAGATTGTTTGATTAGTAAAATTATCTCAGCAAAAGACTTAACTAAACCAAACACTGACAAATAGACTGTAAAGAATAATTTTCTGAACTGCAGGGAATGGACTAGATGCCCAAATGCATCTTTTTTTTTCGCTTCATACTATTTTCATTCTCAACCAGTAACCTATTTGTAGCTAGTTAGAAGGAGGTTATAGCAGCTGCTAGGATTTCTTTGCTCCTATTTCCTTGAGCGATTCAATTTAGTTCTTCGGAAACCTAAAGCACTAGTTTGAACCAGATACCAGGCAGTCATTATGTGAACTCTACCTCATGCCTTTTTTAATTTATAATTCTCCTGAAATGACAAATCTTGGGGTTTTGTTAAGAAGAATCCATTTATCATGCCAAATTGTATTATCTTGTGAGATGATTTAGTATGGCAGCAAATGGGTGTGTTTAAAGGGGACTTAGAAACCAATCAGAATGTTCTAAAGCCTTTTACTCAATGTGAGTCTCTCTCAAAATTGATATATACATACAGAAGCAAAAAAAATACTTAAAAGTATTTTGAGTCTGTAGTAGAATAGCGTTAAAATGAATCCATCTGTTATGTGTGTAATAGTTAGAAATGAGACCATCTATGAGATGTTCCAAAGTAATAATAATGCCATTATGTATTTAAAAGAATAGTTGTTCCATCAGGGATATATTGTAAAAATACATATGCATTTTCCCTTTGCCTTGTGCTTTATGTCCATTGTAGTTTTGGCAAAGTTAACTCTCCATAATTTTCCGGATATAACATATAATCTGAGTGGTTACTAAACTGAGTAAATCAATCAAATCTCATTAGTACCACTGCTTCAGGAATTCTATAAAGGAGTTTTAAATGTCATTTTGAAGTTGGTAAAGTTCTGTAAAGTTAATCTGATAACTGTGTTCAAAAGTGTCATCGACCTGCTCTAAGGTACAATATGGGGGGAAATGATGGAAATTTGGGTTATCAAGAGAGAAGCAGATTTCCCTTGATGTCACCCATAAAAATAAAACAGCCAGGATGGATGGCAGGAGCAATAAGAACTATAAATCAGTTAGGAAAAGGATGAATTAAAGAAGAGTTTTGAATAGGAAAAAAAATGTACATAGACAGCTGCGTTCTGCCAAGGTCATGTATCCATTCATCCCATGAACTTCAAAAAGCACTAGTATTATAATGGATTTTGAGAAGACAAGTTAGTGTTTTGGAAAGTTCTGACTTTAGTAAATAAAAGCAATGGAACACCTGAAAATTTAATATCTAAATACACTGGAGTCTTGCTATACTGTGACCTATTGTAAGAAAAATTTTTATAAGACAATTCTCTCAGTCTCCCTATAAAGTTTTTGTTTTTGTATGGCTGAGTGCTTAAAGGGCACTTTATTTATACTTTATTTATTTATTTATTTTTATTATAACTTTATTTAACATGCGAAACAACCCTGAGGTTATAAAACTCATATATTTCCTTCAGTTGGTAGATTCTAAGACCTGAAAAAAAGTTGTAAAACAGCACAATCAGAACAAGATCATCCTCATTGTCATTAATATCTCATTACCATGATCATCAGTGATAGCAGCATCTTATATTTATTCAATGATGGAAAAGGGTGTGACATTGCATAATTTTATAAAAGTCATTATATTAAAGTGACTTTTCTTGGAAAGTGGACTCAGACCATAAACTCACATCGAGTTTGGATTAATCCTAGGGCATGTAATCTGAAACCACATAGTAAAGGAGTCTTTCTTAACTAACTAATTCATCATGGCTTGGAGTGAATAATTGGGTCACTTTTAGAAAAGGTATTAATGTGTAAAATAGACATTAGATATGACAGATATTTATAACCTTCAACAAAAATAATTGCTTAAAATACATGAATTAATAAATATATAAAATATATAAAAAACCCACAACCCCTATTACACAGTTTTCGCCCGGAAGATAAAAGCCATTTGTTGGGTTGGAGAGGTGTCCACTAAACAGATATTTTACATTTACCTCATATAGGTGAATAAAAACTGTTAGACCAGCTCATAAGTACAAAAAATGTGGCCAGTCCTGTATAGCTCTTTAGTCCTTTCAGATTTGTTATGTTTAGCTTCTCCTCTGAGAAGTGGTATAGTTATTAGAAACACTTTTTACTAGGCAACAAACACCAATTCAGGAGCCCCGGAAATTTTAAACTTATAAAGTGGCTCCCAAAACTGTAAAAAATCCATTTTTCCATATTTCTGATTGGTAGTCATAATAATGTCCTCAAGAGAGATATAGAAAGCAAAAAAGAAGCAGCCAAGGATTTGAGGACCAGTCTCAGCCTCACCCCAGCAAGAACTTATATTATTTCTGCCATTGTTATGGAGGGTAAGGGGAAAGAAATCTTGCCATATATACCCTAATTCATTTTGCTGCATGTTCAAGCAAGTGCTATCAGAGTTTCAGAGGAAAACTCTCTGAAAAAAGAACAGAGCCTTTTTGCAACTCTTATATTTCATTGAAAGAGGAGCTGCTCCTGACTCTAGGACCAGTAGTTCTAGATAAAATCCCTAGTCTTGGGAACCAAGAGTTTCTGCATTATTTCAAGGAGCAGCATCTTTTAGCAAGTGGTCAGAGTACCTGTCTCATTAAAATGGGATAAGCATGTACCTAGTCCCACAGAAGTTGTACCAGTCCATCTTAGCTACAAACACTTATGGAAGATATAATCATGTTCTTCAAATCTAAATATAGAGAATATGAACAAATCTGTCTACAAAGAATAAATGAAGTAAAGAATAAAAGACATAATATATACTACCTGTACAATTTACCTAATTCTCTAAATATTTCACTTTATGCATATGAAAATGATCAATATGTAGCACTGACATTTATGATGTCACCCTCAGCAACCACTGCTCACTCAAAATGCTAAAAGTTGTAAATGGTATTTCTCCAAGGAAATGACTGAAAACTTCAACACAATGTTAGGCAATGTTTCAAATGTAGTCTGTCACCTATCTATTCATGACAATAATGCTGATAACTAAAGATATAACAATATAATAGCCATGGGATTATTCAGGGGAACATTAAATTGTGGGTTATTTCACTCCTAGCAAAGGACTCTATGAGCCTGTCTTGCTTCTTTTATTGCAGTCAATAATAAAATTAAGAAATGAAGAACTTATTAGTTTCTAAGGTTTTTTAACCCACTCTCCTAGTAATGTGCTGATGAGAATAAATGATTTCACCAAAATGAATATGTGGATAGAAATCTGAAAGAGTTAAGGACACAAATAATGCTCTCCTCATAGTTGTGTCTTCACAGTGCAGACTTTAACACAAAAAGTAGGATATGAGAAATGACCAAGGGATGGTATTTTTCCTTGCCAAAGACAACCCTTCTACATTTGGTCTGTCTGCTCATCTTCTACAGCAGATTATATCTTCAATCACCCCCTCGTCCCAATCTTCAATATATTCTTATCATGTGGCTCCTTTTCTCCCATATTCAAATATATTGAAGTTTCCTGCACACTTGAAAATGGCATTAAGTAATTCTTGCCATCCCCTTAAGCTATCTCTCTATTTTTCCCCAAAGTCCTTTGAAAATTGTATACTTGGGGATGCAGCCAAGATGATGGAGCAGAGGCAGCAACACAGTTAAACTTTCCCAACATTCCCCTTCAAAAACTTTAAAAATAATGCCTTTAATCAAATTTTGGAGTGGCAGAATGAACAAAAGTTCAGAGAGAGAAATTTTTTTCCAGCTTAAGACACCTTAGGAGGTCAACAGGAGAGGTTTGTGACACCAGGGTGGGGGTAAGCCCAGAATATATGTGACAGCATCCTCAGAGATGGCCATGAGAGTGTTGAGAGCAGGAACTTTGGGAGCTCTCAGGTCAGAGAGGTTCTGGGTCATCATTTCAAGGCAGAGATGAGCACTCATGGTCAGTCACAAGGGAGCAGGGGCTCTTGTTGTTTCAAGACAGAGAGGATCATTAGAGTTCTGCTGTAGGAAAATAGGGGACTTGATCACAGTTCCAGAGACAAGAGGAGCATAAGCATTTGTGGCTGCCCCAGAGCAGGGGCTCTTCCTGGGTAGGTACCAGGGCTCATACCAGGAGAGCAGTGACCATAACTTTCTGGATGATACCAGTTTGGGGAAGCATCAAAACCTAGAATAGTCTTGAAAACAGCAGCATGAAAAAATTGGGATGGTATCTCCTCATGCCTAAGTGAGCAGAGCCCAACTTTAACATAAAGTTCAAAGTCTAAAAATAGGCTGGGAAAATGGACAAACAATGACAAGAACAAAAGAACTTGACCAAAAACAAAACTAAATACTCCAGTCTCAGGGGAAAGCAATACATAGATCAAGAAGAAGAAAAGAATGTGAAAAGAGCTACATTTAATACATTTAATTTTCCTCAAAAGAAAAAAAAATGCTAATTGGACTTAAACACAACAATTTTCCTGAGAGAGTTATAGTAAGAGATAATAGAATTAGAGGGGGAAATTGGGGAAAGAAATTAAAGTTACGCAAGAATATTATGAAAAGAGAATTAACAAGTTGGTTTTTAAAAAGGCACAGAAAACACTGAAGAAAACACTTTAAAAAAACAGAATCGGCCAAATGGCAAAAGAAGTACAAAAATTCACTGAACAAAAGAACCTTTGCAATACAGAATTGACGAAATGCAAAAAAAAAGGGGGGGAGATCTCCTGAGGAAAGTCATTCCCTAAGAATTAAAATAGGGAAATGGGAGCTAACGACTTCATAAGACATCAAGAAACAATAAAATAGTCAGAAGACTGGAAAAAAAAAGAAAATCCAAAATATCAGAGAAACAACTGACCTGGAAAATAGAACAAAGAGAGATAATTAAGAATTATTTTACTTCTTTGAAACCATGATCAAAAAAAGAGTCTAGATATCACATTTCAGTAAGTTATCAGGGAACATGGCCTTGATATCTTAGATACAGGGGGTAAAATAAAAATGGAAAGAATCCATCAGTCAGCTTCTGAAAGAGATACCAAAATTAAAATCCTCAGGAATAATATAGACAAATGCTAAAGCTCCCAGTTCAAAGAAAAAATATTGCAAGCAGTCAGAAAGAAACAATTCAAATATTATAAAACCCCAGTTAAAATCAAACAAGATTTAGTAGCTTCCATGTTAAAGAAGTGAAAGACTTAGAATATGATATTTCAGGAAACAAAGGGTCTGAGAACTAAAATCAAAACTACCAAACAAAATTGAGTAAAATTATTCCAGAAAAAAATAAACATTTAATAAAATAGAGGACTTTAAAACATTCCTGCTGGAAAAAAACACAGCTAAATAGAAAATTTGACATTCAAATGCAAGACTCAAGAGAAGATAAAAACATGAATATGTAATAAAAATCAAGAATCAATAAAGTTAAATTGCTTTTATTCCTCTATGGGAAGATGACAAATATAGCTCAAAAAAAATTATCATTATTAAAGCAGTTAGAAAAATGGACAAAGGGCATTGATGTGAATCTATTATGTTGAAAGGATCTCCAAAAACAATTAGCAAATGAGAAAAGAGAAGGAAGGCAATGAGGTAAATTCCAGTTTTATCAAGTCTTGAGATAGTTGTAGCATTTTCTCATCTCAGAAAATCACCATCCTGACTTTTTGAGGGAACTGAATTTAGAAATAGGAATTCTTCCTGTGACAACTGAGAGAAGAGGAATTTTTATAAGATTACTAGTTAAAGTAGTAGTTAAAGAGTAGTTAAACAGTCTCATAGTCTGAGGAGATCATCTAAGTCAGCTTATTTATGGACAAGATTTCCTTCTTCAACATTTCCAACAAGTTAGCATCTGGCATCAGCTGTCTGCACTTTGATACTCAAGGCAGATCACCCACATCCTGCATATCTACTCTAACAATCCATGAAGTCCTCTCTAATCTGAGATCTAGTAAGAAACTAAAAGTCAGTGATACCTTCCACCTGAGATCTGAAAAAAAAATACATGCAATAGAAAACAGAGAACTAGAAATAAAATAAAGGTCTACATCTTCCAGTCTAACCAAGGGAAAAAAATATAGATTATAGCCTGCAAAAGCACTTTTTTCCCTGGGCTGGAGAGCTTGGAAGTGTTAGAGTGCTGAGATTTCAGTTCTAAATCTCAAAAATCCAAAAAGGCCTAATCCCAGCATGTGGAAGGCAGTGCAAGAATCCAGGGAATTAAAAATGAGATCCTGCCTGGTTAGTCAAGTCACCCCAAAACTTAGCAGGGGACATAGTCTACCCCTAGCACAAAGCTTCAATTGAGAAACTAAACCTGGAGAGATTAAATAGATTAAAGATGAAAATATCAACCAGTATCAAGTCTAGAGATCTTCCAAAAGAAGAAAGCAATTCTGTAACAACTCTAAACATAGATTCAAATGAAAAAAAAAAATAATGTGTTTTCCACAAGGACTATGAGAATTCCTGGAAGAAATGAAGGAAGAGATAAAAAAATGAAATAAAAGACCTGACAGAAAGAATTGGAAGTAGAATAGATAACTTAGAAGAGAAAATAGTAGACCTTATGCAAGAAGTGGAGTCCTTGGAAAGAAGAATAGATCAAACAGAAATCAATGACTGCATAAGACCGCAAGAAATATTACAACAAAATGAAAAGATTGAAAAACTTGAAGAAGAAAATGTAAGATATTTGGTAGATAATAAGAGATAATATAAAAATTATTGGGCTTACTGAAAATATTGATATAGAAAAAAGCTTGGATACTATATTTCAAGAAATCATAAAAGAGAATTGCTCAAAATTATTAGAACCAAGAGGCAGAATAAATATAGAAAGAATCCATAGGTCACCTCCTATAATAAATCCTCAAACATAAACTCCCAGAAATGTCATAGTCAAAATTCCAAACTCCCATGTCAAAGAGAAAATATTACAAGAATCCAGAATGAAACAGTTCAAGTACCAAGGAATTACAGTCCAGATCACACAAGACCTGGAAGCCTAAACTATAAATGAGAGGAAATCTTGGAATTCAATATTTAGAGAGGCAAAAGAGATGGATTTACAACAAAGAATAAGCTGCCCTGCAAAACTTGGTATACTCCTATATGGGGAAAAATTAACACTTAATACAACAGAAGATTTTGAAGAATTTTTGATGGAAAGATCTGAGCTGAGGAGGAAGTTTGGAATACAAACACATGAGTTCAGAGAAATCAAGAAAGGAAATGAAAGGTGATATCATGAAATCCTGGATGGTATGACCTGATGCAAAGTGAAATAAGCAGAATGAGAAGAATTTAAAGCAGTACAACAACAGTGCAAAGAGGAATAACTTTTGAACCACCAAGTCTCCAGAAAGACCTCAAAATACTCTAGAGATGTTACCCTTCTTCAGATAAGGGATGTATACAAGAAGAAAAACACATTTTTAGATGTGGCCACTTTGTGGTTTTAATTATTGAAACCCTCCACCCTATTCCACCTTACCCCACCTCACTCCTACTTTTTGTGTTCTTAATTGGGAGGAAGAAAGGGAGTTTAATGAACAATGATGCGAGTTAGTAATAATGGGATAGTAAAAATGATGTCTTAAAGATTCATTATAATATTTTGTATAAATTCAGAGAAGTAAAATTCAATCACTAACATGGCAAGCAGAACTGTTTTGAAATGAAAGTATAGAATTATATATTTCAAGCAAGTGGTATGAGATAGAATTCATAGTTTCATATACAGTTCTATTATTTTTGCATGTTTATACTTGGAAATTTCTCTTTATGGTGTTGAAACTTTGTAATAAACACAGTTATAATTTTAAAAAGAAATGAGAAAAGAGGCACGCACTGGGAGAAGGGAAAGGGGAGAAATAGTTTGGTGAGATTTATCTCTCATAAAAGAGGTACTCAAGGAAGAGCTTTTACAATGGAGGACAAAATGGGAAGAGTGGTCAATGCTCATACTTCTCTTATCAGAATTGGTTCAAAAAGGGAAAATATATATGCTCAAGTATAAAAATCAAACTTACTCAACAAGGTAATAGGAGGGAAATGGGAATAAGAGAAAGGGGAGAGAATAACTTTTGCCAGAGCCAAGATGTTGGAGAAAAGCCAGGAAGGTGCCTGAGTTTTCCCCAATTTCCCTCAGAAACAACATTAAATCAAGCCTCTAAATGGATTCTAGAGCAAAAGAACCTAAAGAGAAATGGAGTGAAAAAAATTTTCTAGCTTAAGATAATTTAAAAGGAATTCAGGAAAGGTCTGTCTCACATAGGTAAAAGGGGAGTGTATAGCACAGATGATATCTGGGCAAGCTAACAAGAGGCTCTTAACCATGGCACAGATCAGCAAGTGGGGTGCCTCAGTCCTGGCTCAGCAGGCTAGTGATATAGCAGGCCAGCTGTGTGCCCTCCAGCCCCAGTGCAGAATTCAAAATGACAGACTGGAAACCCAGGAACAACAGGCATAACTGGGCAGGGCCTCCCCAGTGCAGTGGGCAAGCCACCAGCACCTGAGGCTTTGGTGCAGAAAGCCAGTGAGCCAGACCATAGTCCCCAACACAGGAAGCTTGGGACAATGACCCATAATGAATATAAAATACAAATAGGCTAAAAATGAGTATAAAATAGAAAATATCCCTGACCATTGAAAGCTCCTATGGTCACAGGGAAGAACAAAACACAAAGTCAGAAGAGGACAACAATGTCAAAATGCCTACAAGCAAAACCAGAAAGGGGAAGATGATCCAAACCCAAATCTTCTTGGAAGAGCTGAAAAAGAATTTTGAAAATCAAATGAGAAGTAGAAGAAAAGTTGGGAAAACAAATGAGAGGCATGCAAAAGAGAGCCTACAACTTAGAAATAAAAAGACAAATATTGACTGAAGAAAACAATTCCTTAAAAAATAGAATTGGTCAAATGGGTAAAAAAAATCCACTGGAGAAAACAGGTCATTAAAAAGTAGAATTAACCAAATGGAAAAGGAGGTACAAAGGCTGACTGAAGAAAATAATTCCTTAAAAATTGAAATTGGCCAAGTAGAAGCTGATGACTCTATGAGACATCAAGAATCAGTCCAAGAAAATCAAAAGAATGAAAAAATAGAAGAAAATGTAAAATAGCTAATTGGAAAAAACAACTGACCTGGAAAATAGATCTGGGAGAGAAAATTTAAGATTTATTGGACTACCTGAAAACCATTATCAAAAAAGAGCCTCAACACCGTCTTTAAAGAAATTAGCAAGAAAATTTGTCCTGATAGCCTAGGTAGCCTGATTACCCTAAAGGGTAAAATAGAAATTGAAAAGATCAATCAGGCACCTCCCAAAAGAGATCCCAAAATGAAAACTCCAAGGAATATTGTAGCTGAATTCCATACCTATCAGATCAAGGAGAAAATACTGCAAGCAGCCAAAAAAGAAGCAATTCAGGTATCAAGGAGCTGCAGTCAGGATTACACAGGATTTAGCAAATTCAACATCAAAGCATCAGAGGGCTTGGAATATGATATCTTGGAAGGCAAGGAGTTTGTATTACCAACAAGAATCAGCTACCTAGAAAAATTGAGCATAATCTTCCAGGGGAAATGATGGATATTCAATGAAATAAGGAACTTTCAAGCTTTCTTGATGAAAGACCAGAGCTGAACAGAAAATGTTAAGTATGAGATTCAAAAGAAGCATAAAAAGGTAAACAGGGAAAAAAAAATAACAAATCTGTTATTCAATATGTTTAAACTGTTTACACCCCTACATGGGAAGATGATAACTGTATCTCTTGAGAACAAGATGTCTATTAGGGTTTAGGAGTATATATAGATAAAGGGTATTGGCATAAGTTGACTTTGATGTGATGATATAAAAAAAAAAATTAAGAGATAAAAAAAGGATTGTACCAGGAGAAGAGGAAAGGGGGAGGCAGATTAGGGTAAATTATATCATATGAGGAAGTACAAAAGACCTGTTACAGTGGAGGGAAAGAAGGGAGAGAGTGAGCATTGTTTGAATCTTACTCTCATCAGATTTGCCTCAAAGATAGAATAACTCAGTTGGGTAGAGAAATTTATCTTACCCTATAGAGAAGTAGGAGGGGAAAGAAAAGAGAAGGAGTGGGGGTAGATAAAAGGGAGGACAGAAGGAATGGTAGAAGTAGGGTAGGAAAGTGTAAAGAAAAAGATGGGGCTGACAGAAGGGAGGGCAGATTGATGGAGGTGGTGGTCAGAAGAAAAACAGGTGAGGAGGGACAAGGTGAAAAGAGAGAGAAAAGTATAAATGGGGGAAAATAGAATAAGGGGAAATATACAATTAGTAATCATAAATGTGAATGTGAATGGGATGGATTCTCTCATAAAATGGAAGCAGATAGCAATGTGAATTAAAAACCAGAATACTAACTATGTTGTTTATAAGAAACACATTTGAAGCAGAAAGCTATACACAGAATAAAAGAAAAAGGATGGAACAGAATATATTTTGCTTCAGCTAAGCAGAATAAAAAGCAGGGGGAGGAATCCACATTTCAAACAAAGCAAAAAAAAAATAGATCTAATTAAAAGAAACAAGGAAGGAAACTATATCTCATAAAAAGATACTATAGAGAATGAAATAATATCAATACTGAACATCTATGTACCAAGTGGTATATCATCCAAATTCTTAGAGGAGAAGTTAAGTGAGCTATACTAATAAAAATAATAGCAGCAAGAACAGACCTAATTAAAAGAGAGGATAAGGTAAACTACATTTTGCCACAATACCCACAGACAATAAAGTAATATCAAAAGAATTACAATTTTCTCTGAAAAAAGTTGTCATTTCTCAATTATAGTGAAGTGAGTCAAATTTATAAAAATAAGAGCCATTCCATAATTGATAAATATTAACAGGATGTGAATAAGCAGTTTTTAGAAGAAGAAATCACATCTATCTATAGTCATATGAAAAATTGTTCCAAATTGCTCATGACTAGATATATGCAAATTAATGCAACATTAAGGTATCATCTATCAGAAATGACAAATTTTGGAGGGAAAGAGGGAGAAAAGGTATGTTAATGACTGGTTGGTGAAATTGTGAACCAGTGCAACCATTCTGGAGAAAAATTTGAACGATGACCAAAGTATTATAAAATTGTACATACCCATTGATCCAGTAATGCCATTACTAGGTCTGAACACCAAAAATATAAAAAGGAAAGGACATATATGTGCCAAAATATTTAGAGCATCTCTTTTCATGGTGACAAAGAATTAGAAACACATGAAGGGAGTCTCATCAATTGAGAAATGGCTGAAAAAATTGTGGCATATGATTGTGATGTGTACTATTTTGCTGTACTATTATACCATTGTGCTGGGATGGTTTTACAGAATCATAGGAATACCTATATTAACTAATGCAAAAGAAAGTGAGCAGAACAAGGAGATTGTACACAGTGACAGCAATACAGTAATGGTAACCAACAGTGTAAGAATTTATTGCTCTGATTAGTACAATGATCCAAGACAAATCCAAAAGACTAATGAAAAAAAATGCTATCCATCTCTAGAAAGAAAATTGATGAACTATAAGTACAAATTAAAATATAATTTTCTCACTTTTTTTTTTGCCTTTTTGTGCTATGGCTAATATGGAAATATTTTGCATGATTTCACATGTATAATTAATATCACAATGCTTACCTTCTCAGTGGGTAGAAGAGGGTTATGGAGGGAGATAATTTGGAATTCATCTTAAATATATTAAAATAAATAATAAATTCACAATTAATATAAATTGCATATACTGACTAACCTAATTTTCCCTCCTCTTACTTATTCCTCTGGCTTTTGATCTCATCATTCCCCTTTCTGAACCTACCAATGACTTTTTAATTGCTTAATCTAATTTAATTTTTTTTCCGTCGTAATCTGTTTTAGACTTATCTACCACTTTTAACACTGATAATTATTCTTTCCTCATGGATACTCTTCCTTCTCTGGATCTTTGTGACACTATTATTTCTTGTTTTACTTCCTCCCAATCTGACTGCACCTTCTTAGTCTCCTTTGTTGAACTGTTATCCATATGACTTCCTCTTATTGTGGGAGACTTCTGTTCTGTGCCCTCTGCTCCTCTATATTCTCTCTCTTTCATTAACCTTATCAGCTGACTCTAGCTCTAGTCTCCCCCCTGACCTTGAGACCTGTATCACAAGTTGCTGATTTCAAACTTTGGAAATCATCATAAATTTAATTAATCTGAATTCATTTTCTTTATCCCTAAATCTTCCTTTCTTAGAAGCTGCTCTATCTCTGTGGAAGTCATCACTCTCTTTCTAATGTCTTATGCTGATAGGCTTAGCATTATGCTCACCTCCTTCAACTCACCCAACAAGTCTTGATTTTTTTTTTTCTTTCAGAACATCTTTCACAACAGACTGTTTTCTTCCAGGAATATAGCCAAAACTTTATCTCATCCCCCCATCTCCTCTCATTTAGATGATTTGAATAGAATCCCAATTAGTTTATTTGACTCAAGTCTCTTACCACTCCCATACATTCTAAATACCACTAGAAAAAGTAAATTTTCTTAAGTGCAGATATCATCTTGTGACTCTATTCAAACAACTCTATTGACTTCCTATTGCCTCTAGAATAAAATGTGTTTCTTTAATTTAGCTTTTAAAGCACTATATTTTTTGACCCTAGTCTCTCTTTCCAACCTCATTGAATATGATTGCCCTTGTCACATTCTATGATCCAGAAAAAAAAAACTCTTTACTTTGTTCTTCAGTTATATGCCACTCTATATTTCATCTTAGTGACTTTGCCTTAACCATCATGACTGAAATTATCTCTCTCCTTAAATTTATATTATAGAGTTTCTTCATATACACAAATATGTATGTATTTAATAATTATACTTAAGATATATATGTATACACACATATAATTGTTCTTCATTGTCACGTAAACTCATTGCTCATCATTATCGTTTCATTCTTTACACTTGTATACCTAACTCCTAATACAGTGTTTGGCACATAGTAGCCATTTAGTAAATAACTATTCTACACACACACACTCATGAGTATGCACATGCACACCCCTAAACCTTGGACTATGCCTCTAGGAAACTGGGCTCTGAAAATTCCACATTCTTTGTGTTTTTCCCTAGCTCCATTTAATAGAAAATGAATAGAAATAAAGATTGTAGATGACAGAAGCAATTAAAGGATGGAGTTTGGAAAGGTCCAATAAGAGAGGGGGTGAAGGGACTCAACTATACAATATAGTGGACTGGTTCATCAAGGGGTTGAGAAAGAGAAGGAATGAGAGCATAGAGTGATTTAAGGGTGATGGCCTGGGAAAGAACTGAATGGCTGGGGAAATTGGAGAAAGAACTAAGTTAGATAGTTAGGTATGAAAGGGAAAGATGGGCTGATAAAAGTTAATAATTAGATAGAGGATTTTTACCAGTCCACTTAGGGGAACTGGGTAGAGAAAGGAACTCAGAAATTTTTCCAGTTCCATAGCATGGTCTCCTTTCTTGTCACTATGTAACATGCAACTCTCCTGTCTTCAGTGAAAAGGGAGAGATGTTATTCCATTCCAATCTCCTCAACTGGTCCTTTCATGCCTTCAGAGGTGAGTAGAAAAAAAATCCGTTCCATCTTTAAAGTGGAAAAAGTAATTTTTACTAAATCACTGGTCTCCTGCCTCAGGAGTGAAAGGGAAGAAAGATATTTCTGGGTCTGAGCTGCCAAATACTTGTGAACTCTATTCCTGAAGCCATCTGGACTCATTCCACAATGGTTATAAAATCCTACCCTGGTATATCCTCCCAAATCCAGTGATTCAGAACTCTCATCTGTCGTTATCCAAACCAGAGTCTCTTTCCCCACCCCCTGCCCATTGACCTCTCTTTCATTTCTATCCCCTTCAATCCATCCTTTCCCCAATGTGCCATTCTAAGGTTACTGGCCCATTCAACTATGCTCTCTGTAAAAAAAACTCTCCTTAAGTAGCAAGCTTGATTTCGTCTTAAATATCTTTCTTTCCCACTCTTTTCATCTTCTAGATCTCAATGGAATCTGGCATCCTCCTGATGACACAACCTCCCTGATCACCCTTTCTAATACTTTCACTCATTCCCCTCAACTCACTAGTTGACACTTGGTCATTGAATCATGCACTGCTCCCCATTGCTACTTCTACCATTATCAGTTAGTAATCTCTTCTTTTCTGTGGTTCACTTAATTCAAATCTACTATCCACTAAAAATTCTGCTAATTGTTATCTACTCTTCTCTAAGATGCTTCCCTTCTTTCCTCAGTGTGGTCAGTGCTTGCCTGATAGTCTTTCCTCCTTAACTTCTGCCTTTATACTAGGGTACTTCAACATACATACTAACACTCCTATAAATACTCCCCAAATTCCAGTTCTTTAATTTACTCATTTCAGATCATTTACCCTCCACATTACCTCAGCTATGAACAATTACAAAATACCCTTATATTTCTTTTTTTTTTCTTTTTTTGGGGGGGAGGGAAGGGTAATTGGGGTTAAGTGACTTGCCCAAGGTCACATACTAGTAAGTGTTAAGTATCTGAGGTCAAATTTGAACTCAGATCCTCCTGACTCTAGGGCCAGGGTGTTCTATTCACTGAGCCACCTAGCCACCCCCTTACATTTCTGTCACCTACAAATAGATTGCTTATATGTTTATGAACTCTGAAATCCCTTCAACTGATTAGTCTGTTGTCACTTTTTATCTTCACCATGTCCTCCAATCCCTCAGCTGTGCATCCCAGATCATCGTTCCTACACTTGCCATACTCCCTTTCTTCCTGATCTAGATCTCTTGGTGCACCAGTTCACTTCTACATTGTTCTCTACACTGAAGTTTTTCACCTCTTTACACTATAGACAAAGCTTTAGCCTTGGATTAGGCCCATGATCTTCTATCTACCAGCATCTAAGTGGCACAGTGGATACAATGCTGGGTCTCAAGTCAGGAAAACCTGAATTCAAATCAGGTCTCAGACACTTAGCAGCAGCATGACAATTGGCAGTTCACTTAATTGCTGTCTGACTCAGTTTCCTCTACTGTTAGATGATACAGTGGATAGAGGGTTGAGCACTGAGTCATTGTTCAAATCCAGCTTTAGACACTTACATGCAGCATGACCCTGGACAAGTCACTTTAACCATGTTTGTCTCTGTTTCATCAAATATAAAGTGAGCTGGAGAAGGAAATTGCAAACCACTCCAGTAGCTTTGCAAAAAAAAACAACAACCCCAAAACACAACCCAAAACAGCAAAAAAACAACATATGGGATCACAGAGAGTCAGGCATTACTGAAATGACTGAAGAACAACAAAATGGGCATAATTGCAATACTTATAAAACCTATAAAGCCCTTAGTTTTATTGCGAGGATCAAATGAGATCTTCATTCAATGCTTAGTACAGTGCCTAGAATGTAGTAGGTGCTTAATAAAGGATTGCTTATTTCCTTCACACTTACTTATGTAAAACTAAATGAAGCTAGAGAAAATCATTAACTGTGCTAACTGGGGTCCACTAAAATTTTCTATTACATAATCTCAGCAGGGCACTCAGAACAGAAAGACAGTCCTTTTTGTTTTTTTTTTTTTTAATCTCTGTAACTGATTCACTACTGCACCTACCATAGAAGCTTTTCCAAACTCTTTCATCCCTCCTCAAAAGTGTTATGGCTTGTCCTCTACTCACTCCTGAGCATAGAAACTTGTCTCGTATTTTACTGAAAAAATTAAGGCCCTTCAACCGGAGGTCCCTCTTCTCTTCTTGCCCTAATCTCATATCACTTAAGATGACTTGTCCCACTGTCTCCTCTCTCCCCTACCTTACATATGTCTTGTATCCCATTCTGTTCCATCTTCTCAATCAGATTATTCCCTCTGCCATTTCCACTCTCACTTGTCTTTAATCTTTCCTTCTCTACTGAATACATACCTGCAGCCTACAAACATTCCCAAGTCTGCCCCATCCTCAAAACCTCCTCACCTGATGAACCTTCTATCCTAGCTATGACATCCTACATCTCCTCTGATTTTTAAAAAAATTATTGTATTTTTAATTTATGGAATTAAACTAGCATTTCCATAACATAGTACAATAAAAATGTTGATTGCACATGCAACTGAAAAATCTACTATGCACAACTTGCTATTCTTTCAAATGCACACACACAGAGGTGTGTGAGTGTGTATGTGTTTGTATTTCCTGTGTTTTGTGAATAAATTAATAAAATCCAGATATTTGATGTCTTCACTTCCTTTTTTACTCTTTTTTAACTCTCTGAAGTCTAGACCTAAACTCATCCTCCAAAAAAAAATTTCCCCTCCATTGTGATCAATGATCTTTTAAATACTAACTTTAACTGCCTTTTCTCAGCCTCATCCTTGACCTTTGACCTCCACAGACTTTGACGTATTGTTGATTTCCCTCTTCTCTTTGTTACTCTCTTCCTTCTAGTTTTCTGTGATGCTATTTGATTTCTTTTCCTACTTTTCTGACAGCTTGTCTTTCTCCTTTGATGTATCTTATTCTAGGTTTTTCCTGGTTACTGGTGGGCATCTATTACGTTTACGTCCTGGGCTTTTTTTTTTCTTTCTATAAAGTTTCACTTGGCCATCTCAAAAGCTAAAATAGATTCAATGATCATCTCTAAGTCAATGATTGTCAGCTCTACTTATCTAGTCCTTATAACTCTAATTCTCTCATAGAAATCTCAAATTGGATAGCCCATAGATATCCTAAGCTCATATGCCCCAAACTCAACTTATTATTTTGACCCCCCAAACTTAAAATATTCTCAATTTCTCCATTATTCTTGAGGGCACTACTATCATCTCATTCCCCCAGGCTCATATACTTGAAATCATTATTGAATCTTCAATTTCTCATACCCTCCACAAATAATATGTTGCCAGTTCCATGTAGTTTTACCTTGTAATATCTCTCATCTTCTCTCCTCTAAAAAAATTTCTCCTGCGCTGGTGCAGATCTTCTTCACATCATACGTACACTATTGCAGTGGCCTACTGTTTGATCTTCCTACCTCAAGTCTCTCCCTTCCCAGATCTATCCTCCAACTGATATCTAAATTAATATTACTAAAGTGCAGATCTAACC
The DNA here is from genome assembly GCA_028646515.1 of Pseudochirops corinnae. Classification (NCBI taxonomy): domain Eukaryota; kingdom Metazoa; phylum Chordata; class Mammalia; order Diprotodontia; family Pseudocheiridae; genus Pseudochirops; species Pseudochirops corinnae. The sequence goes on from CM053591.1 coordinate 127,133,072, forward strand.
ATAACTCCCTACCCCCTCCATTCAAAAAACCTTAGTAGCTCCCTATCAACCTCTAGTATCAAATATAAAATTCTTTGTATGGCATTCAAACTCCTTCATAACTTGTTCCCCATCCCCTTCCAGTCTGCTCACTCTTTCTCACCACCATGTACTCTGTAGTCCCAGTGACACTGAGCTGCTTCCTATTCCTTAAATAAGACACTACATCTTGTGATTCTTTGCATTTTTACTGGCATGACCGGAATTCATTCCCTCTGCATCTCTACCTTCTGGCTTTTCTGGATTTCTTTGTGTGTGTGTGTGTGTGTGTGTTTTTCCATGCCCTAGCTAAAATAGTGATGAACAAATAAAACATATAGACACACATGTATGTATACATATATATGCATGTGTGTAATATATATATATACATGTGTGTATATATTATATATGTACATATATATTTAAGGGATATAACTATTTATAAGGTTTCTTATTCTTTCATTGAACTGTGAGTTTCTTGAGATTAGGAAACAAGGTTGTTTTGGTTTGTTTCATTGTTGCAATGGATTGGAACTTCCCAAATTCAATAGTATAGTGAACTCTTAGTGAGGTAGCTCCCTCTATCAAAACAGAGAGACACTTTGCAAACTCATAGCCTTTCAGTGTGGAAAGTCAAAGGTTTGGGTGAGGAGGGAAGTTAAGATTAAGTGACTTTGCCACTTATTACCTCCAAGGGAATTTCTAAGATGATAGCAATGAAATTAGGAAATCCAAAGTCTGATAAAATAGCAGCTATGTCTCACAGGCAGTATGGGAACCCGCTTCTTCTGATCCAATGGCCAGATTTTTTCCTTCTGCTGTGGCTATCTTTCACCTTTATTCACTACAAAGAAAATAAAAGAAAAGAAAACAAAAACAATCCTAAAAAATTTAGCTATTCAACAATAGAAGGCAATACTTTTGAGGCTAGTGGGTTTCCTAAGACTTGATCATTAAGTAAAAACTACATTACCATTTGTCAGTGATGTTATAGATGGGATTCATTTTTTGGATAGTGATTGGGCTAAATGACTTCTGACATCTCTTTTGACTCCTAGATTCTACAATTCTATATTACCTAAATCTTAGATTCCTTGAATATTTGACACCTGGTATAAAATTCACTATATCAGCAACTTTGTGTCTGCTTCCTAATAAAGACAGAAATCAGTCTTCTAGTCCTCATTCTCAGAGTTTTTCCTTTTGCAAAAAAAAAAAAAGAGAAGAAAAATCAATAATACAGTGCTATCTGACTTCATCTTTTGTGTAAGAGATTTCAAGGCTACATGACTGGAAAAGTGCTGTGTGTTCTGTGTGTGTGTGTGTGTGTGTGTGTGTGTGTGTGTGTGTGGCTATCCCTGCATGTACAGAAGGAAACCCATAACTTGCTGCTCATCTTTATGTATTTCATACCTGATACAATACCAGATGGTGCTTCGTTTGTCTCAGGTTAATCATTATATGAGAGACCTGGGCTCAGAGCCAGACTCACCTCACCATTGACTGAGAGAAACAAGCAATGATGAATCATACATAAGACTCACAAGTAAAGTTCTTGCATTTTAAATAGGCATCTGTTATGATATCTCATTTCTATCTCTTATATACTATGTATGCATGTGACATTATAAAGTTTATATGTGTGTATACATATATATATCACAAAATGCAAAACAGAATAACAGAATTATAGATCTCATTTTCCTCCTAAAATCTTCACCCACTCCTTCTCCCAAAGTTCAGTTATTCTTGACTGAGACTTCTGCTCTTTCCTCAGAAACTCCCCAGCTTAATAAAGTCATTGACTAGAATGCAGCGTCTGGGTGAAGAGCAGCATTATCAGATTTTGTGTCCCTGTTTTTTTTTTTTCTTGTGATAACAAGTCTTCTGAGACTGCTCCTTGTTTCATAAAGCACGTTACAAATGTTTGTTTTTCAATATGCAAGCAAGAAAAAAAAATAACCTTGTTTTGTATCCCAATAAATGAGTTTCAGGAGTACCTACAAAGGATTTTCTGTGAGTCTTTTTTTTTTTCTTTCTTATTTATGCTCACTTTGGCGGTTGCAATTGCCTACTGAGTGATAAAGTGATGTGGTTCTTCTAGGATTTGCCTATCTAGCCACATCATCCTTCCCCCTTTCTCTTCTTTCCTGTCTTGCCTCTTCTCCCCTTTCTTTCTCTCCCCTGGCCCTCAGTTGAGGGTTTGACCAGCATTAGTAGTGTAGGAGAAAATTGCTGTTGTTTCAGAGAATAGCAATTGCTTGACAGGTTTTATTGCTCACAGAAGAGATTTAACAATGCTGAAAGCTTCACAGGAGAATCCAAGGCACATTTTGAAGGCTAGTTCATTATATGGAGTTTCTTTATTTAGCCAAATGTTACATAAATGGTTTGATTAACCCTGTCATTCTTTACCTTCCAAAGTACATAGATTTTGTAATTACTCTTTTAAGTCCATTTTTATAACTAGAGCCTGCCTGAAAAATTCATTATTGAAGTTTTACAGAGGGTAAATAGTCATGGACTACTAAATACTAAGGATTTATTATTTACATGGTGATATAAGTAAAATATAATGAAACAATTAATCTGTTCATAACCACATCTTTTCTAATGATTGCCAGTTTACACTACATAGAAAAAAAAAAAGTGAGAGCAAATGATCCAGGCGTGTTCTTGTAGGAACCTTGCTATCATTAAGATCTGTTTCTGGGAGGTTAAATCAATAGTGTAGTTATAAGGTTTTTCTGCTGGTCACTTCATTTTCTAGATTATTTGATTGGGGAAGACAGAGCATATGCAGTACTGTAAGATACAAAAGATTTTACACAGAAAGATAAGAGTATACCATCATCTATCTTGACTTCTAAAGAAATCTTTAAAAAAAAAACTGCCTACAGAAATATAAACTATTAAATTGAAGGCTTATTGCTGTGCATACCAAAGCTATGATTATTCTCTATAATTAATAATATGCATCTACATGAATTAAAGTTGAGATACTGATATTGAATTGTTGCAAAATGGATACCCATTTTCATACCCCATTTCATCCATTCATATGGATACCATACCCATGAACTAATACAGAACATCACTATGCTAAAGTTAAGCTTCAATATGTCAGACTGAGTGTGTCAGATCAATATGAGCTCAGAATGCTCTACCACAGATTGGGCATGAATAGTCCATGTGAACATTTGGGCATCCTGCATTTCCTTTGAACTGCTTCAATTATGCTTTGCTAGTAGAGCACAGCACCTTCTTTCATGTGGGCATGCCATGCTTAGCAGTTCTGTGCCAGTGTCTCCCGTGTTACACAATTCCAAAGTTCTTGAGAGAGACCTTGAGAGTGTCCTTCAAAGGCTTCTTCTGACCACCATGTGAATGCTTTCCCTGTGTGAGTTCTCCATAAAACAGTCTTTTTGGCAAGCATACATTTTGTATTTGAACAACATGCCCAGCCCATCAGAGTTGCATTCTCTAAATCAGAGTTTGAATGCTTGATAGTTTAATTTGAGTAAGGACCTCAGTGTCTGATGCCTTATCCTGCCAGGTGATCTTCAGAATATTTCCAAGACAATTCAAATGAAAGTGATTCAGCTTCCTGTCATGGAGCTGATAGACTGTCCAAATTTCACAGGCATGCAACAATGAAGTCAACACAATGGCTCTGTAGACCTTCAGTTTGGTAGTCAGTCTAATACCTCTTCTCTCCCACACCTTTCTTCAGATCCTCCCAAACACTGAGCTAGCTCTGGCAATGCATGTGTCAACCTCATTATCAATGTAAATCCCTGGAAACTACTCTACCAAGGTAAGTGAACTTATCCACAGCACTGAAAACTTCTCCATTTGTTGTAACCAATGGTTCCAGGTATGGATGATGTGGTGGTGGCTGATGGAGCACTTGTGTTTCCTTGGTGTTAATTGTTAGGCCAAAATTAGCACAAGCAGCAGAGAATTGGTCCATACTTTGTTGCATCTCAGTTTCAGAGGCTGCATTGAGTGCACAATCATCCGCAAACAGAAAATCATGCATGAACACTCCTTCCACTTTGGTCACATGTGACCTCAAGGCAGAAGATTACCCACCCCAGAAGAGACCTTTGGCCAACCAATTACTATATCTTGGTTAGTTGAATCTTTGTCATCTGGAAAATAAAGGCTCAAAGAACAGAATTTGCACTCAGTTTCTTATTTACTACCATGGGAAACCATTCTTTGATAAATCAGGACTCCTGCTGACTAATTTCTACATAATATATAACAAAGCTTTAATTGCTTCCCTAGAAGTGCCTGGGACATGCCCAGAGCTCATGCAGTGGCTTTCAATATTGACAGTCAAAAAATCAAATGAATTTCAAATTGTCTGTTGATAAAAAGGAAAATCTACACTTTACCACTGGTCTCAAAAGCTTAGTAGGTCTTTTACTGTTGACAAATATGGTCTCCTTTGATGAGTTTTATAATTCAATTATCATTCTCACGTTTCTGCTACTGATTCTTCCTCAAGAGCAAAATCTGAAGAAGGAAAAAAAAATGGACAAGTGTTTTTGATTTATTCTAGGCATAAAGCTAAGGAAAAATAAAATCAAACACTGACAACAATAAAATCAAATGTTTGTTGTATTTCATCAGAATTTTAAATTTTTCAAAGTTTTCTACTTTTCCAAAGGGCAGAACTTTTCATGGCTTCTTCCCTTTTTATTTTTCCCTTTTTCCCTCTGTAGGTGGCTCTCTGAATTATTTGTAAAATTAGGGTCAAATTTAGAGAGCAGAGCTTTAGCTTCCTGACTCACCTTTATTCCCTGTTCCTACTCAGTTTCTAATACTGACCTCTACTTACCCCTTTACTTTTCCTGCCAAATTTCTGCTTTTGATCTCTAAGCAGCTTCCTTTGTCATATTTCCTGAGGTACTTGCTTCTTTTTGTTGACGCCCAGGTCTAGCACTTTCCCTACTCATCTCTATGACTAGCCAGAGCTTTGCATTGCTGCCTTGTGATCCCTGAATAATCAGACTATAAGATTTACTATATCATGGTCTCATTTTCTCAATTTCTTTGTAAAATTGTTGTTATTGTAGTGTTTGGTTTTGGATTTTTGTTTATTTTTTTAAGTCTTCTATGCTTCGTTATTTCTATACATTTGAAATGTTCATAAAGATAAAGGGTGCTTTTTTTCCCTTAAAAGGTCTGTCAGCAAAAGGATATAAGCTGGAAAAAATGCTAAATCAGCAGGAGTGAGGAAATAAAACCTTTTTTATACTGATTTGTCTTCTAGGGAGGAAGTAGAAATTCAGAAGTCACACGGAGTCTCTGAGAGAAAATATGTAGGGTCTGTTCAGACACTGACTCTTCAAAATGGCATGGGGGTATTAGTGGGTTGTAAGCTTTAATAGATGTTAATAGTATAACATGACAAAACAAAACAAAGCTAAACTAATGTTAGCATTTAGAGTCATAATATCCTGAATATAGGAGATGACAGTACAGTTGTCCCTTCCATATCACAAGGGCAAGGGGCACCGTGCTGCTGTGATCTGGAAATTCCATGTAAAATTTTTGTCCCTCCCTCCATACCAGAGAAGAAATCTGATTTTTTTTTTCTTTTACAGGTTGTTTACAATATCTTATCTTAAAATTTGGGTATATTTATGGTATTGAAAGATTAATTAAATTGATATATACAATATTATATATATATATATATTTATGCATTTCTCAGTTAATAAATCTTTTTGTGTCATCTGCTGGCTTTTGCCTCTCATCTGCTGCTTCCACAAAACTCCCAAATAATTGCCGTTTAATTTCTTAAGCCAGGCCGCAATATATCACAACCACGACGGGGAAAGTTCTGATGTAGAAGGGATAACTATTGTTTTTACTCTGCTCTCTTCTATCATAGTGATGTAGTCCCAGGGAATGGAGCCCCAGATTAGAGAGAGGAAAAGGTATGAGGGGAGGAAGAAGTATCTCTGCCAGGCACCAGCTAACCATTCTATAAATATCATAACCTTTTATCCTCACAACAACCATTGGAGGTAAATGCTATTATTATCCCCATTTTACAATGGGTGAAACCGAGGCAAGACAGTGGTTAAATGACTTTCTCATTACATGGTTAAGAAATATGAGAACACAATCAGCCTGGCCCAGAAGGTTTAAAAGATTCTTCTTAGATCCCCTAGAGACTGAAACTCTGATAAACCTACTCCTGGTTTATCTCAATCTCGCTGCGCTCCTTACTATACTCTGCTCTATCCTTCCAGTTGCTAGTTCATCTTGATGCTTCCTGTCCACTTTACTCTTTGCTACCATGCCACCATCACCCAAAAAGTACAGTTGTCATTGCTCTTTTGCATCTTTCTCTCTAAAAAATGGCCTTACAGGGGCAGCTAGGTGGCACAGTGAATAGAGCACTGGCCCTGGAGTCAGGAGGACCTAAATTCAAATCTGGCCCCAGACACTTGACACTTAACTAGCTGTGTGACCTTGGACAAGTCACTTAACTTCAATTGCCCTGCCCTCCCCAGTCCAAAAAGCAAAAAAAAAAAGACCTTACACTAAAGGAGTCTACCAGGTACATAGGAATATTATGTAAAATGCTGGTCCCATATTTTAGGAAGGATATTAACAAGTCTAAGAAAGTTACGAATAGAGAATCCACTCTGTTAAGATGCTCTCAGGATTGAAGAAAGGACATTCCGATGTCCAAAATTTAAGGAGAGTTTACAAGTTATAGATAGACCAATGAACTTGAATTATCTACCTCACAAACTTACATATTATTAAAGATATGGTTAGCATTAAAGATATAGAAAGAAAAACAAGTGATGATACATAGTTTCATCAAAAAGTTTGTTCTAGCTCTTTTGGTCATGGCAAAGAATTGGAAAGTGAGGGGATGCCCATCAATTGGAGAATGACTGAACAAATTGCGGTGTATGATTGTGATATAATACTATTATAAGAAGTGGTGAGCAGGATGGTTTCACAAAAATCTAGGAACTTATGTGAACTGATGCAAAGTGAAGTGAGTAGAGCCAGAACATTATGAACAATAACAGCGTTACTGTAACAATGATCACCTTTGAAAGACTTAGCTACTGTGATGAAGACAAGGATTCAAGATATCTCTAAAGGACCCATAATGGAAAATGCTTTCCATTTTCAGAGAGAAAACTAATGAACTCTGAATGCAGTTTGAATCACTTTTCTTTTTAAACTTTATTTTTTATTTATGTGCATCTTGAACAACATGGATAATATGGAGATATGTTTTCCATGACTACACATGTATAACTGATATATTACTTGCCTTCTCAAGGGGTGGGGGAGGAGTGAGAGGGAGAGAGAGAATTTGGAGCTCAAAATGATAAAAAATGTTGATATGTGTATGTATATTCTAATATGTAATTCTCCAATTACATTTAAAATATACATGTTTAAATACTATATTTAAAATTACATTTATTTTTTTTATTTTTGGGGGTAAAATTCTTTATTAATTTGTTTGTTTACTTTTAGTTCACAAGATTCAATTCCACAATTCCTTGAGTTTCAAATTTTTCTTCCCCTCCCTCTCCCGTCCCCCCACCCCAGCCCATGGCAACATGAAAATACTTTTACATTAGACAACATTCAGGTTGCAAAGAAGGATTGTAACCAACAGAATGAACAATTGGAAAGAGGAAATAAAACCAAAGAGAAAAAGAGAGCAGGTAGTTTGCTTCAATTTGCATTCAAACTCTGTTCTTTCTAGTTCTTTCTCTGAATGTAGACATCACTTTCCATCATGAGTCTTTTGGAGTTGTCTTATAACCTTGCATTGCTGAGAAGAGTCCAGTCTATCAAAGTTGGTCATCACACATACATTGTGTCTGTAATTGTGTACAAATTTCTCTTGGCTCTGCTCTTCCCACTCAGCATCAGTTTGTACAAGTCTCTCCAGGTAAATATGAAGTCTATCTGCTTCTCATTTCTTATTACAATTATATTTACAATTACAATTACATTCAAACATATATATGTTTGAATGTAATTGGAAAATATTTAATGAATTAAAATATATTTTTTAAAAAGAATAGTGTGTGATAGACCAGCTTCCAGCTTTGTCTCTTTTTTTTGACGATGCTATCGAGTGGAAAGTATGGAAAAGATTATAATTATAGATTACCTTAATTTCAAAAAGAATGTGAAATGTGTGTCTATTCCTCCCAGTTTATCAATCCAGGGGAAAATGATGAAGGAACAAATGGTAGAAATTCCCACCAAGCACGTTCCTGAAGAAGAGGAAGAGGGGAAATTATAACCCAATATTGGGCAACCTGCTTTTCTTATGCTTGCCTTTGAAAGGATATTGATAGCATCTGTTATCTTTCTGTGGAGAGACCCAATAATTTTTTTTTTAATCAGTGAAAGTCTCATGATATAGATCTTAAGAGAGAGGTTAGGAAAAAAAAAAGTCAAGTGAGACAGTGTAGTTTGGGAAAAGACATTCAAACCTAGCTGAATCACTACTTAGCCCAGTACAACAGCTTTTGAGATAGATAGCTTTTAGTAGATACCAACCTGGACCCAGGCAGCTCCTTTCTGTGAGTAAATTGTCTTTATTCAATTACTATATGGAAGCAGAAGAGGAATTGAAAAGTTTCACCTGTCTCTCATCATTGGGTGGGGAACAAAAGAGATAAAAGATAGATTTCAGACAAGAAATGGTTTCTTCCTTTGGGAGTAACTGAGATGAAAGAAAAACTTGCTAGTCAGAAATGACTTTGGGAGAGACTATGCCTAGGGATCAAGTGGAATATACAGTATTTGTTAGACAAACAATTCCTTGACTTTTGTTACCTTTCATCTAATCCAATTAAACACTTTATTATCTTAGGAATTTGGGAGAGGTGAATCAATGAGACAGACATTCAAGGAGAGGGACAAATAGGTGTGGTTTCCTAACTTTCCAATCTTTTTATACTTTATTCCCTTCTACATACTCTATAATCCAGTGACACAGTTCTTGTTCTTCCTCAATTTAACTATAAATCTCCCGACTCTTTGTCATTTTACTGACTGTTCCTATGCCAAGAATGAATGTTCTCCTAATATGTCTCCTGGCTTCCTTTAAAGCTTAGCTCAAATCTCACTTGCTCTAGGAAACTTTCCACAAACTCTCACACTATACTCCCCCCTCCATCCCGGTAATTAAGTTATGAAATCATCTTACCTTCTATTTTCACTGTACATAACTTGTATATAGTTATTTGTTTCTTGTCTCCCCTAAAAGAATGGGAGCTGCTTGAGGACTAGGACCATATTTTGCCTTTTTCTTTGCCATCATTGCTTAACTTCTAACATACAGTAAAAACTCAATAAATGCATATTGACTGACATACTGGCTAAACAAATTAGACAAATTTTTAAAAAATTGGATTCATGGGAAAACAAATACATAAGTCTGGACTTGACAGTATTTGTAATTTATGCTCAAAGAGGACCAAAATGGCATCACTATGTTGGGGTCAAAGTATAGTGTGTCCAATTGTGGCTGATCAGACAAATATGAGCTAAAAAGTCTCTATCATAAGTCAGGTACAAATGGTCCATATGAACATTTGGAGTAGAGATATATCTAAATCTGTGCATCTCATGTTTCTTTTGAGCTAGTACAGTTCTGCTTTGCTCATAGAGCACAGCACCTTCTTTGATGTGGTCATGGCATAGTGGACTGTCCTATGCCAGTGTCTCCTATGACTCACAACTTGAGAATGTACTTGTATTGCTTCTTCTGACTTCTGCATGAGCACTTGCTTTGTGCGAGTTCTCTTTAAAACAGTCTTTTAGGCAAATGTACATTTGGCATTAGAATAACACAACCAGTCCATTGGATTTGCACTCTCTACAACAGAGTTTGAATGCTTTGACAGTTCAGCTCAGAAAAGTACCTCAGTGTCTTGTAGTTTATCTTGACAGGTGAAGCTTCTAAAGGTAATTCAAATGAAGCAATTCAGTTTCCTGGCATAGTGCTTGTATACTATCCAGATTTCACAGGTATATAAAAATGAAGTCAGCACAAAGGTACAGTAGATCTTCAGTTTGATAGTCATTCCAATACCTCTTTTCTCCTACACTTTCCTTCAGAATCTCCCAAACACTGAGCCAGCTCTGAAATGTATTCATCAACTTTCTCATCTATGTGAACTTCCCTGAAAAGTAACCAATAGTGCCAGATATGGATGATGCAGTGCTGGCTGGTAGAGAAGCTCTTTGTTCTTGGTGTTAATTGTCAAGTCAAAAAATCTCAGCCTCACAAGCTGCATTGAGTACACAATCACCTACAAACAAAAAGTCACACACTAACTCTTCCTCAACTTCAGCCTTGGTTTGTGGCTTTTCAAGTTAAATAATTACCATTACTATGGTAGCTGCCATTTTCACCCTTGTTGAAGGAGGCCAACAACTCACTGGAAACATCATGCTAAAAACTATGATAGCAAGCACACAGCCCTACTTCACTCCATTGGTACCTGGGAAAGCAGAAGAGTACCTTGTATTATCCAAAACCCATGCAAGCATGCTGTAATGAAACTAACATACAATACTGATGAACTTCTCTGGGCAACCAAATTTTGCCATGATTTTCCATAGCCCTCATGACTGACAGTATCAAAGGCCTTGGTCAGATCAAGGAATGTTGTGTAGAGACTATTGTTCTGCTGCTGGCATTTCTTCAGGAGCTGTCAGGCAGAAATACTATATCAACCATTCCTTAGCCCTTTCTGAAGCCACACTGGCTCTTAGGAAGATGACCATCTTCTAGGTGAAGGATTGACCTGCTCAGTAGGACTCTGGCAAGAATCAACAATGAGAGAGAAAGAGATAGAGAGAGAGAGAGAGAGAGAGAGAGAGAGAGACCACTGTGACTGTCATAGGACAACCTTTTTCCTTTTCTAATATAATATGGTGTAACGCCATGCACGAGCACACGAGCAGCTTCCCAAAAGAATGCTACTGTGAACAGCTTTTAAGGTTCTGATTACACAGTATAGTGGACACTCCATTTATTCCATTATAAATCAAGGCAAACATTCACAACAAATCACAATATAATATTCACAACATCACATCTTATCACAGAAAATCACAATATAGTGTTCAGAACAGCTTAACATTAGAATGGCCACATAGTTTTCACTACAGTGGTCACAGTATTTGGAAGAAAAAACAAGAGAATAATCATCTGGTTTCCCTAAGGGGAAACCTTTCTTACTTAATCATTCAAATAATCATCTCACAATACAATAATCAATCTTCCACTCATGGAGCAATCGTAAGTTAACTTAATCAGTCCCTTATCCAGATTCACAATTACTAAGTATCATTAATCACTAAGTATAATCATCAGAAAATTACACAAACCCTCTACCCCTAAGTGTCTGGTAAACTCATTCAATATCCAAGGAAAGGCCTTTTGTTCATATTGACTCAGGGTGGTCTCTCAGACTCCCTGGATCCTCTTCCATGGTCCCAGATTCTATCTGAATCCACCAAACAGTCACCTTTATTCAGAGGCAGACAGCTCCCAGGTTCTCGTCCAGTCCTCTGGGCAGTTCTTGGTTCACAATGAAGTTCACAGGGTCCAACACATCTCAAACCCTTCACCACTTCTGTTGTTGGGAACTCAAGTATTCACCAAGCCACAAATAAATAAAGGCTTATTTGGGTCATGCTTCTTCCATCCTCCAGCAGTTCGGCTGGCCCTAGGACCCAGAAGTAATCTCGGCCTTCCAGACAGCCTTCCAGGCAGCAACAGCAACACTGCCTTCCAGGTGGCAGCAATGGCCACTTAGGCCTTCACCAGATTTTGGTTTCAAGAAAAACTCCAACTCAGTTCTCAGTCAGCTTCCAGATGCTGGGAGAGGAACTCTCTCTCTCTCTCTCTCTCAGCTGGCTCCATGATTGTTCCTTTATCAGAAGCCACCTGGAGGAACATTCCTGATTCTCATTCTCTGTCTCTGGAATTCTTCTTATATACACACACTGTCCTCCTGTCTCAGCCAATCTTCTCCTGCCACATCATCAACAGGAGACAGAGTTCACACAGGAGACAGAGTTCATACCTTCTGCTTCTCACAGGAGATAGAGTTTGCACCTTCTGCATCTCTTAGCCCTAAATTACCAAGGGCTAAGTATCTGCTAAATTGATTACTGTTACCTATGGTATATATGTTAGCATTGCTATTGGGAAGTGAGAAGAATGAGGGAGGGATCTACTAAGGAATGACTTGCATGTCAAATTTGTAGATAATTCACAGATGGATTACCATACTAGATTCAAGGTCTTGAAACACACTGGAGCTCATGCCATAAAAAAAAAAAATAAAAATAAAAGATTGCAGCACTCCTAATATGTACACATTTTAATTATAAGTG
>CM053591.1:127145624-127168661 GCA_028646515.1 Pseudochirops corinnae
TCATTATTTTAATAATAAAATAAAATAACTCATTTTAATAAGACCAATGTGAATAAAAATGTTTATTTTTTTTTTCAAATTTGGTTTAAAACTTTGTGATACAATGATTTAAATTTTAGATTCTAGAATATGGTTCTAAGTTAAATTTATTTTTAAATCTAATTTTAATAGTTCTCATAGTGGAAAAAAGGTAACAGACTGGTTAAAAAAATAGAAGTACATTATTTCCTGCTCTTATTAAATAACACTTCTTTTACAATTGGACTTAAATTTCTAGTAATGCCTCACACTTCTCACAAAGCCTTGTGAAAATCTTTGAACTTCTTTGGACTTTAGAGTCCTCTACTATAAAATTAAAATTAATATGCCTACCCTAACCTGTATCACAAAGCTTTTGTGAGGATCAAATAAGTTCATGTATATGATAATCCTCTGTAAATGTTATCAAATATAAGGCATGGCCATTTTGGGGGGAACATTTATGGCTTCACGATCTCAGTAAGATATTTATTATGCCCCTCCATAAGTGAAGATTGAAATCTAGCCAAACCTGATTTCCTATCATTCTTACTCATTTTTCCCTGAGAAATCCTCCACAGAGGATTTGCTCAACAAAATGGAAGCCTCTCTATATTTCTTCCCTTTTTTTTATCCTATCAACACTGGGTTGACATCTATGCTGTGTACACATAATCTTTCAATACTGTGTGATAGATATACCTCTTTTTTAATCCTACATATGAAACCTTATTTATATAACAAGTGTCAAACACAGTTCATAGACTGGCTCTCAGTGAGCCTAAACCAGATTAAAATATTATTGGGAAATGCTTAACAAAATAAACAAAAATGCAATACAATAAATGGAGATGAAACTGAGCATATATGTCATATAAATACTTCACTGAACATTCTAATGCTTTTGCCTTCTTTTGAAAGTTAAAAAAGTGAGCCAAATTGTTCTCTTATCACTATAGAAAAAAGTTGATGGGGGAAAATTAACGAGTGGCTCATCAGTAGATTACAGCTGGGATGAGAAAGTAATGGATTATGTTACTCCACTAACGTGCTCTTCTTCAGAGGTAAGATCATGAAGATGAGCTGTCATAAAACTTCATGTTAATGGGAACAGAAGAATGGACAAATACAATTCTAATGACTGACACCAGAAATAAAAGTGCCACTTGGGAACCTTTCCAGTACATATCATTGAACATAAGTGATCTTAAAAGTGTGTTGTTTATCTAAAAGCCACATTATAAAAACCCAACAAGATCTCCATCATCCACATTTTTAGATTCTATTCATATTGTTAAGCTGATACAAGTGGTAGAAGGCACAACAATAAGATTTTTAGGATGACATTGTTTACATAAATTCAATAAATATGCCTTGTTTTCTCTGTCCATGAGCTGTGCTTTGTTCAAAGAAAGATAAATTGTCTTTACTTGTACTTGGCAATGAAAAGTTTTATGTGAAATGATAAAAGATAAAACCAAAATACAGTCCTCAAAGAATGTAAGCAAACAGATAAGAAGCCTATGCAATTCATGTTTTAATTCAGTTCCAAATTGCTATACTTTATTTTTCTTCTTCAGCCTGACATTTAAAAGGAATCCAATATTCTGGGATGAAACATTTATTTTAGATTACTCAGAATGCACACAGCACTTTACAGAACAAAGGACAAAAGATAAATTCTGACTGTTTTCAAAGAAACTCACATATGACCAGTCCTTTATACCACTCAATTTAATTTATATAGGTGACTGATATGGGTGAGAGCATCACGTTTTAAAGTATAAGTGGAAGAAGATCTGTTTATGAAGATAGATGCATAGTAGAGAACACTTGAACAATGGCAAAATGAACACAAATAGAAATTAAATTGTTGGAAGAGTGCTCTACAGAATTCCCATTTATCAGAGTATATAGATGATGTTTTGCTAATGAAGACTGAGTGATGGCAAGAAGCCATATGTAGATATGCTAAAGAGATGTTGGGAGTAGGGTGCTAACTTAGAATATCCAGTAGTAGGAGAACATTTTAGGAGCTAAATTGAAGGTACAGAAGTAGCCCACCTACAGTTGCGAAGGGAGTTATAAATAACAGAGGTTTAAAAATTGGAAGAAGATTCAGGGTACTGCCCAGGGTTAAGTTCTCCAGAAAGAATTCTCTCTGGCCTGGTGATAGGAACACTCTAAGAAATGTCCAACAGGGTGGTCATTCTATATTGCTTAAACCACATTAAGGGGGTGATGAGGGACTGGAATGGGATGAGAGTTGTATGAATAGAGAGATGGGAATAAATACAAGAAATGTAGAGATAGTCAGCATAGCTTGGAAAGTACTTGAATATCTGAGGCAAGTAAGAATCAGGAGGTAAGGTTGATTCTGAGGTGGCAAACCTGGGTAAATGGAATGATAGTGGTGTCCACAACAGAATTGGGGAGTTGGGAAGACGTGTGAGTGTAGAGGTGAAATATAATAGAGTCTTTTTTAGGATACATAAAGTTTGAAATGATTCCATAGATATCCAATTCAAAATATCCAATAGGTACTTAAATATATATGACTATGCCTCATGAGAGAGACTATAGAAACATATAGGAATCATCTGCATAAAGATCATAGTTAAATAAGTTGATGAGTTTGCCTGGAGAGTGTAGTGAAAGAGGGCAAAAGACAGAGCCTAGGGGGCATATACACAGGTAAGGCACATATAGATAATGAAACAATAAAGGAAATTAAGCATCTGATTAGTACAGGGAGAGTGAAAAGAACATCTTGAAACCTTACAATGGAAAGAGTATCAGGGAAGATATGGATGATCTGCAGTTCCAAGTGCTTCAGGGAAGTCAAGAGGGCTGAGAAGAGGTCATTGTTTTGTGCTGGTAAAAGATCATGTATAAGGATGGAAAAAGCTTTTAAAATGATCTGAGCAGGGCCAGGTTTCAAGGAATTGTAAAGACAATGAGAAGAAAGGACATGTAGGAGGAGAGACAATGCAAACAAAAACAATACAAAAAGAAAACAGAGCATTTTGGAGGAGATTGGTTGTAAATAAGAGAGATCTCAAGACCTCATTTATTGTCTCTGCCTCCCAAGAGAACGGGGCTTTCCCCACTCTGGTAAGATGATTGCCTGTTTTAATTATCAGTGTCCATTAGTAATGTGTTTAACATGTATTGGAGTTAGGAAGCCCTCACACCCTCACACCTATGTGAATTACAGTGCTGTAGTTTAGATTACCTTTTCTGGCTTTGATTTTTGCCCCCAAACTTTGGTCCAGCTCTGTTTAAGCATATTAGAGTTTCCAACTTTATTTCTCTTTCCAGGGCTTACTCTAAATAGCATTTCCCCCCCTCCCTGGTTAGATTTGTCTTTCTTGGATAGCTTTCTTTTTACTTGTGTTTAAGGCAAGCAACTGACAGTTCTGGGCTTTCTCAGAGCAACTATTGTCTGTTTTTCTCCCACACAAATACTTCCCCAGATGTTTCACTGACCTTTTGAATTTTCTCTCTTCACCTTTGCTGTCTCCCTGTTGCAAGGCAGGCTCTCTACCCCCAACAATCCATAAGTAAATACATTTATAATAAGAGGGAAAACACCGTCAGCATCAAAACAATGTGCTATAATTCAGACCCTTGCCACTGTAAGATTCTCTCAGATAATCTCCAGTCTCACTAGAACAAGATTCTAAATAAACACACACACATATAAAATAAATGCCAAGCCGCCAAGCTGTCCAGGAAAATAGCAATGTTTCTGAAAAAAAAAAAAACTTGCAAAGACACATTTTGGCATATTGAACAAAGCTCATCCCTTATTTTGGCAATGTCAGAGGAGAACTTGTGGACTTTTGTATTATGGGAGGCAAAATCACTTGCAGAGGAAGAAGCAGAAGCAAAAGAAGAAGAAGAAGAAGAAGAAGAAGAAGAAGAAGAAGAAGAAGAAGGAGAAGGAGAAGGAGAAGGAGAAGGAGAAGGAGAAGGAGAAGGAGAAGAAGAAGGAGAAGGAGAAGAAGAAGAAAAAGAAGAAGAAGAAGAAGAAGAAGAAGAAGAAGAAGAAGAAGAAGAAGAAGAAGAAGAAGAAGAAGAAGAAGGACAACAACAACAACCATTATTTGCATATTCTCTCTTCCTTTTCAGGGTTTAAAATATTTCCATATCTTTTAATATTTTTATAACCACATCTGATGATTGGTGCTCTCCAAGATAGTCATGAAGTTTAGGAAAATTAGGGGAATTTAAATTAGTTCACTAAATTAGTCTACCACAGCTCATCACAAATTATTCTGTAAATTTTAGCTATTTCCTTTGGGAAAGAATGAGATGAAATGATTCAAAATATGTAGGCTAGCAATGGAGATCAGAAATAAGATTAAAAGAGACAAGCAAGTTGATATAAATCTATAAGCACCCTCCCTTTAGGAAATAAATCTCACCCTTAAAGAAGTCTGGATTCTGGTAAGTAAGAAGTTGCATAGTATTGGAAAATTATTTTGCTGAAGCTAGTTGAAATCAGATTCATTAATGAGGATTGATAAATGATTTAAAAAACAATAGAATTTGCAAATTGGTGGATTGTCTACAGATGTTATGAAAATTCAGCTAGGCACAGGTGAAAAAAGTAATTGCTTCTCAAAATGCTACTAAATTTGGTCATTCGCAGTAATTGAAGAAGCAAAAAAAGCCCAGTATTTTGACTATTGATTAGAGATAATATGGTTTAGGCCATTTGCAACTTTTTCCAAGTCATACTGCTAATTCCTTGCAAGATTGCATCTTAACTTGAAATTAGGTGAAAATAGCCAGGCTGAGACAAGGTACCTGTTAGTCCTGATCAGGCCATGTCTGGAATATCCTATTCATTTATTCAGTACCATGTTTCAGTAAAGAATAGAACAAATAGAGTGCATATTGAATGAAGTGACTGGTTAGCCAGTAGACTGGATATTATATAGCACAAGGCAAATGTAAAGACATTGAAGGTGGTTACACTGAAGAGAAGATGAATGATTTGGAGTAGATGCAATATCTTTCTTCAAGTACCAGATGGAAGATCAATCTATAAACATTTAATGCACACAATACAGTATGAGGAAGTGAGATTATAAATACAAAGAATGAATAATCATTACGGAAAAGTGTACATTGAAATGGGGGAGACAGTCTGTCTGTACATAAATATGTGCAAAATAAATAAAAAATAATAAATAGAAATAAATCAAAATTATTTAAATATAATGTTTATGGCCCTTGCTCCTGTAGACCAAAACTAAAAGAAATGGGTGGAAGTTGTGGAGAGGCAGATTTATATTTCATGTAAAGAAAATATTCTATTAATGACACAAAAATGTGTTGTGCTGCAGTCTTCAATGGAGGACTTTGAGAAGATGATAGATGGCTATTCTTTGGAAGTATTATAGAAAATCTGAGGTCATGGATGAGTTGGCCTAGATGGCCTCTAATGAATTGTAAAGACAATGAGAAAAAAATGACTCTGAAGTAACTTCTAGCTCCTTAAACTTCCATAAAGCTAAAAACTTAAGCTTGATTATACAATCAGTATTTCACTTTTTTCTGTTTATTTACTCCAAAGAATCTGTGACCTCATCAACATAAGTTAACCCTCCACTGATGGAGAAGACTATCCATCCATGGCTACCTTATCCTGTGCCACTCTTGTCCATGTGCTTTCATTAAGTTGCTCCACTCTGGCATACTCAGTCTGTTAGTATCATTACTCATGTCCTGCTGATGTTCTGACGATACAAATGAAATACTTGGACTGCCCATATCATACATATATATATATATATATATATATATATATATGTATGTATGTATGTATGTTTTTATCCTTTGACTAGCCCCTCTCCTTTCAGTTAATGCATTTCTTTGATAATATCTTTTATACTATTTTGCCTTCATTCTTACTCAATTGACATGTGTTTACCTACTAATGAAGTTGCCTTCCATAAGTTCTAATGAACTGTAACTATAAGATAAGCAACTAATCATTGATTGCTAGTTCTTTGAATTGTCTGATGTTATGTTTCTTTTAGCAAACACAAACAAATATACACACCATTTGTTCTCTTAATGTGTCAAGTCTATACTGTCATTACAGGATATTGTTTAATGTCAGACTGAGGGGACACTTTAAATTGTTGTATTGTAAGCATTGACTTTACTATAACTTCACTGTAACTCTTGCATTTCTCTTCTTTTTGCTTGTTTGGTCCATCACAGAAATGAAATGTCAAGTGATTTGAAGACCCCCTGGAGTTACTTTAACTTCAATCCCTTGAGAAGCCCCAAAGGTTAAGTATTGTCTCCCACTGCTGCTCATATGACTGCCTCACATCACACTGAGTTCCTTGTTAATCTTTCTAGCCCCTGTAAAATCCACAGCGTACCAGTCCTATAGAAAGAAATTCTGTGAACATTTCATATGATTTCAAAAATGAAGCTTTTTCCTTTAAGGACTCATGGGACAATAGCATATTTAAAACTACATTTTAAATATTTAAAAATCTGTTAAAAGAAAAATAAATTTAAAAAAAATTCCCAGTAAGCACATTATACAGCAATAACCTACACCGTACAAAAGGAGAAAACAGCTTTAAATAATAGAAAAAAAATGAGTAGAGGATTCTTAAAGTGAAGTGAAATTGTATATTAATTTTAATTCAATTAATTTCAATTCAATAAATATTCATTAAGTTTCTATCACATGCAAGAATTCTGCATTGTGTTTGCATATTAAAATTTACCCGGATTCATACAAATACACACATACATATAAACCTACACACACACACACACACACACACACAAATACACAAGAGATGAAACTTAAATGCCTTCACCACTAATAATGTGCCAGTAACAGTCAGCTCACTCAAACAATATTTCAAATGAAGCACTTTTTAAAGCTGGCGGTCGCTGAGAATGGCCAGGCAACATCCAGTCAGATAGTGTACTTCCATAACCAACCTAATTGAATTACACCTGTCTTTAACCCATTTCTTCTTCTTCTCCTGACCATCTTAATGTATTTTTTTTAATTATTCCTAAAATGAACAAGTTAAGAACAATAAATGTGGGCCAGTGGAGAACTCACAGACACCATTTCTTAGCCAATGTTAATTCTTTTTGCTGCCGAAATTTTTAATAAAGAAAGTGCCATTTAGAGATACATAAAGATCTGTACATATCCTATGACTGGATGTCCTATAGACATCTGGAATTTAACATGTCTAAAAGTAAAATCATATTTTGCCCCAAACCCTCCCACAGAACCCAGATATCATCCTTGACTTTACATTCTCTCATTACCTATATCCAGTCTGTCACTAGGGTCTTTGTAAAATCTCCTGATTATGCATTCTTCTTTTTTTTCCTAACACAACCACAATCCTGGTACAAACCCTCATCACCTCATGCCTTGACTATTGTAAGAGCCTAGAGTTCATCTTGACCTCAGCTGTTAAAAGTGATTGTCCTAAAGCAGAAGTCTAACCATGTTACTACCTCCCCACCTCCTCCTCACGTATACTTATGCACTCAATAAATTTCAGTAAACTCCATGGGTTCCCTGTCACCTCCAGGGTTAAATATGAAATTGTCTGTTTGGTGTTCAGTCTTTCCTAATATGTTCCCAACCTCTTTCTAGTCTTCTTCTTATTTGAATTAAATTGAATCAAGGATGAGCATTTAGGGTTTCAGTCATTAGTGGTTTGGGAGGTTTGGAAACTAGCTAGATATTAGAATGCTTCTCTGAACTTGGCCTCTTTTGGTGTGTTAGAAAGCATTACAGAAGAGAAATGGGGAGTAACAGGTAGTGGGGGCCTAAGAATCCAATGATTCTTTCTTAGGAATCTCCTAAATTCCAGTTTAAGATCTATTTAAATTTAAGAACATTTAAATGAGTATGGATATTGTTTCAAGCACATAATACTTACATTCACACATTCACACTCACATACACATAATACTTAATATCCACATATGGAAAACATGCATTCCATATCCATATATTAACAGAGCAATGGAACATTTTTAAACCTAGTGTCAAGCCTAGCCTTGAAATAGCTAGGTGGTCTGGTGGCAGAGTACTAAATCTAGAATCAAGGTGACCTTAGTTTAAATCTGGCATCAGACACTTACTAGCTATGTGATTCTGGGTAAGTCACCTAATCCTGTTTGCCAATTCCTCATGTGTGAAATGAACTGGTGAAGGAAGTGGCACATCACTTCAGTATCTTTGCCAAGAAAACCCCAAAGAAGATCATGGAGAGTTAGAAACAACTGAAAAATTACTTAACAACAACAGGAGGAGGTAGGAAATATTGATTCTTGGAGATGATATTGTTTTGCCCTCCCTCATCACACAAACCCCGCCATATGTGATTTTTCAACATTTAAAGGGATTTGTGATGTTCACTTGTACAGGAGGCTTTTGGATATACTTGGTTCAGTTAGCAGGGATACTATTTGATTTGCTGTGGTTGCATTCCCCAACTACAAGGAGGTAACATGCCTGTTTACATAACTTTTTAAAACAGTAGCTCTGCCAGTCAGTGATGGGCCATAGCTTTTAATATACAAGTGGGGACTTGCTGCTGAAGAATCGCAAATACAACCTGAAGCACGCTTTGGAGCCAGTCAGTCCCACTTGTACTCTGTTCCTTTGATTGAGATTTACTCTGACGAGGATAACATCCTTGTCTTTCTAAATTCGGGTTTCTATAGGAAGGCTTTTGTTTTGGAGAGAAAATACCCCTCCCCCAATTCTGTTAACACAGTCAACTGCCATTTTCATTATAGTGCTGTTATAAAGGGGGATTATATTATAGGAAACTATACTTCATGGAAGAGAAACATAAGGTTCTCATGCCATAAAATGAACATTTTCAACACTAGGATAACAAATATGGAGTTTATCTTTCATTTGATAACTAGCCTTTGTGATTCCTCTTTGGCACCAAAGATATCATTTAAATTGGCAGTTGTAAGACAATAACAACCACTTGGCAGCAGGGATCGGTAGGACATATTTTCACCCATAAAGGTAACCTCTTTTTTTTTTTTTACAATGAAATTTATAACCCATGACTTATGGTTTATTGGAAAATATTGTCTGTGTTCAGCTCTCATAGCATAGACACCAGTTATAATTGTCTGAGGGTAGTGGTGGGAGGAGAGGGGGGTATTCCCTACTAAAATGTTCTTGAATTAAGTCTCTCTGTGTTCCTTCTGACATGATTATAGAATGTATTTGATTGCCTGAGGTCCTACGCCAGCAATGTTCCTATTATTTTCCACAAGTTCCAACAGTGTTCTTGATTTCAATTAGGTCAGACACCCTGTCAGAGCCCAATCTTGACACATCAATGACAACACATATCAGAGCAGTCAAAAGTTTACAACATGTAATAAAAGCCGAACTAAAAGTCAAGCACATCATCCTCTTGTGGCCCGAGTGGGACTTTAGGCAACTGGTGATTTGTAGGCTCCATTACATCCCAAATGTTCAATGTATCTAGCCCTTGGCAGGGTGTCAAGGACAAGGAATCATCAGTCTTCAGAGATCACTTTTGAAATGTTCTGCTCCGTGTTTCCTTTAGGTGACTCATTCCTTCCACATTGTCAAGATTTGCCGATGAAGGCTGACTGCTTTCAATAGCCTGTGACAGGTGCAGTATCTTCCCCCACTACCTCCACAGAGAAAATTATATTGTACAATCGGCTTCCACAAATCAGGTTGTGAATGATAAGTCCCCTCCTTGCAGTCATCTTTGTGAATTTCTCTCTCCATTTCTGGAAGGAGTTTCAAATGTTTTGAAAAGATCTTTGACCTAGGAGGAGCATTATCACTCAGAGAAGGAAGGAGATTTTTAACCTGATTTCAGAATCCTAATATATCTAATGGCTGTCTCATGTCTGACAATGGCATTGGAGTCTCACAGTGAATCTGTGCATTTAAAGCAGGCCAGTCTTATCTCAGGAGCCTGAAAATGATGTGGAAATCAATGGGGCTAATGCAGGGCAATGCTCACACTGCAATAGCTATTAAGCAGGCATCCCTGTCTTGATATGGCTTTTAATCCTTTTTGTAAATAATATATGTTGCATAATATAGCACTAATAACAAATGAGGGTTAAAGGCCTTTACTCAAGACAGCTTATTGCCATCAATTAGGACTTTGGGAATGAATAACATGAGGACAGGGACCACACATGCCATGTACAACTTTACATTCAACCCAATGTCTAGGACTAGGCCTTGACCTTATGTTCACTCAATTAAAGAAAAAAAAAAGAAGAACTGTTGAGTGAATGAATGAATGAATACAAATGCAGAGATGGCAGACCTTTTGAAATGCAGGAATTTTAATGTCTTCATTATTTTTTTTTAATTTCAAAGGCAATATCAGTATTAGAGCAATTCATCAGATGTTTATCACCACCCCCCCCCCCATACTCTCAAAGATCAATTTCAGCAATACATTTACTTATGGCCAGTAGGTCTTTTTACCTACTGACAAAGAAAAAAATAAACCTCCTTTAATTTCATCTTTTTGTTACACAGTGTGGTGTGATGAAAAGAACATTGTCTTTAAAACTAGATCTGGATTAAAATGTTCATTCTTTTGTGTTTTATGCCTGTGTGATCTTGTTATTGAGTAGTTTGAACTGAGTCTAATTCTCCATGACACAATTTGACATTTTCGTTGCACAGATGCTATAATGGTTTGTTATTTTCTTCTCCAGCTCATTTTATAGATGAGGAAACTGAGGCAATGACTTGCCCAGGATCACATAGCTAGTAAGTATCTGAGGCCAGATTTGAACTCAGGTACTTCTAACTCCAGGACCAGTGTTCTATTCAGTGTACCACTTTGCCTTCCATTGGGCATATTTTATGTTTATGGGCACAGGTTTTTTTAATTGTTACTAAAATATGGAGGTTGTACTTTATTATCTCAATAGTCACCTGTAGCTCTAAATACTCTTTTATGATTTTAGTAGAGATCTGAATTATTCAAAGGGATGGCCATCTGCTCTATGAATTATATAGGCATCTGCTTTACCATTTTCCCATATCTTACACAGTTTTATTCATTATACTCCTCATCAAAATAATAATATTTGAAATTTATAAGGTGCTTTAAAATTTACAAATCATGTTTCATGCATTACTAAATTTGAGTCTCATAACATTCTAATAATAATTATTGCTATCATTTATGTAGCACTGTAAGTTTTACAGAGTTATATATGTATATATAATTTTATTTCTTCCTTGCAAAGCATTGCAAGGTAGGTGCTATTATCATCTCCATTTTATATATAAAGGAATTGAAAGTTAGGTAATTAGGAATTGAAAGAGAGGCAAAATGACTTGTTCAGGAGAATACTCCCAGTAAATAACTGAGGAAGAATTTGAATTTAAATATTCCTAACTTGAGACAGAGTGCTCTATCCACCATGCTGCCTCACTGCCTCTAATGTGATAACAAGGTCAATGTAGTCATTGTAGACATTATTATCCCCATGTTGCCTATGAGAAAACAGAGTCTCAGAGAAGTTGAGTGATTGACTCAAATGATTTGCTCATGATCACCTGAAAAGAGCAGGCTTTTAACCTAGGCCTTCTTGACTGTAAGTCAACACTCTACCAGCTCTGCCACAGGTCAGTGACTATGAAAAGGAAAGAGGAAAAGAAGGTAGAATATTAATGAGGCAAATTTCCTACACTAAACAAAATATATGAAAAGAAATTGTAATGGAGGAGGCAGGTACCAGCGGTATAAACTGAATGATATATTTCTCTTTCGGTTCAGAAAATTCTTGGTTTTGTTTCACTGCTATTGTTTAATATACAGAAAGATTTAGTTAGTTTGAATTGTTCTACAAGGCTTCTTTTATGTAACATTGGAGACAGAATTTGAAGTTTTAAATGTCAATCAAATGTTTATATTTAATCTAGGAGTAATAGCAAGCCACTAGAGATTTTGAGTAAGGGAGTGATGAGGTTAGATCTATACTTTTGAAAAAGCACTGTAAAGGTAATGTGGAAAATGGATTTCCGTTGGGAAATACTTGAGGGGAATTGACCAATTAGGAAATTATTGCAATGATCCAGATGAGAGGTAATAAGGGTTTGAATTAGGCTCGTGGCCATGTTAGTAGCATGAAAGGATCAGATATGAGAGATGTGTGCAGGCACAATTGACAAGACTTGGCAACTGATTTGTTATATGGAATGAGGGAAAATAAAAAGTCAACTATGATTCAAATTCCATTGCTATGTGGCCAGAAGGATAGTACTGTTCTCAGCAAAAACACATTTCAGAGAAGAGGTAGGATTTGGAGGCATGTTCATTTCTTCACCATTAGATATAATATTTAAACATATCTCAAATATCACTCAAAAGCAAAGCATATGAAATATTAAGAAATTGCAACCAATAACCTAAAATATATTTTAGATCCTGAGAGGTAGCACATTTTGGTGGAAAGAGGATTAAAACTGGAATAAGAAGACCAGATTCTCTAGTCCTGGCTCATAAACTACTAGCTTTGTCTTCTTGGTAAATTCATTGCCTCAGCTTCATCATTGGCAAGATTTACATTGTTGTCATACGGGCTTGAATGTGGAAATAACATTGTAAAAATGTAAAGTACTACATAAAGGCAAAAGTATATAAATGACTTTAGGAAAGTATTTCCAAGTTAATATAAATTACAAAGAAAAAATATATTTGCTATGATGGAATATAAGAAGAATTAAAAGAAAAGGTTTAGTGGACAGAGTACTAGATTTGGAGATGTTTCAGATAAGAATTGGAATTCTACTATCTATCTATCTACTCTATCTATCTATATATATCAAGTATATATGTATATATCAAACATATATATCAAATATACATGTATGTGTGTATCTACCTATCTATATCTATCTATACATATATACATATGCACACATATCTTTCTATTTATCTCAGAGGTTCTCAATCTGTGGGTCGCAACCCCTGACCCTTTCACAGGGATCACAGGGGTCACCTAAGACCATCAGAAAACACATATTTCTGATGGTCTTAGGAACTGAGACACTGCTCCTCTATCTCTCCAGACGGGTTCGCCCACATGCAGATACACCCACATGTGAGTATTAAAGGGTCGTGGCATTAGGAAGGTTGAGAACCACTGATCTATCTAATCTATCAACACTGGCCTTCTTGCTGTACTTCACAGGAGACACTTCATCTCTGACTGAATGATTGCCCTCTTTATTTCCGACTTTAATTTCCCTCACTTTTTTCTAGTCTCAAGTAAAGTCTTAACTTCTGCCAGCAGCCTTTCCATTTCCTTAATCTTAGTATATTCCCTCTGAGAATACATTGAATTTAATTTGTGTGTACTTTTTTGTGCATGGTTCATATGCTTGCTCTTTTATTATATTGTGAACTCCCTGAGAGCAGGGAGTGTCTTTCTGCTTGCTTTGCATTTCATTGTATCCCTAGCACTTAGCACAGTACCAGACATTCTGCAGATATTTAACAAATGCTGGTATACTGACTGATCTTCTACAAAATGAAAGTCTTGAAATAAATATTCTAAGTCCCTTCCAGTTTTTTTAAAATTTTGATTTTATTTTGCAACATTCATTTCCACAAAAATTAGTTTTTTCTCCCTGTCTTTCCCCTACCCTTTCAGTTTTAAATGATATAAAATGAGGTACAAAATTCAATTTAGAACAGCAAATTGAGGGAACTAGGTGCCACATTGGATAGAGTGCTGGTCTTGGAGTCAAGTTGCACCTCAGTTTAAATCTGGCCTCAGACACTTGACATTTACTAGCTGTGTGACACTGGGCAAGTCACTGAACCCCAGTTGCCTTGGGGCAGTAGGAAGCACATCCCCTGCACTAAGATTTGTGGTGTTTTATGGCATTTCCCCCCAGTAACTGGAAAGTCTCCCCTTGTTCCTTTCCATTCTGAAATTGTTTTAACTTTTGGAATTTTGCCAGGAATTGTAGGTAGGGGAGAAATAGCAAATAAATAGCAAGAATGTAAAGATTAGTGAGAGAACAGTGATGATCTACCGAAGAAAATGGCATAGAATGGAGTCAAGAGTGCATGTAGAAGAGATAACCTCTACAAGGAGAAGGTTTATCTCTTCTTATAAAATGGGGTAAAGAAAATATTTGAGTGGTGTGAGATGAAGAGGGGAGAAGAGTGAACTCTTAGTGAATTGCCTCAATAGTTAGAGGGATTTATGATGCAGTGATAAATTTATGAAGCAGTATTCTGATAAAGTTTGGGGAAGGGTTACTTTGAGAGGTTTAGGAAGAGATGAAAAGTCTTAGAAAAGCTGTTGCAATGACTGTGCCAATTAATCATTTAGGGAGATACAAAACTGTTGAATCATGACACTCTATCTCAAGTTAGGAATATTTAAATTCAAATTCTTCCTCAGTCATTTTCTGACAATATTCTCCTGAACAAGCCATTTTGCCTCTCTAACTTTCAGTTCCTTTATCTATAAAATGGAGTGTCCAGCTCAGATTAAGTAATGTAAATGTATAGTGGACCCAGTCAGCAAAACTTCACAATTTTCTTCCTCTCCATCCAATGGCTTGAAGAGAAAAGAAAACAGATGATAGTGGGATAAATCCAAGTTTGGGCTTATCAAGCCATTATCAGAGACAGAATAAGGGGACAAAGTATTAAAGAGTAGCATATAGTGTAAAGTGAACTAGTTCACAAAGGTGTTAAGGTAGGGATGGCAGGAGAGTTTGGCTAATGCAAGAGTGATAGCCTGGGAAAGAATTGAGGGTTGGGTCAATTGGAGGTTATGGTGAAGATGAAGATGAAGAACAAGGTTAGAAGTCATCAGGCTGTGGGAAAGATGGAGTGATAAAAATATCATTAGAAAAAGGAATGTCAGAATTCATAAACATGGAAGTAGAATACTTGTGGGTGCTTGTAAGATCAAGAATATATTGATATGCCCTAATTGGATAGTTCTCAAAAAGTAGGAATTTTGTATTTTATTGAACCTAGGACTGACATCCACAAACCTTTTATTCATGTCCTGAACCATAGCACTATGTTCATTAGGATTAGTGGGTCAGGTGCTGAAGGTCTGATAGCATCCCCTATGTAAATTGAGAGAACTGCCTACTACTAGTCTGATCTGATTTGTGAGGTACCAGAGGAAGCAAAGAATTGCTCAGTGATTCAAAGATAGACTTATTGGTGGCACATTGACACTTCCCATATCCAGCAGTTAGTATCTGGGGCAGTGAGTTTTACAAGAAAACAGAGCAAATCATGAAACTGAAGAAAGTAGTGATATGGTGTATCAGCAAGCACTCTAGCATACCCAGGATGGCTGCTAGCACAGGTCCTTTGATCTGCTTTTCTACAGGAAAGCAACTCAAGAAGTGTTAATAATCTTATTTAATCAATCAAACACGTATCATTTACCTAGTTCAGGGGAAAAAGTCAGCATCCTGAACTTCAGAGAATACAAACAGACGTTACAAACAGACAAAAATACAGACAGAGAAAATAACACATTTCAACAGACAGGGCTTCTAGCTGTTAGTCACCAGAGAGAGAAGCACCAACATATGGATTTTTAAAGCTGGGGACTCAATTACTACCCAGAGTCACATCTGGCCAAATCACACAACTCTTTTCCAGAGTGAGCCCCAAAGCAAAACCTCACATCTATATAACCTTCTCCAGGGTCACAGAACATCACAACCCTTGCGACCCACTTGACTACAAAGTAACAAAAGTTGTGCCTCCCTCAAAGCAAGCTTCTCCTGTGGCATTTCCTCCACCCTTCAGTAAACTCTTCCTACCACAGACTCCATGTGATGCCATTCATCCTATTAGGAGGCAGAGTTTATTTTCAATTCAGGAAAGGGCCTCAAGTTCAATTTAGGTTTATTAAGGGGCATTCCTATATGGAATGGCAATTTGTCCAGGCATAGACCAAGATTAGAGAGTGTATAAGTGTCCTTGGGGTCAGAGATGTGAGCTCTCAACAGCAAAGAGACTGAATTGGGGGAAGAGATGGGAACAATGGATTTACTATATATATAAGAGTCAAATCCTATGCAGTCAATAGGCTAGGGTTGGTGTCCTAGTGACTGATTCCTGGGTTGATTGGGCCAGGTATTGCTGAAGGAAGGGCACCTGAGGTTAGGGAAGGAACACTCTTTTATTCCTGTTTTTCTGACTGGCTCTCAGGTGGTGGACTTTTTTGCCTTGTGGGGTATGTGGGTGACTTATTACAGCTTCTGAGAACGTAGTAATTTAAGTAGCATGTGCTCCACTGGCTGCAAGAATAGGCAATCCATGGACTAAATGAATCAGAAGGACAAGGTTCTAAGGATCATGCATGTCTCTCAGGGTCCACATTATTAAAGGTATGCTACTGTCAAAAGATCACATAAACATTCTATGTACTATATGATTCGAGTGGCTGAGGTGGAATGAAGTCCATCAGTGCTCATGTGAAATGAGTAAATTGGGGAACTTGAAAATTAGGGTTTTTGAGGAAGTATCTATGTATTTTGAAGTCCTATAGTCTAAAGGAAGGAGTTCAGGTGAAGGGAAGTGAGAAGAAAACATAAGCCACATACAGATCTCATTGAAAAAAGACGGAGGTATCCTGGGGGGTCAGTTGTTAACAACTATTAAAATCTTGTTTGGGCACTATTTTTCTGACTTTGGATTTAGCTATTTTCATTTCAAAACTGGGTAACCAAAATATATGTGTTCTTTTTTTGTTGCTTTCTGTTTTCTTATTGCACCTACCAATGTGAGGAAGAACACAAGGCTTTATTCAGATAGCATTAAAAATTGGAATCACCATTTTGAAGTGTCTTAAGGAGGCCCATTTTTGCAAAGATCTTGTCTAAGAAATTAGAATTCAGTTTTTCCCACTGTGAAGACCTCCCTGCGCTAACATGCCTCTCCCGGAAGACCTCCTGCACTCCTTTCCCGAGGAGAAGCCGAAACACAAGAAGAAGTACCTGGTGCAGAGTCTGAACTCGTATTTCATTGATGTGAAGTGCCTTGGGTGCCATAAAATCACCACTGTCTTTGGCCATGCACAAACAGTGGTTCTCTGCATGGGATGCTCCACTGTACTCTGTCAGCCTATCGAAGGCAAGGAGAGACTTAAAGAAGGATGTTCCTTCCGAGGGAAGCAGCCCTAATGACTGAATCAAGATGAGTGAGGAATTGTAAAGAATAAAACAAATTTGATACAAAAAAAAAATTAGAATTCATTTTTTGTTAAAATTAAAGCATGTGTTTTGAAAACATGGTTCCTACCTAGAGGGAATTAATCCAAAACATATAATAGAAATTATTGCCTTAATTCTGATTCCTGTAAATTTTCTATCAAATTTTAATTTGTGAAGACATTAGAGGAAAGCCTATTGTAGTTGACAGAGTACTAGATTCATATTCAAAGGATTTATATTTGAATCTCAGCTCTGCAATTGATCACTTTTATGACTCCAGGAAAATCATCTCTCCTCTCTACCTCCTGTATAAATTAGGGGGTAAAACCCAATAACCTAAAATGACTTTTCTAGATAATTCTAAATCCTAGAATCCAGAGAAAAACCTCCCTTGCTGCACTTTTTATTAGGGTCAGAAATATAGAAATGAAAATAATATGAATTTTGACATCTGTCTTAGATTGATCTAGGTTAAGGATGGGGAGGAGTTAGAAATGGAAGACAATTTTGTATAATTCCTTAATTTCCATTGAGCTGAATATATTAGAGAATAGCAAGATAAAGCAAATAATCTAGCTTTCTATTGGTGTTAATTTCACAATTAACTTTTGTGAACCCCTAGCTTTATTTTTCATTGAGGAAACTGAGGCAGCATAGTAAAGCTATATCCAATTGGAAAACTTTTTGATGCTGACTGTGAATCCTAAGAAGATGTCAAAATTACAAAGCTAAAGGGAGTCCTTTAACATTTCTATCATGTCTTTATGAGACATTGCAGCTCCAAATACTCTTACCAAAATTCCTCAGTTAAAATTATACCTTGAAACAATTTATTTGGATATGAATATATATTATATATATACATATATATATAATTATCTAGGAATAAATGTTATATAATACTCTAATCATGGAATTGTTGAGAGTTCAGATTGAGCATCTCCTAGACATATGTTAAAATGGGGTTATTTTTTATTTCTCTCTCTATATATATTTATATTCTTCTATATATATTTATATTCCATAAAATTTGTCACAATTGGAAAAAACAACCACACCTTTCTGACCAAAAATTATAGTCCTCAAAGCTAATTGACAGAAACTATTCTGCTAATTAAGATTTTGGGCAGATCTGAGAGGGTATATATATGTGTGTATATGTATATAAATATATATATATATATATATATACACATATATATATATATATATATATACCATGTACTGGATGTATGAAAATACAAATATTTTGACAGAAAAAAACAATCTGAAAGAAAACAAACACATCATATTCTCTCCTGCCATCTCATTACATCAACAGTTAGATTAGAAAATGAGATATATATACCCTCAGAATCATCTATGAATCTGAACCATTCCTAAAATATGACAAGCTTATTTTCATAAATATCCAGCCTTAGCAAAGTAGAAATGTGTATATTGTGCTTTAAAGAACATTATTATAAAAGACTTTGAAGGCTGAAACCTTGGGGATGAACATAACATTCAGACAAAATTTTAAAATACAACTTTAATATGAAACCAATCTCAAATCAAAGTTTGCTTAATTATACTTTCAGGTATTAGAAAAAAAAATAGTTGAGCTTTAAGAAACATTGTGATTACATGAGAAATTTCTTATCTAGAGCAAGTCCTTAATTAACACAATTCCATGGTAGAATGGCAGGAAGGAGGATCCAAGAGGCCTTACAATAGAACCATTAGGCTCAAAGAAGTCAGTTACACATTTCTAGAAGGCTGTTTAAAGTCAACAGCGAACTTTCAAAAAGCAATGTTCCCTTTGAGATGTAAGAGAACAAGTAGAACAAGAACACTGTAAGTTTCGAGTTCATTTCCATTATCTGGTCTTCATCTATTATCCAGACCTTTACTACTCTGATACTACTTGAACAATAACAGTAAGGATAAAATTTCTCCACTGTATTCATTCTCTAGTAAATTTGCATATATATAGCTAGAATTTCTTTAGAACAGAGCCACCAGGGCTAAATTATTTTAATGCCTCTGAGAATCGAAAGTAGATATCAGTATACCTTATATGCATTTATTTTTCTGTGTTTCAAATCTCTCCTTCCACCGTATATTTTATATGTGATTCAATTCTCTAAGATTATAAATTGCAAAGAAGATACTGTTCTTATTAGATAGTATTGGATTACTTACTTGAGAATTCCCAATGAAATGGTATGTCCAGTCCCTAATCTTGTTTGTTTTAACATTTCCAGATTTCCCATTGTATACCTCCCTTTGGACTCTCCAAAGAAAGATCTTTTATAACATTTTAAAAAGGAGTGGATATTTTTAGCAAAACATATCTAACCAACATATCCAAAAAGTTTCATTATTATCTGTAGTGTCTCACTCTCAATTTTCCATCTCTGCAAGGAAGGAAAGAAGGAGCTTTCTCTTTCACATTCTTTTGGGACTACAAATAATCATTATAATTTCATAGTATTCAGTTTTATTTTTTAATAGTGTTGTACTTTCTTTTCATTTACTTTTTTGCATTCATTGTGCATACTTTTCCTGATTCTACTGAGTTCACTTTGCATAACTTCATCTAGGTCTTCTCATTTCTGTCTCCATTCAATGTATTTGTTTCTCGTATTACAAGAATATGCCACTACATGAAGGTATGGTAACTTATTTGGACTTCCCATAATTGATGGGAATCTATTTTGTTCCCAGTTTTTGATACCATAAAAGACCTGTTATGAATATTTGGGGGGATATTATTTTTGAAGTTTATAGATGGCACAGTGGATAGATTGCTAGGCCTGGAGCGAGGAAGAATCATTCCCTGACTTCAAATTTGACCTCAAACACTGGCTGTGTGACCTTAGACAAGTCATTTAACCCTTTTGCCTCAGTTTCCTCATCTATGAAGTGAATTGGAGAAGGAAATGATAAACCCCTCCAGTATCTGCCAAGAAAACTCCAGATGGGCTCACCAAAAGTCAGAGATGATTCAAATGATGAACGACAACTATCACTATCAGGAAAATCTCTGAACCAATAAGTATGAACATTTTAGTCACTTTCTTTGCATATTTTCATTTACTCTCTAGAATAGTTAGACCAATTCATTGCTCCACCAAAAGCTCATTAGTACACTTGTCCTTGAGCAACCTTTCCACCATTGATCATTCCTATGTATTTTCATTTTGACTAAATTGTTTTGTTGGAGGTGAAAGTACACTCTTATTTTAATTCACATTTCTCTTACTATGAGGAATTTGGAGCATTCTGTTACGTGGTCGTTACAAGTTTGCAACTCCTCTTTTAAAAATAATTTGTTTATATCATTTATCAATTTTTGGAGTGGAATGACTATTAGTTTTACATAATTGCATTAAGTGCTAAGATATCTTGAATTCCATATCCTTATCAGATATGCTTGAAACAATGTGCCACCCCCATGATCCCCAAGGAATCACTTTCCCTCTTATCCTACTTGAATGCAATTTTTTGTTGTTGGTGAAAAAAGTTTTTGAATTTTCTAAGAAAACACTGGGGATAGAAGGAAAGGTAAAATGCATTGTCTTCGCACTGAAGAAGAATATTTTCTAATGGAAGTAGATAAAGACAATAACAGCAGTAGCAGTAACATTTAATAATAACAATTATTATTATATTGTGCTTTAACATTTGAAATATAGCATATATACATACATATTCACATTATATATGTACATATACCTACATACATATATGTACATATCTATAGCTATATCTATCTATCTATATTCAAATGTGTTCTTCACGATAATCCTATGAGAGATGAGTTTTTATCCCCATTTTACAGACTAGGAAAATGAGTCTGGCAGGTTGAATGATATTCCCATGGTCACAGACCTACTATATGGCTGAGAAAGGATTTTAACTCCAGTTATCCTAACTCAAAGTCTAGCACTCTATCAATTATACTATCTTACCGCTAACATATAACTAAGGAGATACAACCCAGAGGCACAAACAATAAACGGAAGGAAATGTGAAGATAGTAGGGAAAGGAGAAGGAAAGAGAATAAGCTTTATATGATCCCTACTATGTGTCAAACATTGTACTGAGCACTTTATATAAATATTTATATAAATATTATATGATTCAATTCTCATAGTAACCCTGGGAGGCAAGTGTTGTTATATCTATTTTACAGTTGAAGAAACTGAGGCAAACAGAAGTTAAATAATTTACCCAGGGTCACACAGTAAGTATTGGGGCTGAATTTGAACACAGGTCTTTCTGATTCTGGGCTCAGTGATTTCCCAAAACCAGAAAGCCAAAGCCAACATAGTAGTTATGAAGTTGGCACATGTAGTTAAAGTAGTAAACACCCACATTCTCAAGTCTTCAAAACAGGACAGGCTACCTCAGGCAAAAGTCCTCCTCTCCTCACTCACAACAACTGCTCAGCATCCAGGCAGCTTGCTCCCAGCAGCTTTGGCCCCCCGCAGTTCCTGTCCCTGGCAGTCCTCAGCAGGAGTTCTTAGCAGAAATTCTGTCTGGCTCAAAAGAAAGGAGTTCCAGCTGCAACTGCAGCCACTGCCACCACTGCTGCTGCTGCTTCCAGTCTCCATGGCACAGACACTAGCTTGGTTCCGGCTTTCTCTTGCTCCACCCCTTCCTGCTATATCAGCAAGTTCAAGGGGCATGGAAGATCTTCAAATCCCAGTATCAATATAGGAAGCAAGATAAATTTATTTATTTATTTTTTTAACTTTTCTTTATTTTATTTTTATTTTTAGTTGACATCATTGATTTCCATGAGATTTTGATTTACAAATTTTCACCCCATCTTTCCCCTACCCACCACCCCAAAACAGTGATCCCACTGTATACTCCCTCCCCTAATCAACTCTCTCCTATATCCTCACCCCTCACCCCTCTGACTTTCCAGTGGGGCAAGATAGGTCTCCCTACTGCAATACTTGTATATTTCCCTCCTTACTATTCCACCCCCCACTTGTTATATTCTCTACTTTGCCCCTGTCCCCTTACAAAAGTGCGTGCTTCTAACAACCCTCCCCCCCCAACTAGCTCTCCCCTCCATACTCTCCCCTCTCATCTCCTTCTCCCTTACTGTCCTGTAGGCCAAGATACCCAATTTAGAGTGTATGTCATTCCTTCCCTAAGCCAACTTCAATGAGAGTAAGGTTGACCCATTCCCTTTCGCCTTCCTGTTCCCCTCCATTGTAACAATTATCCCTTGTCTCTTCTATATGAGAGGATTAACCCCATTCTGTCTCTCCCTGTCTCCTCTCATACTATTCATCTCCCACCTCTCAATTTCATCTTTTAAAATATTATCCCATCCTGTTCAATTGATCCTGAGCCCTCTGTCTATGTAAACATATATATATGCACTCACATATGTAATCATATGCATATATACTCTCCTATATAGACATATGTGTATGTACACACATACACACACATATATGTTATATATATATATACACATTATATTCCCTTCAACTATCCTCATACTGAGAAAAGTTTCATAAGTTATAATTACTGTTTTTCCATGTTGGCATGTAAATAGTTCAACTTTGATAAGTTCCATATGAATTCTTTTCCATGTTTACCTTCCCATGTTTCTTGTATTTGAATGTCAAATTTTCTATTCAGTTCTGGTTTTTTCATCAAGAATACTTGGAAGTCCTCCACCTCATTGAACAACAATTTTTTCCCCTGGAACATTATACTCAATTTTGCTGGGTAG
>CM053591.1:127174991-127209486 GCA_028646515.1 Pseudochirops corinnae
TTGGACTTCAAAATCAATGTAAACTAGTATATGGCAGCAGCCAAAAAATCAATGCTATTTTATTAGTCTATATTAGAGAAGTATAGTACCTAGAATGAGACATAGTGTGCTCTGTCCTGTTGAGATCACATATGACATGTTGTTTTCCATTGTGTGTGCCAAATTTGAGGAAGGATATTGAAAATCTGCTACAAGGACAGAAATGGGCAAGCACAAGATAATGATTGAAATGGAGATCAAGTCATATAAAGTTCAGCTGAAGGAACTAAGAGTATTTAGATCACAAATGGAAAAAACTTATAGAGTAATAATAGCTAACCTTATATAATACTTTAAATTTTACAAAGGATTTTCCAAATGTTATCCTGTTTGATCCCCCATATCAACCCTGGAACCTAGGTTCTATTACCATCCCTGTGTTACAGATAAGAAAACTGAGGCAGACAGCATTGAAGTGATATGCCCAGAGTCACATAGCTAGTATGTGCCTAAGGCAGATGTTGAACGTGCTTCTTCCTGACTCCAAATCCAGTTATGTATCTATCAAATGACCTGGCTTCTACAACTGAGACACTGTTCTAAACAGGGCCTGAATTAAGCCAGTTCCCTGGTATTTTCAGTATATAGTCTCACAAAGTTTGTGTGAGAGTATACATGATGACTTCTGTTTCTATTATCTTCCTTTTAAAATAGTTTTCTATATAACTGTCAACATTTCCTTCTTTAAACTGAGGTCTGTTCGTGTCACTCTTCTACTCAAAAATCTTTAGTGGCATCCTACTGTCCCTAGGATAAAGTACAAACTCCTGAACCTGACATTGAGGTTCTGTCTCCATATAATATATATGTCTGTATACTATATTTTACTATAATCTGTCTCCAACCTTTATTTTTAGCCTTATTTCATAATCTCCCCTTTCACGTATTCTAATTTCCAACCAAACTGGACACAAATCTGCTATAATAATATTCCTCTCTTATAAGCCTCTGCATAAGGGTCTCTACCATTCACAGAATATGATTCTTCATAGTCTTCACCACTGAAATCCTTTATTTTCCCTTATAGCTCAGCTCAGGTGCCATTTCCTACATGTAGCCTTTCCTAATAATCAGGGAATCTTTTTTTTTCTTTTATTTTCCCCAGAGGCAAAGTCTAGTGTTTGTAGATGTGTATTGAATAATTAGCTTACATTTATTTTCATTTTGCTTATTATTTGAGCATGAACTATTTTTTCTATAGTGTGCATTTATTTTTTTTAAATTTTCTTGTTTGTTTTGAGACTAGGTATTCATATCTTCCCAGTCTGAAAGCTACTCATCATCTCAATCTCAATACTAATTTGCAG
Source organism: Pseudochirops corinnae (assembly GCA_028646515.1). Taxonomy (NCBI): domain Eukaryota; kingdom Metazoa; phylum Chordata; class Mammalia; order Diprotodontia; family Pseudocheiridae; genus Pseudochirops; species Pseudochirops corinnae. The sequence goes on from CM053591.1 coordinate 127,176,338, forward strand.
AGAAAATTTATCCTACTCCATTTTTCCAACATGGTTCAGTTTGACCCTCCTTAAAGGCAACCTGTTTACTCAATGGAACTAGATAGGTTTTTTTCCTTAATGCATCTCCAAACCTCAAGCAATCCATAAGCATCAGATTCTCCCAATAAAAATGATTATAGGTATATAAACCACCACACCAGGTTTCCCAATTCACTTAGTAGTAAAAATCTTGAAAGCATATACAAGAAGGATTCTTCACTTTTAAATGCATCAGTACAAGGTAGAAAGAGGGAGAAAGGCCTATATTTAAAAGATGGGATCAACAGAGAGAGACCTATTTGAAAGAATACTAGATTTGGAGTGTGAGAAAACCTGAGTTTGAGTGTTTGCTAAAACCTTTAAATCTGCGAAGATGTAAATTCTTTACCTACAAAATGGAAATAACTTTATTAGAGCTAACTATCTCAGAGGGGTTTTTTTGTGAGAAAAAGATTTTTATAAGCTTTCAATAACTCTTAAGTTTGAGTTATCTATTATTATTCTATACTCAAGTGCCCCAAATCAAGTAAAATATTTTACACACACAAACACATACACACACACACAGAGTTCAGGAAATGCTTATTCCTATATAGACTGATAGGTGTTTAAAACAATTTGAATGTTGAGGAATGATTTTTAATAACAGATATTGTACATCTACTATGAAAATGGGTAAAAATCCATTTCAGGGGTCTCTATAACATAAGGTAGCCTTGGCAATCTGCACAATTAGCCCCAGAAATGGTGCAGTCGGGGAAAAATGTTGGATTTTGAGTTGGAGGATAAGGGTTCAAGTATTGATTCTTCCAGGAATGACCTATTACCTTGAATATTTCATTCACCTCTCTGTTTCAGTTTTGTCACCTATAAAGTTGGAGAAATTAAACTAGATGACCCTTAAAAACTCTCCTACCTACAAATCTTTTTCTTTACTTTGTCTTTTTTCGGATATGCCCTAAGTTGACCGTGATTTGCAATGCTTGTCTACCTAAAACTGGCAATTGAGAATTGAAGTAAATAGAAGATCTATAATCACAAGGTATTAAATTCCCCATAGACAGTTTCCCGCTTTCAATTTTTTTTTTGTAGGTCAGCAGATGTAATATTTCTTTTTTTGCCCAGTTCTCCTGAATGCCATATCCATTTTCAAAATCCGATTAGTATGGTATAAGACTATAAAATCAAGAGACACAAGTACCTACTAAGGCATCTAATACAATGCAAAATTGCTCCCTCTAGCACCTTCCCAGATGCTTTGGTACTGCCTTGTTTTTTGACAAGTCAGCTTCTGTGCTCTTCCTCTTAGGGCTTGGGTAAGGAGCTGGGTGAATTGGAGTTTGCCTTTGCTCTGACTATTTTCTAGGAAATGCATGCTTTTAGGGCACTGTGAAATTAGCTTCACTTCATATCAGATTCAGCTTGTGAGGTTAGCTGCACCCAAGATTCTCTGCCTCTCTTTTTAAAGAGTACATTTTGAAAGTTGGATTTTGTCAACAAAGGGAAAAGAAGGAAAATGATGCTACATTCAAAATTGAACTTTTGTACCCAGAATGGATCATTGTTAAGGATCCAGCTTGCTGTTTTTAAATGCTGTCTTCCTTGCTCATTATAGGCAGCATGCCCACTAGATAGATAGCCTTAATAGCCTTAATTGACCTTGATTAATTTCACATGGTTAGAGACACAGATTTTTTTTTTTTTCTTTCTTTTTTTTAGTCAAAAAATAAGGTCTCAAGATGATTTAAAAATGGCTTTCTGTGAGTAATAGAGAAGGTAAGGTATGACATCAGTGAGAGGGACTAGTAGTTTGCCCTGATACCTAATGCACCATAAGCCTGCTTGAATAGGGAGATTGTAGGATCCTAGATCTGGAAGATTCTAGAACTGGAAGAGACCTTGGAGAAATCTTGTCCTCCACCCTCGTTTTGGAGATGAAGAAATTAACGGTCAGATTTTCAGTGACTTTCCAAGATCACACAGGCAGTACCCCCGGATTTAAACTCAGATCCACTGACTCCAGAGGCAGGCTTTCCACATTGGCTTATAATATAACTTTCTCCCACAATGAACATGTAAAATACATTCATCAGATTTCATCACCACTCCAGATCCAGTCCCAATCTGAGGAGTTGAAAATAACATGAAAAGAAAAACACAGAGGATCTGATCAATGCCTAGTAAACCTTTTTATTTCATACAGAGAAGTAGAAATATATTCATTTCCTTGTGCTGGTATCACAAGATTGCAGAAGATACTAATGATTTTGAGTAAACCATAAGTGTTCAGTAGAAGCTGGTGGGAATAGAGCTAAAAGAGTGACTTTACTAGTACTAATAATATAGGAAAAGATGGTATTCTTTTTTTCTGACTATAACATTTCAAAGATTGAGGAACATAGAGCTTCAGGAGTTTTCTAGAATCTCAAAGGTCTTCCTCCCTTTTTTGATTAATGTCTAGTTAGAGAAATATCTAGGTGTAATGGGGATCTGATATTTGTGTAGATGCTATCAGCTTGCTCAGTTTTTCTAACCTCTTCATAAGAGAGATGCTTGGGCTCTTGCTTCCAGGAGAATTGTAAGAGAAGTTCCTTGGAAAGATGGCAAAACATACATAGACTGCCTGTGACTAGTTGTTATTGATTAATAATGTGGTCAGTCTTTTTACATTGACTGAGGAGCTTGAAAGCTTGACATCTTCAAAAAGTCCGGAATCAGATTCAGCCTTTTCTATTATTTCTTTCATCTCTAAGGGAGTTCTGTGACTCTTCACTCACAGTATCTGTAGAAGATTTAGGCTTAATGCTGGCAGTCATGTGACATCTGATTATCAACTTGGTAGTAATGATGCTATGTCAGAATTAAGCTAATTTATGAATCTTTAATTTTCTTCCTCAGTGACCAAAGTGTGATAAAGGGGATAATAGACCTAAGTTCATGGGGAAACGTGTGTTTTTGTTTCTTGTCTTTGGAATAAACATCTCTTTGTAAAAGTTAATTTATGTTAATTATTACATGAAAATGACCTATCAATAATTGACCCTTAACAATAGGCGGATTATAACTGTCAGGGTATTGAACCAATAGAGATAAAGAAGAGAAAGCCAGTCAATTAGTTAAATGGCATTTATTAAGTACCTATAATGTGTCAGGCTCTGTGCTAAGTGCTTGGGATACAAAGAAAGGGGAGAAAACATCACTGCTCTAAAACTGTATTGTAGAATAATGGAGGACACAACATCCAAGCAACTATGTAGAAATAAGTTATATGCAGGATAAATTTGAAATAATAAGCAAAGAGAAGACACTAGTATCAAAAGATATACCCCAAACCTTCAGGGTTTTGCCATTGACTGTTGAGAAGGGGTCAGATCTTATTTGCTACATTTTGTTGTTCAGTCATTTGAATTGTGCCTGATATTTTGCCACCCCATTTGGGGTTTTCTTGGCAAAGATACTGAAGTGGTTTGCCATTTCCTTCTCCAATTCATTTTATAGATAAGGAAACTGAGGCAAACAGGGTTAAGTGACTTGCCCAGAGTCACAAGCTCCTAAGTGTCAGAGGCAGAATTTGAACTCAAGTTTTTCTGGCTCCAACCCTGGTACTCTATCTACCTAGCTATCCATTTACTACATAGGTCTCTGTATTTAGGATTCAAATTCCTATTGAAATTTAGGAAAGATATTATTTATTTCCAGCTCTTTTTTCATGTTTGATGTGTCCTTTAAAGTTTCTATGTTAGTACTAAAAATTCTCCATGCATTTGGTCGATCATTATGCTTGGTTTTGAGATAAATTTTACCAAAATAATCAATGTGTAATTTAGTCCAGTGCATTCCATTAATATAAAATCTTACCTTCAAGAATACATCTGTGGATGAAAGATATTCGTCAGCACCTACTAAAGCATATTGTAACCCAAAACTTGTTATGTTGAGCAAGCTAAAGATTCTTAAACAATCTTTTGACTTGTATAGTCAATTCAGCTACCTATCTCGCGGTGCTAAATTTCTTGAACAAAGTTGTTTTTTTTTTTTAATTCCAAATACATCCACTTTCTCAAAACTCTAATACAGAAATTATTGACTAATCACCAGTGAACTATACATTGCCAAAAAGAAACTCATTCACTCCTGTTCTTTATCCTCATCTTTGCTGACTATTCTACAGCACTCAATTTTGACCATATCTTCCTAGTGGATGCCTTCTCTTCTCTTTGCTTTAGAATCATTACACTTTTACAATTCACTTCCTAACCTTCTAAGTACCCCTCCAAGCTTTTATTACTGAATCTTTTCTCACTCCTCCCCTCATGAGTCATGAGTAAATATTCATGAAGATATATTACAGTCATATTTAGGATTTGAAGTAAGAGAATGATTTCATTAGGGGCAGCTAATTGGCATAGTGGCTAAAATGATGTGCCTGGAGTCTAGAAAACCTGAGTTTAAATCCAGCCTCAGAAGCTCAACAGCTGAGTGGCCCTGGGTAAGATACTTAACCCTGTTTACCTTAGTTTCTTCATCTGTAAAATGAGCTAAAGAGAAAGGAGAACAACTCCTGTCTTGTTGCCAAGAAAACCCCAAATGGGGTCACACAGAGTCAGACATGACTGAAATAACCAAACAATGACAACAATTGAGTTCAGAAATATATCTAGTTCTGTCTAACCCAAGTCTCTCCCCACTTCAATACAGCCTCCATTCTGCCACTAAAGTGATTTTCTTAAAAACACTAATCTGATTATATTTCTCCCTCCTATTCAATAAATTCCAGAGGCTTCCTATTTCCTCCAGGATAAAACACAAAATACTCTTGCATTCAAATCCCTTCCTAACCTAGATCACTCTGCCTTTCCAGTCTTCTTTAACCTCACTCCCCTGCACATACTCGATCTAGTGATATGTGCCTCCTGCCTATTGCTCAAAGAAGACACCTCTTGGCTGAAGGCATTTTCTTTGGTCTTCTTCCATACCTGAAATGCTATCCTTTCCTGGTTTACCTACTAACTTCCCTGATTTACTGACTTCTATAGAAAGTCTCCTACAACCCCTTTTAAATCATTTGACTTTTCTCTGTTAATTATTTCCTATTTGTCACATATATAATTTGACTTGTATATATTTGTTAGATTATAAACTCCTTGAGGGCAGTGACTGTCCTTCTTTTCATATCCCTAGCTCTTAGCACAGTGCCTGAAGCAAAATAAATGTCTATTGATAAATCTATTAAAAGGAAAAGGTGACATAATTTAGTCTGTCCAACACACAGAGTATGTGAAAGTTTATGCTAGGTAAAATCAGGCTAAAAAGTTAGGGTAGAGGCATACTGTCTGAGAGCTTGCTTTCTAAATTAAGAAATTTGTATACGTCAATAGGCAATAGCAAATCAGGGAATCACATAGTCAGAACTATGGATTTTGGCAACTATATGCAAGAAATGTTTTATTGAATTTGAATTGTATTATGAGTGGTTAGAAGGCAATGGCAATAGTACAGTCAAAGTGTTTTAAGGATCTGACCTAGGGTGCTAACAATAGGAATAGAGAAGAGGGGCCAAAATTGAGACATTATGCATATTGAATTTATAGGACTTGACTGGCAATTGACTACATTTTAAAATGAAGGAATGAGAAAAAGAAAGAATGGATGACTAGAAGAAAAATGTGACCATTGATAGAAGCACATATATTGAGAGATGTGAGGATAAGATAAAGATTTAAGTTTTAACTTTTTTTAGGAAACATAATATTAGTCATTACCTATTACATTTACATTGCAATTAAAAATAGTGGTGGTTTTGAAACAAACTGGAAAGACGCAGAAATTTCTCATTTTTACATAGATGCATATAAACAAGTAGAAATTAATATTCTATAAAGTAGGGAATAAAGGCATGCACATGAGTTTAGATATGAGACAAGGCTTTAAAGAAGATGTTCATATGAGTTTTGGTCAAGGGTCTCAGGAAAATAAGGAAAAGAAATTGGTTGCCTAGTGACAAAAAGAAAAAAAAGTTTGAAAGACGATTTAGCAAGAAAGGAAGAATAGATTTGTTTGCGTAATAGAAGTTCTATAGAATATTTTTTAAAAAGTATACTTTATGTCATATATAGAGAGACTCTCAACAAACATTTAAGTTATCAAGTCATTAAAAAATTAATAGTGTTGTGTTAGTATGACACAGCACAGTATAGATATCATTTAACATCTTTGGTAATGGTCTTGATAAACTAATTGAAATTTCTAATGATTTAGCATAATTTAACCAGGATACTTAATAACATCAACAAGTAAAACACAAACATTAGGTTAGATTACCATTTAGGTCATTTAGAGAAGATTTTTCCATGAGCTTACAATGGAAAAAGGACTAGATGAATTCATATGACTTTTTAATTTTAGGCCTGGCTAGTCTGGACCTGTGATATTATTAGAGTTATTATTAAGTACCAGTGAAGAAATTCCCTTCATGAAATGAAATAGTACATTATTCTGAAATTTATAACCTTAGAGCAGTGGTTCTCAACCTGTGGGTCGCGACCCCTTTGAGGTCGAATGACCCTTTCACAGCGGTCACAGGGGTTGCCTAAGATCATCAGAAAACACATATTTCCTATGGTCTTAGGAACCAAGACCCTGCTCCTCTATTGGTCTCCAGGTGGGTCAGCCCACATGCAGATATGCCCACATATGAGTGTTAAAGGGTCACGGCATTAGGAAGATTGAGAACCACTGCCTTAGAGAGAGATGGACTTTTCATATTGACTTAAAGATAATTAAGGGGAAAATGAACCTTTAGAGATCAGTATACAAATATTAAACATTACTATGTTTCATATACTTTGCTTGAGGATACCAAAAAACAAAAATAAGAAAAGTCGCTCCCTTCAAGGGACTCACATTCTAATGAAGGAGACAACGTGCAAACATGTATACATGTACAAGATACGAACAGTGTGACTGGGAGATAATCTCAGAGGGCAGATGCTAGCATTGAAATCTGCTTGCAGAAGGTGTGCTTAAAGCTGAGAAATAAAATAATATAACTATTCCAAGAGGTGAGCACAAGGAAAGAAATCATTCCAGATATGGGGAAAAGGCTGTGAAAATTCAAGCATTCAGAAGTTTGATTTATGAGAAACAACAAGGAGGCCATTATCATTGGATCATAGAGTACATTAATGAAATAGAGCAATGGTGATGGACTCAAACAGAAATGGGGGCGGCACTAAGCCATACAGATAGATTCCTGTGAGCTGTATGTATAATGATTTAGAAAACCACTTATTAATATTACCTACATTTAATTTTATTTTAATTCATTAAATACTTCACAAGTACATTTTAATCTGGTTCAGGTTTCATTTTGGCATGTTGTAGACCAAATACAGCTGGCTTGGTGTAGATTCATTCTGTTCTGAGAGTTGGAAAAGGTGAATGAACATGATAAAAAGGAATATACCAGTGTAGAAAGGAAGAAGAAGAAAGTAGAAATTGAAATATCTCCTACCTTGGCTTTATGAATAGAATATTAAAACAAAGAAGAAAGGGGAAACAGTCAATGAATTTTGCTATTTTTAATTGGAAATGTAGCAAGGAAAGTTGAACACACATCTAAATACAAAAGGTTTGGTGTGGAAAAATATAAAACTCAACAGAGGAAAATAATCAGTAATAGAGATGGGAACAGTATTAAGAGAAAACATTACATGGACACAGGGTAGCCACAAGCAAAACAAACTTTCTAAAGGGGGGGTGTGGTTTGGAGAAAAGGATAGGAGATCAGAGGAGGATGAGGTGAGAGAGGAGTGGAGGAAAGTGAAGTGGAGGGAAGAGAGAAAAGATTTGTTTGTTTGTTTTCTTTTTTTAATTAAGTAATGTGGAGTTAAATGAGGTTATAACTTTAAGCTTTAGTATCTTAAAACTCTACTAACTTTTGGGACAATATATACATTTTTTTTTAATGAGGAAATCTTATAAAATAGAGATTCGTGGTTTTATACAAAATATTCTTTTTCTCTTCTACTTTTCATATAGAAATGCTTCTTATCATTTTTAAGTTGAAAAGAAAAATCTAAACTTAAAGTATAACATAAAATTTGTTTTTCATGTCCCTCATCACCTTTACAAAGAGGATTATCAAGCATTTGTCTTAGATAGCTTAGTTATAGATATATTTGATGTAAGAATCTTAATAAGAAGACTGAAGTTGTTTCAAACTCTTATCCTCTTATCATTCTTATCCTCTCTATGATTTTACAAAAAATTAGAAATTTAGAGTTTCCAGGTCACCATTAAATTGAGCCCTGTGATTAGACTAAGAGAACAGATCTCCAACTAGATTGAAAAGAAGAGAAAACTTAGCCTCTGAGACTGAATGGAATGGGAATAATATATTTATCCCCAGTGCTTAGCACACTGCTTTGCACAGAGTAAGATCTTAATAAATGATTTTCAATTGATTTCATGCATACATCCATTCCTTCATATGGGTGATTGAAATATATTGCTTTCTGTTTTGAAAGATTATCCTAGTTTTACTGATAGGAACAACCTTCCCTTTTCCTTTGAACTTAAAAATAAGTAAAAATTGTATAGCCACCATCCTTTCCCTGAGAATCAAATAGCCATAAATAAGTGTCTATACTGGCTTATTTCAAATATATCAACATATATTTTATTCATTTGTAACCTTCTCTAAACTCCACCAAATCTTCACTGTCTACATCACCAATCTTAGTTTAAGTGTAGGAATGATCTAAAGGGTGATACCATAAGTATATTAGAAGACCAAGGAATAGTTTACCCATCAGATCTATGGAGAAGGGAGAATTTATAACCGAACAAGAGATAGAGAACACTATGAAATATAAAATGGATAATTTTGATTACATTGAATTAAAAAAACAAAGCCAACACAACCAAGATTACAAGGAAAGCAGAAAGAGTGGAAATATTTTAAATTTTTTTTGTCTTTTAGTTTACAAGATTCAGTTCCACAGATTCTTGATTTTCAAATGTTCTCCCCCTTCTTCTCCTCCCCTTCCCCATTGTGGCATGTAATCAAGTATAGAATCTGCAAATACTTTCACATTAGACATTAGTCAGGTCATAAGGATTGTAAGAGATGGAATGAACAATGGGAAAGAGGAAACAAAACCAAACAAGAAAAAGAATGAGAGTAGGTAGTTTGCTTCAATCTGCATTAAAACTCTCTTCTTTCTAGTTCTTTCTCTGAATGTAGAAATCTCTCTCCATCATGATTCTTTTGAAGTTGTCTTACAACCCTGCATTGCTGAGAAGAGTCCAGTCTATCAAAGATGGTCATCACACATATGTTGTGTCTGTAATTGTATACAAATTTCTTCTGGTTCTGCTCTTCTCACTCAGCATCAATTTTTATAAGCCTCTCCAGGTAAATATGAAGTCTGTCTGCTCCTCATTTCTTATATCACAATAGTATTCCATTACATTCATAAACCACAGCTTGTTTAGCCCTTCCCCAATTGATGGGCATCCCTTTAATTTCCAATTCTTTGCCACCACACAAAGAGCTGCTATAAATATTTTTGTACACATGGGTCTTCCTCCCACTTCTATGGATCTCTTTGGGATACAACCCTAGAAGTGGTATTGCTGGGTCATAGGATATGAAATTATTTGTAGCCCTTTGAGCATAGTTCCAGATTGCTCTCCAGAATGGTTGAATCAGTTCACAACTCCACCAGTGCTCTAATTTTTCCATATCCTCTCCAGTGTTTGTCATTTTCCTGTTTTGTCATCTTAGCCAATCTGACCAGTGAGATGTGGTACCTCAAAGTTGTTTTGATTTGCATTTCTCTAATCAATAATGATTTAGAGCATTTTTCATATGTTTATAGATATCTTTAATTTCCTCCTCTGAAAACTTTCTGTTCATATCATTTGACCATTTATCAACTGGGGAATGACTTGCATTCTTATAGATTTGACTCAATTCACTGTATATTTTAGAAATGAGGCCTTTATCAGAGACATCGGTTATAAAAAATCTTTTCCAATCTTCCAAGAGTAGAAATATTTTTACAGCAAGTATTTCTGATAAAGGCCTCATTTCTCAGTATATGGAAAACTGAGTCAAATTTATAAGAATAAAAGTTATTTCCCATATGATAAATAGTCAAAGGATATTAACAGGCAGTTAGTTTTCAGAGAAAGAAGTAAGAACTGTCTACAGTCATATGAAAAGATGTTCTAAATCACTATTGATGAGAGAAATTCAAATCAAAACTTCTCTGATATATCACCTCACACTTATTAGATTGGATAATATGACAGAAAAGGAAAATGATAAATTTTGGAAAAGATACAGGAAAATTGGGACACTACACTAATGCACTGTTAGTGGATCTGTGAAGTGATCTAACCATTCTGGAGAGCAATTTGGAACTATGCCCAAAGGGCAATCAAACCTTTGATCCAGCAATATGATCCCAAAGGGATCATAATAGTGGTGAAAAGACTTATATGTATGAAAATATTTATAGCAGTTCTTGCTACAAATGCCCGCTCTATGCCCATTAGTTGGAGGAATGGCTGAATAAGTTGTGGCATATGAAAGCAATGGAATATTATTGGAATGCTATAAGAAATGACGAGAAGGAGGATTTCAAAAAAAAAACAACCAACAACAATCTGATAAGACTTACATGAACTGATGCCGAGTAAATTGAGCAGAACCAGAACATTGTCCACAGTAACAGCAACATTGTGCAATGATCAACTATGATAGACTTAGTTATTCTCAACAGTACAATGATCTAAGACAATTCCAAAAGACTCGTGATGGAAAATGACATCCAAAGAAAGAACTATGGAGTGTGGATGTAGATCAAAGCATAGGATTTTCACCTTTTTGTTGTTGTTGTTATTTTTGTGTGGTTTTTGAGGCTTTTCTCTTTTGTTCTGTTTCTTCTGTCACATCATTGCTGGTGTGAAAATAAGTTTACATGATTGCACATGTATAACCTATATCAGATTGCTTGCTGTCTTGGAGAGGGTGGATGAGAGAGAGGGAAGAAAAGAGGGTGGAAAAATGAAACTCACAATCTTATAAAAATGGATGTTGAAAAATACTACTTATAAACAAACAAAGAAAAAAGTAGAAATAATCTTTCCAAGCTTCTAGCTGAAGAAATTGCTTCTTTTTAAAGATACCTGCCTCCTGAATCTGAGTAAAAAGCAGCTATCAAATGATACCTTCTAGGAATGTCACCGAAAGGAACAGTTGGATGTAAAGAGAGACTTTTAAAAATACTTATAGATCTGACTTTTACTTTCAAATTACTCATGACCTTTACTAATATGAATAAACCAATGTATTTTGTTTCTATGGATGAGGACTATTTCTATACACACAAAGTAAAAGGGATACTTATTTCCATCTTCATATTACAGTACTACTCTCCACAAATTTAAAACTCTAACTGAAATTGGCTACCTCAAGAACCTAAGACAATTACTATACTTCTGGTCAGGATAGGGGAACTAACTTACTGCTTTATTCCCTTTAGCACTTTCAGACTCTTTTTCTTTTTATGCTATCCCTCAGAAAACTCTCCTTCACTGAGGTTCATGCTATTCAATTCTATTATATATCTAAATCCTAGTGGCCATTATTTTTCCATCTTATGATATTTTCCTTTATTTCTCAGTGTTTAGTGCCCATCTCAGAATCTTTCTCTATCCCCCCAAATCCCACATTCATATAAGGGTCTTCAACCCTAATTTTTAAGTTCCTCAGGCTTCACAATTTCCCTGAACTTCCACTCTACTTTTGTCCACCACCATTGAAAAATAACCCTAAAATTCCTTTATCTGATCATATCCTTTTATCATTCCATCTTTCATTAGGTCTTGTGATCCCAAGTCATCATTTTATTTCCCATTCTGTTCTTCAGTCCCCTCTTTCTCCTCCCAGTTTTTTTCTACCATTAATCCACTTGTTGAACTCTCCTTCCTTCTCTATACTTAACTTCCTGATAAATCATTTTTTCCTTCCTTTCTCAAATCCCTTGCCATTTCCACCACTCCATCACTATTTGCCAGATCCCAACTTTGAATTACTCCTACCACCATACTACTGAATGCAGCTGGAAAATAGTACAGAACTTTGCTGATTAGCTCCATTACATATTTATGCTATATATCTCAACTATGCTTATACTCCAAAAAGGCAGTCCATTTACCCTTCCCTAATTAATGTGTTATCCTACTCACCACAATGATGATTCCAATCCCTATTATCTCTTCTCAAGCCTTACAACACACTTCCTAACACTACCTTTGCAATTTAGAACCTCCATATTTCATTTAAAAGTGACTTTATTCATTGATAGGTATCTTCTCGCCTCCTCTTCTCAAACAATTTATTTGATCAATAAATATCTATTAATCACTTACTATTTTCCAGGCACAGTGCTATGCACTGAAATGATAAAAAGATGCAAAAAACAGAGCTTCCACTCAAGGAACTGACAATCTAATAGAGAAGACAACCAGCAAACAAATGTGTACGAATAAGCTATATAGAATATAAATAGGAACTAAGAGAGGGAAGGCACTAGAAGAGAAAAGAGATGGAATGTCCTTTTCTTGGATCAGTCAGAAAGCCAGTGTCCTTGGATTGGAAAGTACATGGTCAGAAGTAAGGTGCAAGGAGACTGAAAAGGTAGAAAGAGACAAGCTAATTAAGGGTTTTGAATGGCACAAAGAGCTTCAGACCTTTTCCCTAGCTGTATCCTCCTTTACTCCTGTCTGGAGAAATAGCCATTGTCCTAGTCAGGCAAATCCTTCTGCCTAAACCCTTAAATGCATCTCCTTCCATGTTTCCAACAGATTTCTTCCACTATTAAATTCATCCTCTCTTAAATCTTCAATCTCTATACACTTGCTCTTTCTCTGATGTCTAAACACATGACCATCGGGCTATTAAAAAAAAGTACAGTGTCATTAACAATGCAATTGCATGGCATACTTTTAGAGTGAAAGAAAAGTTTTCACTTAAATGCCAAAGACTCATTTCTCATGTTTGATGGCATAGGCAGGATGATCCTGAGAATTGGCAAAAAAAAAAAAAAAAAGATTCTAAATTGTACAGGAATGAATCAAAGACTCATTGGGAATGCATTTGTCCAGCAAAGGGAAGGTGACGGGCCAGTAAAATAAAAGGAAGGAGTGGGTCCAGTAATATGACAATCAGATATAGACAAGACTTGTATAAAAACAATATAGATTTAGATCTAGAATGTACATCAAAGATCATCAGGTCTAATTGTTTCAAGTTTCAGATGAAGAAATTGAAGTCCAGGGAGGACAAGTGACTTACTCAATGTCATATAAGTGATAAGAGCTAGTATTCTAATCTATGTCTCATCAATTCAGATCTTGTTTTCTTTCTACTTTTGTGTGTCACACATAAGCAGTCTAGCCTTGTAAGTACCTTTATTCCTAAATTTGTTGAAGGGCATGGTACCTTCATGGGAATTGAAAAGAACTGTTATTAAATACTTAAAGTGGTTTCAGTGATTGAGTCTCTGGAATAATTTGCAAACTGGGTTTTTGTTGTCTGATGATACAAATTCCCCAGTATTCTTCAAATCCCTTGGTTCCAGGGATTCATTAAATTCTAATCGAATAAAAATGCCAGTTTAATATTCTATGTAGCCAGTATCTTTCTGGGTGACCATTCACTCCTGGACTTAGAAAGGGAGAATTTGGATATTGAGTTTATATCATCTGTTCTGACATAAGGGCATGGGTAAAGTATTGTTTATAACATAAAGGATTGCACACAAGCTCAGAAAACACACTCTCTGCCCCTGTCCTTTGCCCTATTTTATGACCTATAAAACCGTATTTCAGGACATTTTATCCTTCACTGCTCATTTCTATTTGTTTATTTGTTTATGTATCACACTATTCAGTAGCTGTAGTCAGACATGTCACATGCGTTTAAAATATGCACTCTGTAGATTGTTAGACAAAGTGAAAGCTTCCAAATATGAGAAAGAGGCTGCCAGCAGCAACAGTCTTGAGATCAGAGGGTGTGCTCATTATTCCTGAGCCTGGGGCATTTCAGGTTCCTTCCAGCAATTTGTTTTTTCCCCTTGTTTAAACATCATTGAACTTGCAAAATGTTTTGCTTCAAAACTTTATACCATTGCCAGTCACTTAATTTGTTATTTATGTTGGCTCTAAAAGGAATTTACTTCTCTTTTTAAGGCATGGCTCCAAAATTGAGGGGACCTTTTTGAATAAATACTCAAGATATTTTGAAACAAAATTGTGAAAATGGTTCAGAATTTGCTGCTCACTGACAGTATTACTGCAGTAAGAAGCTAAAGGAGATGTGCTATGAATTTCTATTTCAAGCATTCTCTTATTCTTTTTCATGCTATGTAACCAATATTCTTATATTATGAATTGGGGTATAGGAAAACAGCAGGTATTCAGTGGAGGCTAATTTACGCTAACAGTTTAGAGCAGGATGGTGAGGATGGCAGTGTGTCATAAAGTCTAGATACCTGATTTGACCTTTTTTCTCAACTCACATAGACTCCTTTTATTCTTGTATAGTAACAAACAGACGTGTTTGGAAATATGATCAACATTTGTTCACAATTTCTCAGTGGCAGAGTATGTAATTTTCTAGGTTGGAGGGGTGGAGAGAAAAGATCTATTATTTATTAGACTGTCATATTAATGATTTTCTGTTAGAAGTTGAGAAAAACTATGCGGAAAACTTAGTAGAAAAGCCTCCAAATTTTAAGTGTTATGGCCAATTCCGTGATATTGCACAGAATAAAAGAAATGATGTATGGAAAGAGCATTAGACTTGGAGATAGAGGTTTGGGTTCAACTTATGGCTTTCCCATTCACAACGTGGGTGAATATGGATACTGCTTCATTTCTCTAAGCTTTGTTTTACTCATTTTAAATGAAGACATACACATCTATAGATTGATCTATGAGATGGTGAATCGGGCAAGGTTTAGGTACTTTATAATCTGCCTTCCAATTCAGCTAAGTCTATGAAAAACAAAACAAAACAAAACACAATAACAACATGATTTCTACCCAATCACATCTGAAATATGAATTTTAGGCAATAATACTTTTGCTATAATGGGTACATTATAGCAATAATATAATGTGGACTATATAACAGGGTCTATTAGAACAATGCTTCTTACTTGCCAGTGTTGGTTACTAAGATGTTCTGATATTAAATTAATATTGACTTTCAGATTTATTGGCTTCATTATAACAGTCATTAGTGTAATATTGAAATTAAATGGAAAATATAAACTTGATTTAGGCAAGTAAGATGAATTATATGATTAATCAACTATTGCTTGGTTGTCACAAAACTAGAAAGCATGTTCTCATGTTGTCTTTTGACTTCTCCTAAGTTGCAAAAAACTGTATGAGAGATATAACATCTCAGTGAATCGTGTATATAGTTTTTCTACTCTATTGCAAGGATTAAAAAAAAATTAACTTTTTGTGGTAGTTTCCAAAAGAATTTACTAGAGCACAACTTTAAAAAAATAAAACTATTTTAGGCCCCAGCTGGTCTCCCCCCATGCAAAAAAAAAAAAAAGGTAGTAACAGAACTTTTGAATAGCTAGCTTGTGTTTCACTAGAAATAACCACTATAGACTGCTGTTCTAAATAGAGTTGCCGACACAAAGTATTTTATCAACACAAATTGTGAGAAGTGGTGTCTAGACAGAGTGGAGTTTAATAGTTAGCAACATTCAGCATTCTGTCACCAAATTGCTGCGTGTGCATCCTGCGCGTTATTGTAGCTCAAATTTCAGCCTCACCTCTGAGCAGTCCATAAACAACTGTTTTCAGGAGAGTCAAAAGATAAATATTCTTTGGTCAAGGCAATAGTAGCTGTAACACAAGCGATTCCACCACAAATATGTCCTTCCAAAGTTTACCTCCTTCCCTCTTGCCAAAATCTTTCAGCAAAGCTACGTGGATCCTTAATTCATTTCTAGTGTCTTATTTAACAATCAATAGCTATAGGAAAAGAAAGACCTTAACTAGTGACTCATCCATCAATTCTTCTTCATATTTCTATAGTTTTTTTTAACAAAATATTTAAATTAGACATAAGATTGTCACACAAAAATCTTATGTTCCAGCTTTATTGTTTCCATATCAATCCTTATTAGAGATTGAGTAGAATCTTGGATTTCACAAGAAAAAATATTATCAGATAAATTATGGATGACATTTCTTTCATACACTATGTGTTATACCTAGTGTAGAACAGAGAAAAATGTAGGAGGGCTTTAGTCTTTCACAAACACAGGTAAAAAGATCACCATCATAGCTGATAATATATCTATGAGTGAGACAATATACACAGAAATATACTGTATGCAATATATGTATACATATTATATACAATGTATATTATATGTTCATTCATAATGTACATTTATACATCGAATACATATGTACGTATATATACATATATATATATACTGAGACGGAAACACATGCATATTATATGTACAAATATATTAGTACAATAGTGAATCTCATTATTGCATTATCCTTAAAGCCCCTTTGTAGTGAAACTGACTTATAATGAGGTTTTTATATTTCAAGAACTACACTACCATGAAAAAATTCCAAAATGAAACTGATAAATGACCATTTCAAGTTTATGCAAAGATTTACATAGCAAAGTTCTAGTTTCTATCATATGGAATATATCTGTATGCATGTGTACACATGTGCATATTTGCGTGCATGTATAAATGATGCCTTAGGCAATGAAATATAATTTAACAGGTAATTTCTGCAGCATCCAGAGTTTATTCTATGTCTCAGAAAGGACTGTGGACTATTGGAAGGATACCTAAATTCTCCTCTTGAACTCGAAGCAACATGATTGATTTTGAATGTAATCTCTGCTACTTAATCTTGTCTGGTCTCAAGCATATTATTTAGTTTTTCTAGGCCTTAGTTTTATCATTTAAAAAATGAAGAGGTTGGATTCTGATGCCCCTTCCAATTCTACAACTATGACCATGACTAGAAATCTAAAATCAACCATTGATTTTTGCCAAATATGAACACTGAAATTGAGACAAGAGCTATAACTATAATTATTTCCTTTAAAAACTATACAGATTTGATGGGATTCAAATATTGGTTCATTGGGCCTCATATGATATACTGAAACTACTCTATATTACTACATTGTACTTGATAAGAAATATAAAAACACTGATTCCTAATATATGTGAACTATTAAATTAGTACCTACAAATTCAAAGTAGTCAGAATTCTAGTAATGAGTCAGATTTAACTTCATGCTACAGACCCTTTCCAGGTCTTCTTGCTCTAACACTCTAAAGTTAGATAGATAGATAGATAGATGATAGAGATATACATAACTTATGTATAGTATATGTATACATATATGTATATATTGCAAGGGTATATGAGATAATTTTAAATTTCTAAAGAATATGATTTAATGCATTTTTGTAACTGGCCAGGAGTGATTCTTTTTCATTTCTGGCCTGAAAAAGAGGGGTGAGGAGGGGAAAATTAAATGACATCTGTGAAAAATGGTAGAGCTGTATTAAGGATGTCAGTCTACAAAAGCAAAGAATTTGGGACACTTTCTTTTAAAAAAAAGCTGCCACAATCATTTTTGAATGTTAAAAGTCAACAGTGATAGATATTTATTGGGGAAGGGAGGAAGAAAAAGGTGGAATGGTAGCATTATTGATCAAAGTTTTCAAAATTGGCATTGTTTTCCTTTGACAGAAAAGGGAAGAACTTAAATATTTTGGGAAGGATAAAAACCAAAGTGAGGGGGAACCTTTAAGATCTGTATCATGTTCTATGGACATCACCATTTGGAGAACAGCATAATAGTTTATTCATGAGGAAGAAACGTTTGTCAAATCTGCAGAGGTAAACTCTCCAACCAGGGTGCTGAGGGAGCCTGAGATGACCTTGAATGGAGCCCACATGATACATATGGTATATGTGTGTATACACATGGATATACATATATAACATATTTATGTAAGTATATATTTTATATATATATATATATATATATATATATATATATATACACACACAGATGTTCAGTTGTGTCCACTTTTTGTGACCCTATTCACCACAGTGCACCAATGTTGTCAATGCATTTTCTTGGCAAAGAGTGTTTTGCCATTTCCTTCACCAGTGGAGTAAAGCAAAAGGAGGTTAAGTGACTTGCCCAGGGTCACACAGTTACTGACTGTCTGAGGTCAGATTTGAACTAAGGTCTTCCTGACTCCACACCCAGTGCTCTATCCACTGGGCCATTCAGCTGCCTCAATAGGTACACATACACACAATATAACTATAACTATATATATTTAGCTATATACATACATATTCTTGAGGAAGAAAGAAAAGGTTCCAAAGTTGTTTCTAGTCATTAAGCCATTGGAAGTGTAATTTTGCAACATAGGAATAGCTCATGTTGATGTGCCCTGTTAGAATAAATTGTAATAACTGGGATCCTAACCCTGTTCTAGGATTGTTCATTCTCCCAGTGTGAGTCTAGAACTGTCTTGTGCCCTTACCCTGCAAACAAAAGGGACAAAAGGAAATGTAAAAGAGAATCTCAACCACATGAGGTGTTCATGAGAAGTAAGATTAGATCAGTAATGTGTATTCTTCAGCAGACTTAAAGGGCATGTTTAGAGACCATGAATAGTATAAATACCAAGATCAAGAAAGGTGGTGAAAGGGATGAGGACCAGCAGATGGTTTCTCTGTATAGGTATCTGTCTTGATTTCAGTACTCTTGTAACCTGAGTAAGAACCTTCCATTAAAACAAAAGTAACACAGAACAAACCATTTTATACTTTGCAGCTTGCCCCTTTATCTTTCATCTCTAATCTCCCTGAGGTATGGATTTAAGAAGGGAAATTGCAGGTATAGCTTCTGTTGTACTTGTTCAACTACTGTTGCACGTCCTGGGGAAAACCTGGTATTTCAGTTCTCTGTGGGATCTCTCTCCTCTCTTTGGGAAAAACCTTCCAAACCTGCTGTAGGGGGAAACCCAACAATAAATAAGCTCATCCTCTTTTCTTGGATGAGACTAGCAGGTGATAGGATGATGAAAGGTTTCATGCAAGAAAGTTGAGATAGTTACTTGCTGGGATTACTGTAGAGTGGTGAGATCCCTTTTAATCTAGCTATTCTCTGATTCTGTGACCTTTGGAAGGTGAGGTACTACTCCACAGAGCAGTGGAGTTTGGTCAAAAAAACTTGAAGAGTCCTATTTTGGCAAATTACTGCTTGTGTGCCCACTGTAGGCAAGTCACTTAAGCCCTCTATGTTTCCATTCTTTTTATCTATAAAATCAAAGAGTTTAACTTAGATGATCTCTAAGAGGTCTCTTCTAGCTCTAAATCCTGTCATTAAAGGAGCATCATCACTACTATGTAATATTTTAAGATTATCTCCATTCTGAAGGTGCTTTTTCCTAAAAGTGTCATCTTTTTATATCTTATCTTAAAGGCTACATGGCAGAAGTTTATGAGTTATCACATGATACTTTTTGTTTAATAATTCACTTGTTTCCCTACAATCTGATTCCCATTTGTCAACTACTATTCAATGATTTTTTTCCCCCTCAGACCATAAGAAGTCTTGCAGATTTTTTTTCCCTCATTCATTCCTTATTCCTTCAACCAATATTTATTAATGGAAAAGGAAAGGGAAAATAATCAAGTACCTACTGTATTCCAAAGACTGTGCTAAGCACTTTACAAATATGATCTCATTTAATTTTCACATCGAGAGTAAAGTGTTATTATTCTTATTTTGCAGTTCAGGAAACTGAGGCAGACAAGTTAAATGACTTGTAAGTGTAACATCTAGTAAGTGTCTGAGGTCAGTCTTCTTCCTTACTCTCAGAGTAGCATTCTATGCACTAAATCACCTGATTGCCTCAAGCCCATAGAACTTGCAATACAACACAGAGAATGAGATGAATAGGGGGAGAGGGACAATAGGTATACTGGGAAGAATGCTGGATTTGTATTCAGGAAGACCAGGTATCAATTCCTGACCCTGACACATATTAACTGTATGATCATGGAAAAATCATTTAACCTCTTAATGCCATAGGCAGCTGTCTAAGAAGTTAAGTTTTAGACAGTTGTTCATCCACATTAATGAAGTGCAAAATTCCATAAACAAATGAAATCACAGGTGTGAACCAAACAATATGCCATGCATTCTGTTAGAAATTGGGAAAAATAGCAATATTGAAATAATAAATCATGTTTGTGTACCACTTTATAATTTGCAAAATCCTTTTTAAGAAAAGTCCAATGTAGAAGTAGCTCAATCATTATTTTCTCCATTTTCGAGACTCACTGAGTGGATAGTATCATAGGAGTTGCAAGAGATATTCTAGTTCAACTTTTTCATTTTATAAATAAGGCAAAATCCCTGAAGAGGTTAAGCAACCACTACACAGTCATATCGCTGCTGTCAGAGGTAGCTCTTGAATTCAAATCTTCTGATTCAAAAACTAATAATCTTCCCATTATAATGGACTGAAAGCTATACTATCCCTAACCTTGAAAAGTTTAAAATCTGGTGGAAATGATAATAAAATACTATAATACAAGTAGAATTTGACAAGTGCATATGAGTACAAAGTTTTATAAGAATTGGTGGAAAAAGATGAGGCAAGTTTCATATAAATCTAAATAACTCACACGGTGGCCTTTCTTAAACTCTCTTCTAAAGGGAAATATAAATATTTTATATATACACACATATACCCATACATATACTCATATACATATACATACATATAAAAACACACGCACATGAACACACTTATATATATATAAATCTATATCTATATGTATAAACACACACACATCCACTATCCGCCCCCCCCCGCCACACACATACAAAGAACCATTGGGGAAATTTGACCTTGCTTTCCTTACTTTAGCAAGTCTCTGACAACTGGAGAGGATCCAGACACTGGAAACATGCAGGCTTAGCATGAATTGTTTAAAATGATTCCCACCGAGGTGGTGTCAGGAACAAGCTGCTTTCTTGTCGCCCAGATAACAATGATAAAATCTCCTATCTAACTATGTGACTGTGGCAGTATCTTAATAAAACAAGTGACTTGTCCAAATGGACTATATTCTCCAGTTCTGTTAAAACATGCCTTATGACAGATTTAGATGTTGATGAGATCTCTGAGGCACAGGATAGCCCCAAGACAATCAAATTTCCTATCGGGCCTCCTATATCTAGTGAGTTTCAGAATCTTTTATTACCTGGGATAAAAAAAAGTGATTCTTTATGTCTCCTCTTGCTCATTGGGACAGTCAGTTCATGAAACTAAAGTTGTGAGAAAGATCCATCCAACTATACATGTGTCCAATTCCCTGAGCTTGCTGGGTAATTCTGTCATATGTAGCTCATTCAACAACCTCTTTACTACAAACACTGCCTTTCTGTTTGTCTAATGCTCTCTGTCCCATGAAATGTGTTCAGTATATTCACCTCCTAAGAAAACCAGACTCTGGAGAAAAGCCCCTTATGGCTAAAAATGAAATCACCCAAGGGCACAAATCCATGGGAAATGAACAGTGGTCTGTTTATTACCAGCCACTGTTTTACATCCATGACACGGAAAAGAAATCAGTCTTTGCCCTGGAGAGGCAGATCTTGAAATTTTTGAGTAATTTCTCCCTCAGCATGTATTCACTTTCAATCCCTCTCTGAGACCAACACCCATGGCTGTCACTAAGTGGCATATCTACTACACAGTGGAAACATATTATAGATTGTTTTAAAAAAAATCAATTGCCAGTTTTGTAAGATAAAAAAAAAACAAAACCTGAGGGTTAAAAAAGGGACTGGACTTTATTATATAATTATAATTATTGGACTATACAGGTTCCTGAAAGAGATGCGTGGCAGAGGAATAATATATGGATTGACTAGCAATAAACACTCTGGTTATAGTTCTAGCTGAGCTGCTGGATTCACTAGCTATAACATTATTGATCATAAACACTAAGCATCTTATCTGTAAATAAGTTATTCTGTTCCTGTTTTCCTGCATTTATCAATCATGGAAAAGCAGTGAAGCACAGGGAGAAAGCAGATGTCACTGTAGAAGGCTGTGACTAGGAAAAAAAATAAAGCTACATGTGACAGTTGAAATTTAAAATACCAAAAGGTATAAAATCTGAAAATAGCTCTTTGTGATAATTTTTCCAATTAATATGTCGTTTTCATATATTAACAGAAACTAGTGGGTATGAGGTACAATTTGGGGTTACTTGCTTATCATTCTATAATGTTAGGTAAAATTCAGACAAATCACTTAACCTCCCTGGGCCTAAGTTTGTTCATCTACAGATGAAATTATGGGGTTGAACTCTAGAACCTCTGAAATCCCTTCCCTGTGATCCCACTAACACACTTTGCTTATGTGCTGATGAGGCAAGAGGATTAGATAATAAGGTCTTGCTCTCTGGAGTATCTTTGCCCAGCCTTTTCATTTGGCCAAATTTCACCCATCTTACAAGACTCTGCTCATTTCTTTTTTTTCTTTCCTGTAAACTTCTCTGACTACTGTTGTTCCCTCTTGGAGTACTTTCTAAATTTCTATATCATATATTTGGTTGCAGATTATCTTACACATCATCACTTGTTTAGGTGGGTTTGCTCTTCTTTTTTTTAAGCATTTGTGTCCTCTCTCCACATTTAGATCATAATCTCCTTGAGGGAATGAACTATATCTTTTATATATATATTTTTTTCTTCCTCTTTAATAGATAATATTGAGTGCTAGACATGTAATAGGTACTCAAAAGAATATCTTTTGATTCATCAAGCTTTTTCAAAGATAGCAATTTTTTGTGACTTCTAGGTCTAATTTTACATTTTCAAATGTTTCTTTGATCTTAAATGTCAATTTTATCTGATGACTTTATCACTCAGAAACCATTAATGACTCTGACCACCTACAAAATAAAACAAATGTAAACAAACAAAAACAAAACAATTAGGATTCCTCTAACTTGTATTCTAGACTCTCCAAAATTTGACATAAGCACAATTTTTCAAAGATATTTCCTTCAAGTTCTCAACATAAACCTACAACTCCAATCAATTTCCATTGCCTCATGGTCCTATTAAACTATATATACATTCCCATGTCTTTCTTATTGTGTGCTTTGGATTAAAATGTCCATATTTGATGATTACTTGTTGAGTATATTATAGAAGAAATTATTGCAGTAGTAATAGAAGTAGAAGTGGAAGTAGTAGTAGTAGTAGTAGTAGTAGTAGTAGTAGTAGTAAGAGGCAGTAGTAATAGTAGCATTAGTAGTCATAGTAGTAGTAGTAGTAGTGGTGGTGGTGGTGGTAGTGGTAGATGTAGTGGTAGTAGTAGCAATAGTAGTAGTGGTGGTGATAGTAGCAGTAATGGTACTAGTGTTGCTGCTGATTGTAGTAAAAGTAGTAGAAATAATGACAATGAACATAATAATATTAATGACAATGAGAGTTAGCATTTATATGTCACTTTAAGGTTTGCAAAAGACTTTACATAAGTAAATTCTTTTGATGCTTCCAACAACCACATGAAATGAATGTTATCATTACCCCTTTCCCCATTTTAAAGATGTGGAAATTGTGGCATACAGAGGTTATGTAACCTGCCAATTGTGCTAAAGTTAAGAGTCTGAGGGAGGATTTAAACTCAAGTCTTCTTACTTCCAAGTCTGGTTTTCTATGAACTTCAACTACATGACAGGTTCTTAACCTGAGATCTATGAGACAATTTTAGCATATTTCAATAACTATAATTGTTTCCTTTGTAATAATATTTGTTTTATTTTGTTCATTTAAACATTTAAACATTCTGGGGAGAGGTCCATAAGGTTCACCACATGTCCAAAGTCCTGTGCTGCTGGATTCACTAGCTATAATACCATTAACCATGAACCATAAACACCTTCTAAACATAAAGTTAGATAAATATAGATATAGTTAAGATTCCCTAGACTAAATACTTCCTTCCAACTCAGAATCTGTGATTCTACAAATTAGGACACTGTAAAACACAATGGCATCTTTATTATCCAGATGTTTCCTGAGATGAGTTAAAATCTGGGCAAGTACCATTCTGAAATCAATATCTAAAGTCTCTTGTGTTCCAGGTTCCATAGAAGCTATTTCTCAGTGGATATTTTCTTTCTTAAAAAATCAACATCTATTTATTACATGCTTAATATTAATAGGTAATCATGATGGCTGTTGGGCTGGATATCAATGAATGGTCTGGGAACACACAGGCCTTCAAGTGGTAGAACATTTCTTAATGCAAAACATTTCTGGACAAATTTCCCTTCTATAAATCACCATATAATTCAGTTACAGGAATGAAAAGAGGATAAAGTCTGAGAAGAAGGGGTAAATAATCATATGACAGTATAGAACCTTCTTAAAAAAACATCTGTAACCACAAATACTGGATTATTATAGCATCCAGTAGTTAGAAGGGAACTCAGAAAACACATAGTTTGGATATTTAAATCTTGATTCATATTATAAATGCATCAATACTACAAGAATATATAATTTTGTCTTTGTTGGTATTTCTTCCCTCAATGCAAAATGTATTATATCTATGATATAAAAATGTTTCAAATGTGTCCAGCTGAAAAAAATCATGACTCTAAAGTCAGTCTAGTAATGAGCCCTTCCATAGTCACATTGGCAGATCCTTGTACTATAAACATATAATACTTTATTACGGCTCTATTGAAAGTCTTCCCATATTATTAGGGTATCTATGCATGGGATAGCCTTCATTCCCTTCATATAGCCTCTCCCCAAAGCAAGGGTCACCACCACATTTCAATAAGTCATCAGACTTATTTAACCTTTTGAGACTGGGTCTCTTTCTCGGCTGGGAAGCACAGCAGTAAGTCCGAGCCCTCCCAAGCTAATTTGTATTGAAGCTTTAACTTGTTCAAGTTTTTTGACCTGTGTCAGTTTACCCCACTTTAAGAAGCCTTGTAACCCTCTTTTCCCAGGGCCCGACCAAATTAGCATTGTATTTAATAGGGACACCCTTAACGATTGATCCTACTTCATCTCAATACTACTGAATTCAAAGCTTCAGCCTCCCCCAGCAGCAGAGATTAGAGGTATTCATGAGCCAGGATAGGAAATTAATGAAAAATTCAAGAAATGTGATTTTTAAATAAACAATACAAATATTCATGTGTTGTTCATTTTGTCTTTTGTTCTTTATTGAAAATATTCCCCTGAAATATGATCATTCTTACAATTACTTATATGCATATGCATATGTGCATACATATGCACAATGCTAAAGTATCTTAAAAAAAAAGTTCTTGCATGCAGCTCTGGATCTATGCTTTGTGATCTAAGAATTCTATATCCCTGGCAAATTATATTCATATCAGGTGTCAGACTATCTGATTTTGATAAGAACAGCCTGGGCCAAATCTACTATTTCATAAACTATTGCTCCCAGTTTTCCCCCCCATTTTGTGAAGGTGAAGATAAGATTCACAAAGGCAGATCAGTTGAATGCATTCCAAATTGGTTTGCATTGTGGGCACTGTGATAGGGCAGAGTAAAAATATTTGTCACCCAGTCAGAATCAACTTGTCATGATTAGTTGTGGAGAGCAGGCAAACTTTGAAATGTTTTCCCTGGGTTTGTGTGAAAGAACAAAAAAGCATTCAATATTTTGAATTAGACATGCTGCTGTCCCAGTGATATACAATCTTATCAACAGAAATGAGAATGAGAGAAGGTAGCTGTCCTCTCTGGGTGGTTGGTTTCACATTGGACATGCTCAGTGTTTTATTACCACTTTAAGAAGGTGTCAACATCTAGGTGTATGAGAATTACTCAGGTAAACTTCAGGTTGGTTAAGGCTAGGAGGCTCAGTATAGTCAATAAATCAGCGAGCCCTTACTAGTCCTTTAGCATCCATGACATGCTCCTTGATCATTTTTTAATTAAAAGCTATATCACTAGATGAAATGGAAGGAGGCAGTTGACTGATGAGAATGGTTTCTGTTTTTACCAATAACTTTTATTGTGAGTGATTTCAGAATTTTATTTTTTTGTCTTTCTAGGTGTGTATTTGTTTACAGCTGCATACAACTATTTTACTTGTTATCACCAGAGAACTGAATTTATTAATATATATATACTCACACACATATGTGTGTATACATATATGTATATGTGTGTGTATACACACACATAAGAAATTGACAATGTTTGTAAAGATTGAAAAAGGGTCTTTTTGTATTCAGGCTTCTCCTGTCAGTGAATTGATAGTGATTGGGAATTGCTCCCACCTTTATTGGCATGAAGTCAGTAGTCACTGTATTACCTTGAATAGTATTACTTAACTTAAATGGGAATTTGAAATATAAGGACATTAGGAAACTGGGAAAGAAATTTACTGTTCTATTCATGGTTGGAAGAAATACAAAACCAAAATTTCTGTCATTGAATGAAACTAAACTGAATTTGAAGACAACACACAATGATAATTACTCAACTATTTCTGGCTGTATGTTTTATTTCTGATCCTTTTTAAAACATATCCCAGACTTCTATGGTATTTTCCTTACAGGATCATAGTTAAGTTTTTTTTGTTGTTTTTTTGTTTTTGCCTTTTTTGGAGGGGTAGGGCAGGGCAATTGGGGTTAAGTGACTTGCCCAAGGTCACATGACTAGTAAGTGTTAAGTGTCTGAGGTCAGATTTGAATTCAGGTCCTCCTGATTCCAGGGCCAGAGCTCTATTCACTCCACCACCTAGCCACCCCTAAGAGCATAGTTAAGTTTAAAAAATGAGTAACAGTTAATGGAACATAAAAATTAGACCAGAAACATATCATCACCAGTTCATTTTTTTTTCTTAATAGAGAAGACATTATAGCATCTAGCATTTAACAATTATAAATCTTGCAAGGAATGTAAATATTTCTTTGTGAGAGAGATTACAGAATTCACTAGTTGCTAGGGGCAGCAATGTTTTCTAAAGACTCATCTGACATTTCTTTCTCAGTATGTTATATTTTCCTCTTTTACTCTGTCAACTGTTGTCAGATTCACCTGTCTCTTACTTTTTGTATTCTTCATAGTGCTCAAATTTAAAAACAAAACTTGCGTTTTACTTATTATTTTTAAGTCTCCTAAAGTCTCTCCCCACCACCACCCTGCTGCCCCAAGTCAGGAAGACCAGAGTTCAAATTCGGCCTCAGACAGTAACTCCATGATCATGGGCAATTCACTTTGCCTCTGTCTACCTTAGTTTACTGAAATGAAAAACAAGGATAGCATGTGCCTCCAAAAGTGATGGTTAAAGGCCAAATGAGTTAATATTTCTAAAGCACTTAACACAGCTCTTGGCATGCTTGGTAGAAGCTTGCTTCAGGCCTCGCCATCTCTAGTCCTCCCTTTCTTCCTTCTTTCCTTCCTTCCTCCCTCCATCCCTGCCTTACTATTTCTCTTCTCCCTTCTCTCATTCTTTTCTTCCTTCCTTCTTTCTTTCCTCTTTATGTATTATCCTACCTCTGTAGAATATTAGGGACCTGATTGCTTACTTGCATTTTGTTCTTATCACTTAGCATATAGTCTGACACAGTAAGTACTTAAGAAATTATTCCTTCCTTCCTTCCTTCTTTGCTTCCTTCCTTCCACTTCCAGTCATGTTAAAGTTGAACCATCAAGAACTACTCTTTGAGTACAGCCATTCAATCAATTCTGAAATGTATTTTATTCCCATTAGTATACATTTCTTCTTTATATGAGCATGTTTCCAATTAGGACACATTTGTAGGCATGGGAAGAAGTCTGTTTATTGTGAGAGGTATAAAATGGCAGGGGAGCTAATGTAGTGGAGTAGAAACAGCTGACTTCTCCCAAGATTTCCTTTCAAACAACTTACAAATAATACATCAAATCAAATTCTGGAGTGACAGAGTCAGTAAAAGATTGAGGTGTGACTTTTCTAGCTTAAGACAATTTAGGAGCGTAACAGGGAAGGTTTGTAGCACTAGGGCTGGGGATGGCCTGGAACACCCCTGGTGACAACTCTGGTGGTGGGCCTTGAAGGTGATTGAAAAAGTGTTAGCAGCAGCTTTGGGAGTTCTCAACCCAGCGATGGTAAAGGCATTGGACAACCCTTAAGAAAGGGAATACAGGGGAATCTCAGCCAACAGTGGGCGTAGTAATGGGTACCATCTGAGAGTTCTCTTGCGTATATTCAATTCTCAGTCACAGTTCTGGGGGGAAGAGGAGCACTGGTATTTGCAGCCATAGTGGGGCTGGGACTCTACCTGTGTAAAGACTAGAGGGAACACTTCTTCCCAGATCACACAAGCTTGCAAACACAGAATCGCAGATCCACAGAACTGATTCTGAGAAGAGTACTAGGGAAAAGCCTGAAATTTGGCATGGTACTTCCCCACCCCTAGCTGAGCATAACTCAACTTTAATATAAAGTTCAAAATCAAGAAAAGGCATGGGAAAATTAGCAAATGGAAAAATCAGTTCTGCCATAAAAAGCATCTACTGTGCCAGGGAAGACCAAACAAACTCTAAGGAAGAAAATAACACAAAAACCTCTAAATGTGAAGCCTAACAGAAACATGCTAATTGGACACTAATCGAAGAAGTGTTTCTTGAAGAGTTTTTAAAAAGTGATCAGTGGTAGAGGAAAAAATGTGGAAAGAGATGAATGATTCAAGAAAATTATGAAAAGAAAAGTACTAGTTTAATAAAAGACAAACAAAGAAAAATTCAAGAAAATAAAACCTTAAAACAAAATTGGCCAAATAATAA
This sequence comes from Pseudochirops corinnae, assembly GCA_028646515.1. Lineage (NCBI taxonomy): Eukaryota > Metazoa > Chordata > Mammalia > Diprotodontia > Pseudocheiridae > Pseudochirops > Pseudochirops corinnae. Next base: position 127,205,334 of record CM053591.1, read on the forward strand.
AAAAGAGCTTAATTCACCAAAAGAAAAAAAAAAGAGATACAAAAATTCACTGTAAAAAAAGTCACTAAAAAGTAGAATTGGCCAAATGAAAAAAAAGGAAAACTATTCATTGAGGAAAATAATTCCTTAAAAATTAGAATTGGATAAGAGGAAGTTAATGGCTCTATGAGACAAGAAACAGTAAAATATATTCAGAAGGAAAAATAAAATAAAATGTAAAATATCACATTGAAAAGACCAGTGACCTGGCAAATATGTCAAGGATAGGTATTTTAACAATTACTGGACTGAGAGTAACAATCACAAAGAAGCTAATAAATCATATTTCAAGAAACTACAGGCAGTGCAGCGTGTGAGTACCACAGTGGAAGTGGCGGCCCAGGCAAAGTTAATGGTTTTACCCAGAGGGCCCTGCGACTGTCCTCACTCTGGTCACATCATCCACGGCCATTTTTCCCTTTCCACTGGGCCATGGCATTCATGTTTGCTCTCTTCTGCTACCTGCTGGCGCTGCTGCTCACGCCACACTCATCTTTTTCGCCATCTGGCCTTTGATGAACTGAAGACTGATTACAAGAATCCTATAGACAAATGTAATACACTCAATCCTCTTGTACTTCCAGAATATCTCATCCACACTTTCTTCTGTGTCATCTTTCTCTGTGCAGCAGAGTGCCTTACACTGGGTCTCAATATGCCACTCTTGACATATCATATTTGGAGGTATATGAGTAGACCAGTGGTGAGTGGACCAGGACTTTATGATCCTACGTCTATCATGAATACAGATATTCTAGCATACTGTCATAAAGAGGGATGGTGCAAATTAGCCTTTTATCTACCATCATTTTTTTACTACCTATATGGCATGATTTATGTTTTGGTGAGCTATTAAGATGATATACAACAGACTCAGTCCAGTTAAGTGCATGCAAAAGCCACAAAGTGAAAGGATTCTGTCCAACAAGAACCTGTTTCCAAGATTAGCTTATGGAATATGATCAGTTACTTTAAAAAAAAAAACTACTTATTTTAAAAATGTTTCCACGTTTTTGATTTGTGAAAAGACTGTTTTCATATGTTATGCTTAGACAAAGAAATTAAATGGAATTACATACAAATGAGTGTAAAATGATTACCTCTGCTATTGACTGGTTTGACCTTGTACTCCCTAGGAATAGCCATAATTTTCTGAATAATTGTATTAATTACTGACTGTCCTTAGTCTGTGAAAAGTTTTTGTTTACGGGAGCTTCTAGTAGCTTATTTTGGTTTTATTGAAATACTGACTGATTATAAACTAGCTGTAGAGATCAAGTGCTTTTGAGGGACAGAAAACTTTGTATATGTGACCTTATGGGAAGCCTCATAGGTTTCTTCATATAACATGTAGAAGATTACATGGATATATTTGCAGATATAAGGATGGTGGTATTTTTTTTCTTAATATTTAAATATTAGCCCTCTATATTGTATGACCTAGGGATCTCCCATAATAGTTCCATAAAATTCATATACTTTGATTCTTCAGCATTAGTGAATCTATTGAGAATATATATTAAATTATCTTGGAATGCCTTTAAAGTCATTTTAAATGTTTTCATTTGTAGCAGTCACTTAATAAGAAATTTTGTATTCTAAGTATTGTTAAATCTAGTGATAAAAGATATTCTTAAGGACCTGTAAATTATACCTTAGATGTTCAGAACAGAAAAGGAGAGAGAACATTGTGTAACTACCCTGTTATTCCTTAGTATGATACAATAAAAGTCTGAAATTTAAGACTTCTTTTCAGGGCATTGTTTCAAAATTTGCAGATAGCTACTTAAAATTTCTTAATTGACAAACAACTACAATAAATGCATACAAGTTTTATTAAAAAAAAGAAAGAAACTACAAAGGAAATCTGCCTCAACATCTTAGAACCAAAGAATAAAAAAGTGATGGAAAGCATCCACCAATCACTTCCTTAAAAAGATCCCAAAATAAAAGCTTCTAGGAATATTTTAGCCAAATTACAAACTACCCAGGTCAAAGAGAAATATTACAAGTAGTCAGAAAGAAACATTTTAAATATCATGGACCCATATCCAGCATTACACAAGATTTAGTACCTTCTACTTTAAAGAAGCAGAGGGCTTGGAAGAAGATATTCCAAAAAACAAATAAGCTAATATTATAATCAAGAATAATCTACCCAGCAATACTTATTACAGTTCTTCAAGAGAAAAAAAAATGAACATTTAGTGAAATAGAGGACTTTCGAGTATTCTTGATGAAAAGATAAGTGCTGAATAGAAAATTTGAAATATAAACATAATATTAAAGAGAAACTCAAATGGTAAAAACAAAAGAGAAATCATAAAAGTCTCAATAAAGTTAAACTATTTATACTTCTATGTGAGATGATGCATGTATCTCATAAGAATTTAATCATCATTAGAGCAGTTAAAAATAGTTTACAGAGACAGAGCATGAATGTGTTTCAATTATTTTGGAAAGATCTCTGAACAAATGAAAAGGTAGAAAGAAGGATACAGTGGGAGAAGGGGGGAGAGAGATGTAGAATGAGAGAATTTTCCTCACATAAAAGAAGCATAAAAGGAAGAGTGTTTTACAGTGGAAGAGGGAAAAGGAGGAGGGCAACACTGAATGTTGCACTCATCAGAGTTGTTTCAAAGAGGGAAGAATATATTACACACACACACACACACACACACACACACATATATGCATATGCATATATATCCATACACATGTATATATATGTACACACACATACCTATATACATACACATACACACACACATACATACACTCAGTTCTGTATAGAAATGTAACTTACCTAATAGGGAACTAGGAGGGGAGAGGGATAAGAGAAAGGGTGAATCATAAGAGGGAGGGCACAATACAGAATTAAGTGGGGGGGAACAAAAGAAAACTCTGAGGAAGAAAGGCGAGAGAGAAAGATAAATGGAAGGAAATAGAATGGAAGGAAATTCATATTTAATAATCAGAACCGTAAATCTGATTGGAATAAACTCACTCATAAAATGAAAGCAGAAAGCTTAATTAGAAAACAGAATCCAACAATGTGTTGTTTACAAGAGACACACTTGAAATAGGACACATTCATAGAGTTATAAGAAGGGGCAGAAGCAGAATCTATTGTGTTTCAACTGAAATGAAAAAGGGGGGGAGGAACAGTAATGAGTAACAGTAATGATCTCAGATATAGCAAAAGAAAAATAAACTTGATTAAAATAGATAATCAGGGAAACTAAATTTTAGCTATTCTGATCAAGAAAATCATCCAAGATATTTCCAAGAGTCAGGATAAAAAAGAAAAATTCTACCTGCCTACACATAGAGAACTGATGAACTCTGAGTGCTGATTGAAGCATGCTTTAAAAAATAAAAAACTTTATTTTTCTTTATTTTGTGTTTTCTTTTGCAGCATGGATAATATAAAATATACTTTGCGTGATTTAATTATTATAATTGTGATAGTGCTTGCCTTCTAAACGGATAGGGGAGTGCCTGCAGGGAGAGAGAGAATTTGGAACTCAAATTTTTTTAAAATGTTAAAAACTAATATTTAAAAAAAAAAATAAAAGAGCAGACATTTTCTCTAACCTCTGCTAAATTGTTAGAAAGATAGCTAGAGAGGGGGCGGAGCTAAGATGGCAGAGAGCAAGCAGTGACTTGAACAAGCTCCCCAAGAATTTCGTCCTTGGGAACTAAAAAGTAAATTTGAGCGGATTTAAGAGTGACAGAACCCATTGTGAGACAGAGAGTGACAGATTCCCAGCCCAGAGAAGTGCCTAATCAGGTCGGGGCAGGGAGAACGCAGCACACAGGAGAGGCACCAGTGTGGACCTGAGAGCAGAACGCGGCAGACTAGGAAGCCCCACCCAGCAGACTCACCCAGCTGGAGGCTTCTGCAGCCCTCTCACTGCCGAGGTGAGGACCGATGGAACTGGGTAGAAGGGAACTCAGGGTGCATAGCAGGGTCAGCGGTTTTTCCTGGGGCTAGCAACCTGCGGCCTGGATTCTTGAAGCTACGTGCCCAGACTTTCAGAAGTTGGGATGGAGGAATGAAATCTAGGGGCTCTCATCCCCTTCCCTGACACACAAAAAAATCAAGAGGTAA
>CM053591.1:127209986-127229137 GCA_028646515.1 Pseudochirops corinnae
TTTTTTTTTTCCCTTTTTTAAAATTGGTAGGAGGTTCATTATTATTGGAATTTCCTCAACATTTTCTTCAATTCCTAATTGAAAGTGAAAAGTAGTGGACATATTTCTATTATTTTAACATTTTGTCTGTCCTAAGTTTAAAATATTATTTCTTCTAGTTTTTAAATCACTCATTTAAGGAGTTTTATGTGGAGTATTCTAAAGGATCTAAAAGTTAAGTACTAATTTTAAATGTGTAATGCACCAATTAATTTTGGACTATTTAGTGCTGAGGGAAGCATTCTAGCTTTCAGAAATAACTAATTATAGGTCCCCTCCCAACTTTAGCATTAACCCCATCCTCCAAGAGAATGCATAAAAAGAAGAAGTATGTCAAAGGTTACATAAATATTATATTTCTCTTGAACTTGTCTAATTTATGTGTGAAACAATTTCAAATTGTGGTCACAATGATAGAAAAGAATATGATTTGAAAACAAGCAAATAAAGCAAGCCAAAAAAAAAACAAATAAGACTCAGTTCTCAAAAATTGAGGACCACCAAATTAGAGATCTAGTGAAGAAAATAAAAAACAAAACAAAATGTGTGTATGGGGTGGGGAAGAACAAGATGTTTCAATGGCATGTGGAAGTATTCCCAAAACATCTGAGAGAAGTATTTCCCCCTGGATTGTCCTATGTTTATTTCTCCTCACAAATATACCAAACATGAACACAGCTTTATGAACAACAGTTATATAAAATTATTGCTCCTTGGCCTCTTTGCTAAAATTAGGAGTATTGTAATGTTCTCATTTTTATGTCCCTAAACTAACACAATGATTTTAGTTCCACAAAATGCTCTAAAATGATATTATTGTAGATATTTCAATTTCCCACGAATTTATATATCCTCCTTTTCCTTTCCTCAAGTGCATTTTGTGGTTGTCTTTCATTTGTTTTTCAGTTATGTCTGAATCTTTGTGACCCCATTTGGGGTTTTCTTGGCAAAGATACTTGGAGTGTTTTGACATTTTCTTCTCCAGATCATTTTACAGGTAAGAAAGCTGAAACATACAGTGACTTGCCCAAGGTCACATAGGTTGCAATTGTCTGAGTCCAGTTTGAACTCAAAAGGATGCATTAACCTGACTCCAGGCCTGGAACTTTATCCACTGTATCTCCAAAAACCCATTTTTTCTCCCCAATGAATAACATTCCCCTCATGTCAAGGTTTTTACCCTTGCCTTTTTATAACTTTTCTTTTACCGTCTGAGTCACTTACCACCCTCCTAATCACCAGTTCTGAGAATATTGACATAGTGTCTGCTTCCTTAATAAAACTCATTTCACATATCCAATCTATTGTTAATTCTTATTTCTACCCTTATCACATTTCTGACATATGCCTATTTCTCTGCACTCATTCAGCAACCACTCTATTGCAAACCCTCATCACCTTAAACGTGGTGTATTGCAATAACTAAATGGTTGGTCTCCCTGCCTCAAGTCTCTCCACACTCCAATCCATCCTCCACTCAGTTGCCTAAATGGCCTAAATGATCATCCTAAAGTGTAGACCTAACCAAGCCCCTACTAAGCTATAGACTTCTGTGGTTCTCTATAACCTCCAGGATTTAATACACAATCTTCTTTTTGAACTCCTTCATAACTTTGGACCCTTTCTACTTCTTAGCCTTCTTACATTTTCCTCCCCTCGCCTTCACTCTATAATCTAGTGACACTGGCCTTTTGCTGATCCTCACACACTCCTTTATTCTGTCTTCCAACTCTAGAACCTTTCCATTGACTGTCCATTGTGCCTGAAATTCTTTCTGTCCTCGCCTTTCCCTCCTGACTCTTCCGAATTCCTTCAAGACTCAGTTCAAACTATCTTTCAAGGGGCCATTCTCAGTCACTGCCCGCTTACGGACAATTCCAATGCCTTCCCTGTGAGAACACTTCCCATTTATACTGGATATATTTTCTTTCTACTCCATTATTTACATGATGTCCCTTCCGTTACAATCTGAGTTCATTGAGGGCAGGGACAATGTTTTTGCATTTCTTTGTATTCCCAGAATTTACCACAATGCCTAATACATAGAAAGTGTTTAATAAATGCTTGTTGTCCTTTACTTAACAGCCTACTACGTGCCATGATTTGACTCTGCTTTAGTTCATTCTAATGAGGCAGAACATCTTGTTTGTCTAATAATTAACCAAGCTATTAGATAACAATCTCCTGTCAAGCTTCTAAATGATCATTCTACCACATGTTAGTGTAAACAGCTAGATATAATAGTGGCTAGAACACTGGATTCAGAGTCAAGAAGATAAGAATCCAAATTCTGCTAATTGAATCATGCTGGGTAAATTACATAATCTCTCTCTGACTCAGTTTCCTATGCTTTAAAATAATGATAACAATAGCACCTACCTCACAAAGTTGTTGTAAGTATTAATCAAGATGACATGTATAACTCTTCACAAATCTGATCGTCATCTTTGTTGTGGTTTCATGGAGCTTAGAAATTAAATAGTCTGATCTCTTCATTTTGTAAATGAGGAAGCTGAGGCCTATACAGGGAATATTTCTCTCCTATGGTTGGAGGAATCAGTGTCAGTGACAAAAAATAGAACCCAGATCTCCTGACATCAAATGCAGGACTTTTTTCCACTATGCTAAAAGTCTCAAAGGATAAGCACTCATCTAAAGTTATCCGGCAAGTTAACAGAAAAGTTAGGACTAGAATTCTGTGTTTCTTACTCTAAGACAGGAGATATGTTGCATTTTGAAAGTTATTTACAAAAGGCAGGCAGATAGATTCCATATGGTTGTGAAAAAAAATGAAGCTGAAGAGTTGAGATCATAGGTGGTAGAAAAAAAGTCATCTACCTACTAAATCTTATAATTCAAATAATTTAGATCTCAAAGTACCAATACTACCTAAGTTTACTCTCACTCCCTCCTTGGACTTAAGAACTTACTAATCCTCTAAACCTTTCTCTGATGCTTAACAAGAATGTCTTCACATTTGTTCAAATGGAAGATCACCCAGTTGTTATAGGCACTTGAAAAATCAAACATTCAATCAGTAGAGGTCTTTGATAGCCTTTGACAAAAGGCACTGGGGAATATGGTAAGTACAAGCTACAATCATACCATTCTCTACTATTTTATAGCTTGTCTAACTTAGATTGAAATTGAGTTATGCATCTACTCATACACACACACACACACACACACACACACAATAGCTAACTCTAAAAGCCTACAGAAGATATATGCTGAATAAATAGTGGCTGGTAAGACTGCTATAAGAAATCAAGGAACTAGGAGAGCATTGTTAGACTGCAGTGATCTTCAAAGACTTCACAGAGGTAGCAGAAACTGAATAGAACCTTGAAGGTCAGGTATAATATTAAGAAGCAGAAAAAAAGTGAGGGTAGATGGAAGTAGCTAAGCATAACACATTTACTTGGGACTGGTTAATGGACACAACTTATTAGGAAGATTTTAGAACTATTTCACTTGGGAAATGGAGTGGGTTCAAAAGAAAGACTTTTCACACGTGTACATACATGCTCCCTACTACTTCACTACAAAATAGGACCTTCTATTTATATGTGAGCTCATTCAAGGTTACAAGGCATACTGTACTGTATATGAATGTGTCTTTAAAGGGGAAAGGAAACTTTTAAGATACCTTGTATGCAAAATGGTGCTCTGGAGCACTGATCAGAGAGTTGGGTTCACTATGAATTAGAATGCAAGGGAGTTGATATAGTTGGCATACCAAATATACTTCAGGCTTGGGGGACTTGGCTTCACCTTAGTGCTCTAGTGATATCAAGGTTTCTTAGCTTAAGGTTTTAATTTCTTTACATAGTAAATGAACCCATTAATTTTCAGATTAACTCAGAACCCAAGGCTAAATATTTGGTCATAAAATATAAAATGAACACATCATATTCAACCTAACAAAAGTTGGTTCCAGCTACTTTGGGCAGAGATTATCATTTTTTACATATCTTTAGTTGAACTCCTGGTTGAGGGTGAATGAATCTGGAATAGATGCTAAGCTTACTAAAACACAGGATGAAATAACAAAAAATTCCATTTAGTTCATTCAGCAGAATCTCTTTAAAATGTCTCTCTAGTCTGCTCCATCTTCTCCCCCATTTTTCATATTAATATCAGAATAATCAAATACTTTGATCAAATCATGCCATTCATCTGGTCAAAATATGTTTCCTTTTTGTACTTCAGTAAATGTTAAACTGTTTTACTTTTCATTCTAGGTTTCAAAAATTAGGTAGCACTCTACATTTTTAACTTTCTAACTCAGAATTCTTAAACTACTACCCTTCACAAACTTTATAACCCAGACAAACTATAGTAATCTCCATCCTCAGATACAAAGGTCAGACTTTTAAATACCACTTTTTTTCTGCTGATGTTGTAAGGTTGTGAGGAATGGAAAATCACTATATCTCAAGAATTCAAATTATGGCTATCTGGTTTCTGACCTGATCACTTCATGAAAACTTACTGGTGATCATTATTTGTTTGTTATGTTTTTAAAAATATCAGCAAAAATTTGCCTTCTCACTCTCCTACTGCAATCCTCTCAACTTGAACTAACAATCTCTTAAGTGACCCTTCTCAATCTTCATTCTTCTCAACCTCTCAACAGCCTTCTCCTTTGCTTGGGATTGGTTAACTTATTAGGAAGATTTTAGAGCTATTGCAATTATCCCAATGCCATCTCCTTGAAAATCTTTTCTCCTTAGATTTTCAGGGTTCCACTCTCTTCCTGGGCCTCCTTTTACCTATCTGATGACTTCTCAGTCTCCTTTACTGGATACAGTCTCACCACCTAACCACGTGTGCCCCATGGAGCTCTATCCTGTGATCTCTTCTCTTACCCTCTATACTATTTTACTTCACTATTTCATAAGTTACCATAGATTTAATTACCATTTCTATGTTGATACTTCTCAAACTTACCTATCTTCCTGTAGTCTCTCTGCAGACTTCTGATCTTCCATCTCCAACTCTCTTTCAGACATCTCAAACTGTGTGTCCAGTGGCCTTCTTGAATTTGACACGTTCAAAACCAAAGTTGTTATCTTTTATCCTAAGTTCTCCCTTTCCATATTCCCTATTACTATACAGGAAAACGTCCTTCTCCTTGGTCCTCAGGATTCCAATCTAGGTGTTACTCTCAGCTTCTCACTATCTCTCACCCATTGTATACAATCTGTTACCGAGATCCATTGATTTCATCTCTTCAATCTACCTCAAATATGTGCGCTTCTGTCCTCTGATATTACCAACACGTGGGTGCAAGCCCTCATCACTTAAGCCTGGACTGTCACAACAGCCCTCCAGCGGATCTACGTGCCTTAAGTCTCACCATTCCAATCAATCTTCTATTTAGCTACCAAAGTGATTTTGCTAAAATCAGTTCCAACTCTAATATTACTAATAAGGAACTACACAGAAAACAAATACATAAACTAGATCCCAATTTGTGCAAATAATGAAATGGTTACATGTATTTGAATTCACAGTTAGAAGTCATGATTACATAAAATACAGTAATTGGCTCAAGCCTAATAGAAATAAGCAGTGCAAATTAGAATAATGCCATTATTTTACAGATTATCAAAATTGTTTAGGGCTATCAGTAGTATATATTAGTGGAAGGGTTAGAGTGGGCTGATCACATAGATAGGACAAAAGATAACTGATGTGTAGAGTATAAATTCAATTGTAGGGATTCAGTGTGAAGAGCTCCAAAAAAAGAAATTTAAATCATAAGATAGAGTGTGCCTCCTTGTGGCAGTTTTATGGAAAGCCAAGAATATGAATCTAATAAGAAGAGCAAGTTTAATCTGTAAATTGCAATCCCCAGTGTTGGAGATAATACCCACTGGGAAAGACAAGTTCAAAAATCCACCCACTGTAGAAAACAACACTGTTTTCTACAGTGATTTTTGGCCCAAATTGCTCTTGAAGAATGACTGAAATAAGAATATACTTATAAAATCTATCCACTCTACTTCCATATAACATTATGAGATAAGTAATGCAAATATCACCCCCATTTTACTGCTAGGGAAAATGATGTACACTATGATTAAGTAAATTTCTGGTCAAATAGAGCTGAAATACAAAGATCATCTGAGTCTAAATGCAATGCTTCTTTTTTTGCTATGCCAAATACATGCCTCTTCCTTCCTGTAGAGCTGTTATCCAAAATATAAATGTTTTCAAAAAGAAGGGATTTTGTTGTTGTTGTTGTTGCTGTTGTTTTGGATGAGGTTTGTATGATTATTATTATTATTTTCATCTTTAAGATGGGGAAAGAATGATTCTGTCAGCATTCTCTTACATACACAGTTCAGCTATGGCATTCCAGAAGATTTTAGTGGCAGAATTGGGCCTATGGAGAAATATGTGTCTATGTACTGAAACCAGCACCAAAGACAAGTGGACTAAGTAAAGTGGGTCTGTTTTTATTCCCCCATCCTTCCACCTAAAATTTAGTAAATAAAATTAGGTATTTGTATTACTGGGATTCTGAAAAAAACTAATATGAATTATTATTTTTAGAAAAAATTCTCTCTCGGTTTATGTTTCCATCATGATTTTTGTTTTCTGTTTTTTGGGGGGGATAGATAGGAGAAGGGAATTGGAAAACCACATCAAATATGCCTAATGGTCTTGAATTCCCTTCACTAAATCCTGGTGACTCATTTTTTATGACTGTCAATAGGCTGAATATTTCTGTATATAAAATATATTACAATGGATTACAGTGTGTTTCTATATATAATATGTACTTCCCACTTCTTTCCCATTCTTGGTATGAAATCTTATAGCCCAGAGTTAAACACACATACAGGTATGTATATATGTACACACACACATATATATTTATGCATGTGTATATATACGTTTATACACATGTATATGTGTATATGTGCATGTATGTTTGTTTCAAATATAGACTATTAAAGGTGGACAAGACCTTATAATGTCCACTATTCCCAAAATGACTTGACCTAGGTTTCATCAATAAGAAATGACTAAAATACAACCAACTTGGAAAAAAGAGGGAAGATTTCTACCTTTATATAATTTTATATACAAAGAATTTCATAGAATTTTACATACATACTCATGAGTATGAGCAGCAAGAGAGTAGTTTGCTTTCTTTTACATAACTGTAAGGGAAGAGTCAAGCAAATATATAGCATTAATAGAAATTTGACAGACCTTGCTTAGGATGCCAGTCCATTAAGTGATAGAAAATGAAACACAATTAAGAGTACTTAATACATTGATGAACTCATCAATACTTTTGTTTGTCCACTGATATCACCCTTCTTAGCCTTCTGATCTTACATGATTCTTGTGCATGTCTTTCTATAAGCATCCATTGCACTCAAATCCTTCTCCTGGATCTTCTAATATCTCAAGATTCCTAGAACTAGAAGTTCTAGAATAGAGAACAAAACAGATCTCTTCCCACTTGAATATTCTGTTTCCTTTTCAGTTAACATAGGCCCAAGATGAGTATTTATGCCATTTTTTTTTGTGTAAGTCTTTGTTAGTAATAACAATGCTATAATATCCTGATATCCACCTATTGAGAGATACCTTCTCGTTGCCCTATGGAGCTAATTTTGATTTTCACACTTTTGAGATTGTTGTGCTCTATTACTTTTACCATGTAGCAGCAGCAAAAAGATGTTAGTGTTAAGTAGATGGGTTTTGAAGCAACCAGTAGTTTAGGATTGTTGAAATCAGTGAATAATATCCCTAATGTAATTCAGGGTTTTTTTTTCTGTTTTATTTCAATTCTTGTCTCATTTTATTGCCTATTTGTGGTGCATGTTCAAGATGGAATTAAATAGATAGACAGACAGACAAAAACAGATTAATGAGCTGCTTATAAATCTTTGTCAAAGTCTGGACAACAGACAGTTTTCATTAATTTTATTTTTTCAATGCTGATGGTCAAACCAATCTCTGTTTTGATTGTTGTGGGTTTCTCTGACAAGGCTTTTTAATAAGTGCCATGTCTACCAAAATCGGATCAATATGTTACTTATTATTATTATCTGGAACATTTTCCTTGACCCAGGTCTACAACTTAACATGTTTCCTAATTTTATACATTGTTTCTTATTAATACTCATTTTCTTTCACATCATCAATGGAGGGAAATATAACAGGATATATTAAGAATATATATATATATACACACACACACACACACACACACACACACACACACACACACACACATACACACACACAATGGGCATGTTACTATTCACAACACATTTAATATAATTTTCAGTAAGTGGCCCCAAATCCATTAGCAGGAAGAGAAAGATATTTTACCTATATTCTTCCAGAAAGAGAGAACACGATGAATTCAAAGAATGTCACCAAATGAAAAAGAACCACACACATGTTCAGAAAATCTTAGTCAAAATAAATGCAGATTGCCATTTTACTTTTGTAAGCAGAATTTTTTTTTTGGGGGGGGGGGGGAAGGAGGTGAGGGAAGGAAGCCACAGGCACAGAGAGCCATAGCCATTTTAAAAATAATTTTTCACTCCTTCCCTAAGCCTTACCATTCCATGTCATGAACACTTCCTTTCTCCTCTTCTCTCTTTTAATATTAATTTACTCTATCCTACTCTAATCAGATACTGTTCTCCTATACTACCTGTCTTCATCATTGTCCACTGCTGTCGTCAGAACCTTATTCATAACAGGTTGTGAATAAATGATAAGAGCTTCAAGGTTTTTTTTTTTTTAAGTTTCTATTTAAACATTTATCCTAGATGTAAAAATAGGAAGATGAAGGTTGGAACTTCGGGAGTTATTCAGAGGTTGAAGATGATGCTCTGATATATCGAAGGCTTCTTGGCATCTCTAAAATCTTGCTATGTAGATGTTCTGCTTTTCCTAGTCATAAGACAAGCTTTAGTCATAGATGGACAGAGCTAGCTTTTTTTTTTAAAGAAATAATACCTGAAATTCTGCTCTCAAAAGCTGTCTGGTTGATTATGGTATGCAGTTGTACAGAAAACTTACAGAATTTGCCCATCAGTATAATATCTGAACTAGACGGTACTAATAGACCAAGACCTGGTCCCAGAATTAAACAGGAAGAGAAATGCAGGTTGAATTGTCTCCAGGAAATTGTAATTACTTCTTTAATGACCACAAAAAACCTCCTAGAAATAAAGGCCTATAAAAAAAAACAACTAATATTTTACCTGAGTTTTCATATAGCTGTTGAGACATATGACATAAGAGTCCCAGCAGAATTAAAGATGAAGATCCTACAGAAAGTGCAAAGGTCAGTATGGGCTGTCTGGTACATATAACCCATGAGGAATCTGAAGAAGAAAAAAAACGGAAGTAGAAAAAGTCGTCAGGTAAATTTTCCATACAAAAAGCAAATGGCATGTGACTATGGCAAGTTGGATATTCTCGTATCCCCATGATACCAAGACAAGATAAGACCCTTTGCATTTCAGGAGCATCCCCTAAGCTGACTTCTAGGAGGACATACACGAGCATCCATATGAAGAGTAGGCATGAATAAACTACAGTTTGCAATATTGGAAAGAATATTCTAGTAAATGAGACTGCCAGTTTATGAGTTTTGTTGCTGTTGAGATCAAGATCCATTGAGTTCATCAGTAAGTTTCTAGTCATCCTCAGGATTTTTATTACACATCTGGAGTAATTTCTTTCTACATATAAGGCATAGCATATAAATGTCCCTAGCTTGTTTGGAAGCTCATGTAAATAGCTATACAGAATCCTTGGAATCTAATTACAATTGCAATTAAAAGTAAGAGGAAAGACCATGTAATCATGAGAGTGATATCTGTACCCCTTAATCTTTGTTTAAATGTGACCTAAGAGGATCTCTTAAAGGCATACACTAAGAAAGATGTTATTTAATTAAGCAGATTTCTCCATGAGACTAGGGAAATAAAGTCCTCCCCCCTCAGGCTTTTTTTTAATGCAAAATGACACCATTGTTTGTAAAAGATCTATAAGGCACAGATCTAATTTATTTACTGCCACTTCCTCGCCCCTATACAAGATGAGTAAATATTAAAAAAAAAATTAAAAATAAAACATAAGCTATGTATCATACAAAAACAAATAAACAAAAAAATGAACAAACAAAAAAAACCCCAAAAACTTACCCTGGGGTTGCAATATAGAGATTCAAAAATTCCACTTTAAAGAAATCACACAGGGGCAGCTAGGTGGTGCAGTAAATAGAGCACCAGTCCTGGAGTCAGGAGGACCTGAGTTCAAATATGACCTCAGACACTTAACACTTACTAGTCATGTGACCTTGGGCAAGTTGCTTAACCCCAATTGCCTTGCCTTCCCCCCTCCAAAAAAAGCAAAAACAAAAAACAAAAAAAGAAATCATACAGCAAAATAATAAATAAATAAACATATATTCTTATCTAGAAAGGGAGAAGGACTGAATTTAGTGTAGTTATAAGTCTGTTTTCTCTTTCTGAGGAATCATTTCTATCTTGTAGACTTTTAAAATTTTATCTTTAGGGACTGTTGCTTTTTCATTACCTTTTCACCTCATAGGCATAAATAGTCAACTCTCAGGCTAAAATTTCAATTAGTTGGAATACTCCAAGTCTCCTCCTTTATTAGGGTTTTACTCTATTGTAATGTTAATGGAATATGAAGATCTTCCATGCTCCTTTTTATTGGTAAGTAAGCAGCACTTAGTACCTTGTTTCAAGTTAACTAACACTTTGGGAGTAGTTAACAACTTGAGTGGAAGGGCCAGAACAGGGAGGAGCTATAGTGTATATAAGGAAGAGAACCAGCAGGACAGTCAGATTTTTCTCTCAATGACCACCTGGAGGCTTCAACTTTTTTACTGAGACCCTCCTTCTGCAACTCAGCCAGTTCTGCTGAGAGTAAGATTCACTCACTCACCCTGACTACATTCCTTTTTACCTCCACTGTAAAAGTTTTTTCTTGCCTTTTTTATATGAGATAATTTATCCCAGTCTATGTCTCCCCTTTCCTTCCTCCCAGTACATTCCTCTCTTCACCCTTCATTTTTTTAGATATTACCCCTTCATATACTGTGCCTTCACATTCATGCCTGTGCCCTCTGTGTATATATATACTCCTATCTGCCCTAATTAAGAGAAAGTTCTTATGAGTTAAAAGTATCATCTTATCATGTAGGAATGTAAACTACTTCACTTTATTGAATCCTTTATGAGTTCCCCATCCTGTTTACCTTTTTATGCCTCTCTTGAATTTTGTACTTGAAAGTTAAATTTTCTATTTGGCTTTGAAGTCTTTTTATCAGAAAAACTTAAAAGTCCTCAATTTCACTGAATGTACATTTTTTGTCCTGAAAGATTATATTCAGTTTTGTTGGATTGGTGATTTTTAGTTATAATCCTAGATCTTTTGCTTTCTGAAATATAGTATTCCAAGACCTCCCATCTTTAATATAAAACCTGCTAAATCTTATGTTATTCTGTATGTGACTCCATGACATTTTAATTGTTTCTTTTTGACTGCCTATAATATTTTCTCTTTGACCTCATCACTCTGGAATTAGACTATAATATTCCTGGGATTTTTCATTTTGGGATCTCTTTCAGGGGATAATCAGTGGATTCTTTCCATTTCTGTTTTACTCATCGAGTCTAGAAGATTAGGGCATTTTTCCTTGATAATTTCTTGAAAGATGATGTCTAGGCTCTTTTTTTTTCTTTTTTTTTATTATCATGGCTTTCAGGTAGTCCTACAAACACATACACACACACACACACACACACACTTATACATATACATACACACATATATTTAGCATAAAGTTGTTAACTTCTATTTGCTCAATTTTAATTTTTAAGGAATTATTTTCTTCAGTGAGGTTTTGCATCTCCTTTTCCACTTGGTTAAATCTGCTTTTTAAGGCATTCTTCTATTCATTACATTTTTTTTTTGCTTCTTTTACCATTTGGCCTAGTCTGTTTTTTAAGTTGTTATTTTCTTTCATATTTTTTGTGTCTCCTCTACCGAGCTGCTGACTCATTTTTTCATGAGTTTCTTGCATCACTCTCATTCCTCTTCCCAATTTTTCCCCTACCTCTCTTATTGATTTTCAAAATCTTTTTGAGTTCTTCCATGGTCTAAGAAAAATTCATAGCTTTCTTGGAGGCTTTGGAAGTAGGAGCTTTGAATTTGCTATCTTCTATGTGTTATAGTCTTCCTTGTCACCATAGTAACTTTTTATTGTCAGATTTTTTTTTTTCTGTTGCTTGCTCATTTTCCCAAACTATTCCTTGATTTTAATTCTATGTTAAACTGGGGCTCTGCTTCTAGGGTGGAGGGCTCACTGTCCAATACTTCAGGGGTTTTGTGCAGCTTTTTTTTCAGAGATACTTCTTGGTACCTGTAAATTTTCCATTTTTCCAAGGTGGTAGGATT
The DNA here is from genome assembly GCA_028646515.1 of Pseudochirops corinnae. Lineage (NCBI taxonomy): Eukaryota > Metazoa > Chordata > Mammalia > Diprotodontia > Pseudocheiridae > Pseudochirops > Pseudochirops corinnae. The sequence continues at coordinate 127,222,509 of CM053591.1, forward strand.
GAAGAAGACATGTTTTCTACTATCCTGATCTATGAGTGACCACAAGTACTCTTTTTTTTCCTCTGGAACTGTAATGAGGCTCCACTGTAGCCACAAGTTCCAGTGTGCTAGTACTGCTCACTCTGAGACTGCCATTCAAAATTGTGAAACAGATTCATGTATGGGCAGAGCAACAGAGGCCTATTTCAGTGGCAGCAAAGAGACCCTTTTAATAGCCTTCTGACCAGTCGTTCAACACCCTTACTATCTGTGGCCAGAGAGCTTTCGAAGCAGCTTCTCCTGCTACTGATTCAGTCATTTCCAAGGCCTGCTCCTGGTTTGCTGGGACTGGGGCTATTGGTGGCTTAGCCTATGTGAAACTCTGCTTCGTTATCACCCAGTTACAACAGACCTTTCCTGCTTCCCTTCTAAGTTATCTTTGGCGTCTATGGGCTGAGAGATCTGGAAAATGCTGCTACTGCCTCTGAGTTAGTCATCCTGAGGCCTGCTCCTCATTTGCTGGTGCCAGGTTTGCACTGGCACAGCCTGTGCTGGACTGTGACCCTTTCTCACCCTGCTGCAACAGACTTAAGTGCTGACCTTCAAAGTTGTCTTGTGCTGGAAAATTATTTCACCCCATCTTTTTCGTGAGTTCAGCTCCTCTAGAATTATTTTAAAAGTATTTGGAAGGGTTTGGGGAAGAGTTTAGGTGAGTCCCTACCTTTACTCTGCCATCTTGACTCCACCTCTAATTTTACTTTATCTAAACTTGCTAATTATCCCTGAGTTTGTTTGTTTTAAGTTCACTTTATAAAACCTAATCTCATTTATTCAAAATATTCCTAGTGTAAGGATCCTCCTATGTGAGAAATAAGATATCATAAGAAATTTAAGTGCCTTGGAATAGACTTATCACTATCAATGTACATTATCTTTATGTTATACTTTCTATATATGAACTTACTTATTCTCTTTTACTCTAACCCAATGAAAACATAATCATTCATTATTTCATTCAAGAACAATAAGTACTTTCTACAGCAAAGCACTGGGATTAGATTAGTAATAGTTTTACATTATTGGATAATAGAGCACAACATTTTATTTGGACATGTTCACATACCTCACATTCACCGAACATTATTTACCAGGCATCTGAAACAAAGTGGAACTTTCTGGAAGTTAGTATCTCAGGCAAAGTTAGATCTCACAATCTAACTTATTAGAAGAATGAGAGCAACAAAAACTGAACTACCAATGACATAGCAAGTGTGAGAAAATGTAAGAGCTTGGTTGCAAATCAAAGCAAGCATAACCAAGATCAATTTTCAGCCACTCTCCAATTGTTTATAATGTTTTATCACTGAAGCATAATTCTCAATCTACTTTTATAGGGAAATGTTTTATTATATTGTTTGCAAAAAACAAACAAGATATTAATTATTATATTATTTGAATGTAGCATTGTGTGGATAGACATTTTCTAGCCCAAAGATCACTGTTCATCATACTTATGTCAGAGACCCTTCGTGGAAGCTGAAGATCTCTTCCAAGAATGCTTGAACCCCCACTCAGGTCTTGTCTTTGGTGCAACCAAAATGCTTGTGCTTAGTACCTGCCCAGTAGTTTCAGTTTTAGTTTGACCCAACTCATCGCATGTCTATACTTAACTGCTGATGTACATCTCAAGCAAACCATCTATATGCTTTTGAGCTTATACCTTTGTTTGAAATCCATATAACATGGGACTTAACAGAGATGGAGGAAGAGAGCCACACTTTTTTTCTGGTTCTACCATCTGTTGAAGTGACTCAATATAATTATTTCCAAAAACATTTCTAGGTTTTGCTCTTTATTGACTTTTTACATCCCTTCATTGAAGGTAGTGGTTGATGGTAGTAGAAAGATAGCTGGGCTTAAAATCAGAAAAAGTTGGGTTAAATTTTTCTTCTGATAGTGGTGAGCTGTATGATCATGAGCAAGTCTCATAATCTCACTAAGTTTAAGTTTACACAACTATAAAATGGGGACAAAACATGTATAATACCAACCACACTGTGCTATTATGAGTCTTAAATTACATAATGTTTTCTTTTAAAAAAATGCTTTAGGGGTGGTTAGGTGGCACAGTGCATAGAGCACCAGCCCTGGAGTCAGGAGGACCTGAGTTCAAATTCAGCCTCAAACACTTAACAGTTACTAGCTGCGTGATCTTGGGCAAGTCACTTAATCCCAATTGCCCTACCTTCCCCCTCCAAAAAAAAGTGCTTTGAACACATTAAAGTACTATAAAAATGCCAGCTTTGTGTATTCATTATTACTATAATCAAATATGTTTAATGTGTGTATGTCTGTACATCATGTGTTATGTGTGTGTATGGCAAAAGAAAATATTAAAAGAAAATCCATTTAGCAACCTCTACTAGAATAGAATCACATCAGAACTTAAATATATTTTTCATTACTAGTTGTGAGCCTTTGTCCATGAGGAACATAATGGAAGCACCCAACAAAAAAACCTGAGCCTTAGATATAAATTGTTAGCACAATGAAATCAAGTCTTTACTTGACTAGGTAACCCTCCTTCCCCTGCTCAGCCCGTTTTATGTTTTCCTTTTACAGTATATTTCCTTTCCCACCCTGGATACCTATAACCTATCAGTTAGTAACACTAAGGCTTATCTGTTGGAAAATCATATGTTCCTTTGCCTATTTTTCACTTTTAAATTGAATTGGCAATGCAGCATTTGCCCAGAATTCTTTCTTTTCCTTTTGACTCCAATCTGTGCATTTGGTAGAAGTGAACTCTACATGGATAGACTTTGCAAGATTCTTTTCATATTAATGATTCAAATTCTTGTGAGCACCTGGGGTTCTGAAGCACACTGAAAAAGGCCAGACTTTAAAAGTCAAGGGCGGCAGGGAAAGTGGTATCAACTAAGTGCTGGAGCCAAGAATCCACATTACTCTTCACTGCTTCTGAATTTAAAATTAGAAGTGTTTCACTACACCTGAATTACTCTGGCTCAGATAAGTGATTCCAATAGATCAGATTTTGTGATAATCATCTAACTTTAATTTTAGACTCACTAAAATATCTGCTCCCCTCAAAAATATGATTTTAAAAGTTGAAGAAGTTGTCCCCTAAAAAATAACTAAATAGAATTAAGATATAGAAAGATTAGCAAAGTTCCCTATTATACATGAGTACCTTCTTCACAAATCTCTTCTCAGTTTCATATGCAGAATTATTCATTTAAAGGGATTGACTGTGTTTCTGTTATTGATCTAGGGAGAGATAGATAAAATCTTTGGAATTACAATATTACGTTAGTGGAGAAAAATAATAAGAAAAGGCCATAGAATTAAGAAGGAAGGTACTAAGTAGAGGCTGATAATATGAAAGAAGAGAAATATATGTTGAAAAGACCCACTGAGCAAAAGATCAGAAGAAATCAAATACTTTGTGAATTGGGGTTTAGCTAAGTACCTTAATTGCACAATTCCATTTAATGCAGTATAACAAATAGAGTGCCAATTAACTAGAGAGAACGTCAAGTTATATCCAACTTAATCATCATTTCCACCCCAATGGCTTGTCAATTTTTCATAAGTAGAAGCCATAATTAATGTAGAAGTTGAATGCATGGCCACATTTTTCCTTAGGGATCTTGCCATGTCAAAAAATGTTAGAGCTGTTAGTTAACATCTCCAGACACTCCTGTTTGGCAACAGCACCCTCAGGTAAAATACACAAATCATCATGATGTAAATAAACAGATGGAAGAACAAATCAGGCAAGGACAAGGGTAAAATGGAGGAAGAGAAATCTGCTCAAGTTTATAACTGCAATGGGTAACATTCAAGTAGGTATCTATCATTTTTTTGAAAAGACAGAGAAATAAAAATCTTTCTTTGAAACTATCAAAATCAAAACATTAATAGATCAGGATGGTTATATATTTTGTAAGGGAAATAGATTTGCTGCATAAATTACAGTTGAGATATTCCTTTTAATGAACATTATTTCTGTATAGAACTGACCTTACCAAAACCAATCTCAACCAGAAAAGTTTATTTTTGGTAATTCACATATTTTCAATGTTTCAGTTTTAATGACAAGTAAAATGAGGTTAAATGGAGAGTTTATATAAGCATGTGTGTACGCACATATAAATACATGCAATACAGTAATAAACAGTATATATCTATATTGTTAGAGTGTATATTTATCCATACTAGTGTACATATTTATACACATAAACACATCCTATATCTATGTGTGTATAGATAAATGTAGATGAAACAGAGAGAGAGAGAGAAGAGAGAGAAGAGATTCTACTTCACGTAGTTATAATGAGAAAAATGCTTTACAAAAAATGAAGTCTTGAAAAGGTTGGGTTTTTTTACTATTACTACACCTACTGCTATTATTATTACTACTACTAGAGATAGTATTCCTCATCCTCTAAGTGTTTAGAGTCTATTTTCATGGGATCATAAAATAATGATATATTGATTTAAAAACCATCTTTGTTGGGCAGCTAGGCGGTGTAGTGAATAAAGCACTGGCCCTGTAGTCAGGAGGACCTGAGTTCAAATCCAGCCTCAGACACTTAACACTTACCAGCCATGGGACCTTGGGCACATCACTTAACCCCAATTTCCCTGACTTTCCCCCCTCTAAAAAAAAGACAGAAAAAAAACCATCTTTGAGATTACCTATTCCAGTCTTTGCATATTGTGGATTTGATTCAATTCAGTTTAATTCATCAAAGGTACATAGATTTCCATATGTTAGACACTGTTCTTCGTGCTATACATTCAGACTGAAATGGTGAAAGGAAACAATTTTTGTCCTTCAGTAATTCCACTGGGAATTGGAAGATGACGTGTCCACAAAAAAATAAAATAAAACTATACAAAGCAGTATCCGGAGGGCAAGAGCACTAATGTGGAGATAGAGGAGGGATGTGCCTCATTTACAAGGTACTCACTGAATTATGCCAGGAAGAATGCCAGGCATTCTGACAGGATTAGGAAGGTGGTCATTGTAAACATAGGAGCCCATCTATATAAGCTGCTCTGACTGGGCATAAGATCTTTTGAGGAAATACACAGCAGACAATTTTGAGAGGAATAGAGAATATATAAAGATGATCAATGTGAACTACAGAGGGAGAGGCATATGGGAACCACATTATAAAGCATTTTAGATACCAAGTAGAGGATTTCTTTCTATCGCCAGTGGAAGTCATTGTTGATTTTGCAAAGTGAAATAAGAGGATCATAAATTTGGCAATTGTTTGGAGGATAGCTATGGAATGACTGAGATTGGAAGCAGGATGACCAATATAGAGACTATTTCAATAGACCAGAGAAGAGCCAAAGTAGGGTGTGAATACATGAGCATTGAATTGATGATATATGGAGAAAGAATACAGAGAGAAAGCATTAGGGTTCAAATAGTAGTATTGGGGCATAGGGAGAAGAGTGTTTACACATAATGGGTAAAGGGAAGATAAGAAATGGTTAGACAGGTGGGAGGATAGCCAAGAAAGAATTGGAAGCCATGGGAGAAGAAAATGTCCAAGAGGAGAGGGACAGTATCAAAAGCTGAAGACAGATAAAGTAGAATAATGTGTTAAAGAGAGGAAAATGATTATTGGGTAGAATAAATACGATTGTTCATTACTTTAAAGAGAACAGTTTCTGTCTCATAGCAAGATTGGAAGTTGACTTGTGAAAGCTGAAAAATAAGTGGGAGGCAAGGAAATGGAGGCAATGAGTATAGTAGACGCAATCCAAGTTTGGATATGAATAGAGAAGAAATGTAGTAGAAAACTGAAGACTGTATAAAGAATAAATTGTATGGGGGATATACTAGAGACTGAGATGATAATTAGGTGGCTACTAAAATGATCTAGTCAATAATTAAATAGTGGACAGACTACAAGTAATGGGAGAGACACAGTAGAAACAGAACATATAAAACTTGGCAACTGATTGCTTGTGGAAGGTAAAGAGGGAAAGGAGGACAATGAGTCAGGAATCACTCCGACATATCATGCCTGAATAATTGGAAGCTGATCTAATCATTTTGATAATATATCTCATACATTTAAAAAAATTTTTTTTGATATATCTTATTTTATCATGAGTTGCTTTGGTTGGTCATTCTAATTTTCAGGAAGTTAAATTCTTGAGTAAATTTTACTGCTGAGTTTTATACATAATTAATTATCTTTGCCTTTTTTCCTCAGGTTTTTTTTTAAATTTTGATTCTCTTTTATTCTTTTCAGAATTTTTTTTTTTGATGCTTATGACTGGGGTATTCTTTAAGGTTCTACTTAAAGTTGTTGTAGACTTACTTTGTCCCTTGGATTTACTTCAGGCTCAATTATGAGTGATAAGAAAGTTGAGAGGAGAGGCAAGGATAGAGTTAGTTTATCTTGACATTAAAAAAAATCAAAATAAAACAATTTTTTTTTGCATTACCTGTGGACCGACCAGTTACAAATATTAATTTTCTTTCTCTATGTAATAAGTATGGACAGAAAGAGAACCATGAGAGCAAGGTAGCGAAAGTGAATTTGATAGACCTGGCAACTGATTGTACTTGGAAGTATGAGAGAAAGAGCATTTATTTA
>CM053591.1:127229237-127245296 GCA_028646515.1 Pseudochirops corinnae
AAAGTTGAGAGGAGAGGCAAGGATAGAGATAGTTTATCTTGACATTAAAAAAAATCAAAATAAAACAAATTTTTTTTGCATTACCTGTGGACCGACCAGTTACAAATATTAATTTTCTTTCTCTATGTAATAAGTATGGACAGAAAGAGAACCATGAGAGCAAGGTAGCAAAAGTGAATTTGATAGACCTGGCAACTGATTGTACTTGGAAGTATGAGAGAGAGAAAGAGCATTTATTTACCATTCAATAACCATGTATTAAGTTTCTACCAAGTACACATGGGGAAATTGAGATCAAATGAAATAATCAATTTCATTGTGCTTACCCAGGATCCTGCTGCAGAGTTCCACCAAGGCTAAAGTGCCTTTCACTTCCAGAGATGGGTTCTTGTTCTTTAAACCTTTCTATCAACCACTATGCCACTTTTCTACATCTCAAATTTATACCTGGTATTTGTTCCACCTTTTTAAAAAAATACGTATTTCCACATTTGTCATGTTGTGAAAGAAAAAGAAAATTAAACAAAAGAGAAAAACCACACACACACACACACACACACACACACACACACACACACACACACAAAGTAAAAATAGTATGTTTCCATCTGCATTCAGTCTCCATAGGTCTTTCTCTGGATGTGGACAACATTTTCCATCGTGAGTCTTTTGGAATTGTCTTGAACAGTTGTATTGCTGAGAAGAGCTGTGTCAATCATAGTTGATCATAAAATGCTGCTGTTACTGTGTATAATGTTTGCCTGGTTCTGCTCATTTCATTCAACATCAGTTCATACAAGTCTTTCTAGGTTTTTCTGAATTCTGCCTGTTCATTATTTCTTATAGCATAATAGTATTTTATTACGTTCACATATGACAACTTGTTCAACCATCCCCCAATTGATGAACTTCCCCTCAGTCTCCAATTCTTTGCCACCACAAAAAGAGCTGCTATAAATATTTTTGTACATATAAGTCCTGTTCCCTTTTCATGATCTCTTTGGGATATATAACTAACAATGTTATGGTTGGATCAAAGGGTATGTGCATTTTTTTTTTTTACCCTTTGGGTATAGTTCTGAATTACTCTCCAGAATGGTTGGATCAGTTCACAACTCCAACTGCATTAGGGTCCAAATTTTCCCACATATTCTCCAATATTTATCATTTTCCTTTTCTGTCATATTGGCCAATCTTAAAGGTATGAGGTAGGACTTCAGAGTTGCTTTAATTTGCATTTCTCTAATCAATAGTGATTTAGATAATCTTTTCATATGACTACAGATAGCTTTTATTTCTTCTTCTGAAAACTACCTAATCATATCCTTTGACCATTTATCAATGGTCAGTTTATTTATCAATTAGGAAAGACTGGTACTCTTACAAATTTGACTTATTTCTGTATATATTTTAGAAATGAGCTCTTTATCAGAAACACTTGCTGTAAGAAAAAATGTTTCCCATCTTTCTGCTTTCCTTCAAATCTTGTTTGCTTGGTTTTGCTTATGCAAAAAGTTTTTTTTTAATTTAATATAATAAAAAGTATCTATTTTACATTTCGTAATGCTCTCTTTCTCTTGTTTGGTCATAAATTCTTCCCTTCCACATAGATCTTATGGGTAGAGTATTCCTTGCTCTTCTAATTGGCTTATAACATCACTCTTTCTATCTAAATCATGTACCCATGAGCCAAGATCATAGGGGCTGGGTTGTTTATCTGTGTTTTAACTAAAAGCCTCCCACTGGCTTGATTGGACACTACTTGTGCTGGGTTTTGCTCTCCTTCTACCCAAATGAGACAGACCTTTTATAAAGTCATTCTAAGTTTATCTTTGACTGAAAAAGTGTTTCACTCTATCTCTGAGATTTTCTTGCTCCAGAATTCTCTTAGAATCTTAATTTCATGTTATTTCTGAGGAAAACTAAGGAGAATTCAGGGAATTTCCTGGCTTCTCTTTTCCATCTTGCTTTGCCACCTGTTCAATCCCTTTAAAGCTCTTTTTTTTTTTTTTACTATGCTGGGTTACAGAAATTAATATGATTAACTCATAGGGACTCACACAAAGATAATATGATTGACTCAAGCCAGGGACTCACACAAAGACTAACTCAGATTAACTCGGGTCCCCAGATTAAAATATTACTATGTTTCCTCTTCCTATTAGATATGTGCATTCTAACATAAGGGTTTTCTAGAACAGGTATCTTAAACTTTTTTTCCACTCACTACCCCTTTTCATGTTTGGTAGTATTTGTTGGTGTTGCATGGCTTGAGGACATACACAGTGCAAAGTGTGCATGTTTTGTGTTCAGAAGCAAGGCTGCAGTTAAGTTGTGTGATGCAACATGGGCAAGCACTGCCAGAAACATTTGGGATTCATTACATGTTTGATTTTTAATTAATTTTTAGTTATTACACTTCAGAAACCTTTACTGTTGCCAAATTTTTCAACCCCATGAGGTCATGACCCACAGTTAAAAAGTATTCTTCTAGAGGATTGGAACAAAATAGTGGAACAAAAAAAACTATAATGAAATTTTAAGCATTATAGCAACTTAATAGAATTGATGGTGGGAGTGTAGAAAAAGCAGGCTGTCAGCACATAAGTATGGCAAGGCAACCCAGGGTACTGAAATTTATAAAAGAATACTTCTTCCAGTCATCTGGTCCACTTTCCTCATACTTTGTGGTCCTTTATGACTATCAATGTCAGGAGCCCCCTGAGTGCCAGCCTCAGGTGTGTGCGGAGATGTGGGAGAAATGATCAGGCCACGTGGGTAGTTCAGGAAAGAACTCTGCTTAATGATGATTTGAACAAGATTTTTAAAGATGCAAAGGACAAAGATTCAAATATTCTTATCAATAAGCTTAGTTTGTTACATCCTGGGATATTATAATAGTTTTATCATTGCAATAGTCTGCTAGTCCTGGAAATAACTTTAGATAAAATCAGGTTTTCTGGGCACCAACAGGTCAATTAGCATTCTTAAAGGTATTAACAAAGAAAACACAAAGGAGATAAGACTTCAAAGTAACTTAGGTTTGTTTAGATGTGATCATTGTCTTGAGTATGTTGTACCTTGGAACCAACACAGGATGGATAATTTAATAAGAGACTTGGTTTTTTTTAGGTATCTGAAATTTTAGGGCAAAAGGCCTGGTTGCAGTCAGGATCTCAGACAAAAACCTTTTAAGTGTAATTTCAGAGGGTCTTTTTTTTGGAGAGCTGGCCTTATGTGAAACTGCTAGGCACATCACCTAAAGGCCCTAATTAGAGTACACTATCTAAGTCCTGACTTGGCTTGCATCATATCACAACCCAAACTTTTGCATCTGTGAGATAATTCCCCATTCCTTGCCTGAGGTCAACTAAGAAGACAATTTCCATGTGTTTCCCATATGATATACTTCCAATTACTTGCCTCTTCTCCCAGTTATGCCTCCTTCTGAGGATTGAGGGCTTTGAAGGCAGAGTGCACAAGGCAAGGATTCACACAAAGACTACCCTTAAAGAAAGGGAAGGTTAGTTTGCATAGACCAATGTAGGATGCCAAATGATTTCTGTACACTTTACGGTAGTCACCCTACCTCTTTGCCTTGATGTATGTAATTTGGGTAGTAGAATTAATGATTGTGACTCTCCTTTTAAACCATTCAAAACACAGCATAGACCATTATGACCATTGACAAAAAGTAAAGGTTTTAATATGAAATGTAACCTATAATGTGACAAAAAATGAAGTGGGGTGATTTTTTAAACACTGTTTAAATATGACCTATTGGTCCACTCATTTGGGAAATTTCTGATGTTGTCAAAATAGGTTGAATTAGACTAAAACAAAAATTATTTCATTTATTTAACTTTGTCTTATTTTGAAGATCCAGAAATATGTGTCTCATTGTTCATAAGGCCCTCTCATATATTGACAATGACACTATGGAATTTATAAGAAATTTATGGAAAATATATGATATTTTAACATTTAATTCTCCCACATTAGTCCCACAAGGTCCTTAGGGTCAATATATACAAATCGTTACTATGTTCCTGTAACTTTGTGACATCTTAGCTAAAAATTTCTAGATATCCAAATGTATAAATATTTCAAGTTATACAATAATTGTAAATTCAAACAAATTTTGTTGTTCTGTTTCATTTTTAGTTCTATTCTAATTCTTTTTTTTTTTTTTTACCTGAAGCAAGAGCAAGTATTTTCCATGGGCTCCTCAAATATATTCATTATTTTAAAAATAAAATGTTTACAGATTATCTAGTGGCTTTATGGGAAAAAAAAAAAAAACAACATGGTAGATACTAATGAAGTAATGTTCTTGCCAAACAAGTAAAATGTTTTAAATAATTCAAAGCATTTTATTAACTGGGTAAGCATTTTACTCAAAATATGGTTTTGAAAAGATGTAATTTATTTTAGTCTTATTGCCCTGTAAGTGAAAAAAAAAGTTGTTAATATTACTCCTTAGAGACCCAGTTAGAAACAAATCAAAATAAAATGAAAGAGCTTAGAGAAAAGAAATGAATAATATTGGGAGAAAATTTAAATGAAATAAAGGCTACAAAGTAACTCCATAAAAGAATAGACAATTTCTTACCTAAACTGTGGCTTTCCATTTGGCCTTGGTTTGAACCCTCTGTTACACACCAACTATGGGAAAGTGACTAATAACATTCAATAAAAATATTATAATAGTTATAAGGTTGGCAATAACCATATATCCTTATATTTCCCTGTTTCAAAGAAATGGAAACTCCCTTATGAGCACAATAGATTTCCAGAATAGTTATGGATAAATTGTGAAGGGCCAAGCCCTTTTAAATAATTGTTTTTAGTTATTCTTTCCATCAGTCTGTCTGAAGTTTTTGGCATTTTTACATAGTAGATATTTCATCCACCAATAAAATCCACTCTTTGATTCCAAAAAGGTCTATAAAAGTAAAGGACCCTGCTGAGCTATAGCAGTAGGGTTGCATAACATTTACTTATGGGAAAATAGCTGGACCCTTTTAAAGATTCATAATAGCAGCAATCTGCTCAGGAGCAGCAGTCATTTATGTTATGAAAGCTTGAACCATAAATATCATTGACTGCTTCCATATTGAGGCTCTTAATGGTTAAATCAATATTAGTAATGTAAACGTGTGTACGGACCAAGTATTTAATTCTGCAAGTAAAGCAAATTCAGGCTGTTGGTTTTTTTCCCTTTCCATTTAAATGTGTAAACTTAAAAACAAAAACCAGCCAAAATAGTGAACTACTATGACTGATCTTTAAAACAAGGGCTCAATTAATATCTTTATTAGAAACCAATAAAAAAGAGTTAAGATTCCTAAAGGCAGTTAAACATCACTCACAGGATTTCGGTGACATTCAAATGAGATAAAACCTTTGAAGACATTTGTCATTGTCAATGTGCAATATAAAATCATCTGTGGTAGTGGTTATGGTGGTGATTGGTTAATATTGTCATTATAAATAATTGACTTGTCATCACTTTTGTCAAGGATGGACATTATACTTTTCCTATCTTTGGTTTGAGTGAAAGAAAACGTACATTCACTTTCATTTATTAAGTGAAATTGACTTTTTGTAAATTAAGGAAATGATATTATAAGAACAAGGGATTTCCCAAGTAAACTTCATTTGCAACAAGAGATATATTTGGGCTGAAATCAGTAAATTATTAAAGTGGGTAATTAACTTACTATCATAAATTTTATCATTAAAACATGTTGAAGCTGAAAAAATAATCATTCACATCTTTTACTATGGAAATCAACATTCCAGAATAAATAATTTAGGGAAATTAATCACCATCACCACCTTCATTTCTTCTGAAAAGATGGAGAAATGCAAATTCTAATTCTTATTTATAGATGGCATTCTAAATGGATGTAGCTAATTGTGTAGCTTGACCCAAAGATTAGTCAATAATATTCCAAAGTCAGGGTGGCTAGTTGGCACAGTGAATAAAGTACCAGCCCTGGAGTCAGGAGGACCTGAGTTCAAACCCAACCTCAGACACAGCACTTACTAGCCATGTTACCCTGGGCAAGTCACTTAACTCCAATTCCTCTGCCTTCCCTCCTCCAAGAAAGAAAATAATAATAATAATAATGATGATGATGATGATATTGCAAAGTCACCTTGGAAGGAGATTTCTGATGCAATGCCTCAAAAATCTTTGGCCCTGTGATGTTCTGCTCCTCACATCTCCATCATTTTTATCAGTAACTAAAAAAAAAAAGTACACATGGCAAGCATTACAAATTTCCAGATGGCTCAAAGATAGTAGGGATAGCTAAAGCAGTCAAGATGTTAGAAATGTTGGAAAATTTTGTTTAATCTAACAAAATTAAAACAAAGAGGGATAAGTATAAAATTTTACACCTGGTCTGATCAAATGACTTCACTAGTATAGATGGCATCTTGGTTAAACAGACATCTTAAAAATGATCTAGGAATATTAGCATTGTGTTGATACAGTCAAAAAAGTTAAGGTGGCACATTAAAAGATAAATATCTCATGAGAATAAGAGATGCTAGTCATTCTGTAGTTTGCTTTGGCCAAATTATATCTAGCGTATTCAATTTGGAGCACCGTATTTGAGAAAATACATTTATAATGTAAAGGAGGTCCAGGGGAACAGTAATATGGGTACAGAGGGCCTTGATAATTGATGTAAGGAACTGAGAATGCTTAGTTTGCAAGAGAGAAGGCTAAGGGGATACACCATATTTTCAGCATCAGATATTGTAAATTACTTGGTATATTAAAGGTTATAATTTGGAAAGAGGATTAGGTAATTAAGCCTCAATCAGCAAAACTAGGACTATTGTTTAGAAGTTTTAAAGAGGTCAAATGAAACTTGATAGGAAGCAGCAGGCCTGGGTGGAGGGAGACTTCCAATCAATTAAAGCTATTCAAAGTAGGAATACATAGCCTAAGAGACAGTGAGTTTACTTTTAATTTAGTTCTCAAGAAAGTCCCAGATGACCATTTAATATTTATGTCATGTTGGAGAATATTTGGAGAGTATGAGTTGTCCTATTTGACCACCAATGCCCCTTCCATATCTGAAATTCTGTGGTTATGTGAAATATGACTGATTATTGTTATTGTTGCTGTTTATTATTATTATTATCTCATTCGATAGATTCAGAGAGAAATAATCGAGGGATAGGCCATTTTTCACTATTAAGCTGAACCTACAAAACATTAACCATAGCAGAAAAATACGCATTCAGAATATTTCAAAATATTTTTGGCATATAGTATGCTAAGAACAGAAACACAAACATAATGATAAAATATTGAGCAAAAAGAAAATGGTGTGGATTCCCAAGAGATCATGCTGTAACAGAAAAAATTAATAATATTTCAAAATAGAAACATTTTTCAATTTATTTTCCTCAATAACATTTAAAAACAATTTTACAAGCATTTTTAAAAAATTGTTACTTCCAAAATTTCTCTTTTCCTCTCTTCCCTCCCCTGCTGACAAGGAAGGCAATTTGCATTAGTTATACGTGTGCAGTCATGCAACACACATCCTCGCATTAACCATGTTATAAAAGAAAACACGGACAAAAAAATTAAGAAACAGAAAGTAAAGAAAATATGCTTCTATCAGTTTCTCTGGAGGTGGATCATATTTTTTCATCATAAATCCTTCATTTCCTACATCATAGTGTTGCTGAGAAGAGCTAAATCATTCAAGTTTGTTCAGTGTACAATATTGCTGTTATTTTATACAATATTTTTTTTCTGATTCTGTTTACTTCACTTTGCATCATTTCTTGGTTTTTTCTTTGTTTTTGTTTTGTTTTGTGGGCCTTTTTGGGGGGTAAAGGCAGCGCAATTGGGGTAAAGTGACTTGCCCAAGGTCACACAACTAGTAAGTATCAAGTGTCTGAGGCTGGATTTTAATTCAGGTCCTCCTCACTCCAGGGCCTGTGCTCTAGTCACTGCCTCACCTAGACACCCCAAAAAGACTGAATCTTCTTAATGGAGATGGATGGGGAGAGATGAAGGGAGAGAATATGGGACTCAAAATTTTTAAAAACAAATGTCAACAAAATTGTTTTTACATGTATTTGGGTAATAAGATACACAGGCAATGGTGGATAAAAATCTATCTTGCCCTACAATAAAGTAAGGGGGAAGAGGATAAGTGGGGGGGCGGGGATGATAGAAGGGAGGGCAGACCAGGGGAAGGGATAACCAGAATGCATGCCATCTTGGGGGGATAGGTGAGGGAGAGATGGGGAAAAAATTTGGAACTGAAAATCTCATGAAAATCAATGTTGAAAACTAAAAATAAATGAATAAATTCTGAAAAAAAAAAACCTGTAAACAATATAAAATACTTGAGAATATGTCTGGCAAGACAAACCCAGGAATTATATGAACACAAGTACAAAAATAACTTCTCACTCAAATACAATTGGGGAAAATATCAATTGCTCATGGGTAGGCCAAGTCGATATAGTAAAAATGACAATTCTGCCTAAACTAATATTCTCATTTGGTGGCATACCAATGAAACTACCAAAAATTTATTTGCTAGAGAGAGAAAAAATAACAACATTAATCAGGGAGAACAAAAAGTAAAAAAATATCAAGGGTATTAGTGGAAAAAAATACAAAGGAAGATGGTTTATCAATACCAGATCTCAAACTATATTTTAAAGCAGTAAACATCAGATCTGGTCCTGACTAACAAATAGAGAGGTGGATCAGTGGAATAGGTTAGGCTATAAGACAGTAGTCAATGACAATAGTACTCTAGTATTTGATAAGCCCAAAAACCCCAGCTTTTGGAATAAGAACTTACTATTTGAGAAGAAAATGGCTGGGAAACCTAGAAAACAACAGGAAATAAACTGGGTAAAGATAAACATCTCAAACTGTATAATAAGATAAGGTCAAAAAGGGTGCATGTTTGAGTCATAAAGAGTGACACAAGCAAATTAGAAGAACAAGGAACACTCTACCTTTCAGAAGGGAAGAATTCTTGACTACATATGAGAAAGAGAGCATTAGGAAATATAAAATAAATAATTTTTATTATATTAAAATACAAAGATTTTGAGCAAACACAATCAATGCAACCCAAGATTAGAAAGAAAGCATAAATCTGGGAAATGGTCTTTATAGCAAACTTCTCTTTAACAAGTCTCATTTCTCAAATATATACAGAACTGTCAGATTTATAAGGCTACAAACTATTCCCCAACTGATTAATGGTCAAACAGTACAAACAAGCAGTTTTCAGATGAAGAAATAAAAGTTATCTGTAGGCAAAGGGAGAAGTGCCCCAAATCACTTTTGATTAGAGAAATTATAACTAAAATGACTCTGAGGTATCGCATCACATCTATCAGACTGGCTACCATAACAAAAAAAGGAGAAGATGTGGGAAAATTGGTATACTAATGCTCTGTTGGTGGAGTTGTGAAGTGATCCAACCATTCTGCAGAGGAATTTGGAACTATGCCGAAAGAGCAACAACATTGTACATGCCCTTTGATCTATCAATAAAACTACTGGGTCTGTATTCCAAAGAGATCATAAAAAAGGGAGAAGGCCTAGCTTGAAAAAGCACTAATTTGGATGCAAGAGCGTATGTCTTGCTTTCACTCCTTTGGTACCTCTGCTTCCTGGGCACTAGTGTCTGCTATTATTTCAGTTTCCAGCTATTTGATTTAAGACCTCCAACATTTCAACCTTCGTTAATACTTTAATGTAACTGTGACCTTGTCAAACTGAATATTCTCTCCTTATAATACAGATCACAACTCCTCCATATCTTTGAAACTCTTTATCTATGACCTCTCATAAATTCTCCATAGGGAATCTACTCATGATTCTGAAAACTGTCTTCAACAACAGTGACTATTTTATTGATACTGATTGATTGATATCTTTTATTCTCTTTAAATATGAATTTAAATGGTTATGGTATTTTGTAGGGTATGGTAAATGGTATATGGTATTAAGTAGTTATGGTATTTTGCTATATTCATGGAAGTTTGGTGAGAAAAATTTTGAAATTATTTTGATCTATACTTATTCACTTAACATAATGACCAGCACAAAACTCATTAAGTCATTAAAAATTCAGCCTTCTGGGGTAGGCAGTACTTCCACACTTGGAGCAGCACTATGTGATAGTAAAAGGGAAAAAAAAAAATCTAGGTTTTTCTTTTATTTTCTCTAGACATGATCAAAAGGGGAAAAAACATGAAAAAGAATGAAGTGAAAATAATAAGCTTTTTACCTATATTCAGAACCCATCAGCTTTTTATCTGGATGTGGATAGTATTTTTCTTCTTGAGTCATTTGTAATTATCTTTGATCGCTGTGTTGCTGAGAAGCACTGTGTGATTCATAGTGGATCATCACACAATGTTGCTAATACTGTGTGTTTTCCTGGTTCTGCTCATTTCATATTGCATCAGTTTGTACAAATCTTTCCAGTTTTTATTTTCTAAACTTAGCCTGTTTATCATTTCTTATTGCACAACAATAGTCCCTTACATTCACATACCACAGCTTCTTCAGCCATTCTCTGATTGATAGGAATCTCCCCAGTTTCCAAAAGAAAAGGGCTACCATGAATACACACACACACACACACACACACAAACACACACAAACACACACAAACACACACACACACACACACACACACACATGCAGATTTGCACATGTGGGTCTCTTTCCCTTTTTTTATAATCTCATTGGGACATAGACCTAGTAGTGGTATTGCTAGATCAAAGGGTATACAGTTTGGCTGCCCTTTAGGCATAGTTCTGAAATGCTCTGCGGAATGTTGGATCAGTTCAGAATTCCACCAACAGTACATTTATCATTTGGGGAATGGCTTGTAGTTCTATAAATTTTACTCAGTTCTCTCTATATATATTTGTGAAATGAAGCCTTTATCAAAGATACTTGCTATAAAGATTGCTTCCCAGATTTCTGTTTTGCTTCTAATCTGGGATTGTACTGATTTTGTTTGTGCTTTTTAAATTTTTTGTAATATAATCAAAATTATCTATTTTAAATTTTCTTATCCTCTCTATCTCATTTTTGGTCATGAATTCTTCCCTTCTCCACAGATCTGACAGGTACAGTATTCCTTGCTCTTCTAATTTGCTTATTCATCACCTTTATGTCTCACTCATGCACCGGTTTTGACCTTATCTTGGTATACAGTGTGAGATGTTTATTTATACCTAGTTTGTTTCCTATTATTTTCCAGTTTTCCTAGCCATTTCTGTCAAATAGTGAGTTTTTCCCAAAAAATCTGGTATCTTTGGGTTCATCAAATACTAGGTTACTATTGTCATTGACTGCTATGTGTTGTATACCTAACCTATTCCACTCATCCACTACTCCATGTCTTAAGTAGTACCAGATAGTTTTGATAATTACTGCTTTATAATATAGTTTGAGATCTGGTATTCCTAGTCAACATCCTTTGAATTTTTTTTTATTAATTCCCTTGATATTCTTGACCCTTTGTTCTTACAGATAAGTTTTGTTCTTACTTTTTCAATCTATATCATTTTTCTTTATTTTCTTTCTTTTTAAATTAAATTAACCAAAATTTATCCTTTTTTGTTTTTTTTTTCCCCCCATAAAACCAGGCCCTGGTTTTATTTATTAGTCCAGTGGGTTCTTTTTCTTTTTTTTTTTTAATCTAAAATTTATTTATTTATTTTAATTTTCAACATTTATTTCCACAAGATTTTGAGTTACATTTTTTTCTCCTGTCTTTCCCCTACCCCCACCCCAAAAAAGCAAGCCTACTGAATACCCCTTCCCCTAAACGGTTCTCTCTTATATCCTCTCTTATCACCCCCCTAAATTTCTTGTAGGGCAAGATGGATTTCTGTACCCCAGCCTGTACATCTTATTTCCCAGTTGCATGTAAAAAATAATTTTCCTATTTAAAAAAAATTTAAACATTTGTTTCAAAACTTTGAGTTTCAGATTTTTTTCCCTTCTTCTCTCCTCACTCATACCCAATGGAAAGATAAGCAATTCAGTATAGGTTGTACATGTGTAGTTCCCCAAATCATTTCCAGAGTAATTATATTGTGAAAGACTAACTATTTTTTCCTCCATCTTATCCTGCTGCCCACTTATTCTATTTTCTCCTTTGACCTTATCCCTTTTCAAACATGTTTGCTTCTAACTACCCTCTCCCCTAATCTACCCTCCCTTCTATCATCCTCCCTCTTATCCCCTACCCCCATTTTCCAATAGGGTAAGATATCCAATGTGTATATTATTCCCTCCTTAAGCCAAATTCAATGAGAATAAGGTTGTCCCATTCCCTTTCACCTTCCTGCTCTTCTGCTCCATTGTAACAGTTTTCTCTTGCCTCTTTTATATAAGATAATTTACCCTAATCTATCTCTCCCTTTCTTCTTCTCCCAATAAATTCCTCTCTCAACTCCTAATTTTATTTTTTAGATATCATCCCTTCATATTCAACTCATCCTGTTCCCTCTGTCTATGTATACATGAACATATATATGCCCACACTCACATATGTATTTATATACACATATACCCTGCTATACATTCATATATATGTATGTATACATATTTATTCATTCATATATATGTATATATATGTATGTGTGTATGTATATATATACATACACACATACATATATATATTCCCTTCAACTATCCTCATGAGTTACAATTATTGTTTTTCAATATAGGAATGTAAATAGTTCAACTTTAATAAGTTCCTTGTGGTTTCTTTTTTCTTTTTACTTTCTCATGCTTCTCTCACTTCTATTCGAAGGCCAAATTTTCTGTTCAGCTCTGATTTTTTTCGTCAAGAAAGCTTAAAAATCCTCAATTTCATTGATTGGCCATATTTTCCCCTGTAGCATTATATTCAGTTTTGCTGGGTAGGTGATACTTGGTTTCAGTCCTAGCTCCTTTGACCTCCAGAACATCATATTCCAAGCCCTTCAATCACTTAATGTAGAAGCTGCTAGGTCTTGTGTTATCCTGATTGTGTTTCCACAATACTCAAATTGTTTCTCCCTGACTGCTTGCAGTATTTTTTTCTTGACCTGTAAACTTAGGAATTTGGCTATAATGTTCCTAAGAGTTTTCTTTTGGGGATCTTTTTCAAGGGGCAATCAATGAACCATTTTAATTTCTATTATGACCTCTGGTTCTAGAATGTGAGGGCAATTTTGCTTGATAATTTCTTGAAAGATGTGGTTTAGGCTCTTTTTTTTTAATCATTGCTTTCAGGTAGTCCAATAATTTTTAAATTGTCTCTCCTGGATTTATTTTCCCTGTCAGTGGCTTTTCCAATGAGATATTTCACATTGTCTTCTACTATTTCATTTGTTTTGATCTGTTTTATAGTATCTTTATTTCTCATAAAGTCATTAGCTTCCATTTGCTCCAATATAATTCTGAAGGAATTATTCTCTTCAGTGAGTTTTTGAAATTCCTTTTCTATCTTGCAAATTTGGCTTTTTAAGGCATTCTTCTCCTCACTGGTTTTTTGGGCCTCTTTTGCCATTTGAGTTAGTTTACTTTTTAAGGTGTTATTTTCTTCAGTGTATTTTTGGGTTTCCTGTAGCAGTCTGTTAACTTGCTTTTCCTGATTTTCTTGCATCATTCTCATTTCTCTTCCCAATTTTTCCTCCACTTCTCTTACTTGATTTCAAAATTCTTCTTGAGCTCCTTCATAGCATGTAACCAGTTCATATTTTTCTTGGAGGCTTTTGATGCAGGAGTTCTGACTTTTATGTGTTCTTTTTGTTCCATGCTTTGATCATTTTTGTCCCCAAAAAGGATTCTATGTTCTGTTTGTGCTTCCTCTGCTTGCTCATGTTGCCAGCCAATTACTTGACTTTTGAGCTTTTTGACACAGTAAAACTCTGCTTCCAGAATGGAGAGCACTTTGTCCCAAATTGCTGGGGTTTTCACAGCTGTTCAGAGCTATTAGAAGGGTGCTCTCTCTACAGCCTCCACAAGCTTTGGTTCACTGGTCACACACCCCAGCACCACCACCCAAGACTATGATCCAGATCCAAGCAGGTTAAAGCAAAAGTGATTACCCTCTGAATGGTTGCTTGGTTCCCCCCTACAATCTGCAGGCCAGGAGATCCTGGGGCAGCCATGCTGTGGTGGCTGCATAGTTGCTGTGCCTCTGCCACTTCTCACCCCTGGGGCAGAGGCCAGACAGGCTCTTGTGTTCCCCTCTGTTCCACCAGTTTTCCACACTGACCTTTTACTTTGATTCTAGCATTTATGGGTTGAGAAGTCTGGAAACCACCACAGATTCTGGTGCTTCACTCTCTTGAAGCCTGCTCTTTCCACTACTATTTGGGGCCACCCTGGGGCCAGAACCACAGGGCTCATGCAGGACTGTGTTAGGCTCCCAGCTCAGTGTGATAGACCCTTCCTGTTGGCCTGCCAGGCTGCCTTCAGCAAGAGATTTGTTTCTCTCTGTCACTTTGTGGGTTCTGTAGCTCTAAAGTTTATGTAGAGTCCTTTTTTAAAACTTACATGTATTGGAAGTGATTGGAGTGAGAGCTCATGCCAAGTTTGTGCTTCTACTCTGCCATCTTGGCTCTGCCCCCTGAATGGTTTTCTTACAGTCAATATTATTATTCTCTCCACTGATTTTTTTTAAGATTTCCAGTTTGCTGTTTAATTGGGGATTTTTGTGTTCTTTTCTTAGTTTTTTTTTTAACTTTTTAATATTAATACATATTTATGGAATAAAAAAAGCATTTCCATACTATAGTACAATAAAAAGGAAAGGATGAATGTACATAAACCTACAAATCTGGTAAGCATAATATACTATTCTTTTCAAATATACAGCAAAATTATCATGTAAGTTACTTTCTTTTATACTTTCCTCTTCTATATATATAGTATATACACTTCCTCTTCTCTGTCCTGTAGATGCTTACAAGTATACACATACATACATACATATACACACACACACACACGGATGAATATTTATAATAAACACATGTATTCACTCAAAGATCTTCTTAAAACAATATTTCTGATACTGTTTACAATGTACTCTTGGTTCTGTTCATTTTGTTCTTCATTATTTCATGCAAATCTTTCCTTGTATTTCTAAGATCATTGAGCTCATCATTTTTTTTTATAGTACAGTAGTATTCCAGCACTATCATATACCACAACTTGTTGAGCTTTTCTTTGTTTTTTAATTACATTCCCAGTTTATTTACCTATTTTCTTTCTCTTTTATTGATGTAATTGCTCTTTCATGAATTTGATTATCCTTTCTTTTCTTATTAATTAGATTGCCTAAAATCGATCAATCATGTAAGTTTTTTACAAAGAAATATATTTTGGTTTTTCATTTTCACAATTTTTTTTTCAATTTATCTAATTTTCCTCTAATTTTTAATGTCTCTTCTTTTATTCTTAGTTAGGGTTGACTTATTTGTTTACTTGTTAGCCTTATAAATGTAAAAACATATTCAACTAATTATTTATCTTTTTCTTTATTAATGTACATTTGTAAGGTCTTGATTTTTCCCTAATGACTGTTCTTTCTACATCACAAAAATTTTGGTATATTGATTCATCCTAACCATTTTGTTTCACTGTGCCAGAGTACATGGTTGACTCTTTTTTAAAGATTTATATGGTCTGAGAAATGTGTGTGTAAACCAATGTCAATATTAAATTGTATTTTAAAATACCTTCTAATCTAAATTCACAAAGGAAATAAGAACATCATAAATGAAGGCATAGTAACAGAATGATGATAAATTTTCCCTATACTTCTCAGTTTCAAGTATGCATAAGAATGATAAAAAATGGCAAAAAATATAGAAATGAATAAATTACTGGAGAAACTAAAACTAAAAGACATTATTTTTAAACAGAACTGCTAAGTAGTGTAAGTGCATATGTAATATACATATATATACATGTTTGATACCTGTGTATGGACTTATACACATATATACATAATATGTTATATATAT
>CM053591.1:127245796-127258228 GCA_028646515.1 Pseudochirops corinnae
TGGTATAAATCCTACCTGGTCATATAATATTATTCTGATGATAAATTGCTGTTGTCCTTTGTTAATATTTTATTTAAAACTTTGGTTTTATTTATTTATTTATGTGTTTATTTATTTATTTATTTATGGAAATTGATCTATGGTTTTCTATCTCTGTTTTGGCTCTTCCTGGTTTAGGTATCAGGACCATAATTGTGTCATAAAACACACATCTTCTGTCTATTAATACCCCCTTCTAACTGCTCTAATAAAGATGTAGCTTTCAAAAATTACAAGTATCATCTTCCCATGCAGGGTTGTAAACAGTTTAACGTTATTGAGTAATACGCTTTTATTTTTCTTTCCTGTTTACCTTTTCGTGCTTCTCTTGAGTCTTGCATTTGAAGATCAGATGTTCTGTTCAACTCTGTTCTTTTCATCAGGAAAGTTTGAAACTCCCCTATTTCACTGAATGTCCATCTTTCCCCCTGAAAAATTATACTGAGTTGGTTAGTTGATCCTTAGTTGTAATCCAAACTCCTTTGCTTTCCAGAAGATCATATTCCAAGCACTCAGATCCTTTAATAAAGAAACTGTTAAATCCTGTGTAATCCTGATGTGGTTCCTTGATATTTTAATTGTTTCTTTCTGGCTGCTTGTAGTATTTTTTCTTTGACCTGATACTTCTGGAATTTGGCTACAATATTCCTTGGAGTTTTCATTTTGGGATCTCTTTCAGAATATCAGGGCAGTTTTCCTTGATAATTTCTTGCTGTCCATGTTCTTTTTTTGATCAAGACTTTTAGGCAGTTCAATAATATTTAAATTTGATATGGATCTATTTTCCAGGTCAGTTGGTTTTTCAATGAGGTATTTTACATTTTCTTCTTTTTTTTTTTTCATTCTTTTGACTTTGTTCAACTGATTCTTCATGTCTCATGCAGTCATTATCTTCCACTTGTCCTAGTCTAATTTTTAAGGGATTATTTTCTTCAGTTACCTTTTGCACCTCTTCCATTTGGCCAACTGTATTTATAAGGAATTGTTTTCTTCAGTCAAGATTTGTATTTCCTTTTCCAAATTGTTCACTCTCACTTGCATACCTCTAATTTCTTTTTCCAATTTGTCTTCTACCTCTTATTTGACTTTTAAAATTGTTTTTGAGCTCTTCCAAAAAGTCTTTTGGACATGAGACCAATTCATCTTCTCCTTCGAAGTTTTGCATGTAGGTATATTAACAAGGTTGTTCTCTTCTGAGTTTGTGTTTTGCTTTTATCTATCACTATAGTAGTTCTTTATGATCAAGGCTCTTTATTTTGTTTCTTGCTCATTTTTATCAATTTTGTGATGTTTAAAGTTGAACTCTACTCCTGGGGTGCAGGGGACATGAGCAGCTTTCCAGAAGATTGCTACTGTGAACTGCTTTTCAAGGTTCTGATTACATAGTAGAGTGAATATTCTATTTTTTGAATAACAAAATCAGAGCAAAACATTCACAGAAAATCAAGGTACAGAATTCACAATATTATCACAGAAAATCAAAATACAGCATTCAAACAACTTATCACTAAAATGGCCACATAGTTTTTACCACAGTGGTCACAAAGTTTTGAAGAAAAAACAATCAATTAGTAACTCTGTCATTCAATCATCCTGAAGGAGGCTTGCCTCCTTACTCACTCATTCAATCATCTCAAAACAACAATAGTCAAAGTTCTCCATTGATGGGGCACACTATGTTGCAAATCAATCACTTATTCATTCATCAGTCACTAAGTATAATCATTTAGTCAATCAATCATTCAATCAACGCAATCATTCAATCATCCTTCATCATTCACTATTCAATCATCAGAAAATACACAAACCCTCCACCCCTAGGTCACTAGTAAATTACAATTTCTCAATCAGTACATAGTATCCAAGTAAAGTCTTCTTTTAGCTTGACCTGGTGTGGTCTCTCAGATTCCCTGGACCCCCTTCCATGGTCCCAGATCCTACCTGGATTCACCAAACTATCACCTGGGTTCAAAAGCAGACAGCTCTCAGGTCCTTGTCCAGCTGTCTGTGTAGTCTCTGTTCCCTGGAAGTCAAGGCTTAACAAAGCCACCAACAGGTTCATCCAAAGTACCAGCATCACAGTCATGCTTCCTCAGTCTTTGGCAGCTCTGGCCAGCCCTAGGAAATCCTCAGCAGCCTCAGCAGCTCTAGCTGGCTCTCAGCTCTGACTGGCCCTGGGAAACCTTTAGCAGCTCTGGCTGGCCCTCAGACTCAAAAGAAGTTTCAGCTGATTCCCAGAATCAAAATCACTTCATTGAGGTTCTCTAAATCAAAATCATTCTCTCCAGCCTGGGGAGCCTTTCCTCTTCAGCCTCCCTGGTGGCAGTAGCTTCTACCTCCACAAAGCCTGCTGCAAGAAGGTCTAACTTTCCAGGCCAGGGTCTTTCCTTATATACAGACAGCATTAGCTTCCTGTTTCAGCCAACCCCTTCCTGTTACGTCAGCAATAAGGATTCATACCTTCTGTTTCTTTAACAGAGACTTGACTAATTACTAAGTGCTAAGTACTTGGTACCTTTGCCAATACAAAGGGATTTTCAAACTCAAATTACATTACCATTACACTATGCTAAGCTTTTTGTGCTAGGGAACAGGGCCCTCATCACTGGCTTTAAGCACTGGGCCTCTGGTGTTAGAGGCATGCTTCTTGAGCTGGGCTGGACCAGTCTAGTTCCACCTGTTTTTGCTGGGTTCTGGGCCTGGCAATTTTTCTTTTGCTCTGGGGCTGGAAGCCTCATAGCTGACTTGTTCTGTCATTGGCCTGCTGAGCCAAGACCAGGACCCTCAGTTGTTGATCTATGCGATGGCTAAAAGTCTCCCCTGGCTTGCCTGGATACCATCTACTATAGACTATGCTCCCTTTTTTCCCAAGTAAGACAGATCTATATATTGATAGAAAGTTAGATACATACATACATACAATATTTATATCTAGATAGATAGAGAAATATGTCTCTATATAGATTCATGTATATATTTCAAGGTATACACACCCAAGCATGTTTAATGTATATTTAAATGTTTTAGTTTTGTTCAGTCATTTTCATTTGTGTTTGGCTCTTTATGACCCCATTTGGCGTATTCTTGGCAAAGAGACTGGAGGGGTTTTTTCTCTCCTTCTCCAGCTCATTATATAGATGAGGAAACTGAGGTAAATAAGATTAAGTGATTTGTCCAGGGTCATACCACTGAGGTCAGATTTGAACTCAAAAATGAGTCTTCCTGACTCCAGATCCAGTACTCTATTCACTGTGCCACCCTTGTATATTTATATATACATGGATACATGTTGCATAAATTTCAGTGTTCTAGGTATTTTCAATAAGCTACTTTACAAAGGTAGAGTATAGTGTGATTGAATTCAGCAAATACTTGCCAATTTTAACTGTGCTGAGACAGAAAGTACAGCTACAACCCTCATTGTTCTTCAAGTGTGTTTATTGGCTCAGTAGGTAAGACAATGGACCTTGGTGTCATATCCCTTAATTCTGGTTGTGTTGGAGGGGAAAAAAATGCTGTTCTTTCAGGACCTCCTTGTGCTTGTTTCTTCATCTATGAAATAGGGACAATAATGTTGTTCTACTCCACCAGGGTGCTATGTGGGGAATAACTAAGAAAAATGACTGTAACCTGCCTTTGTTAACCCTAAAGTGCTATATAAATGCAAAATAATACCAAGGGTCATAAACACACAACAAGGGGTATATTCCTAATAAACTGTAATAAATTTGACAAAATACAAAGACTAAAGCCCTTTGTGCTTCTGCAGTCTTTAATGTGAAATGCCAATTTTCCACAGAGTTCATTTCTGCTGGAAAAAGATGAATACTGACTCTTCTTCAAAGATTATGTGTCTGCATATTTAGAAGAGTGTGGTAAATTTGGCAGTCACCACTACTGATAAGAATATTAAAATTCCAAACACTGTGATCAAATGGAGTCTTGAAAGAAAAGTTTAGGTGTTGAGAAAGACACTACTACATCTTACTGGTATGAGCTGATCTAGAGTTATCAAAGGCTATGACAGCAGAGAATACATAAGCCTCAACAGATTCTACTAATGTGGAAAGTCTTAGAATGACTGCCAGAAAGTCAAGAACAAAGGGGATTATTAAAAAAGGATTAGAAAGAATTTTTTTCAGGGGGTAGGGGGTTGTGTGTGGGAAGGTAGCTTAAATATACTTTTCTGGACACATTATACATTGAAAAGTATAATCATTATTTTGAATTAATTCATAAAATGACTTTTCATAATTTAATGACTATTTGTTTTCTAGAGCACTAGAATTGGAAACAAGACTCATTTCAACATCTCAGCTCTGATGTCTCCTTATCAATGAACTTTTCTACACCTTAGTTCCTCATCTGTAAAATGGGATCAGACTACTTTTTCTCTGAGTTCTCCTGAAACTCCAAATCTGTAATCCTGTAAGTGTTTTCACAATTAAGTCATTCATTCTATCAGGAATGTGAGTGGAAGAAATATTGGAGTGTAGAGACTTAAAGAAAGGATAACCATTTAGGATGGGTGAAGAGACTGGTGCTATATGAATGAAGGAAGGGGAAGTTTATGAGAGATCTTATAAAGATAGAACTGGCTAGAATTGGTGATAGACTGGCTATGTTGGATGAGTATAAATGAGGTATTCAGGATGACACTGAAGATGTAAACCTGGGAAAGAGACAGAGAGGATGGTGGTGCACATGCTATGGACATGAGGAAGTTTGGATAATGGACCATTTAGAGGGGAAGAAAATATGCTTTCTTTTGGACATATTTAGTGTGAAGGGTCTACCAGGCATTGAGTTCAAGGTGTCCAAAACGCATTTGTAAAGATTAAATGAAGGGTAATAATTTTGTGAAAATGTTTTAGAGATGACATCCTAAAGTGTTATATAAAATGCAAGTCACTTGTGTATGTTAATTAGTGAAGCAATGAATGTCATATAAGCTGTGCATAAACTAGTTTTGAAACTGTGTGATTTTAAGTGTGTGATTTTATGCTTCACATAGAAATATTTTTTGCTGACTCTTCTTTTGGTGATGCCATCTTTGACCATCTACTATGATAGGGGTATTGCCATTAGTATAGATTCACATTATTAGCACTCTGAAGAAGATTTCAAGTTCTCCGTGCTGGAGAAGTATTAGAATGGGCTGCACTTTAGATACTTATGACAGGTTACTTCATAGCAGGAGCACTTTAAACAGCCCTCTTAGGTTTTCTAATAAGGAAGTCATTTCAAGACCACTGAAAAATGAGGTTCAATATTCTTTTCATGCTTATCTCACACCTTTTGTCTGAGGATTTCAGGATTTAGAGCTACTTCCCACACCTTCCCACAGATAATCCTCCTACTGGCATGGTGACATAGGGAGGTGACTCTTCTACTTACTCTCTGATGTTTTTGGAACAAGTCAAAGAATAGTTATATTTTTAAGAATCCTCACTCGTAAGGGCTGAAGTCTTTCCATTAAAAAAGAAAAAAAAAACTTTCCCTCAAAAGCATTGTGTGTTTCCTTAAATAAACTTGAACCTCTTTTTTCTCTCTCTCTCTCCACTCCTTTCCTTCTCTCTTTCCTTTTTCCCTTTTCTTTCCTTTTTATTTCTTTTATTCTTTAGTCTCTGAAATAATTGGAAGAATATTTTTATGACATTCTCCAGCTGGCAAAGGGAAGCTGAAATACTATGAGAAGGACCATTATTGTTGCATTTTTGGCTATGACTGGGGGTGGAAGTGTTTGATTTGTACAAAAAAGATGACACACATTAGATTTCAACCCCAATAGCACAGTCTTTCAGAGCTCTCAGAGGGAATGAAGAGGCATCTGGACAATAACAAAAAAAAAAAAAAAGAACAGTTACAGCCCACCTGATATTTTACTGTCACTAATTCTTATTCCAGCTCTTTCTTTTCTGTTCATATTCTGTTTTCCCCCATTCCTTCTCTTTCCAAAGACTTTCTGTATAACAGTGGTTCTCAACCTTCCTAATGCCTCAACCCTTTAATACAGTTCCTTGTGTTGTGGTGACCCTCAACCATAAAATTATTTTCGTTGCTACTTCATAACTGTAATTTTGCTACTGTTATGAATCTATCTGATATGTAAGATGTATTTTCATTGTTACAAATTGAACATCATCCACAGGTTGAGAACCGCTGCTGTATAACAACACGCTCACAATACCTTTGCCATTATAAAACCAGTAATGTTGTTATTCAGTTGTATCCAACTCTTGGTGACCCCATTTAGGGTTTTCTTGGCAAAGATGCTGGAATAGTTTGTTATTTCCTTCTCCAGTTTATTTTACAGATAAGAAAACTGAAGCAAATAGGTTAAGGACTTGCCATGATCACAGCTAGTAAGTGTCTGAAGCCAGATTTAAACTCCTGACTTCAGAGCTAGCACTCTAATCCAATATGCCATCTCTCTCCCTACCCCCTGCCTCGCCCCCCCAAAAGGTAATATGTTGTGTTTATGCATGTTTCTTCCCTTAGGAACTCTGAATAGGACTCCTGGCTTCCCTCTAAGATTACCTCCTGTTTACATATACATCTTGTATGTATGTGGTTTTTTGGATATTTTCTCTGCCACTAGAATTCCTTGAGGAGAGGGACCATATGTTTACCTTTCTTTTTTTATTTCTAGTGCATAACAGAGTGCCT
Organism: Pseudochirops corinnae; assembly: GCA_028646515.1. Classification (NCBI taxonomy): domain Eukaryota; kingdom Metazoa; phylum Chordata; class Mammalia; order Diprotodontia; family Pseudocheiridae; genus Pseudochirops; species Pseudochirops corinnae. The sequence goes on from CM053591.1 coordinate 127,252,505, forward strand.
GACAAATAGTGTTTAATAAATGCTTATTGATGATGATCTTATTAAAACTGACAAGTTTCCTGAGAGATGGAGATTCTACCTTTAAAATTATATTTTATTTAAAATTATTGTTCAATTTTATTTTTTTTTTCAATTCTGTTGAAAACTATTGCTTCTCCCTCTCCAAACTGGGAATAAAAGGAAAACAAAATCCCCTTTACAAGCATATATAGTCAAGCAAAAGAATTTTCTACCTACACATAACACCCATATAGAACTAATATGTATATATAATATTCTTTCATGGCAATACATGTATGTATCGTATAAGTATGTTTGCATGCATATATGTAGGTATGTCTGTATATTATGTCTCAATATGTTCTGAGCCTTTCTCCTCTTTATCAATATATGTGTAGCATATGTTATCATTAATCCTTTGGGAATTGACCATTACATGGATTAGAGTTCATAATTCCACTAAAATTATTTATCTTTACAATATTATTGCCATTGTATAAGTTGTTCTTTGGTTTTGTTTCACTCTGCATAAGTTCATAAAAGGATTCCTGTTGAATTTAGGTTCCCACCCAAACTTTATTGATGAATGTTTACACTTACTGATATCTATCTCAATGTACCTCAATATAGCAATATCAATTTACAAGTTGTCCTTTGGCAAGATTGCTCAAGAGTGTACTAGTGGTTCTTTGTAATGGTAACCTTGATAAAATCCTTTATAATGTAAACCTTCCAGAGCCTGGACAATGGGGAGTCACACTTTCTTTCAAGCTCATTCATCCCTACAGAACAACCTAATCAATTTCTTCCTAAAACCATTTCAGATTTTAGGGTTTCTTCTCATGAACGACAATAGTGATTTATCATGTTTATAGGTCATAATTTGTTTACTCGTTCTCTGAATGATGGACAACTCATCAGAGTCCCATTCTTTGACACCTTCGAGAGAAATATTGTATACATCCTTAGTTAGAGTTTATTTTACTCGGTACTACTACCTCCCTTAATAACCCTTCCTCTAATTTCCTTCTTCCCCTTTTTCCTTTTTCCCTGTTTCCCTATTGAGTGAAATGTATTTGTGTGTGTGGGTGTGTGTGTGTGTGTGTTTATATATGTGTATTCTTCCCTCCTTTGACTAGTTCAGATGAGAATGAGGTTGAAGAGTCACCCATTCTACCCACAACCTCTTCCTTATTTCTGTAGATTTCTACACTGACACCCTGGTTATATAAGAGAATTTTGTCTCAACTTCTTTTCCCTTTTCTCCAGTGTATTTATCTACCCTGTCTTTCCTTTTTTCTTTTAAAATCTTCAATACATAATAAAATCACTTCCAGGCCTTACCTAATTAGAATCCCTCTATGACTCATAGTGATGGTGGAGTTCAATGGGACACATGCAGGATTTTCCTATACAAGAATATAAATAGTTTATCCTTGCTTAGTGCCACATGATTTATTGTTTTTATTTCTCTTTTTGTGTTTCTCTTAACTCCATATTTGAAGTCAAAGTTTCTGCATAGTTCTGGCTTTTTCATCAGAAATATTTCTTAGTTTTATTAAGGGGGAGGTTTTTTTTTCTATCTCTCATAGGACAATGCTTATTTTTGCTGGGGAAATTATTTGGGCCATAATACTGTATCCTTTGCCCTCTAGAATATAATATTCTCAACTCTCTATTCCTTGTTGATTTTGCCTGCGACACTTTTTTCCCCTAGTCATTTGATTTTGAATATTTCTTGTTGTCTCACGGGATCATTTGGTTATATTTCCTCGATTCTACTTTTCAGGGAGTTTGTTTCTTAGCCAATATTGTATACCTCTTATGACAAGCAGTTTATCCCCTTTCTAGTTCTTTCTTCCATAACTCTCCTATATTTTCCTTTTTTTCCCCCTTCTCTAGCACTCTCATTTCATTTCTAAAACTGTTTGAAATCCTTATAATTTTTTTGTTTTTGTTCCACCTCTTCTGGGAATTCTACTTTAATATGTACTCAAGGTATTTTTTTTTTATTATAAGTTTTACTTGTAGATGCTTTAGAGCCATTCTCTTCTTCTGGGTTTGTGTTGTAAGCATCCAATCACAATAATAGGGGTTTTTTTTTTGGCGATAATTTTCGTTTGTTTGCTCATTTTTCCAACCTATTTCCTGACTTGGGACTGAACTTGATATTTGAGCCAGGTTATCCATATTTGTGGAGGACAGTCTGGGCTGATCCTGTTGCTGATTTCTTAAAGTATTGAGTTTTATGTTATTTCAGCTCTTCAGAATAGCTCTGTCTAGGGACCTTAACATTTTCAGTGCTCCCAAAATGGTCTAATCCAAGGACAAATCAGATTGCTCTCTCCCCCTTTCCTGCCCCACCCCTCCCCCCCAATACACAAATTTCAGACCTGAGTATGAGCAACAGTAGAATGTTACTGGAATTAGCTACTATCAGCCATCTGGGAAATTGCTGATTCAGAGTGACAGAACTGCAGATTCCCTGAGGCAATAGGATTCATCTGCAGGCTGCAGACTGGTCTAGGTTTTGGAAATGAGAGTGATAGCTGAGTCTCATTGATGTTGCTTGAGTCTGAACTTTCTCCCCACTTAGTACCTTGCTAGGGTCTGTGACAGCTCCTTATCATGGAACACCACCCCAAGATACAGGTACCCTTCTCAGTCTACCTTGGATTTTTTACCTTTGCTAGATTTCATCCTGAGAGTCCACAGAGTTCTTTGTCTACATATCTATGATGATCCAGACTAAAAAACAAACAAACAAACAAACTTCTTGTGACGTTTTCTTGGATTTCCCTATCAGGAGTATATCTATTGTGTTTTCTAGATATATTTCAAGGACATTTTACTTATATTTATTTGTCTAATTGTTTATTTATTCATTTTGAGGAAGGAGCGTCTTGTATTTCCTTCTAATCTGCTATCTGGGCTCTACCTACTATATCCAAACTTTACAAACCAAATCTGATTAATAAGAGGATTTGTTCAGTAAAGCTTGAACTCAGTCAAAAGACCATACCCAAGGACCTAAAAGGCCACATGTGACTTTGAGGCCACAAGTTCCTTACTCCTGGTCTAACTCATAACTCATAGCACTCATTAAAGGTTTATAGCTTGATAGAATTTGAAATATCTTTGTCTTCATTCTCTTCTCACTCTCCTCTCCAACCTTCCTCCCATCCTCCTCTTTGCCTCCTAATCCTCCTCTCCTTTTGGCTTCTTATCACTGTACAAAGCACAGAGACCCTGACTTGCAAAGGTAAAGAAATATCATAAAGATATATCAGTGGCAAGTAAGGGAACATGGCAAATTGGGGTAATGTGGTATGGTACAGTGACACTCCCTGGGTGCAGTGATCACCTCTGAAGTATTTCCTATTTAAGGAGACAAGAAGATATATCAACAATGCAATATTTACAATGCCTACAGTAAGTATAAATATGACGATATGGTTATTAATCACAAAATGTTACAGACTCTCTACATAGGAAATATAGCTAGAACATTTATTCAAATACCAGAAAACTGAGTCCCCAAACCAGAGAGTCAAAGCCATCACAGTAGTTATGAAGTTGGCACATGTAGTTAATGTAGTAAACACCCACATTCTCAAGCCTTCAAAACGGGACAGGCTACCTCAGGCAAATATCTTCCTCTCTTCACTCACGGAAACTGCTCAGTGCCCACGCAACTTGGTCCCAGGAGCTCCAGCCCTCTGCAGTTCCCATCCCTGGCAGTCCTCAGCAGGAGTCCTTAGCAGAAATTCTGGCTGGCTCAAAAAAAAAGGAGTTGGCACTGCAGCCCCAGCCACTGCCACTGCTTCTAGTCACCACTGCATTGACTCTAGCTTGGCTCCAGCTTTCTCTTGCTCCACCCCTTCCTGCTACGTCAGCAAGTTCAAGGGGCATGCAAGATCTTCAAATCCCATTATCATTACAGAAGATACTTAGATACTTCTGTTTTGACTGTGCTAAATTAAGTATGTCAAATCTACAATGACCTGTGGTAAATGTGGAATGATACTTCTATCTATTCAAAGAGTGCAGCACATCTTGTCACCAGAAAACTCTCATGTTAGATGATCTGATAGCTTCATCAATATTTTAATTTAACTCTAAAATAGAAATAGAATGCAGGAGGTAGTGTTTGAAGAACATTCATCCTTTAGAGCCAGAATGTAGATGATGATCTAGCAAGAGATTCTGAGAAAGAGCAGTCAGATATATTGGAGGATTCATATACTCCTTCCCTTTATCCCATCCCTTCTGTTCTCTGAGAGCTTGCCTCCTTTCATCATTTGTTCTCTCTCTATTTCATCTTCCACCCTCCCTTTATCTCTACCACTTCTGGATATCAGTTACTAGAGGGGAAAAATATAAGATTGTAGATTTTAGAGATGAAAAAGAGAGATCAGCTAGTCCAAGAGCCTCATTTCAAAATCAAGATCTTAAAAAGGCTCAGAATATGTTATGACCAGAAAAAAAGGTTACACAAGAAGTAAGTAGTGCCACACATTATAGACTTTTGGTAAACTCTTTTTTTTGTTGTTCCCACAGAGAGATTCAAATTACTATAGTGTAAAGATTCCCAGATTTAAAGTCCAGGGGGCAATAATACTTATTGAGATTTCTTTGAATAAGTCAGTACCTATGTTATTTAAGACTTTTATTATTCAGTCATTTCAGGGGTGTCTGATTTCTTCATGGCTCCATTCAGGGTTTTCTTGGGAACAATACTGGAGTGATTTACTATTTTCTTCTCCAGTTAATTTTACAGATGAGGAAACTAAGGCAAACAGGGTTAAGTGACTTTCCCATGGTCACATAGTAAATAAGCATCTGAGGTCAAATTTGAGTCTTCCTGACTCCAGGTCTGGCACTCCATCAACTTCACCACCTAGCTGACATTGATATGAGGAACCTTTGAGGACCAGGATGATTAAGTGAAAATTACTCAAGGTCACAGAATCAGTAAATATTAGATACCAGAGTTGAAACTAGATCTTCTGATTCCAGAATCAGTATTCTTTCCATTGTCGTACTCTGCCTCTCAGGAACTAGCTTCTTCTTATGCCTACTTTTCACTGAAGAACCATGCTACATCATTCCTCATTCTTTTCTTTGTCTCACTCTTTGCAAAAGTCATCCTCTTTGCTTGTGCCACTGATTTCATCCCTTACCATATTTTTTGCAAAGATATCTGTGCAGTCTCCGTCCAGATACCTTCAATCATGGCCTATACTGTTTCACTCCCTTTGTTTTAAAATAAATCTCTTATACTTGACTCTATCATGCCCTCAAACTATCTTCTTAAACTTTTTCTCACTTTCACAGCTAAACTTTATTTAACTTACATGGACTTCAGTTTCCTCTTCAGTATACTGATAGATCTGGATCAGATGGCCTCTGAGGTTCATTCTAACTACATGTATGTCATCCTATGATTTTCCCCACTAAATGCCTTTCTGAGCAAAATGTATTTATTTAGACTTATATTACTAGGTGCTCTTGTGACTATTGCTGGCACAAATGCCTTAGAGAAAATAGTACTATTAATAGACAATTCTGGGATATTATAGCATCTTTAATATTTTATAGTAGGAGGAAAAATAATTGATAGAAAAATGAAATAGAATAATTAATAGGGACCAGCCTCACCAATCCTTACTATGGACTCAATCCATGACAAATTCCTGGACTTTCATTGACATTTACTTGGAT
>CM053591.1:127266431-127301331 GCA_028646515.1 Pseudochirops corinnae
TGAAGGAATTATTCTCTTCACTGAGCTTTTGAGATTCTTTTTCCATCTGACAAATTTAACTTTTTAAAGCATTCTTTTCCTCATTGGGTTTTTGGGCCTCTTTTGCCATTTGAGTTAGTCTATTTTTTAAGTTATTATTTTCTTAAGTGAGGTTGTTGACTCTCTTTTTATGATTTTCTTGCATCATTCTCATTTCTCTTCCCAATTTTTCCTCCACTTCTTTTATGTGTTTTTCAAAATCCTTCTTAAGCTCCTCTATGGTATGTAATCAGTTTACATTTTTCTTGGAAGCTTTTGGTGTGGGAGTTCTTACTGTGTTGTCTTCCTCCTGTTCCATGCTTTGATCCTTTTTGTCGCCAAAAAAGGAATCTAAAGTTGGATTGCTGTTCTTACTTTGCTTCCATTTCCTGATTATGTTGCCAGTCAATTACTTGACTTTTTAGCTCTGTGGAAGTCTGCTTCCTGAGGGGAAACCTTTGTCCCAAATGCCTCGGGTGTTCACAGCTGCCAGACCTATGAGGAGACTGCTGCAGCCCCCACCAGCTTTGGCTCACTGAAAACACACCTCAGGACCACCACCTAAGATGACAATTCCAATCCAGGCAGCTTAAGGCAGGAACACTTAGCTTCTGAATAATCGCTTGGCCCCCCTGCAATCTGCAGGCCAGGAGCTTCTGAAGCAGCCACGTGAAGCCAGCTGCAGGGCCATTGTTTCTGCTGCTTTTTTGCCCTGGAGGCTGATGGCTGGACCCACTTTTCTCCCCCAGATTTAGTCAAGTTCCACTAAACTTTCACTTAGTCCTTGTCTTATGTGTTGATAATTCTGGAATTTGCCACAGCTGCCAGTGATCCACTCTCCTGAAAGCTCCAGCTGCAGCTTGTCCTGGTTGGCCCCAGTGCCAAGCCATGGTTTCAGAACAGGCTGGTTTTGGCTCCCTGCCCTGTGATGAGCCCTTCCTGTCCTGCCTGGCAGGCTGCCTTCAGTGGGAGCTTTGTCTCTCTGTACTTTTGTGAATTCTGGAGCTATAAAATTTGTTTAGAGTCATATTTTATAGGTATTTGAGTTGGTTATGGGGGAAGCTGCAAAGTTTTCCTGCTTCTATGCTGCCATCTTGGCTCTTCCCTCTGTGCATCTTTTTTTTAAAGTTTGTTTTCTTTTGATATCTTACTAATACTTTTTTTCCAGAAAGAAAAGAAAAAGTAACTAAAGAGGTAAAAGAAGGTTTCTACATTCTGGTGAGTTTATATCAGTGGTGCACTTGAAATAACGGTGGTAGTGACAGAGAAACATTTTGTACAGCCTTTTTAAATTTTTTCTTTCTAATCATGTATATTTCGATAAAGGTAGTACAGCACAGTGAAGCTATAGCCACATTAGAACAGACCTGCTGAGGATCCAAGACGGAGGACTTTGGAATTCCTTATTACTGAAATATCTGAAAGATGATGTACATTGTAGTTGTTCATGAATTTATGTTTCTCAACCCTGAATTCCATCTTCAGTTACAGAATAAGGATTTTATTAAGTATCAGTGATAGGCAACTTCATTACTGAAGTAACTACTTGAGAATATTTAGCATAACAATGATTGCTATTACTAACACCATTTGCATTCTGATCACCAGTCCTCTTCACCACTCACATCACTGCAACAGAGCTTTAAGATTTAGAAAGGCTCTATAAACTTTTATCAATTGTAAGAACTCAAATGATTTGGAACACCAGAAAGCTTAAAATGAAGACTTTCATTGCATTACAGAAGATGCTACCTAGCAAATCTACATAAAGGGTAGCATCACTAGAAACAATATATAATAATCTAAGAAAACTGTTTTGAGAATATTGTACTCATTTCAATGTGTAAAATTTTGCATATTTTTCGTATTTATTTTTTAAATAATTATAACTCATACTCCTATAGTACTTTAAGCTTTGCAATGTACTTTTCTTACAATAAGTCTTTAAGTAATAATATAACTATTATTATTCTCATTTTATAGATGAGGGTCCAGAAACTCTAAGAGGTTAAGTGATCTGACCTTAGTCACACAGCTGACAGTTATCTGGTCTGGGATTTGAACCCAGTACTCCTGAGTCTATAAAGTGACTTCTAAAGTCCCACACCCATTAATATTAGATTGTATACCTCATGTCAAGAGAGACAAAGCAATGTGGGGTCTATAATGTATACAAAAACTCTGGATTTCATTTCTGTGCATGTAAAGTTGATTAACCACTCAAGTTTTTTTTTTCCAGGTTTCCAATGATTGGTTTAGTTATAAAGCACAGAATTATACTTATTCAGAAAGCCCATCCTCCAGTTTCACATTGTTAGTCTGGGATGCACTGTAAGCATTACTTCTTGAACGGTGAGGTGTTAGAATACCCTCCTAATTTATCTGGCTCTGAGTGGCAATGAAATTGAGGAGATTGATGAATAAATATAAAGCACTTCTTTTGTTAGCAGCTGTGTCCTCACTTATTGAGTCTCATGCTGCATAGGGGAAAAAAAAAGACAATTGTGACATGCCACCCACAAGTGCTTATTATATTATCCACAGTATTGAACTAATGATAACAAAAAAATTCCATTTTTATCAGGCACCCAGGGTGCACAATAAAATATTCATTTACCTTTACACTGCATATAAAGTCCTTCGTTTCAATACTCTTTCTGATATAAGATTGCTGTAATGTGGCTCCCCACTACATTAAGCACCAATGTAATTATTACCCTCATTGTATACAACCAACTAAATTAAACACCATTAAACGAAATGCTCTCATAAATACTGTATATCTTTATAGAACTATTATCTACATTTTCCCAAAATACCATGCTCAATTGGTTCATCTGAATTAGTGTTTTGTTCTTATAATAATATGAACAAGCTTAGAGCTTCATCGGGGGAAAGAGCCCATCTGGCTTCTAACTCTGGGAAAAGAAGTAGATTTCTCAGGCCCTGCCATCTCTAGAATTGTTTCTGATCTTTCAAGACAGTTTTTCCTTAGGTGTTTTCCTCTTAAGATAACTTATTTTACTTCTCCTCAGCCTGGTTATATACAACAGTTAGCCTTGTTCAAATGTCACAATGTCCCCAAATTTCTTTTTCTTTCCATTCAGAAATTAGTTCTTGACCACAACAAGGCTGACATCTAAGAACAAATTCCAGAAAAGCCATACCATATTACCTATTCACGTTTCCATAACTGTTAGTAAGTTTCAAAAGTCAAAGATTAAAGGAAACTATATACCCCCAAAATGAATTGTCTACTTCCCAGATAACCGAGGATAGAAAGAAAAACCTAATGTGGAGAAATTTTCACTAATGACTGAAAAAGCAGTCTTTTTCCTATTTCTACATTTCTTTTTATTTCTCCTAAGAAACTAAAATAGAGAAGACTTGGGGAAGTCAATTCTAATAATCTTGGTTTTATAGTACTTATACTAACAGGTAAATATCTTACATTTTAATAACAGGAAGTGAGGTCCATACCTTATGCCAATGAAGGTATAAGAAATTGTAGAATCATCAACAATGCATTTGGATACTCAGTGACTTCAATGTTAAGCTAGGCATGGTAGTGAACACTGATCCATGTGTTAGAAAACATGCTTCCAAAGTAAGAAAGGATTTAGGCCAAAGGTTTTACACACTATACAAATCCTTTCATCAAGAGATATGATTATTGCTGATGTTGGAGTTATTTCCAAATTAGCTTTGTTTGTACAGTCAAATAATGGACTCAGGAAACTGGCTGGTACAAAGGATTGAGCTCTGGACCTGGAGTCAGGAAAACTTGGGTTCAGATATAACCTGAGACTTAACTATGTGTATGAACCTGGAAAAGTCAATTAAATTCTAACTGCTTCCATTTTCTCATCTATAGAATGCAGATGATAATAGTGCCTACCTATAAGGATTGTTGTGAGACAGTATTTGATAACACAAATGAGACAGTGCTTTTTAACTATGTAAGTGCTCATTATCATGATCACCATCTTTGAGTCTAAGCCTGGTACTTTTGTTTCCTTTTTTTTTAAACAAAGGAATGAACTTAGGCTCAGAGATGTTAAATTTGGCAAGTTCACTTAGATAAGAATAATAGCTAACATTTATATAGCATTTTGAGATTTGCAAAGTGATTTACAAATGTTGTTTTATTTTACCCTTACAACTCTAAGAATTAGATGCTATTACCATCTGCATTTTACAGATAAGGAAAATGAGGTAGATGATGGTCACACAGCTAGCAAGAGTCTGGGGCAAAATTTGAACCCAAGTATTCCTGATTTCCAACTCCATTGGACTTTCTACTACACTGGGCTGCCTCTCAGTGCTTAATACCAATGGGTATTAAATGAATAAGGTGATGACTTCATTGAAAAATTCATTTATATGTAAATATTCAGTAAAATCAGAAAGAAGTTGTATAAAGGCTCCTTGTAAGACTAATTATTTTAATAAATGCAGAGTTGGGAAAAGTGGGATGAAAGCTTGCTTTGTTAAGCATTTACTACTTGAGTCTTGCTGAGTTGGGAGCTATTTTACAAACATTGAGGTATTGCATGCTGTGTTTAAATTCATGCCTGGAATAAGGGTTCCAAAAATTGGGGTTGTTATATAAAATATGACCATATCTTCCTGATACAATTAAATCATTTTAGGATATTCACTGGGAAAGGATTCCATACAATATTATATTCAATGGCCTTCCTATTTATATTCAAGATATCTGGCTATAACTGTAGCTAATGTGATCTAGGATCAATACTGAGGTGGTAAATTAAACATATACTAATACATGCTGGTTTCACTGCTTTTAAGAATTTATTCAGTCTTCCTTATTAAATCCCTCCCCATTTCACAGGTTTATCATAGTCTAGTGATGTTAATTGGCAAGAAGAACAAATGCAATAAGCATAATTTCTCCATAAAAAAATGATAAAATTATTCACTACTGTGCCATAAGAAATGATCTGCTCAGTGGTCTTAGAGAAATATGAACAGACTTGCATCAAATAATGAAGAGAAAAATGATCAGCAACAAGAGAACATTGTACACATTAACAGCAATATTGTTTTAAGAACAACTTTGAGTACATAAGTCATTTTGACTATTATAAATATACAAATTAACTACAAAGAATATATACAAAGGAAGATGCTATCTGCATCCAGAGAAAGAACTGAAAAAGAGACGTACGTATAGAAGGATTTTACATATATAGTATATATGTAGGTACATATGTGTGTATATGTATGTGTATATATATGCATACACACATATATGTTGTTAATGTAGTCACCCGTAGGGTAGAAGATAGGAAAGAGGGGAAGAAACAAATTAAAATGGTAACTATTGAATATCTAAAAGGAATAGCAAGTTGTACATAACAGATTTACAGTTTGATGTGCAAAACAATTTCACATATTAAAGCACAGAACGTATATTTGGTAGTGAATATGATATGTAAAAAGATGTCTTCCCTATGTGGAAGTAATGCATTTAAAAGGTAAAAGGCAAAGGCATAGAAATGGATATGGACAGACATAATGGTGACAACATTTGATAAAATGCTATGAGGTTGGAAGGTAGTGAAATGTCCCATTATTTTTCAACTAGACCTTTCCTCTACAGCTATGAAAAGAAAATACATTATCTATTTAAACAAAATCCTTGGAATTTGGCAGTTCTATACAACTATCTGAGTGAAGGAAAAATAGAAGTTTCTAGGTTTGAATCTAATGTTCCTAACTTTTTTGAATATTGAATATTATTGCATGATTTTGAGATAAAGTGACAAAATAGTTTTAAAGGCTTCTGCTGGATTGTTGAGTGGGAGTCAATCTAATATATGAGAAATTTCCCTGGCCTTTGAGTTAGAAGACCTGAGGTCTAGGTTTAAATACTACTCAAATACTAGTCATTTGATTCGAGGTAAGGGACTTAATAGAATCAAGAAGTCTCAGAATTGGGATGGAACTCAAATGTCCTTTACTTTTACATGTACACGAACAAGAATTTCTGTTATAATACATCTGATAAAGGGTCATACAGCCTTTGCTAGAATATCTTTAGTGAGGGTGCACCCACTACTTCACAAGACAATCTTTTAAATTTTTGTGTAGCTCTTGTTAAGAAGTGTTTCTCTTATGTAGGTTATGTGTATGGCCCCCAGGTTGAACCCACATTTACTTACTTATATTGTCATTTTTTGTCTTTTTTGCAATCTTCCACTTCATCCCTGATACTGTCAAAATATATATGTCAGTTTCAGATAAATAGAAGAATGACTTAGAGATTCCCCTTGCAGGACAAATAAAGGTCTATGTAGAGTTGGTTGGTAGTATGTTCCAAATCAACAGGAAACATCCCTCCTCCAACAGAGATGGTCATTTTTCAAATGGCATACTCGAGATAAGCGTCTGCAAAAATGTCACCATGAAAATAATACCGTCTTTCCTACCAAGATTAGTTGCAGAGATTGAGGACATACAAAGGAATGTATTGAATATTTCCAAATTGAATGTTGATACCAAAGTAGGCAGAGAGGGGCAAGGAGCAATCCATATATATGAGAAAATATGCTTTAGAAGTAAGAAACAAGAGAGGCCAAAGATTTTGCATGCTACACAGATGTCTCACAAAGATATTGAAGAGCTTCACCAGGAAATGCATCAGGACTTTCTGGACATGACTCATTGCTGGTGTTGGAGTTTTTTCCCAAACCAGCTTTCTCTACACAGGCAGATCATTGACTTGGTACAATGATTAAAACTCATGAAAAATGAAGAAAATAAAAAATGAATAAGATATGTCATGCAATTAAAAACAACACTAACCTGACCTATTTAAAAAAGTTGTTAATACCATAAAATGTTAAGCAAATTAAGGAAAATATGTCAATAGTGACTATGATCATTACATATGGAATATTAATCTGTGTAATTCACATGTGGAGTTGAAACAGAAGGAAAAGTGAATATCATAGAAACTGCCTCACCCAGTAAAGACTTGATCTCCTTGGAAAAGAGATAGGGAAGCCAAGGGCACCAACAAATGAAATTATAAACATGATTTTAATCTTACAGATAATAAATATGGGGATACCATGTTTATTATTATCAGCATTATTTCAAAGCCAATAGCAAAGGGAAATATCAGTTTAAAGAAAGCTTGGTGAGATATCTAATTAGGCAAACTAATCCCAATGGCAATTGTAGATAAACTGGGATGAAGACCAAGGAATGGTTGAAAATTGGAAAATAGATTTTCAAAACTATCAAATACAATAATTTCACCCTCATTTGAACTTTTAAATTGGAAGTCTAAGTGAGATATTAATTAGAAGTAACATAGAGGAAAACACAAGTAGCTATATTAGATCAAGTAGACAAAAGTGAGACCTATGCTCTTAGATTCTCAGTTTTCAATCTTATGAGTAGTCGTCAGTCCTCAAGGTATCTGAAAGAAAGAAAGATCTCAAAGGAAGAGATAAAAATCTCTAATCATATTATTATAAAAAGGTCAAAAAAGATAGGATCAGTCATTATTGATCCACATATGTATTTTCTCATCCAGACCGATTTTTTTGGGGGGGGAGGGAGTTGTGGACATTGCTGTTGTTTTCACACACATAAAGTATATCCTTGGTGAGACAATGAGAAGGAATATGTAGGTTTTGATAAATGGTATTCCTTGGTAGACCAAACTTTACAGAACTCCATTGAATAAGTGATATTTGACAGATCTCACTAAGCTTATCGCTTGCTGGGAATAAAAAAAGTATTTGCTTTGGTGGTGTAAAATGCTTTTAAAGGCTCATCTTCATTAAGATTGGTGCCATTGACATGTCAATAACATACATGATATGTCAAAAGATACAACTTTTTTGATTACTCTGATTATTAGCATTGAGTAACTCATAAATATATACTTGCTAAAGAGGCTTGCCAGAGTCATGGATGATATAAGCTCCAGTGTGAAAATTGAAGAAGGCTTCTCTGAAGATAGTTTCCCACATATTTCTAGGTGTGGATACATTCTGCTTATTTCAGCTATTTCCCATATGTTGCAGAGCCACCAAATCACTCAAAAAAGTTCAGTGGAACTTCTTCACAGACAGAAAAAAATAAATAAAAACACATATGGTACAAACCAGAATAAGCAGTTATATGAATAACAGCAAAGCCTCATAATCAGTACTTGTATCTGGAACACACACAATAGATAGATAATTGACTGAGCCCAGAACTGAACAGAGAGAAGCCATGTTGGATTATATTTAGGCAGCATGATGATGCTTTTTTTATGACATTTGAGGCAAAGAGTTACAATTTTGTCATCAAAGTGTAAGGTACTCAGAATTACAGGATTTGTGAGCTGGAAGGAACCTTAGTGGCCCTCTCATCCAACCTGTAAACCAAATAAGCCTTATTGTAACACACTCTATAAGTATTCCATACTCTGTAATGAACTAATTTCATAGAGGCTATAACAAAAACAACAACAAATCAGAGTTATTCTTGCTGGTGAATATGTAGAATAAAGATGAGAATACTGCTCACCTAGTCTTCCTTATCTAGCTTTTATTATGGACAGATACCAGATACATTTCCTTTCTAATTAAAGGAACTTTGTGATCCTTAGCACTCTGCATTATACACAGGGCCTGTGTATGTAGAGAGATTGAGGGAGGAGGGAAATGTTTCCACATAGTTTTATTTGCTATTCTATTTAATTAGATGTATTTTGTTTTGACCTAATGTAACATCTGACTGCTTGGTAATAGTAAACTCATAGTGTTTTTGTCTGTTTGTTTGTTTTATCTCTGTTGTCTTCTTCCAAACATCCTGTCTTTCCATTCACTTTGACGTTATGTTTCACTTTTCCCTCTCCCTCAGCCCAATATCCAATCATTTGGAAAGTTCTGTTGATTTTACCTTCCCAGAGTTTCTATGTCTATCTCCTCCCATTCACATGACTTCTTTAGGCCCTCATCACATATTGTTTCATTGATCTTTCCCTCTTCCAATGTATTCTTCATAAAAATCTGTAATTAATGTTCCTCAGGCACAGATTGAACTATGCAATGAAAACTCTTACAAAAACTCTAGCCTAAAACAACTTCTTAACCTAGCATTTAAAAATAAAAAATGAAAAAAACAAGTCTCCACAATCTAGTTCAAATTATTTTTTTTTCCTACAAACTGATTTTGCACTGCACCTTTTGTCATAGTCTACATTCTATCTAGACTGGCAAGGGATTTGAACATGCAATTTTCCATCTCTGTGTATTTGTATAATATACCTGGAATATATCCACCCCTTCTCTCTGCCTCTTAGAAAGCTAAAATTAAGACCCTCCTATTCATTAAAATGTTGCTGATCCCTGAAGGTATTAGTCCTCTCTTTTGCATCACAATTTCTTTTAAAAAAAGTCATCTCATCTTTCTCCTGCCTTTACCACTCCCAACACTGGATTCAATTAGAATAATTCTTCTTATAAATGTCTTCACATAAATCTTTGCACATACTAGGATTTTTTTCATAAAGCCTTATACATAGTACATGCATATAAATGTTGACTTAAATTGAACTAAAATATCTTCAAGCACTTGGAGTCCCTTGGAGCCCATTTTACTAAGCCCATGAAAAACCTGCATTACTTTTACTAAACACTAATGAACAGGAATTCTTTTCACTCAAGAAATAATCCCGGCTCCATAATAAAGGGTTTTTTGGGTGTTTTCTTTTTTTCTCTAGACAGTTTAGGGGTATTAAGGTTGGGGATGCTTCACAAGGTATAAACTTAACATGAAAATTCAGCTAATTCTCAATGCCAAAACACTGCTCCTAAATTTTTCAGCTAAATTTCAGAATTGTATATATAATCACAATTCTCTTTTACTATTCCCAAATATGTAGTCTTTCCCTGTACTTTGTAAAGTATGAATAGTCTGAGTGACTGCACCAGTTGCCAGCTGTTTTCTGCTGTCATTGATGTCAAGAAAAAGGAGAATGAAATTAAATTGCAAAAAGACACATTTATGTGAGGCATTAAGTAGAATTTTCTAGCTGGTGGGAATTAAAAAAAAAAGAAATTAAATATCTCAAAAGGGAGGTCTTCTATGGCCTAGAGGGTCAAGAAAGTTATAAGAAGCAATCTCCCTTGGGTGGTTTGAAGAAAGTCTTATCTTAAAATAATGAGATGGATATTTTTTTCTCCCTGTAAGTTGCAAAAATTGAAAATTCTAAAAACTGAAAATGAAAATCTGAGGCTTTGCAGACTGCATTAATTCCTCCATTAGCTGCTGGTGACAAACCATTATCTGTTATGGAAGCCTCCACATAAAGGTAACTCTTGTGTATTAAATGACAAAGGAATTCTTTACATTGAAATTAGTAGCATACTATATACCTTACCAGCAAAAATGGTGTCTATCTCCTTTCAGAGCCCTAAGATATAAGGTTGATTGATATCATTGCAAAGTAGAAAAATGGTATGTGAGAAAGATGGTGAAAAGAAGAGGGAGGGAGGGAGAGACAGACAGACTGACAGACAGATCACAAAAAGAAAGGCATTGGAAGGAAAGAATGTAACATAGAAGAAAGAAACATTGTTTATAACAACTACATTAAATCAATTTTTTTGAAAATATAATGTAATATATACAAATAGTGACCAGTGAAAATCCAATTTTAAAAAACCAACCTTTTTAAAGAAGGTAAACTGTCTTTATTTCTTCAATTCTATTAAAAAACTATTATAGAACTGTGTGCAAGGTACTGTGTTGGATAGTGGGAATACAAAGATGAACAATATCCATCTCCAATAATCTCATAATCCAAATGGGGTTGGGCTTTTGGTATACAAATGAAATAGTATGATAAATAGAATATGATCATATTAATGGAGAGATCTAGACAAAGACTTGCAGCATGATATTCCATTTGAGAAAATCAGGAGAAACAACTAAGGTGTATTCTAAAGAAACCTAAACATTTCAAAAGAGCCAGGATGTATAGAAATTAGTTTACTAGTATGAGTTAGGATCATAGAAGATAATAAATCCAAATTCTTCATTTTACAGATTATAGCACTAAGGCACAGAGTAGGAAATTAATTTGTCCATAGTGCCATAGCAAGTAAGTATTTCAGGTAGGATTTGAATTTAGCTCTTCCTGACTCCAACTCCAGAACTCTAACCATTGTACCACTCGCCTGCCTCAATTCTAATCTGGCCAGACCATAAAGTACATGAAAGGGAGTATAATGAAATAAAGCTGGAAAGAGGGATATCTGTGTTATCTTATAAAAGACATTAAATTTCAGATTAAACTGTTTTATTTTATCCTTTCAGAAATGGTGAGAATTAAATGGGCATACTTATCTTTTAAGAAAATTGTTTTCCAGTCATGTGAAGGAGTGTTTTTAGAGAAAGATGATTGGAGGCAGGGAGACCAGTTATCAGGCTATTACACAAGTCAAGGTAAGAGATAATGAGGAACTGAATGAGTTTAGTGACCACCTTAGTAGAAAGAAAGTATCGGTTGTGAAATAAGTTGAATTGCCAAGACTTGACTACTGATTTGAAGTGGTGAATGAGGGACTGGATTGAGAAAAAGGTGCCTCTATTTTTTAAGACTGAGAGCCTAAAATGATGGAAGAGTGAGTAAGAAAATCAATGTTGTTGGGGGAAAGGGCAGGTTTGAGGGAGAAGATGATGAGTTATTATTATGACATGTTTAGTTAAAGATTCCCATGGGACATCTAGGTGGAGATACTTATCAGGCAATTCAAAATATAAGACCAAAGTTCAGAGGAAAGATTGAGGTAGGTTAACAGAGATTTTGGGGTAATCTTCATAGACACCATTGTTACCTCTTATCATCCCATTCCAAAATCCTTTACTCATGGTTTGCTTCAGAAACACGTCAACTTAAACAGTCCATGACTGTATCAGCAAGCACCCTAGCATACCTAGGGCAGCTATTAGCACAGGTTCTTAGATCTGCTTTTCTAAAGGAAAGCAACTCAAAAGGCATTAACATTCTTACTTTAATCAAACATATCATTTACCTAGTTCAGGGGGAAAAGTCAGCACCTTGAACTTCAGAGAATACAAACACAAATTACAAACAAACAGAAAAACAGATCAGCAGACAGCTTCCAGCACCTGACCATTCCATCAGTTACCAGAGAGAGAAGCACCAACATCTGGGTTTTTTACAGCCAGGGAGCTCAACGGCTGCCCAGACTCTCATCTGGCCAAATCACACAGCTTTTCTCAAAGTGAGCTCCAAACCAAAACCTCACATCAGGGCGTATATATAGCCTTCTCCTGGCTTGGAGAATGTCACAGCCCTCTAGACCCACTGCCCAATCACAAAACTACAAGGCACAGACATTCCTGGAAAAGAAGCCTGGCGCCACAGGCTCCACATGACCACATTCAGCCTATTAGGGAACAGAGTATACTTTCAAATATCGGAAGGTCCTCAGATATCCACTTTAGCAGAGGGCCTAGGGGTAGGGAAGATCTTCAGATTCCCATAACATTGACATAGGAATTCGCTAAAACTTTATTCATGCCCCAATATGTCCCACTGGAAGAGATCTGTCTGTAATTCAAACCTAGTTCAACTTAAGGCATCCTTGAATGGATTTTTATGCTTGTGCATTAGGTCAATATCCTTTAGAACCATGGCTTTTTATTATATTTTATTTTTTACTTAATGAGCACTATTTTAAAAATATGATTCTTAAGCTTGTTTCCCTATAACAAATATCAGAGATATAGGATAATATAATGGATAGGGTACAACCCTGGAGTCAGAATGTGCTGGGTTCAAGACAACATATATTAGTTATATGGCAATGGACAAGTCACTTATACTTTCAGTGCCCAGACAATTCTTGAACATTATTACAAAGGCATCAACAAATCAAATTAGTTTAAAGAGAGGAGTTCCTCATATGAATGGAAGAAATGAGTTAAGACTGAGAAACAAAAATAGTCAGGGAATACAATGTAACAAACAGTTCTTGCTTGGTGGGTTTGTTTTTTTTTAATGTGCTTCTCAGTGACAATTCCTGGCCCACATGCCTTCAAGCTTGCGACCCTAATCCTCTTGCAATAATAAAAGCCTTAAATGACGGAGAAGTCTTTATCCTATCCTAGCATTGAGAATTGAAGTCATGTGAGAGAATGACATCCCAAAAGAAAGAGGGGAGAGAGAGAGAGAGAGAGAGACAGAGAGAGAGAGAGAGAGAGAGAAACAGAAGGAGGTAGAGAGATGCCAGGAGAGATCCTTGGGGGACACACATACACATATATTTTAGGGATGAGAAGGAGAAAGATGAACCAGCAAAGGAGACTGAGCAACTTTTGTAGACTTATAGCACTGACACATCATTTCAATTCTCTGCTGTCATAATACATAGGATAGGGGCAGCCCATGAGGGAGATTCTCTATTAACTGGTTCATTGCCAATACATTTTGCCCATCAACTTAATAATTACTTTTTTTTTAATCCCTTGTGAATGATATTACACTGATTTCACTTTTCTCCCTAGAACCTGAATTCTAATGAGAAATCACTGCTTTAGGGGCCAGGGCATAACATATTACTAATGAAATTGCTCCATTTATTCATTAGATGAGTAAAATCACTTGTATTTGAGAATATACCTGCAAATCTAGCCAATAACCTCTATTAAATGAAATATTACTAAGCTAAATCCAACTATGAATATTACCATGACCCCAGAGGACTGAATGAAATTTGGCAGGCCCAGAAAATATTCTACCTCTATAGAAGACAAGTAAAATTTTTAATAAATTGTAAAAATGTAATCCATAGTACTAGAATTATACTTCTATGTGCTCTTTGTGCAATAGTCTATTTTTTGGAAAAGGATGTATGGAGCAAAGGGAAGGAAGGGTTTATCACTGACACATTTGAATTACTTTAAGAGAAAATAAGAGAATGCCATTTTTAGTGAGGTTAAGGTTTATAGACAGTATGAGATAATTCACTGAGTAATTGTTACTGTTTTGTTTACCTGAATGCCAAGGGATCATTTGCATGCAGGTGGGATTATGTATTTAACTATAGACTTATGATGTAGGAGATGGGAAGGATTAGACCTCTGATGTTTTTGGTGCTTAGAATTTCAGGTGAGAAGTTTCCCTCTATTAGTATTAATCTGTTACCTGCTCTGTAGCTTATAACTTTAGGAAATTTCATGGGTGTAACAGTAAGCACCCTAGCATACCCAGGATGGCTGCTAGCACAGGTTCTTCAATCTGCTTTTCTAAGGGAAAGCAACTCAAAAGGGGTTAACAATCTTACTTTAATCAAACATGTGTGTGTGTGTATGCATTAATTAATTTATGTATGTATTTATTTATTTTATCATTCACTTAGTTCAGGAGAAAAAGTTAGCACCCCGAACTTCAGGAAATAGAAATTACAAGCAGACAAAAAATACAGAGAAAATAACAAAATTCAATGGACCAACAGACAGGGCTTCTAGTTGTCTGATCATCACATACATACAGTTAGTTACCAGAGAAAGAAGCTCCAACATCCGGGTTTTCAAAATTGGGGGTTCTCAATGGCGACTCAGAGTCTCATCTGGTCAAATCATAACTCTTCCCATAAGGGAATCTCAAAGCAAAACCTCACCTAAGAGGTATATATAGCCTTCTCAAAGACCAGAGAATATCACAACCTTTGTGATCTGCTGCCTAACTACAAAGTAACAAGATTTGGTGAAAAACAAGCTTCCCCTAAGCAAGCTTTTCTTGCTGGGCTCCAAGTGAAGCCCATTAAGGGGCAGGGAAGATCTTCAAATTCCCTTAGCATTACAATGGATCACTTAAAAGCTGTGGCTAGCCCAAGGTCACACAGCCAGTATATAACAGACACAAGATTTAAACATAGAGTTTCCTGATTTCAATACTGCCTCTTAATTTGAGGTACTAGAACCTAAAGAAGAAAAGGTACAAGTCCCACATACCTCCAGCAATTTTGCAACTTCATGAGGTAAAAAATAGTTTCCTCAATGGTGTCAAAAAAAGCCTCTCTAAGCAGAAGTCAAAAGAATTCACTGGTTACAAATAGGAAAAAGTAACACATCTAATCCTTGGTCAATGAATAAATGAATGAATAGTATAATAAATAATGAAATGAATGAATAAATGAATGAAAGAATAAGTGAACAGAGAAAAGCTAACATAGAGCATATTTAGTACTACCTCAATGCCTCAGAAACTTTTCTAACAAACGTAAGTGGTAATTTTATGTAAACTCCTTTCTCTGCATTCTTTAACTGTGTAAAAATGTGTGAAGAGTTTGATATATTTTACAGTGTTTAAAGAGGAAGTAGACCAGAGATTTCAACATCATGTAAAGTGAGTGACTCATCTCTTGCTAATAGGAACAGTGGGAGTGAGGACCCAGCATCTGGACCACACAGCAGAGGCAAATTCCTGGAACATTTATCGAAATCAATGGCATGTTTGTGATAGATTTTCTTCCCTTCCCCATATTAATGTGAAGAGGCTGGCAATAAATACCTACTGTATTTATACAAAGCTCTACTTTCAGAGAACTAGGAGTCTCATGAAAAACAGTCATATTTATCTTCTCTATCTCTTAAGGAGAGAAATGAGGACCAAAAAAAAAAAAAAGATTTCCATTATCTTAGAGCTGGTATAGCTGAGACAAACAGAGGTGAAGCCACTGATCTAAACACCCATAGAATCATGGCCTAAAGCGAGGAGAGAAAAATGCAAGATTGTCATTGCCCTGCTGAGATCCCCAGCCTAATCCCTACCACGTAGTTTTATAGCATCATCAAACATAGCATACAAAAACTGCATCTCTAGAAGCAAATTGGAGGAATCAAATAATTATGTGGATAAATCCAAGAGGAAATAAACTTTCTCTTCATTCATCTGGTTATTACAAACGATAGTATTCATTTTGCCTGAATTATCCTAAATATAATCTCTTCTTTTTCATGGGTAAACATTTCATGTGTTTGTGGGGTGGAGGAAAGGTGGAATAAATATTTGGCTGTGGAATTTCAAAGACGTAGGTTCAAGTCCTTTATCTGTTGTATATTAAATATATGACCGTGGGCAAGTCATTTAACCTCTCAATGTCCCACGTCTCTAGAGAAAGATAAATTGAAAAATAGTTGTCAATCTGTAGAGAACGTTTCCTCACTGGCAAACTACCTCAACTATAATCACCTGTCTAGTAGCCACTTTCCCACTCTCTTTCCCTGCCCCTGCCCTGCAAAAAAAAAAAAAAAAAAAAAATAAGCAAGGATGATTTTTTTTTTATAGGAAAGGATTGACCTGCTCAATCATTTTTTTAAGACTTGCAAATTCATTTATTCTACCATTTTGATAAGAAGTTTCTGTCCAAAATATTTTTCCTGTTGTGTAGACAGAGTCAAAATGGTTTATCAAGAGAAATTTCAGTTGTTAATAAGAAGACCTCAATGGAATGTGACAGGCAGAGTGAGAGAATTAGTGCTGTCTTCTTAGTATGAAGCAGTTAGAACTATTCAGCCAGTACTTAAAGCCAAGGAGGTACCTGACATTAACACCTATAACACCTGCCATTCAGAAGGACAACTTGAACTGAGAAGCAACTTTCTTTCCTTTGTTCTAGTCAATGAGTTGGCAGTCAACACCATTTGCCAAATACCTTCTATGTGTTCTGATCTTTGTTTATCTGCACATAAAACATACATACTATTTGTGTGGATTTGTGTGCATGAATTCAAATCCACTTTTCTTCAGGATTATTTAGGATTCATCCTTGAATGGTGAGGAAAAGAATAAGGGGACAGAGTGTTTCTGAACAGAGCATCTCCTCTTTGTTTGCAAAATGGTGATGAACAAGATGATCCACAAAGCAGGAAATGGTAGAGGGATCATTTTTAATGTAATTTTAGATATATCTCCCTTTCATTATTTTAGATGGCTGTTAGACAGTAAAATTAACAAGTAAAATATATGACTAGTATTATTCTCTGTGAAATTTATGTTGGATACAAGTTTAAATTTGAAAATGCTGAGTTGCTATAGTTTAGAAAAATAACATCAAGAAATGGTCACATTTTGTAAAATGGTGCTTTTACATTAAATGACACTTCTTGTAATTTCAGACAGTTTGTTTACATTATGGCTTGTTATTAACAACAAAAACACATTGTGTTGCAAAAGAAGGAAACATTGTGACAAACAGTTGTATGCTTTCCCATAATCCTCCTACAACAGTATAATTGCTGTTTAGTTAATAAGCTTAAGTACCAGTGATGAATGTAGGTTTACGTATGGCATATTGATGATAATATCTGAGTAGGATATGCTGCCAAATGAGAGGCAGTGAGAAAGAAATATTGCAGCCCAAATTGCATTTCAAATAACTATTTTTCTCTCCATGCAATCAAAATTGTATAGAATACAGTTATTTCCATAAACACACATTGGTACTGTAGAATGAAAATAATAACTTCCTGTGATTCATAGCAGATGCTTGTGACATAAACCTACACACCTGTGGAGAGTAGGATTTAGTAATCCCACCATGATTAAGGAGATGTGTGCTTACCCCTTTGCAATTACAGTGGGATGTTTACCTTTCCTATTAGACCTGTAATTAATCATCAAGGCATGATCTGTCTGATACCAGGTGGATTTCTGTATCCTGGGATGGCTATTAAGTGGCATGTAAGTTGGATAATGACTATAACACCAAATAAGTATTGTATATAAAATATTCTCTAATACTCCATTCCTTGCTTTTCAATATTAATAGTAAATAAGGTTTTTGAGCAAGAAAAGAACAACACAGACTAAATCAGCTGTGAAAAATGGATTCTTTTGAGTTTCTGGGTTATTTTGTGTAACATCATTTTTTTTTTTAGTAGTTGCAATGTTTTAACTTATCTATTTTGCAATTATTAGTGAAAGGATAAAATGACTGCTAATTTAAGGGAGAAAAGAACACTTTCAAAGATAACAAGATAATAAAGTAAAGAAAGCATAGCCTAGGACTCTATCAGGGAAGCAGTTAAGCTGCAGTAATTCAGGTGTCCTGAGAAAGGAAGCAAAAGCTCTTGGCTAATGAAAGTAAAAGGTTCCAAACAGAGTCTTTATCCAGAGGAAAATGTGGATAAAGAACTCTATCTCCTCATAATATCAACAGAAGAGAAGAGGAGGTAGACAGAAGCATTAAAGTTTATATATTGTCTGTGGAGTTCTGATGTGAATAATAATGAAGTCTCTTGCCTTAAAAGCCTTATGAAAAGGTGAGAACTCTCCCTCCCCATTTGTTCTTCACACATTATTTAGTAGCTTAACCCCATTATTGAACCTCCATGATGTAGGATGGTTACTACCATGCTCTGTCCACATAAATATTTTAAGAAACCACCTAGGTGAAGCTGCTTGTATGCAGCGTTTTTACAGTCGAAGAATGGACCAGTCCCCCTGAGCTCTGTATTGAGCTGTCTATTGGCAAAGCAAATCCCTGAAAGGTAAAAGGAAACTGGCCTGTTTCATCAGATAAGAGCTAGTAATTTGAAAACCTTAACCTTAATAGAAAAAAAAAAGTAACTGTGTTTCTCTCAAGTCTGCTGGCATGAAAAGCTTTGGAAGTAAGTAACGATCATAGGTAACTGATGTCAGGTAAACATAGATTCAGTCCTCTTGGCTGAACTGACCAGCTAATTCAGACAAGGGTACAACCGGGTGTCTGGCAATATTATGTAGACAGGCATTTGTGTGTGTGTGTGTGTGTGTGTGTGTGTGTGTGCGCGCGCGCGCGCGTGTGTGTGTGTGTGTGTGTGTGTGTGTGTGTGTGTGTGTGTGTGTGTGGTCTCAACCAGCTGGAGATAGTTTGATGAGCATGGCTTGTGAAAAAATTCAACAAATTAGTCCTTGACTTTTATGACATCACAGAGGATATATTAGCCTTTGATGAACATAAGCCAGAGTCTATTCAAATTCTGAAAAATATCTGCAGGATAATACCTATACATGGATATGTTTGGATTCCTATATGAAGAAAGGGAAATTTTACATTTTGTTGATTAATTGACTTGCAGTTTTCAGACTACTTCAAGAAAAATTTTTTAAAATGTGTAGTCAAGGAAATTATGTAATAAAGATATATTTTGAAATTCAAAGTTTAACAGACCCCTTTATTCACCAACAAAACGGGTTGATTGAAAAAACATACATATCAAAAAACTCAAATTGAAGGGTCTTATTAAAAATAAATCGAGTCAGTTCCTTCTCAAATTCTAAGATGTTGAGTTGCAATTTTTATACAGTTTTCCCATATAGCAGAGTTGTTTACAATTGACTAGCCCTAGGACAGTATTAAATTATTCCAACAATATGCACCTTTGGGGCTAGTAAAAATCTGCTTGAAAAACACAAACATATACAACTGTGCTTATGAGAAACAAGGACATAAAAAAGGAGTTTCCCCTCCTCCCCCCAGAAGTTTCTTCAAGTTCATAAGCCACGTAGGCATGGGGAAAAGAGAATCAACTGAGAAAATAGGTAACGATATGTGATTGGCCAGAATACACATAAACAACAATTAGACTTGTGGGGTTTCTAGATGGGTATTTATCCACCTGCTTTACTTTTTTTTTGCATAGCCAGTCAGAAACCCTGAGAAGTAGTCAGTCAAAAAGATGGAACTAAGAAATCTCAATGTGTCTAGTATTACATAGGCCCTGGGCTTGGTCCTAACAAAAATATCACTTATGAACAATCTGACAGTTTCTTTTAAGAAGATTTCAAAAATACACAGATATATGAAGAGAGACAGAGATAGTGAGACCAAGATAGAGAGAAAGAAATACAAAGAGACAGAGAGAGAGGGAAAGAGGGAAGCATGAAGCAAAGGAGAGACAGAGGGAGTTAGTCAGAGACAGACAAAGAGAAGAGACAAAGACAGAGGCAATGAAAGGATAAGGAAAAGCTAGGCCTTATTAGTAAGGAAGATCTGTATTGCAGAAATGCATCTAACACCCATTGTTTAGGTGATCCTAGCGCTAACTTCTCAGTGTCCTAGGCAACTCAGCAACCTTTTAAGACAGTAAGTTGCAGAGAAGGTAGTCTCAATCAGTAGAGGGACTTTCCTCATGCAGAGTTCTCTAGTAAATACCACTGAAGTCACAAATCCTTGTCTAGTTCATATTTACAGATGTGCATGTATGTGCATGCTTATACATATTAATATCATACATGTACACAGATATAAACAAGATAAGATAGACAGACAAGATAGAGAGAAAGAGAGAGATAGATAGATAGGAAATAGGTAGATAGACAGACAAAGATAGACAGACAGAGACAGACAGACCGACAGAGAGAGAGAGGGATGATAGATAGATAGGAAATAGATGATAGATAGACAGACAGACAGACAGATAGATAGATAGATATTCAAGGATAATCTGATAAGGAAACAGCTAAAGTAAATGCTTTTTTAAACGAGTCAGCCAATTGAACAATATGTTCAACCCCTTCCTCACATCCCCTCCTCTCTTCCAAAGCCATTGCTAAGCTCTTTGAAACACTCTCAAAAGTCTGCAGATGCCCTGTTCTGTAATTTGTCTTACTTTCCTTCTGAAAATGGAAAAGCGAATGTATCTCCTTTCCCCTTCCTCTAATGGCTGTGTGCTATTGCCATGCTTAATCCAGGTCTCTCTCCTGAGCTCTAATTATCAGCTTGACCTTGAGGATGTCTCACAGACAATAAGAGAAACAAAACCAAGTTGTGTTTCAAAACTAGATAATGAGGCTGTGCACTCAATAGGGACGTGCTGGGCTCCATTCTTTCTTCACATTTGTATTTTGTACAGACCTTTTTGGCATGTATTTTTCCATAATCTTCCAAGATTTTGTATTTGAGCACAGGGAGAAAGTATTGCCTTTTTGGTAACAATTTTAAGACTTGCAGCTACTTCCTAGGGTTCATAAGCAGCAAGTTAGTTGGAATTTCACTCATAACCAGCCTAAACAGCTTTTTCACACACACGCGTGCACACACGCACACACACACACAGACACACAAACACACACGATGAATCTCTTATATACTTTACCCAGGTCTTGAGGTATACTCCTCCCAATCTTCTCTCCTTAGTACTGTTTATTTTGAAATTATAATAACAGGCTATGTAAAAATTGAGGGAATCTGTAGATCTATTTTTGTTACAATGTAAGCACACAAATGAAAAATGATGTCTTTTGAATAATTCATGAAACACTTGGGCAGTCATTTAAAAAAGGCATGACTACAATGTGCTAGACCCTTTTGTATGAGAGTTTTGTTGACGAGACTGGAACATCAGAGAAACTCACAGGAGCAAGAAATGCAGGGCATCTGGATTTCAGTTCCTACTTGCATATGTTAATTGAAAATGTGTTGAATTAAATTTAGAGTAATGGACATTGCGTCTTCTCTGTGGACAGCCTGTTATTTTTGTGTTTGTTCTTTGGGTTGCTAATAGCTAGTTTAGAATTTTCTTTTTTACTCTGTTTGAAATACAATATAGGCAAGATGCCCTTCCCATCACACCTTAACCTTAAACTTCCTCATATCTTATAGCATTGGGGAGTTTGATTCATTCCTTCTGTCTATTTGCCAGTGGACAAGCTACTGACTGATATCAGGCTTCGCCAGAGAATGGCTTGCTCATTTCATAACTGTTCCTTTGCTTGGCACTCAGGGGGTGAAAGACACTATAATGAGTAAAGATCCTAGACTAGAGAGGCACGTTTATGAAAACTGCCATATATTTTATGGCTAATTTTTGCGTTTATTATACCCACAGTATTATATTTACAGTGATGATGTTTTCTGAACCAAAAATCCCAACATATCCTGACAAAGGACATTACTTTTACCAAGCCTCACTTAAAAACACACACACACACACAATTTCTTGCTGTTGGTAATACATAGAAAATTGGAAACATGTTAGGTGACACAGTCGATAGAATGATAGACGGTGAGTTAGGAAGAACTCAGCTGGAATCTGGCCTAAGCCATGCACTAATCCTAGAATTCTAGGTAAGTCGTCTAACCTTCCTCAGCCCCTATTTCATCACCTAGAAAACGGAGATAATATAATAGTTACCTCATATGGTTACTATGAGGATCAAATGAAATCATCAAAGTACTTATGTACTTTGCAAATTATGTAAATATGAATATAAATATTGTTATCATTATGTTCGCCTCAATTATTGTTTATCTTGTTGAACCTCAGACATAGAAAATATTTTTTTTTTGAAGGGGGGAAGGTAGGGCAATTGGGGTTAAGTGACTTGCCCAAGGTCACATGGCTAGTTTTTGCGTTAAGTGTCTGAGGTCGAATTTGAACTCAGGTCCTCCTGACTTCAGGGCTGATGCTCTATTCACTACACCACCTACAACATAGCACCTGGAAATTAAATACATTTCAGTTGTTCTCTTGTCCACCCAAGTCAATATCAGCTTCTAGGCCATAGTTCAATAGAGTAGGAAACAATGCCAAGAAATTGTTGTGAAAATGTCTTTCCCTGTCTCCCTGCCCTGGACAATGTGTAATCTTAGGAATACATGGTACTAGGAAATAAAGGCATCACAGACTGTTCCTTCTGAATGGGTATAAAACTATTTGTTATTCCTTGGTGATGGTCATAGTGGGGGTGGGTGATTGGATAGGAATTCATAGATCAAGAGGATCATGCTCTCTACATAACTTATTAATAATCCACTCTCATAGATGTAATATTTCGTGGAGAAGATCAAAGGAGGGAAAAATAATGCATTTCAATTAGAAAAAAAAATGCTGTTAGTTAATAAAAATTTAGTTTCCCTAGTATGTACCAGTCAGTGGGCTAAGCCCTATGACAACAAAGACAAAACTGCAGAAGAGCTTATATTCTATGGGAGAAAGGATGTACTTAATAGGTATAACTGGTATACATGTGAAATATACACAAAGTAATTTTTTGAGGGAAAGGCACGAATATTTGGGTAGGATTACTAAGAATGACTTCATGCGGTGCTTTAGTTGATTTTTAAAAGATTCTAGGGATTGTGAGAAGCAGATGTGAAGAGGGAGTGAATTCCAATGATGAGGCACAATCATTTCAAAGGCATGGAGATGGAAAATCAAGACAGTAAGAAGGCTGGTTTAGCTAACCATGGTGTGCACAAAGAGTAGCTTTATACAAGTCTAGAAAATTTAATGGGGGCTAGGTTGTGGTGGATTTTATCTTATTTCATGTTTTAGCTAGGAAATGGGGTTTAGTCACTTGCCTGGAGTCATATAGCTATTAAGTGTCAAACGTCTGAGGCTAGATTTGAACTCAGGTCCTCCTGCCTTCACAGCCGGTGCTCTATCTCCTGCACCATCTAACTGTCCTGTGTAATGAACTTTAAATGTCATAAGGAGATGTGTTTAAAAGAAAAATCTTTTCCAAAAGGGGAAAAACAATTTGAAACCATGATGGTTTATCCACCTCTAGCTAATTGATTATTTAACGAAAGCTATGGAAAAAATGATATAGAGGCTACAGACACAATTAAACTTTGGTATATAATGGTTTGCTGTAGATTGGAATACAGTACATTGTCTGTCCTTCTGATCTCTCATACAAAGAGATTTATTTACTTTGCTATTAAATTGACCCCAATATCCTGTGTTATCATCTAAAAACAGTCTTACCAAAATGCCCCTAAAGATATTGTTTTTAGGCTCTAGTGCATTTTGGTTATATTTCTTCAAATGTTTCATTTGTTGCATTAATAAATATATTTAAATATTGGGCTTAATAAATAGAGTCATCTTACACAATTTCAAGTCTTTAGTCATATTTATCAGTCCAAGAAAGTGATGTTGAGTGTATTGCCTCTTTCAAAATCTTAAGGTACTTTATAACTCTAACTAATACTACTACTACTACCACCACCACCACCACCACCACCACCAACACCACCATCACCATCACTGAGACTACCTCTTCTTCTCTTCCTCCCCCTCCATCTCCAATTTTGTCTTCTTCATCCCCTCCCCCAGATCTGTGATTCCATTGATGTATTGAACTCCCAATGAAGAATTTACCTCTACTACTATAGATTGGCAACTCTTCCTGCAATTTATACTGAGAGGGGATGCCTAGAACGTTAGACAACTAACCCAGAGTCCAACTAGTATTTGCTAGAGGTGAAACTTGAATCTACGTCTTATTGGCTCAAAAACCTATTCTCTTCACTAGTGTTTACATAGTGCCTTTCATCATCATCATTATCACCACCACCACTGCTACCATAGTCGGTTTATAACTGTTAATTTTATTAATATCCACAAAATGTAGTGAACAGAGAGGGCTTGCCTCAGAACCAGAAAGACTTGAGATCAAGTGCTAGATATGATGTATATTAGTTGTCTGATCCTGGGTAATTCTCTTAACAACTAAACTCCTTGTCAGTTTTCTAAGATGGTCAATTGCAAAGTGGCAACTCATATCTGCAGAGGAAGTTCCCACATCTGAGGGTTCCCTTACATTAATGAAATCAGGTGTACAGGTTTTACTATCCCTGCCCTATAATCAGCATCAGAACCTATAGAGTTCATCCTGAGTCTGAAAATTTTTAAAAGCATTAAAGAGAGAAAGAAGACAGATATAGAGTACATTTTCATAATTCATCCTAATTTGTTGATAACTTGATGATTTGGATGAAATTTTTAAAAAGGATTTGCAATTTCATTTTTAAATAGGAATGGATCAACCTAAACTGCTAGCTACTCTTTTGGGATATCCCCCTCCAGACAGTTTATTTTATTTATTTTATACTCTCTCAGGGCTATTGTCTCCATTCCACCCCCACCCCACAAGACTATGAAGTCCTTGGGGGCAGCCAGGTGGCACAGAGAATAGAGCACTGGCCCTGGAGTCAAGAGAACCTGAGTTCAATTCAGGCCTCAGACACTAAACACTTACTAGCCATGTGATCTTAGACAACTCAACCCCAATTGCCCTGCCTTTCCCCCTCCAAAAGAGCAAAGCAAACAAACAAACAAACAAAAAAACCAAAGACTATGAGGTCCTTGAGAGAAGGGAATTTTTTCCCCCCTACTTTTGTATCACCAGAGCTTACCACAGTGCTTGCACAGCACTTACTAAATGTTAGGTGACTGACTAAGAATGGACCCTACATTTGGAACCATCTTAAGAATTAATAGTCCAGCTTTGGACCTTATTTTGTATAGTCCATATCCCCACATGACTTTGAACACATCTCTATCTCACCATGTATGTAATGCACTTTCCCTTTTCTTGCTCCTCAACTCTTTTTTTTTTTTTTAATGCATTATCTTTTCTTATTAGAAAGTAAATTTCTCCAGGACAAGGGCCATCCTGTTTATTTTTATTTGCATCCCCAGCATTTATTACAATGGCTTGCAAATAGTAAGCACTTAATATATGTTCATTCTATCTATTATTCATCCACCTATCTATCCATCATCTATCTAGCTATCTATCTACTACCTACCTAAATACACATGCAAAAGATTCAGACTTTTTTTTAAAGCAATATTTTCTTGAGCAAAACGTTTTTTAATAAGGTGAATCAATTTCCTCACTATAATATCGTTAGCTCCTGAACTGTCTTCCCAGTGCTTCCTACAGCATGTTCACTCATAAAAATGTGATACTCAATAGGGCTTCCTTTGTTCTGCAAACAAATCTGCTTCCTTCAGATCCCCTTTTGAATCGGTTGAACAAGCTTCTTATAGAACTCAGCAAAGCAGTTCCCTTTCCTTGAAATAAATACCACAACTACAATTAGTGCAAGAATCAGTCAAAATGGAATTAGAGGTGATTTAGAGGTTGATTTTGACAGCCTGGCTATGGTGGTAATTGAGCTTAAGCTTCTGCTAAAACAGAATTCTCCTCTGAGAATTGCATCACTATTAGGTTTGATTTTCCTTCTGTTGCAACCCCATCAGAGTTAGAGCTACTTTTAAAAAGTAAATGTGCACTCAAAGTTCTCAGGAGGGTGAGGACAGATAAATGACACTTTGCAATTATTCTCCAAATAAATAACAATATTTTATGCTTGCTAAAGACCTCATAAAGATTAAAGGTAACATATGTTCTTCCCCAAGTGCATTTAAATTTCTCAGATAGGCACTTCCTGAGCCTTCAAGAGAACATAATTAAAGGGGTCAAAAACTGCCAAGAAAAGAGCTTGAGTTTTCTATAACAATCATTTGCAAAGAATCTTTGCTTTCCCTTCAAAGGATAATCAAGAATAAAGAAATAAACCCCTCTACAGAAGGCATGAAGGAGTTTAACAAGCTAGACAAGAAAGCTGTTGGTAGCAAGGTGCCTGTTCTAAGAACCAAGTAATTGCTAAGTGATACTTAGGTGCAGTTTTTCCATCCTCTCTGGAACAATTTCTTATCCTGTGAACTCTATAGGAATCTGGTCTAAATGATGTCAAGTGAAAAGGCATTAAGACATATCATGTAGACACATCTTTATTATACTGGGGGGAGTTTCACCACAAAAGATCACATAGATCCTGAAAGGGGCCTCATGATTGGTAGGCAATTGAATCCCTGATTAGATTTTCATTTTTGCTGTCAAACTTTGCTGACGTGTTGGAACTTTGAAATGAAATAAACAGTTGAACAAGAGAAATCTAGTTAAAATCATGGATTAATAGTTTTGAGAAATTATAAGGTTGAACCAGAAAATGACCTAGTTAGGTAAAATTTTTTTCCAAAAAATGATGGGTTTAGTATTTTCTGGGCAGAGAAGAAAGTTGACTTCATGAAATCAACAAGAATGGGAGGGTAGTTAGAGAGCAATTACCCTGTAACACCAGCACACACATTGAAGTAGTTCCGCAAAATTAAAACCAGCAGCAATTGAATTATTCCTTCCTTCCTTCCTTCCTTTCTAACTGAACAATGGCAGATTTCCTCCTACAGACCCAGTGAAAGACTTTGTCAATAAATCTCCTGACGGGGCATTATTCACTCTCCAGTCTAGCATCTGTCTTCCTGACTAAATCCAAACAGGAAGTTGCTGGGTTTTGATGCTTGCTCTAGCATTTTCAGTATTTATTTTCATTAATTTGCAAATGTGTGAACACTTTATGTTTAAAACAAATAGTTTGCCCTTGTCCTTTTACAGCATACTTGCATGTTTAATATCAATTTCTTTGGGAATAAAGATGTTCTCAGGCAGGAATTATGTCTTAGTCTATATGCATGTTTCCATGATACCCAAATACTTATTAGGACTCCAAGAGCTAAAGTTCCTGTCTGTATTACATCTCAATGGTATATCTTTTGAATATCAAGGAATTGATCCTTATTCAAATAATTTAAAACTGTCATAAATGTGAAAATGGCACCAGTGCCTGCCTTTTAATGCAATCAATATCTAGAGGGTCACAAATCAAATACAAATTTGATGATCAG
Source organism: Pseudochirops corinnae (assembly GCA_028646515.1). Taxonomy (NCBI): domain Eukaryota; kingdom Metazoa; phylum Chordata; class Mammalia; order Diprotodontia; family Pseudocheiridae; genus Pseudochirops; species Pseudochirops corinnae. The sequence continues at coordinate 127,293,984 of CM053591.1, forward strand.
AATTTTCTCTCTCTCTGCTCTTTCTAAAAAGCAGACACCATGACATAAAAATCCATAGCTTTGCTTTTTTTACTTGCAGATATAGAACAAAAGGCATGGTGTTTTGATCATTTTCTATTGTTTTAACTATGATTTTATAATGGCCAAAAATCTTTCATCAAAAAGCCTTTTAAATAAAAGACTACCAACTTTCAAGGCATTTTCTGGGTTCCTAGGCATTGATAATTAGACATTCAAATGAAAACTCTTTTTTTTTTAAATTTTTAAATTAAGAAAATGAGGGGAGAAATTGGAATCAGCATCCAATGGGAACAGGCTTACTGTGAAGAAACCATATTGATTTTATCATGGTCTTATGAACATGTCAAGTTGTAATTAGGTGTTTACTGAACTGTCTTGGCAGTGCAATTCTGCAAACTCACAGTTATTCTGTGATACTGTAACCTCCTGGACAGTATCCACACCTCAGACACTTGCTAGTATATGAATTGGGAAACTCTCTTTACCTGTCTATGGCTCATCTGTGAAATAGAGGTTTGGGAGGATTTGCTGGTATTTCATGTCTCTTCCATATCAGAATCTATGATACAATAATGGAGATAGTGGTAAGGGGTAGTATATTGGGAAGGCATTTAGTAGTTTATGTCAGGTAAAGAATCTCCAGACATGGCCCTTCCAGGGGGATGAAGGACTTCATCTCCCTCTCAGCAATCTCCAGACTCACAAATCTACATAGCTCACCAAGATCAATATTAAAACTAAAAATAATAATGACCCTGGATTACATAGCATGTGAGCCATGTATCATCCATCAGTAAAGAGTTGGCCCTGAATAAGTTTCCATGGAAGTGGAGAAAAATTTATTTATTTTTCCTTTCAATCTTATTGCCTCTAATTAGTTTCATTGAAGAATAAAACTAGAAAAATTCTGAAACTGTTGATCTGGTTTGAAATTGAAACTGGTTATAAATCCATTTCTTTCCCCTCACCCTCAGTTCAAGTACACTTTTTCCTGATCCCTGTTTAAAACACACAGAGTAACATCTCCAACAATAAGAAATGTCTTAGGTATGTTTTCTTCTTGAGTTTGACATCACAGAAGCAGCAAAGATTCTCAGGCCTTACAATTCTCTTTTTACACAAATTTTTGTAGGTTTGCTTCAAATACAGAATTTCACTTCAAGTTTTCCAAGATGTATTTTTTACAACCCTATGAAGGTGGTGGTACAAGTATTACTGCAACTTCAGTAATTTGATTTTTTTCTCAGTGCTAAGAAAGGAGTATTTTGAAAAATGTTTAATTCTTTTAATAAAAGTTATAAATATGGGCAATTTGGGCAACCAGGGAGCACACTTTAAGTATTATTCCATACCAAATCATCTTCCACCTATGGAAATTTTACCCACAATCCTGTATTCTCTATGAATCTTGACTTAACCTTTGAGCTGAAAATAATTTACTGAAAAGTATGCTGGTTTTGAAGTCAGAAGATTTGAGTTCAAATTCTGATTCTTAATTATGTGACTTTGTGTGCTTATATTTATGAAATCTGGTCCTCAGTTTCCTTATCTTTAAACTGAGGAGGTCAGAGTGGATGACTTCTGAATGTCTTCCATACATACATATATAGAATATATTTGGCTAATCCATGAAGATGACGGCAATAGCAATGTGAATCATGAAATCAGAAAATTTAATAGTTTCAACAGTATGCATTATGTACTATTAGCAGTCCATCAAGAATACACACTTCTTAGCTTCATATGAAGAATCATGCGTTAGCATACTTATCAATATATTTTATATGCTTATAAAATACTAATATGAGAAGAATTAAAATAAAATTGCAAATTGAATTATAGCATAAAAGAAAAAGGAAAAAAATCTCTGTTAGTGATGGATTATGAGAACAAATTGCTTAAACATGTAGCAGGTATATAAATCTGGCGCAAGATATAAGTGCTGAAATACTAATTAATTTGCTGGGACTAGGTATTTAGAGTTTAGTCTTTTGTAAGATTAAAAAAAATTCAGAGAGGCAGTTAAAAAAACACAAAATATATTTTTACAAAAATATATACATATTAGTCTGATCACAAGTCACCTCATTTTTTCTTTTTTCCTGGGGTCAGCGTGAGGGATTCAAAACTAGCTAGGTACAGACAATCACAAGCATTGGCAACTTAAACTCCCTTTTGGGAACTCAATCACCATTTGATTTAATGTTGACTGTTTAATCATATTATAAACTTCTTCACCAACAGGTTTGTGTAATTGCCTCTTTAGCAGAAAAGAGTAAACAGCTTACCTTGCAACTCCTATTCCGTTAAATAGGCTATTACATTCCTGGAAACATCCAAAGGTTTGTCAGCACTTTCATTATCAATTTCCATTTTCTAGAGTTGATAGTCTGGCCATAAAATTTTACTCTGGGCTGAAAATTGGCATATAATGTCTTAACCTTGGAGTAAACGTAGTGGTGCTGGCATTTTAAGTTTCTCTTGTTCCTAGTTCACGTTAATCATATTCTTATTTCCCAAAAGATATCACCTCATATCATGGGACCTCTAACTATATTCTTTCCAGTGCAGAAATCAGGACAACACAGTTGACAACCAAAAGTGGGATCTTTACAGTTCAACAGCCAACCAGTTTTACCTCAGTTGCCAGAGGCGACTGTCTGTTTCATAGCCAATTATAGCTCTCCTGGATGTTATTGCTGTCTATTTTGAAGAGGAATTATATAATGAACATGTGTAGATATGTTTGTTTATATTAATATGTAAGAATAAGAAAAGATATTCTGATAAAACAGATGCTACATTTATTTAACATACAAAAGAAATTACAAAAAAAATGGGTGTCAATAAACATCTGAATCCAAAATATAAGCTAATTGGCATAGGTGTTATAGTCAAAAGAAGTTATTAAGTCTTAGACTTCATTGGCTCCAAAAACAATTGGCTCTCACAGATGCGCTTTTTGACTTCTTCAGCAAAAATCCCGTAAGGCTTTTTTTTCACGTAGGGAAAGTTTGTGCCCCTGACAACTAGACTAATTTGACAGATCAGATGGCTCATCATGTTGGAAATCCATTTTAACTTACTAATACATCGAAAATAGTTCTGTGAATAACTGCTGAACAGTGTTGATGGTTCTGCTAATTTTATTCTATCTTGACTTCAGGGGCAGAAGCACATTTTAGAGGCAGGGGGGAAAAGTATATTCATTTTAAAGGAAAGAATAATCGCATTAGCCAGAATGGAATGAAACCTGGCTGCTATTCTTTCCATTTATCCTTTTGCATTCCTAGCCACCATTATTATCATCAAGGATTTAATATGTATCCCCTAGATACTGTGGTGTTACACACTTCCTAAGGACACCGAGACATGAGCAACACAGATGCTATCTATCAATGTGGCTGAATTGTACACAGCTTTGTTGACATGGCATTTTAAACTGCCTTTATGATTGTTCAAGAATAAACAGAAATGGCTACCCAGTAATTTGAGCTGATTGTTAAAAGAAAAAGTATCATATTGATCAAGATTGGGGTATTTTTAAAGTTGTCCAAAAATGACCTCTCTCGTGAGTCTTAAAAGAAAATTTTGTTTGGTGTGTGTGTGTGTGTGTGTGTGTGAAACAATATAAACTAATATACCATCACCATAGGTATAAACAAGTATTGTCAATACTGAAAAGAAGCTGGATTATCCAAATTGGAGTGGGGAGCAATGGTGAGTATTAAATCTATCTTTCTTTTGGAAAAAGGGTAGGTGGTATAGAAAGGTCAGCCCTCGCCTCAGGCATAACAGACTTAGTTTCTTATCCTAGAGTTTACATTCAAAACCATTGTAAATGATTAAGTCCTTTAACTTTCCTGATCCTCTTTTCCATAAAATGGGGCTGCTCAGCCTTGCACTACATTCCTCTCATAAGCATCCTGTATGAAGTGCTTTGAAAACTTACAAGTACTACACAAATTGGGACAGGTCATAGAATCCATACTAAATAAATATTAGGTTAACTTGAAAGTAGTCTCTGTTTGCTATATTTCCTCATGTAGCTGGAAATCCAGCAGGATCTCATGGTGAATATTTTTTAAGCCAAAACATTAAAAAGTCTTTTGAATTTGAAACTTTGGTGACTTCCTTCACCGTGGGAAAGATATGAATTGGAAATGCAGGGCAATGTATCATTGCAGTGAGACAAATATGTAAGGAAAACATACATGTTTCTAAGGAAATTAAAAACTCTAGAGCTGTGGGCTTTCCTGTTCTTTGTCTTTTCTGGAAAAGTCCACACAGAAGTTCACTGATAGAGGCAGTTAAACCATGGCAGTCCTGTGGGAATGATTGCTGCTTAGGCATCTCATGCCTCTTTTGGGCTGTTCACTTATTCTGGGCAGGGCTGGGCTGTTCCTGTTCCGGTGGAACCTACTAAATTGTCAAGGTTTTTCTGGTGCCCTTTACATTGGCAGAGATAGTTTTGAGTGATTTGCTTTAAGTCTTATGTAAAAAAAAATGAACAAACAAACAAAGGAAAAACTGGTAAATGATCAGGTTGTGAAAAGCAAAGTTGTCCCTCAATGTGTAGACTCAGCTCAAATGTTTCCTGCTGTAGGAGCCCCTTCCTGGGCCTTCTCAGCCTCTATTTCTTCCCCTTCTGTGTTCATCTTCCATCTAAAATGTATCTTGTATATACCTACTTATAGACATCATAGGATCCTAGGAGCCTAGACCTAGATCTGGAAAGCACTCTGGCTGCCTAATAATTCAACTCCCTCATCATATCGACTGCATAACAGCACAGCTCTTGGTGCATAGTGGGCTATAAATGTTTGTTGATTGACTTAAGGACTGACTGAAGATAGAAAGGTACCAGAATTCAAACAAGGTTTTTGTCATTGGAAGCAGATTTTCTAAGATAACTATGAATAATGATGGGGTGGTTGCTTAGAATTGAAAGCTGAGGAATTTTGTATTTGCCATGTTGAGTTTGAGGAGGTTCAAGGATATAGAGGTAGAGATAGTTTATGGTCAAAAGTCAATGTGGATTTGCCCAGATTAGATAAGCTTTTAGAGAAAAAAAAAATAATAGGTAACATTTGCATAGTTATTTAACATCATTTGATGCACATATAAGACCTAGGAGATAGGCGTTATTATTGTCTCTACTGTATCCATGAGAAAAATGAGACTGAGTAAGGGTAAGTGACTTGTCTAGGGCCACACAGCTAGTATATGACTAAGGCAGGATTTGATGTCTTCTTGACCCCACGTCTACCATTCTATACCCTATTTCACCTACAAAGACACAGCCTGGAACAGAATCCATAAGTGACATCCAATGGAGGGAAACTTATAGAGTAGAAGACTGTGACAAAAGAGACACTAGTATCAGTTGAAGAATTCCAAATGAAATTTGAAGAGGACGGAAGTATAATCTTAGAGGTTATCTTATACCTCTTTTGTATATAATTTGTGTATCTATGTGGACAAGCTTTCCTACATTCAAATGTAAGCTCCATGAGGATAGCAACTATTATGTTTCTATGTTTTTATCATCAATATCCATCTAACACAGTATCAGGCACTTTGTAATCACTTAATAGTTTTTGATGGATTGATCAAGCAAAAAACAACGTGTTGGAAATACAGAGATTACATAAGAGATATGTATATATGTATAAAAATTATATGTATGTATATCAACATATAAGTATATATATATATATATATATATATATACTTCTCGTACAATCAAAGAACAAGAATGAAAGTGAGTGCCCATCAGTTTTGAAATGGTTCAGTGAAATGTGGCATATACATAGAATAGATATTCTTGTGTTGTAAGTAACAACAAATGTGAATAATTTAGAGGAATGGAAAGAATCCCATGAACTGTGGCAAAGAGAAGTAAGCAAAACCAGAAGAATAATTGACATCCTATATAAAAATGCAAAGGAAAACGATATTGAACGACTTTAAAACTGTTAGATTCAATGAACAGTTATGCCAGAGGACTGATAGTGTTAACATGCTTTCCGCCTCTCGTCAGAGAATATAGGTATAGGATGACCACACATTCTTAGACGTGACCAATGTGTTGATTGCTTTAGTTTGACTTGTACATCTTTCTTGTAAGTGATGATGATACGAAAAAAGAACATCAATAAAATATTGAAAAACAATAAATGAAGTCAAAGCTATTTAATAACATCATAATTACTTTTCCAAAATCTATAGGACCTGGCAATCATAGGAGGAAATTGGATCATAAAAGATTTTAGTCCTCATGAGGTTGTGCTCTTTTTTAACTATATCCATATAAAGTCCTTTCTTACTGTTCCTTTTTAATTGATCTTTCCTTTAACTTTGCATCTCTCCCAGCACCTAATATGATTCTCTTCCTGATTTCCCTACCAGCTTCACCCCAAGGCAATGGAGTGAAGCCACCAGTGCCTTCTCCACAGTAGTCCTTGATAAATGTCAAACCACTGCATCCTGATCCATCTCCAGTTATCTTGATCTATATCTGATCACTGGACCCAGAAGACTCAGGCGGAGAAAATGAGGCTGGTCACTTTGCATAGCTTTCCCTCACTTGAATCCAATTCACTTGTATGTTATGGCAACACCTCCCTGACTTCTTTAAGAATGAAGGACAGGTCGTGGCGCAGTGAATACAGCACGGGCCCTGGAGTCAGGAGGACTTGAGTTCAAATCTGGCCTCAAACACTTACACACACACACACACACACACACACACACACACACACACACACACACACACACGCAAAACCTATCCATGTGACCTTGGGCAAGTCATTTAACCCCAATTGCCTTGCTTTAACCCCTCCAAAAAAAAAAAAAAGAATGAAGGACAAACAATAACCTTTGTAAGCAGAAAAGGAGATGCTCACTAGGGACCAAACTGAAATGTCTTCCTTTTCTTTCTTTCTTTAAAGTTCTACTTGGTCAGTGTTTAAGCCCTGGTTGGCTCAATGTAAATAGCAATTATTTGTGGTTTGGGCCAGAAACCCTGAGAGTTTCCTCTTCCTTGATGGATTTTTTTCAAATTTTATTTATTTTATTTATTTATTCATGTGTTTATTTATTCATCTATGTATTTCTGACTATGTAATGAAGACATTCTCTGCCTCTGCCTCTGCCTCGGTTCTTATCAGTCCTAAATCACTGAATGGGCGTTGCCTCAGTCAGACTGAGACCTGTTAAATACCTTTCCTTGAAAAGCTCAAGGCCCCCCCTGCATCCTGAGCCGTCTCCAGTTTACCCTCCAAGTTGTGTTATCAAGGACCTAGTTCAATGCCTTCATTTTATA
>CM053591.1:127311330-127322308 GCA_028646515.1 Pseudochirops corinnae
ATAATTGCTAAGGTCTCTTCTAACTTTAAAAATGCTATGTTTCACTGATTCTAAAATAGTTCTATAATATTTCACTTTAACTATTTTTTTTCCCTCAAGGTAGGCCTTGTATGCTTTTTTAAAGATTCACTAGACATTTTAAACACATGTACTGGGATTTCATGTGAGTGAGTTCCCCTTTTACTGACAATCTTATCCTGATTCCTTTTAAAGTTGGTTCTAAGGTAAAGAAAAGTCTAGTGGAGATAGGTCATTAAAATTACAAATGTTTGCTACTCAAGTAGTGTGCTGGGGTAGGGGTATAGGGGGGGTCATAGAGAAAATTTGGGACTCAAAAACTTGTGGAACTGAATGTGAACTAATAGTAAATAAATTTAAAACTGAGAATTTTTTTTTTAAATAGACAAATCTTTATCTAATTTGATATGCAGAAAGAACTAATGGAAACTAAATTATTGGGGGAAAAAGGAAATTTGCAATAGATGAAGGGGAAATAAAAAACATTATTAGAAACTCATAGGTATATGATAACAAAACCTAAAACTTGAAAGAAATGGATCAATCAATCAAAATATGTTCATCAACACTTATATTTGAGAGAATGTCCTAAGTACTGGAGGTTGAGCTAAGATTTGAAAGAAACTGGGCAAACCAAGATTTGAAGGTGAGAAGTGGAGTCAGGGGAATTGGAATGCTCCTTGATTTCCAATAGCCTTTTCTAGGTTCTCTGCCTACCTCTATCACTTAGTAATCTTTCTTCCTTTGAGGTTCATGAAATCTATTTCTACTACCCAACTAAAATCCTGCTAGCTATTGTGCTCTCTTTCTTTCCTTAATGAATTTAATACCTGACTATTAGTTGACATTTTTTTCCTTCTCTTCACCTTCTTTCCTTATACTAGGGTACTTCAGTGGGAATATTGATTCTCCCTCAAATAATTTAACAACTCAGTTCCTCAACTTACTTACTTCTCATGACCTGCTATTCTACCCTACTTCAGCCATGCACAAAGATGGTTATATACTTGATCTTGCCATCACCTGCAAATATAACATTTCTATTTTCAAGAATTCAGAAATCCCCTTTTCTGACTATAATCTATTGACTTTCCACCTCTTCCCCTGTCTTTCCTTACCAAACCCTACTCTTCAACCTCATTGTGAATTCTAATCTCTCAACCTCTGAGCTCTCTCTCATTCAGCCTATCATGCCTACACTAGTCAATCTGTCCTCTTTTTTTCCATCTTGATCCCTCAAAAAAACTCATTCATATCTATAATGTCCTCATGAGTCCCTGGCTTAACACATTATCCGCTGATCCCTGTCAAGATTTAACCTTGGATGACCCCCAACATTCATTGCTTTTGTTCCTACTTACTTGAAGCTAGATAAAATTGAAGAAAATCACGTGACTCTTTTGATTGGGTTCACTACAAAGTTATAATTTGAACTTCTCTCTATGCTTTTAGAAGTCAACACTTACCTAGTTCTTCTACATATAAGACTACTCCTTTTCACTCTTCCTTGCTGGATCCCCACCCAAGTCATGCCCGTTAACAGTAGATGCTCTCAGGGTTTTGCCTTGGGCACTTGTTTCTTCTCCTTCTATACTACTTCACTTGGTGATCTTGTCAGCTTCCATCAATTTAATCATGTTGATAATTCTCGAATGTATATATCTTTCCCTAATATTTTAGCTGGCCTCCAGTCTTGTATCTTCAATTTTTACTTTCATGACAATTTTACTTTCATGCTTGCTTGGGTTCTGGATAATGGACAGTACTCTTACATGCTTTTTAGCATGATATTTTCAGCAAAGTTGTCCAAGAATTCAATGAGGATGAACAGGACATCAAGGACAGCTACTACACTGATGGTAAATTATTTAACTTGAAAAAAATTACAAGCCAAGACTAAAGTGGAGGGAATATTGGTACATGATTTTTTTTGTTTGCAGATGATTATAAACTCAATGCAGCCTCTGAAGCTGAGAAGCAACAAAACATGGATTGATTCTCTGCTGCTCATTCTATTTTTTGGCCTAACAATTAATATCAAGAAAACACAGGTGTTCCACCAGTCAATTCCACATCAACCATACATGGAACCATAGGTTACAGCAAATGGAGAAGTTTTTAATACTGTGGATGTTTGCTTACCTTAGCATTATACTTTCCAGGGATGTACAAATTGATGATGAGGTTGACACGTTCATTGCCAACTCTAGCTCAGTATTTGGGAGACTCTGAGAGAAAGTGTGGGAGAGAAGAGGTATTAGATTGACTACCAAACTGAAAGTCTACAAAGCTATTGTGCTGACCTCATTGTTGTATGCTTGTGAAACCTATACAGTGTACCAGCACCATGCCAGGAAATTGAATCACTTCCATTTGAATTGCCTTAGGAAGATTCTGAAGATCACCTGGCAGACACTGAGGTACTTTCTCAAACTAAACTGTCAAGCACTTGAACTCTACTGCAAAGAGTGCAACTCCCATGGGCTGGCCATGTTGTTTGAATGCCAAACGTATGCTTGTCTAATTGACTATTCTGGGGAGAACTCACACAAGGCAAGTTCTCACATGATGTTCAGAAGAAGAGATACAGGAGTACTCTCAAGGTCTCTCTGAAGAGCTTTGGAATCATTTATGAGACATGGGAAACACTGGCACAGGACTGGTCTAGTATTGCACACCTTCATCAAAGGAAATGGTCTGCTCTACAAGCAAAGTAGAACTGAAGTGGCTCAAGATGCACAGATTTAGAGAATCCATTCCAAGTGTTCATATGGACTGTTTCTGCCTGCCATGTTGTAGAGATTTCCTAGCTCATATTGGTCTGATCAGCCACAGTCAGAAACATAGTAACTTTTTTTCTCTTCTCTCTCTCTCTCTCTTTCTCTCTCTCTCTCTTTCTCTCCCTCCCTCCCTTCCTTAGTATTTTTCCAATTACACAAAATGTTTTCAACTTCCATTTTTTATGATATTTCAAATTAAAAAATGTTCTCCCACTCCCCTATGGTGTCAACCACACTTACAGACATAGGATGGCTGCTAGCACAGATTCTTAGATCTGCTTTACTAGGAAAAATAGCTGTTTAAGGGGTCAACAATCTTTTTTAATTACATTCACTGGTTCAGGGGAAAAGTCAACACCCTGAACTTCAGAGAAAATACAAGCAGAGAATAAAGACCAATAGACAGGGCTCTGACTATCTGAATCAAAGCATTATTGCCATACACTTTACATACATCTCTGGATCACGAGAGCCATTACATCTGAGCAGCTGGGGAGTTCTGAATCACAGCTAATCTCTATTAGAGAATGACAAGATTCTTCTCATGAGCAAGCTCTCAAGGTAAAATACACTTCTCAGAGCCAGAAGGTATCACAACCTTCCTGACTCAGTGCTTAATTAGAAATTAGCAAAAGGTGTGAAAGCCTTCCTACAAGCCAGCCTTCACTAAGTGAACTTTCCTTAATGTGCTCCATAAGCAGCCTATTAATGGGTGGGAAAGATGTTAAATTCCATTAACATTACATCTGCATCCCCAAGACAGCAAGCAATCTGATACAGCTTTGTGATGGTAATGAAATTTGAAGATCCCTTTGTATTGCTAAGTTGACAGGTACTTAGCACCTATTTTCAAATTAAGCCTCTGTTAAAGAAACAGATGATATGAACTCCTGTTGCTGACTTAACAGGAAAGGGCTGAACAGGGAGGAGCAATACTGCATATAAGGAAAAATCCCAGCTGGGAAAGTCAGAACTTCTTGGAATAAGCATGTAGAGGCAGGGTAGCAGCTGCTGCCGGACTGAAGATTGAACTGAGAATTAAGAATTGAGAAGAGGAATGAGAACTGAGAACTGAAACAGAATTTCTTGAAGCAAGCCAAGCAAGCTGGTGAAAGTGATTTTGATTTTGAAAATGAAGCTGCTGAAGACTTCCAAGGGCCAGCTGGAGCTGCCAAGGACTGTGGTGTAGGTACTTTATCTGTTTCTGGCTTGGTTGAGCCTTGACCTCCTAGGAATAGAGACTGTGAAGGATTTAAGGTGGACTTGACCCTGTGAGCTTCAGTGTGGAACAGGAACTACACAGAGAGCTGGACAAGAAGCTGGGAGCTGTCTGCCTTTGAACCCAGGTGACAGTTTGGTGAATTCAGGGGACCATTAAAGGGAAGCCAGGGAATCTGAGGGCCTGCCTTGGGTCAAGATGAAAAAAACCTCTTTGTGAATACTGAGTAGTGGCTGATAAAATTGTAACTTACTAGTGACTGAGGGGTAGATGGCCTGTATATTTTCCACTACCCCTTAAGAGAGTACCTTGCCTCCTTAAGGATGAGTAAGTTAAGAATAAAGGAGGCTCTCTTCCTTAAGACTGATTGAATTAAGGACATAACTAAATGATTGATTGTGTAAACATATGCACCTTGTTTAAAAGAGAACCATTGACTGATTGAGTTGAGAAGTCATTGATTGACTAAATGATTGTACTTTGTATAAACTATGTGACTACTTTGTTGAAAACTATGTGGCCATTTTAGTGATAAGTTGTTGAGTTATGGTGTAATTGTGAATGCTGTATTTTGAATTTCTGTGATAAGTTGTAACATTGTGAATGCTGTACCTTGATTTTATGTGAATGTTTTGCTTTGATTTGTTATTGAATAAATAGAGTTAGCTATATTATGTAAAGAGAACCTTGAAAGTTGTTCACAGCAGCAGTCCTCTGGAAAACTGTTCATATATGCTTTACAAGGTTATAGTGCCAAAGATGGAGAAAGCATAGAAAGAGAAAGGCCACTGATGAACCTTTGGAGAAATACCCATCTTGATGGAACAACAGGACCCAGAAAGATAGAGGAATGATTAGAAAGGCAGAAAGAAAATCATAATGGAATGTTGTCTCTGAAGCTGAGTGAGGAAATTGAATTGGGTAAGGTATGAATAGCGTAAAAAATCTTCAGAGAGGTCAAAGAAGATAAGAAATACACACACATATGAACAAGAACAATTTCATTAAAGTGGTCTTGATAGAAATCCATTTGTAAACATCTGAAGTGGATAATGAGGAAGTAAAAGTACTGAATATAGGAACACCGCCCCCCCCAAGAATCTTGGCTTCTTGGAAGGAAAGAGAGAAATGGGTTGGAAGATTAACAGGCTAGAATCAATGGAAGAGTGTTTTCCAGAATTAGAGAGTCTTGAACACGTTTGAAGTTATTTAACTTAATATAGAATGAACTCCTTGCAAGTAGAGCTCATTTCCTTCTTTTTATATTTTTATCTCCATTGCTTAAGTTAGCATCTGGCACAATGCAAGTGCTTAATAAATGCTTATTGATTGATTGGTCAAAAATAGCCATTGGTGAGAAACATAGTATTACAGGCGAAAGAAGATTTGTCAAGAGATCTAGGTCCTAGATGAGACATAAGGAAATGAAATCAAGGGTACAGGTATTGACATTAGTCTTAGTGAATAGGAGAGAAGTGAAAACCCTCTTCTGTGACCTGAAGGAAGAAAACTGAAAAAGGTAAATAGTCTTTACTCCTACACTCCTTATTTCATACATAGGCTATTCAAGGCATATATAATATTGTTTATTTGCTTTTTTTTCTTCTTTACTAGGAAAAAAAAAAGTGAAGCTTGAGCCCAGAATGTATTTCTAGTTACCTTGATAAGCTGCCAAACACCTTATTAATGCTAAATATTTCAACATATGTAAAGGGGTTAAGGAAGACTTTATCTGTGCAATGTGAGGAATATTTTGTTGGTTGAAAGAAAAGCTTTAAAAATGTGCCTTGGATGGCAAGGGAAGTTTAGCATCTTGGCAATTCTATTTTCCCCACCCATTAAATCCTTCTGTTATCCTATAATAGCTGAATTCTCTGTCTCTTTCTGTCTGTCCCTCTGTCTCTGTCTCTCTTCCACTGCCCCCCCCTTTTCCATCCACCACTCTTCTCCTGACTCACTCTTTCTTCTCTTTTCTTTTTTTCCTTCCCTGCTCCCTCCCGTTTCTTGCTCTACCCCATCTCCTTCCATACCCCCCATCCACACAAACAACTATATTATAGACAGTTTTCTGTGTGTGTGCTAAATGTGTTTAATCTTTCTTTTTTTTTTTTTTTTTTTTTTTTTTTTTTGCTTTTTTTTGAGGGCAATTGGAGTTAAGCAACTTGAGCAAGGTTACATAGTTAGTTTTGTGTTAAGTGTCTGAGGCTGGATTTGAATTCAGGTTCTCCTTACTCCACAGCCAGTGCTCTATTCACTGTGCCACCTAGCCACCCCTGTTCAATCTTCTTGACTCGCCATCAATCTCAATGTTTATTCTTTTGAACCATTGCAAAAGAGGTATACAAGTGTTGTCAGTGCTAGGCCCACTACTGTCCAGAATCATTCATGAGGTCTAAAGAGTGGTAAGAGGAAAACTTGAGATATCCAGGGTAGAACTGGCTCCTTGAGCTATTGTGTCTGAGTTACCTATGAGCAGTATGCTACATGAAATGGCAAGACAGGTTCACTAATAATGAGGTCCTGGATTGTAGCCAAACTCCCTGCTGTGAAGTGATGCTTGCTTTAATATAGCTCCACTGGGCTGGATACATGAGGAGGATGGATGACACTGGGAGATTGAAACAGCTGCTGGGTGAGGTGTGAAAGTGGGCCAACCTCAGGTAGGCAGGAGAGTAGAGAGGAGAAAAGGAGGGGCATTTGAGGAGGAAACATAAGGAAATCTAGTGGATAAGTAGATATGATATGGATATGGAAAAACACCAGCCACAGGGAGATCAGCATCTGAGCTGGGGTGGTCCTTTTGGAGTGATCTCACAGATGCTAAGGCAGAGCCTGAAATGACTCCCACAGTGACATCTGACTTAAAAGACCAATAAACAAATTCTTATTTCAACACGTGCACCTTACTACTTTGCTAGTCCCCTTTAAACATTTAGGCAACAGGCATGATTTGAAATGTTTTGATCTCTCCTCCATAAAATCAGCAGTGTTCCACATTCTCAGCTTTCAAAACATGTTTTTTAGTTTCCCTTTATGCTTCTGTTAGTCAGCATGTGAAAAGGTACAAGGCAGCTAAAGTGAGGTAATAAAATGGGAGAACAATTGAGAAATAAAAAATCTGCACTAGTTGCCTTGCAATTAAGCCCTCTCCTGGAGGGATCTGCATAGTTTGAGAGGTTAAATTAGTTTGAAGTTAGTAGAAAATAATTGGTTCTAAGACTTGAAATTGTTGTTTGAAAGAAGGGCATGTGATCTGTAAAAGAAGTAAAAAATAAAAATAAATAAATGATGGCACATTAATTTTTTTCAGAAAATAAAACGTATTATGACTGAATATACATTTATGGCAAAAGTTATTTACCTTGGGTCTGTGAACTTTTTTTTAATATATATTTTGATAAAATGAATTTCTTTTGTAATCCTATGTATTTTATTATATGCATTTTAAAATGTCATTTTGCAAAATGTATAGGTTTTGCCAGACTGTCAAGGGACTCCCTTGCTCAAAGGATACTTTTTCTTTTTTTTTCAAAGAGAAATATTGGTCTAGAAGCTGAGTTGGCCACTTCCTGACTATTTGGAGTTACCTACTGGATAGATAATGACTTGAATACACCTTCCTAATTGTGAAGCATCTGGTTTAATGATAATATACATTTGGTTCAGGGCACTACATATACTTCACAAAACACTGATCAATAAATCAGCACAATGTACTGGGTAGCCAGTTAACATCAATAAGATTGCATTAAAGGAGGAAGAAGAAACATAGGAATGATAATTGTATTCAATTCAGCAAGCCTTTTTTGAGCACCTCCTTTGTGTTAGATCCTGTGCTAGAGATGAAAATGAGATGGTTTCTTTCAGAGATTTGAATCTCATAATGGCAGATTGAGAGGAAATCTAGGCTTAAATCTGCTCCTTATCACTTCAAATCAACAGCGACAAATAATCTCGGGTGGGGTTGTTCACACAACAAATCCTTAAGTTTGGACTCAGTCAAAGGAGAACATTTGAGGACCTAGAGGGCCATTCATGCTCTCCATATTGTGGGTTCCCCACCCCTAAATGGTAGATAATACATTTAAAATGAGGAAAAGATGTTTAAAAAAAAAAAGTTTCCCTATAACAATTTTTATTGTAAAGATAACAGATCACTTCCCTGAGCCATTACTCTGGGCTTTGGCTTGTAGCCCTCCCCTCATACATGCTGGGGGCCCTTTGATGAGGACCCTGTATCCCTAATTGATACCTCATTGCTAGGCATCAATTCTTATAGTAAACTCCTAAGCATTTCCTATTTAGTCTGTGAATCTAACCAGCTCTGGGTCTCTGAAGAGACAAGCAAACAGC
Source organism: Pseudochirops corinnae (assembly GCA_028646515.1). Lineage (NCBI taxonomy): Eukaryota > Metazoa > Chordata > Mammalia > Diprotodontia > Pseudocheiridae > Pseudochirops > Pseudochirops corinnae. The sequence goes on from CM053591.1 coordinate 127,319,701, forward strand.
TAAGGAGCAGCTGTGGTAGAGCACCAGTGTAGATGAGGCACAATCTCAAACTTCCTAGTCATTTTGACTGGAAAGTCCCCATGCTCCTCAGTGATTTGAGCACCATGAGTTGGAGTGCAACTAAGGGATGAAAGAATCTTGATATTTGTAAGGGAAGAAAAGGCACCAGAATTCAAATATGATGTCACTGTCTATTACACTGCACGGAGAAACAGACAACTTGTAAGAACATCGAGAAAAAAGATGGAGAAAAAAATTTATTCAAAGGTCTCCCTAAGTTTTCTGTCTTCATTATCTTGTGTAGGTCACTTCTTCTGCCCCTTGAGTTTTGAACCCTATATAACTGACAACCTATATGGGGAAGAAAGTTGACTACTCTGAAAAGGATAGAGCCTAGAAGATTTATACTCAGAAAAGAAGATAATTGATTGAGCTATCATGTCCTTTCAGACTCTTTCTGTATGAGAGACCCAGCCAATAACCCCACCTCTCTCACCTCTCAAGGGTTATTAATTAAAACCAAATCACATTGCCTGGGAAGTAGGGGCAACAGACATCAGGAATGAGGAAAGTGCAGGATAATAGTGAATCTATTTCAAAAATAACTGTTACAGAAGTAAAGGTGCTGGTTATAAGAAAAGTAATTAACAGAAGAACCAATAGTAAAACCTTCAAAGATAGAAAAAAACAATCAAAACAAAACAGAAACATGACCAAAAATTCTAGGAAAAGAGGAATTTAAAGTCCTTAATTATATGGAATCAACCTTTTTTTTTTTCCTAGACTTAATTCACATTAATCTTCTATGCACACAGTCCATGTCAGCCCAACTAAACAACTTGCTATTTGCCATACATATCATTCCATTTCCTGACTTTGTGTATTTGGAAAGGCTGGCTCCCAAAGTGTGACTATTGATGTGTGTGTGTGTGTGTGTGTGTGTGTGTGTGTGTGTGCATGCATGAAATAGACAAAAAAAGAGAGAAGCAAGTATGTGTTGGAGTCAGGTTGTATGAACTTGTGAGAGTTGATGGTTAAATGTTCAGTGTGAACATTTACACCTTGAAAACCGGTAAAGGCTACAAATCAGGGTTTGTTTTTTCTTTTTTGGTCTAGCTTCAAGAAAGTAAGGGAGAAGGTAACTTTCCTGACTATTTTTTCCCAATTTTAGTATTCTGTGCCCCGTAACTATTCCTATAAATTACTTCATGTATATGTATGTGTGTGTATAAAGATTTATCCTAAAAAAAGTAGATAATTGACTGATCTGTCATATCCTCTCAGAGTCTTTTTGTATGAGAGACAGAGACAGTAGCTCCACCTCTCTCACCCCTCGAGGGCTTTGATTACAACCAAATCACATTGCCTGGGAAGTAGGGGGAACAGACATCAGGAATTGATTTATTGATTAGTGGTCAAAGTGAGATAATAAAATGGGAAAACAATTAAGAAATTAAAAATCTGCACTAGTTTCCTTGCAATTAAGCCCTCTTCTGGAGGGATCTGAAGTAGTTTGAGAGGTTGAATTAGTCTGAAGTTAGTATAAAATAATTAGTTCTAAGACTTGAAGTTGTTGTTTGAAAGAAGGGTATGTGATCTGTAAAAGAAGTAAAAAATAACTTTTTCCTAGATTTAATTCACATTAATCTTCCTAGACTTAATTCACATTAATCTTCTATGCACACAGTTGGTTGAAATTTGCTTCTTTTACAATTTAGAGTACATACAATTATAGAGTATATTTAGAGTATATTACAATTTTGAGTATATATACACTTCTCAGAGCCAGAAGATATCACAACCCTCCTAACTCACACACACATATATGTGTGTGTATTGAGAAAATATCAATAATACAGGTTTAACTTTAAACATACCATGTATACTTCCCCTCCCCCTCCCCCAGAGTCAGTTGTTAAACATTCCCCAACACATTCTTGGGAATGAATTATATTTCAAAAGGTCTAGAATCTAAGTGTAATATTTTATATCAAAGTGGCCATGCCATTCTGAGAAGATACAAAGTTTTCTGACAGGCCATTTATAGCAGATTATATATAGGATACTCTTTGAATAAATGTATTTCATTGGTTAGCCAGTTATCTCTCATGTTTGTTCCACTGATTATCCCCCATGACTGGAATGGATTCTTTCCTCACCTTTTTTTTTTTCTTTCCTGGTTCTTTTATTTTCATTTTTTAAAAATTAATTTTAGTTTACATCATCCATTTCCACAAGATCTTGAGTTACAAATTTTCTCCCCATCTTTCCCCCACCCACCAACCCAAAACAGCCATCCCCTTGTATAACCCATCCCCCAATCTATTCTCTCCTATGTCGTCCCCCATCTCCCCTCTGACTTTCCAGCAGGGCAGGATGGATCTCCCTACCACAATGCCTGTGTATCTTAAGTTCCAGTTGGATGTAGTTAATAATAACAATAATAATAATTGTATACATATATATATATATATACACACATATATATTTAACATTTGATTATAAAACTTTAAATTCTAGATTCTTTCTCTTCCTCCCTCGTCACCCACCCCCACTGGAAGGACAAGTAATAAAATACAGGCTGTAAATGTGTAATTACGCAGAACCT
>CM053591.1:127322808-127354127 GCA_028646515.1 Pseudochirops corinnae
TTTCTACTTTCTGAACATGTCCTTCTTCCTCCTGACTCCATGCCCTTTCTTAGGAAGCTCTTTGTACCTAAAATTTACTTCCCTGTCCCAGACCAAGGCATTTTCCCTGTTGCTAAATTTGTATCAACTCATTGGAAGTTTATTTCATATGTGGTCTCCTCTGGAACAGCTTTCCTGATCATCTTTAAACAAGAGTGAGATTCTCCTTTAGAAGTTTCAGAGGTGGCTAGGTGGCGAAATGAATAGAGCACCAGCCCTAGCGTCAGGAGGACCTGAGTCTCAGACACTTACCACTTACTAGCTGTGGCAAGTCACTTCACCCCAACTTCTCTGCCCTCCCCCCTCCAAAAAGATTTTTAAAAAGACAGATAAAAAGACAAATTAGTTTTTTTAAGCAAAAAAAAAAAAAAAAAAAAAAAAGCACATAGGGGCGGCTAGGTAGCACCGTGAATAGAGCACCAGCCTTGAGGTCTGGAGGACCTGAGTCCAAATCTGACCTCAGACACTACCACTTACTAGCTTGTGACCTTGGACAATTCACTTAGCTCCAATTGCCCTGCCCTCCCCACTCCAAAAAAAATAAAAAAATAAAAAAAAGAAGAAGAAGTTTCATAATATAGCTTTAAAAGTTGTTATCTGTGGTCAAAGAGTGTAGATTTAATACCTTTAGAGACAATGAGAATTATGACAGAGGTTATTCTATTCTGCTTAAGAGAAATTTTAGGGTAAAAAATCAGAATGGTGTCTATAGTGCTGCAAGTTACACCAATGGGAGCTTTAGAAGTAATTTTGTGTGTGCTGGTATACAAACTAGTTTTAGTATTAGTAATCCAACAGGGATTTACTAGAATGGTTATGGCAGTTTGCAACAATATGTAAGTAATCTCCCAAATATGCACGATGCATGGACCAATAGACATATGCATATCCTGCTAATGCATCTGCACCCATGATCAATTATCCAATGCCAACAGGATATTCTCAATAAGAGTTTAGAACTCATTAAGAGTTTAGAAGAATATATAAAAATAAGTTGTCCTGTTCATTTAGCATTTAATTCTGTATATTATATTTATTCTTGTCTGTATCCTCTACCCATTCTTATATCCATTAACAGTACTACACATTTCAGGAATGTAGGAATATGGTCTCATCTAAATTTTGTATGTTTCTCCATCTCAGCGTCTAGCAACAGTGCTTTGCCCACAGTAAGTATTTGATATTCATTTTGTTGTTGGATAAATTAATTAATTTTTGATATTCAGGCTTGGATATTTGGAGGAATGAATGGATTGCTATTAGTAGATAGTAATCAATTCACAATTTCTTGTTTCTATTGAAAATTCTTCAATTTAATAATATCTGCCTAATATACCACACCACCACCACCACTACCACTACCACCCCACAAAAAACCTCTTAGTTTCCAGAAAATTTTATAGGTCTTCCATACATATAGCCAAATCCAGGCACCAAAGAAAGGGTTCCATGCAATCCTAGCAGCAGAAAAGATCCAAAGAGAGAAAGGTCTGCACCAGTATTTCCATATACATACTTTCACCTCCACAGTGCTTCTGAACTTAAATTTCATCATGCACACTGCCACACACCTAAATATTATAGAAGATGGCAATGATTGGGTGATATTGGCACACCAACACAAGGACTTTGTTGAACTTCACCAATCTATATGAAGACTCTTATTTCTTCACCCAGTCTCAGAAAGAGAATTTACAATGAAAGGATTTTACTTTAAACTTTTTTTTTCCAATCTGTGTTTAGATGGCATCAATGTGTTAAATATTTATTAACTTTCATACTACAATGTCTTAAAACCTGAATAGTATCTGATTGCAATAGGATATCACAGGGACACAGATGTGCACCTTTAAAAGAAATATCATATTTCAAATAGATTGAGGGCAAATTTCAGAATCTAGACCTGGAGAGTCCTGTAGCTAGTCAATGAATTCTGACACATGAAAACAGATTTCTACCATTGCTCTTGCTATGTAAAGTCTTCTCTTTATTTTCACATGTGAGACAGTTTCTTCTTTTTTTTCCATTTCTGAATATTCCATCAGAATGTACAGAATTTTCGAGGTGTTAATTCATTTCTCAAATATGGCTTTATTTTTTTTAATTTGCATTAAAAAAACCCTTCACCTCTCTATCAATTCCATGTTTAAATGATTGTTCACATTAACATTACTTTTATTGAAAATAATATGTCTCAATACCACTTCTATTTTGTAGTCTACTGTGAGTAGATAGCACTTTAGTTGGAGAAGAATTATTCATTTCTACTCTTTCCTGGAACACCGGGAAAAAATGCGAAGGCATTGTCACATTTCATTTTCAGGTAAACCTGTATTCATCTTAGACTAACTGGTTACCACTACTCAGTTTCATCTAATATTTCCATTTTTTTCCTATAGAACAATGTCTACTTTTATTTCAGAATGAATCATTTGTGGCTCTTTGACTTTTTATGCCTCATGGATTCCTAATGAATGTCCAAATGATATTTGCATTACACCACATACAATACTTTAAAAGAGGCAAGATTTCTATTTTGCAAAGAGAGCTATATGCGCTAACCTATGGATTGAAAGGGAATGTCTGCCTGGGTTATTATGAACAAGTAAGTGATTAGAGTGTCCTCTTAAAGTATTTATGCTTAAAGATCCTTGTCTGGTCTCTTTTACCAAATACACTTCTATGCTTAGTGCTAAGGGAAAACTGCTACTGACAATTGTAAAGTCTTATTCTTATTTCATGTTTCGAGATTATATTTTATACTTGAATCTGGATTCTTTATATATTGCTGAAAGCTAAAACTGACAGGAGAGGATGAGACTGTCCTCTGTATAAAGTTTTAATCCATGGAAATTATTATTTGTGGACAAATGATATGAGGATCAAATTCAATTTGTTTTCCTAAAGATGATCATTTCTAATACAGAAATGCTAGAGCAATGAAGGTCTGGGTTTAAATTCTACTTCCAGATGTATAACCACCCACAAGTCATTTAATCTCCTCATCTGTAAAATGGTGATAATAATATAGGTAGTATCTACATCATTGAGTGACTCTGAAGCAAAAATGAGATGATATGTAAAAGGCACAGCAGATCTAAAAGTGCTATATAAATATCAGCTTTTATTAAATTCTTGTCATGAAGACATGCAATGGGTGCTCAAGGAAGGTACTAAATGTGAAAAGTAAATGTTAATCATTTCTACTAAGATAAAGATAAGGAAGGATAACTAAAATAGAAAAATATATCAATCATATTTCCATAGAGGTTATTTAGTGTTGACTTGTCCAAGGTAGCTACATACAAAGAAACACACACACACACACACACACACACACACATCAACTACTGGAACTTTTGAGTAGACTATAAAGAAGCAGCTTTTATAATGAAATAGATATTTTATTGACATACTTATCTTCATCTCACTGTAATTTCCTAGTGTATCTCCCAGAAAATTTGTGCTTTTATTCCCAGTGCCTGGTAAATATTATGTCCTTAATAAATGCTTATTGACAGACTGACTGACTTACAATAGTGACATGCACTAAAATAATATATTGTTTGCATGTGGTGTTTTCCTCCTTTTGCATTTGTGTTTTACCATTTCTCTCCTGTAGAGCAAAGAATGTTGAAATACTTATTGAAGGCATCATTATTCTTTGTGCCAATTGGAGTTTTGATATTAGGAAGTTGTTTTTTTTTTTTAATTTGTTTAACTGAGGCTTTTGATATTAAATCAGGATTGTTTTCAGTGGCAATTTTCAAAGGTCTGACTTGTTAACATGATTGCTGGGACCTGTCTTGCATATGACTAGAGTGTGGCAGACAGAAAACTATTCATGGAGAATTTCCATACAACCCTGGTATTTTGTTGCTGCTTCTTCCTAGAAATGGTTTTTCTCTACTCTCTCCCTAAGCCTAAGTCATTATTCTGAATCTAGTTTCATTTAATAAAGTCATGCAACCTTGGAAGAATTCAGTGGAATGGTTTTATTTTTATTGGAGGCTTATTTTAAAATATATTGAGAAATGGGGAGAGATATACCTTTCAGTGCAAAAAAAAAAAGCAATGAGATTTTCTTTGAATTATGCAACTAACTGCATTTTACTAGAGATCTTTCTCTATTTTTGTGGAAGATGAAGACTTGATGTTTCTTATTTCACTGACTCATGCCTCTTTAATTTTCTGGGTCTCTCATCTATCCCAGGGGGCCAGAGTGTATAATGGCTGACATTTTTCAGGGCTTTTTCTACTTCAAAATGATACAAACTCTAGCATATTCACTTGCCTGCTCCTTTCTCACATAGCCTACTGGTAACATAACAAAATCAAACCATTACAGTTACTATTAAAGTGAGTACTTACCTTACACCAAACAGATCAATCAAATCCATTAGTTTTGTCACACGAGACAAGAACTCAAGTATAATTGATTTCAAAGTCATGTGGCACAACAGCTACTCAAGTATTTTCCCTATGACAGTCTCAATCAATAGGCTCAGCAGCTTAAAAAATAATTATATCAACATATTTGCTTTCTTGACATCATTTTGTTCTTCCATATCAGAAGCTCACTGGTGTTAGAAAAAGGCCTGCGAGTGAGAAATATTAAAGCTAAGGGTCTGAAGAACTGAGCTTTTGTACCTCCTGGGCTCAAGTGATACAGACTCTCCTTATTTTCTGAATCTTTTCCCACCTCCCAGCTCAGACCATCAGTCTTACAAGGAATTTTAATAGTTCTTGGATTTGGAGTTTGATGCAGACTTTGTATGAGCAGATGCTTATATAAAAGCTAAAATAGGATGGTATTAAAAGGATTAAGTGATTCAGTACAGTATCTCAGTGAGCTATAATTCAAGACACAGCAGTTCAAATCTTCCGTTGCTGTTTTCTTTGATAAAATGTAGGTTTTAACCTTTTGGGAAGCCTTTTTCTACAGTGTCAGCAGCAACTTCAAACCTGTCAACTCAACAATACTTTACAACTAATGCCTTTCACATAGTCTGAGGTGGAGAAAGGAGCAAGCAGTAATGCCGCTGTGGATTGTATGGGATTGAGAATGGAGTAGAGTGTCTGAAACTATGCCTTTTTTCCCCGTGAATTGGGGAACCAGAGATGTTAGAGGAGAAAACTCATCTGCAATGCAGAACCAATGAGGGTGGGGTGTGGATGGTAGCAGGGAAGGGATAGGCTTATGTGATGTCGGAGATAAATGCATGACATAGCCAAGTGAAAATTACAGAATGTTAATTTAAATGAATGCAGAACCCATCTTCCAAACCACCTGGGTAGTGAGCAAATACTAATTTATTAATTGAAATGTTAAGCACAAACATGTATTTTACTGAAGCCCCTCCATCTGCACTGGTTAGCTATTCATTAGGGTCTCGATTTCAGGTGCTGATTTTCATCTGTTAAGCCTCATAAAATTTGAGCATCCATTGACTTAGGATTCACTTAGTTCTCTATGCAATGCACAGCAATTAAGTGTACCAGCTACCCTTTTCAAAGTTTAATTCCACAAAGCCAGAATTGGAATTTTCCTCAAAGAATCTCAGATTTGCAATTTTTTTCTCCCCTTTGGCCTGGCTACTCTTTGGTTTGTTGTTCCTCAGGTAAAAGGTCAAAGTAGTTATTTAATTCAAATAAGGAAGGAGTCTTGATTGGTTTTGACATGACTACGTTGTTATTATGTTGTGTGAGTCTGAGGCTTGATCAGTGATGTAATTAATAATATTTACTGTGCACATATTATGTTTATATCCAAAGCACTGGACTAATCAATATGGAGAATCAATATGGAGAAACGTGTGTGTGCGTGTGTGTGTGTGTGTGTGTGTGTGTGTGTAAGTACTCTATCCTCAAGGATGTTACCAATATAATGAGTGATACAAGCTTTTTAAAAATTATTTATAAATGCTGATAATAGAAAAATATACTTTTGCAATCTAATTTAGCTATGGAATCAATCTGGCAGAGAGGTAAGGGGAACAAAAAGGGGAGTGATTAAGTGGAAAGAAGGAAAATGAAAGCTAACCATATGCCTAAGACTTTTTTGATGTAACCAGAAGATAGAAAACTCAGTATTTATGGAGCTGATTGAATATCTATAGTCATAAATGGTCTGACATAAGTTTAAAAGAAGGCTCCAGTATAGTGCTGTTCATCTCTGCTTGGTCCTATGGTATTTAGTCTCTTAATTAGTGATTTAGAAAAAGGCAGAGATGTCATATCTATCAAATGGCCACCTCAGCTAAGGTGGTTCAGTGGATAGAGCATAGTACCTGGAGTTGGGAAGTCCTGAGTTGAAATATAGTCACAGATACTAGTATATGATCTTGGGCAAGTCACAAACCTCTCTGTGCCTCAGTTCCTCAACTGTAAAATGGATATAATAGTAATTTATAACTCTCAGTATTGCTTTGAGGATGGAATAAAATATTTATAAAGTGCTACACAGATCATAGAGACCTATATAACTGCTAGATTATTATTATTATTATTATTAATTATTTCCAACAATCAAAGGTCTTGGGTCAAATCTAAAAGAATAAAGATAAAAAAATTAATACACTAAAAGTATGAGCTGGAGGAATGGCTGAATAGCAGCTAAGGATTTTAGTGGGCTGCAAGTTCAAAATAAGTCAACAGAATGATACAACAGCCAAGAAAGCTAAAGCAAACTTAGGCTGTTTGATGAAAGGAAAAGGGTACAAGGTTCTAATATTACTGTTCTCTACCTTGGTCAGACCATTTCCAGAATAGAGAGTTTATGATTTAAGAAGGATTTTGATGAGTTAGAAAATGTCCAGGGAGAGGAAAACAGGATTGTAGAGAGTCTTGAATTCAAATGACAGCAGGAAGATTTGAAGTAACTGGGAGTGAGGAAGGCTTGATGTATTTGAAAATTTATATGAGAGAGGGATTAGACTTTGGGAAGCAGAACTAGCCTGGAAAAACAATGGGTAGAAGATGTCTAGAAACAAATTTAGGATTAGCATAAGGAAAGACTTTTCACCACTTAAAGATATCCAAAAGTTTAAAAAAAAAAAAAAAAGGACTGTCACAGGAAGTAGTAGGGTGATGCCATTTGAGATTTTTAAGCAAGAGATCAATGATTGCTTGTTGGACATGTTGTTCAGGAGATCTTTTTTTTTTTTCCAAGAAAAGATTGTACTATGCTTGATGTCCTCTTCCAAATCAGAAATTCTAGGAACCTATGATTTTGTGAAAGGACAATTTATAGAAACTAAGCTTTCTTGTATGAAATAGAGAGAATTAACATGCATGAAGACAACTGATTGTAAATTAGGGACAACTAGACTTTAAATTTCACCAGAGGCAAATAAATTTGGTGTGTGGTTTAAATAAGAAACAAACAATACTGTTGAAACATTTCCTATTTTTTGAAAAATAAGTACAGAAATACAGAAGTGTTAAATGAACTTGACATACCATATTGCTTTCTTAAACAAAGCTTCCTCAAAATGATCAAAATTCCAAGATTTGGATTAACAAACATCTTTTCATTGTAAATTGCCTTCAGAAAGAGTAATATATTAATTTGTTAACCTTTGTTCATATTCAGCTTCACAGATTTGTGATTTCATCTATATGAGGCAGATTACAACCTTCTGTTTCCCAGTTTTTGTATTTTACTGTTCATGTGTTCATGCGTATGTATGTGTGTATGTGTATGTGTGTTTATGCATGCATGTATCACAATAGAAGGTTCAGGGAATGAAATTATAACTAGCCTGGTTGCTAATAACAAGCAATAAGTAATGGTGTTTATATAGTGCTTTAAGTTTGCAAAGGTCTTTAGATCCATTATCTCATTAGAACTTCACAATAATCCTGCCTTTTTTGATCCAGAGTATGTTATGACTGGAAAAAGAGAGGAAAACTGCAGTAAATCAAGGACCACCCAGATAAATTAATACTTTCACCTCATTTTAATAATAAGAAAACTCAAGAACACTTACCTATCACAAGTAACTCTAAGCAGAGAGTAGGTTACCAAGCCTTTTTTTTTTTAATACAATCTTACTGATTTAATGGGGCAGCTAGGTAGCACAATGTATGGAATGCCGTGAAGTCAGAAAGACTCATATTGAGTTTGAATTGAACTTCAGACACATACTAGCTATGTGACTCTTGGCAAGTAATTTAATCCTGTTGGCCTCAGTTTCCTCATCTGAAAAATGAGCTACAGCAGGAAATGGCAAATCATTCCCTTATCTTTACCAAGAAAATTCTAAATGAGGTTGTTAAAAGACATGATTGAAACAACTGAACAACAACAGTGCAACAAGATGTAAAAGAAAAAGTAAGAAAAAGGGTGAAAGAAAGAGATAGAAGGAATTAAGAATGGAAGGAAGGAAAAAAGAAGGAAGGAAGGAAGGAAGGAAGGAACAAAGGAAGGAAGGAAGGAAGAATTTTGACAGAGTGGGAAGAACTAAGAATGGGGAAGAATATACGTGAAGCCTCTTGTGCAAAATAGTATTTGAGCTGAACATTAAAAGGAATAGTTATTCCCAGAGGCAGAGTAAGAAGACAGATTACCCTTTGCAAAGGTACAGAGGTGGAGAATGTAATATTTTATAGGAATAATATAAATTAGCCCAGTTTGGTTGGAATGCACAATGAATATATTACAACCTTGATCAAATATAAAATCTGCTGTTTGTCTTTTGAGGTACTTTATAGCCTGGTCCTTTCCTAACTTTCCAGATTTCTTATGTATTACTCCTCCTACTCCATCTTCCTTGACTGCTCTATGAGCCAGTGACACTGGTTTTCTTACAGTTTATGAAACATAACTCCATCTCTCAACTCCAAGAATTTTCACTGGCTGTCCCCCATCCCTAAAACTCTTTTCCTCCTCAGCCCTGCTTCCTAGATTCCCTGTCTTTTTTTCTCACCCAAAGTCATACCTTTTATAAGAAGTCTTTCCCTGTCCTCAATCTTAGTGCCTTCTCTCTGAGATTTTCTTCAATTTATCCTGTATATTTCTTGTTTGTACCTAGTTGTTTTCATGTTCTTTCTCCCATTAGACTGTGAGCTCTGTTAGCAAGGAGTCTTTTTTTTCCCCTTGCTTTGTATCCCCTGGGGTATAGTATAGTACCTGGCACAAAATAAATGCTTAATAAATGCTTGTTTACTGATTGACTGACAACAAGACTTGACAACTGACTATATATAGGGTAGCAAAGTGAGTGAACTCAAGAATCAATGCAAATCTGACTATGTGGAAGGATGATGGGCCCTAAACTGAAATGAGGAAATTAGGAAGAAGGGTTGTTTTAGAGCAGTGGTTCTCAACTTGAGGATCGCAACCCCTTTGGGGGTCAAATGATGCTTTCACAGGGTTCACAGGGGTCACGTAAGACCATCAGAATACATATTTCCAATAGTCTTAGGAACTGAGACACCACTCCTCTATCTGTCTCCAGGCAGGTCTTCCCACATGCAGATATGCCCACATATGAGTATTAAAGGGTCGCAGCATTAGGAAGGTTGAGAACCACTGTTTCAGAGGAAAAATATGATGTGATCTGCTTTGACATACTGAATTGCAGGTATGTATGAGACATACAGATGGGAACATCTAGGCAGCAGGTAGGGACATTAAGACTGGAAATCTAGAGAGAAATAGAGACATTTAAAAAAAAAACATTTTGTCATCTCTAAAGCCTTTTGTATGGGTATCATTATTTTAATATTTCTCAAATACAGCCCCCCTTTCAGATCTAGATGCAAAATTCTTAAAGACTAAATTATTTACAAGAAAGCTGAACAAAATCATGGTAATCATTTTGTAAGGGCAAAATAGAAGAAGGTAGAGGTCTTTAATCTGCAAACTTCTTCATTAGGCTGGTTTGAAATAAGTGTTAATTCCCATACTACCATAAAGGATATCACTGGAAAATAATTACTAGGTTATATTTTTTTTTTTTAGTTTTTGGTTGTTCTGAAATATAAATTACATTCAGTGTTTTGAAATCAATACTAGAAGAGGAACCATCAAGATGGACACATTTAACTAATTTTCAGAGTAGTTCAAATGTATTAACTTCTTGTCTGTTGATTAGAAAAACCATCAAACTTTTTTCTCCCCTTGCCCAACTCTTCTTAACTCCAGGTATTTAGTTTAATGAAAGAACTTTGAAAAAGAATGATTTTTTTTAATGGCAAATAATTAAAATAGATTTCCATTTTCTGGTTTTAAGACGATCCTGGAATATAAAATATAGGCCAAAGTCAGAGAAGGGAGAAGGGAAAAAACTTGTGGGAAAATGAAAATGTTTCACCCACCTTTTTAAAATAAGACATCTTTTTTTTTTTTTTTTTTTTTTTTTTTTGCTTTTTTTGGAGATGGGAGGGCAGGGCAATTGGGGTTAAGTGACTTGCCCAGGGTCACAGGACTAGTATGTGTTAAGTGTCTGAGGCCAGATTGGAACTCAAGTCCTCCTGACTGCAGGGCTGGTACTCTGTTCACTGTGCCATCTAGCCACCCCAAAATAAGACATTTCTTACACAATTTATGGAATGTCTTAGCATTTTTCATTTTCTATAAAATAAATTTTGGGGGGATAATATGGAATATTTTTATCCACTTTAAGAACTGAAGAAAAATGAAGTAATTTGGAATTTAAACCTCTTTCTGTTAGTCTCCAAGGGTAAATATTGGGGCTAGGGTTAGACACAAACTAGAATTTGCAACACAAAGTTTTACTCGGATCACTATGATTAGATAAAGGCCTAATACTCTTTAAATGAATTGATCCTTTGCCTCTTGAAACAAATGATTCACGGCCTTGATTCCAAACCAAGGATGATTCTCAAGGATTTTGAAATACAGTCTCCACAAAGGAAACAGTATTTGGAATTAGAAGAAACCATTCAAAGAAAGTCAACTTTCAAATACAGTCATATTACTTTTTTATCTTCTCCCTATTAATCATCTACTGGCTAGAACTAGTCCCTTCCTCTGCAGTGGCTATGACTTATCTTTCATTTTAGGTCATCAAAGTATGAGAAAAAGAGAGAAAGACAGAGAGAGGCAGAGACAGAGACAGAGACAGACGCAGAGAGACAGAGAGCACAAGGAACAGATAAAAAAAGAGAGGGCAGAAGAAGGAGAGAAAATGGCATTCTGGATAAATTAGAGTCATTCAGAAGTAGAATTAAAATTTCCATATATAAAAAATATTTACAGTTGACATATAAAAATAAAGACAGCTAGATGGCTCAGTGGGCAGAGCATTGGGCCTAGAGTCAGGAAGACCTGAGTTCAACTCCAGCCTCAGAGTTCCTAGGCAAGTCTTTTCACCTTAATGTACTAGAAAAGGACATTGCAAGCCACTTCAGCAACCTTGCCAAGGAAAACCTCTTGGATAATATTGGTGTGCAATGGTCCACAGGGTCACAAAGAATCAGATATGACTGAAAAACAACAGTGAAGCCCATTTTATTTCTGAAAGTTTGGAGTGCTAATCACCAAGGAACACCATAGGAAGGAGACTTTATGTTGGGTATTGAATAAGAAATGATCAAATGGGGAAGCTAATCTAGTCATAAGAAAAAAAGCATTAAAAATGATGGCAGATGGAAATCAGCAGGCATAAAGAAAACCAAAAGGACATTTGTAGTACTTTTGAAAGGAACAGGGATTTGCTTAGGAAAGTAGAGGATGATGAAAGAAGGAATGTCACAACTCCTGGTAGCAGTATTGAAAATAAAAGTCAGTGCTTTCATACAGATGACTCAGGTCAAGATAGAATTTCTTAGTTTGAATTCATTAGATTTATCAGATACTTAAGGACAACTTCTCTAATCTTTGGTCGGATAGATGAAACATATGGCTGTTCTTGGGTCAATGGTACTCAGTTTTTTTTACTTAAATTTAGTTTAATGATGAACACAAATTCACTCTGAAATGTTAGATTGAAAATGTGGTCCGAAGAAAATTGTTTCTTCTCTTCAGTTATCATTCAATAGAAGAGATTAACTCAAAACTTCTTCCTGAAACTAAAATTGGCTTTGGTTCTATCTACGTTTACCAAGGCTACTTTTTGGGTAGAGTGCTGGGGCTGGAATCAGGAAGTGCTGAGTTCAAATCTAGCCTCACTCATTTATTGCCTATGTGACTTTGAGCAATTCATTTAACCTACTGACCTCAATTCCTTTATCTCTAAAATGAACTGGAGAAGGAAATGGCAAACCACTTGTTATCGGAATCTGAAGATCTTCCCTGCCCCTAGGCTCTTTGATAGGATTAAGTGACTCTGAGAACCTTTCCTAGTATGAAAATATACTCTGCTCCCTAATAGGCTGAATGTAGTCACATAGAGTCTTGTTCTTCAGGAATGTCCATGTCTTATTACTTTGTGATTGGGCAGTGGTTCAAGAGGGCTGTGACATGTTCTGATCCAGGAGAAGGCTATATATACTGCTGATGTGAGTTTTTGCTTTGGGGCTCACTTCGGAAAGAGTTGTGTGATTTGGCCAGATGAAACTCTGTGCAGCCATTGAGCCCCCCCAGCTTTGAAAATCCAAATGTTGGTGCTTCTCCCTCTGGTAACTAACTAGGTATGGATGTAATGGTCAGACAGCTGGAAGCCAGTCTGCTGATCTGTTTCTTTGTTTGCTTGTAACTTCTGTTTGTATTCTCTGAAGTTCAGGGTGCTGAATTTTTCCCCTGAACTAGGTAAATGATATATGTTTGATTGATTAAAGTAAGATTTTTAACCCATTTTATGTTGCTTTCCTTTAGAAAAGCATATCTAAGAACCTGTGCTAGCAGCCATCCTGGGCATGCTAGGGTGCTTGCTGATACACCACTCCAATATATTTGCCAAGAAAAATCCCGATGAAGTCACAAAGAGTAAGATACACCTAAAACAACTGAACAACAACAATACCAAAAACTTCTTGTCACCTGCTAGAAAGCTCAGAACCAGATGTGGGGAGCTTCATGCCTACTCCTGTAGCTCTGATCACAGTTATAATAGTATTATAGAGAGAAAAACTGAAGTGGGAGATTGGTCAAATAGCAAAAAAATATAGAAAGCAAAATTCCATTTTAATTAGGAACTCATATCCATAATGATATCATATAATTCCTTCTCAAAGGTGACTGCTATACAATAGGTTGCTTGCTGGTATGGATATAGTACCTTTCTTTTTCTCCCTTTGTTCTTGCTATGACAACCCAATTTATACTCTTATTTTTATACTCAGCTTCATTTTACTGTGTCTTTACTAGGTATTGGAGAAGGGAGAAGTTACTGATAGTTTAAGGCAATTCAATTTTTTTAATGCAGGTAATTATTTCACAATGACCTCAGAATTTTAAAAAAGATCTCGGTTGAAGTCCAGTTTTCTGATATATTGTCTATATGATTCTGAGCAAGTTACTAAACATCTCAGTGCTTTCGGCAATTATGTAAATAGAACATTTATCAATTGTTTAAAATGTTCTAGGCAAGATGCTAAGCTTTTGAGGATACAAATGTGAGAAAATAAAACTGTTCCTATTCTCAAAGAGCTAGCATTACTATTGAGAAGAGAAAACATAAAAGGGAACTAGAATGTTTTTTAGGGGTGGTACTTGTGATCTCTAAGGGGGTAAGTTGAAGAGAAGGTACAGGCTTTCATTGGTAAGGTAATAATATTTTTTGTCCATCTAGAAATTTCCAATAAAAATGAAATCACATAACCAGTCACTATTCCTATCCTTATGAATAAATTTAATTTTAAAATAAAATATGGGTTCAGAGTCAAGATCGTGGAATAAAGATCTGAGCTCTCCCAAATACCTCTCCAAAAAACCTTAAAATAACAATTGAATGAATTCTGGAGTGGCAGAACCAACAAAAGGTAAAGTAAAACAGGACTCCGATTGTTCTCAAAAGAACGGCAAACTCAACTACTTAGTTCTTAGATTTCAGATTTTTAGGCAATAGAGTTTGATACATAATATGAGATCTTCTGGCTTAAATATGTAATTGTGCTTTTATTTATTATGGTACAGAAACAAAGATGAGCATATTCAAAAGTCATTTTTATCCAATTTTAACTGATGGAAACAGGAACAAGAGCAAGTTGGTACAACACTGTCAGCTTTTCATTTGGATTAATTTTGGTGTTGTTATCTGTCATATTCTATATGACTATGAGGGATTTAACACTCCGCTCTCTAGAGAACCCAAGGAAGAGCATTTGGAAACTATCATCATCCTTTCCTTCTCCTTTTACTTTCATTGCATCAAATTAAGCTCAAGTTCATCAGAACTTAATGATTTTAAAGTGACATTGCTGGGGGAAGGGCCAGAAGAAGAAAGATTACAGTGACCTTAATATATTGCTTCTAAGGGAGCCTTCTGTTTCAAGCTCTGGGCTTCACAGTTTTTTCTGTTTGTTTATTTCTGGTTTTTTGTTTTATTTTGTTTTGTTTTTAATTCTCAATCAGTGGTACATCAGTTACAAAATATCTGGAAATGTCCTGTGATACAAGGGTAAAAAAATGAATGGCTAGAAGAAAAGCATGGTTTTGCACTGTTGTCTGTAATACCTTGACAGATATCAAGGATAAGTAGACATTTTAAAATGAAGTAAGAAGACTAAATTGACAGAGATAGAAAGACTCCTCAACATACGTTCCCTTTTCTGTGAAGTTCAGATAATTGGATACTGTGCTCTAGCATAGTATTTGTGAGGAATAACATAAAATTAAGTATGTTGCACTATCCATTGGCTCCAGAGGGGTGCTTTGAAACTGTGTCATTGGAATATTGGTTGAAGGAATTGAGAATATTTAGCCTAGGGAGAAAAGACATAGGGAAAGGGGGTGGTGGTAGGAAAGCTGTCATGTGGAAGAGGGATTAAATTTGTTCTGCTTGGCCCCTGGGGAGAAAAAGTAGACTCAGTGAGTAGAAGTAACAGAGAGGCACATTTCAGTACCTTGTAAAGACTAACTTCCTAATGATTAGAGCCTTCCAAAAGTGGAAAGTTCAGCCTCAGAAGACAGTGAGGTCCCCTTTGTGGGGGTATGCCAGCAGATTAACAATAAAACATGAACAGTCATTAGCTAATTTTTTTATTTTCACCTTTGTTTTAATATGCCTTAAAAGGTAAGAGAAAAAGTTAAAGCTTAGAGCAGTGAATGTATAATTTCCTCTTAGAGGGCAATCACCCTTCGTATGATACATCAGCACTGGGGACTAAAGGCAAGCCATTAAACAAGCAGAAATATGTGGGACTAGTTGCTCAGACATCTGCTGTAGGGCTTCTAATAGTGTTTAAATTGGAACAGTTTGCCTACCTACTCAGTCATACCCTACCTCACCTGGCCAGAGATCACTGAATTCATTGTGCCTTTTGATATTAAATGTTTCATACAATTAGAGTTGGAGAAAATGTGCAATAAAGTGTGCAATAAAATGAAACAGTTCACCCCTTTTTCATCTCTTTGATTAGTATTTTGAAAACTATGCTTGGAGAAAACCATTCAAGGCATTTCAAGGAGAAAAACAATAACAACAGAAACACAATAGAACTGATGGTATTATCCAAAGAATAGTGGACTAGGCAGAAAAGCAGATAAGAGATGATTATTTTGAGCTGTACCATATTGGGAATAAAGAACTTCCATGAAGCAACTTTCATTTCCTCCCCTCAGGGTATTTGTCCTATAAGTTTTAACAATGAAAGCAAGATGCAGTCATGTGCCCTTGGAGCTCTATGTCACCCAACTGCTTTCTTGATTTTTGTTTTGTAACAGTTCAATTTTTTACTCTTTCTTACATGTGTCCTTGATACTTTTTTTTCCCACAATTGCTCTCCAAGTCACTCTCAGAGTCTTTGATTCTTATTTTTCCATACTTTAGTCTCTATATTTCTTCAGCATTTTCTCTTTATTTGTTTCAATTCCTTTTTGCCTATGTATCACTTAGTTACAAGGGACCATATGTCCCAGATTTTCAGAAAAATTCCTCTTTCAAACATTACAAACCCTTCATGAATTAAGAGGAAAACACTTTTGTCAGGTCATGTGTCTAGTTTGGGGCTTTGAAAATATGGTCATTGTATTCATTAATCCATTTAAGAGAATTGGAGAAAGAATCCAGAGGGAGAAAAGACATTCATACCTGTATTTTTAGCTATTAACAGTTGACTCCATCCTCCCACAGCAAATTCTGGAAATAGGATTTTGTTGCTCTTCAGTTATACACTCAGTAAGGTGAATTACCACATTTATCTATGCATCTCCATTGTTCTTTCCCAATAATCCCATTAAAGAGATGGGGTTTTCTTCATAGTTGTTCTCTTAAGGAATCCCTATTTATGGTCTACTTAATGATATCAAATTAGAAATAAAGTGAGTTTACTATTTTGTAGCTTTTCCTCTTTCCTCTATCCCCCACCCCCAAGCAGTTCAGTTAATAAATAAGCAATTATTGAACACCTACAATGTATCATGCCATAAGCCCACATTATATATTGTATTGCCTAGTTGCCCATATTCCATACCTACATCTCTCTCTCTCTCTCTCTCTCTCTCTCTCTCTCTCTCTCTCTCTCTCTTTCTTTCTCTCTCTCCCTCTCTCTTGCTCCCCTTCCCTTCTTCAGTCCCCCTCTCTCCCTCTTTCCCTCTCCCCCGCCCATAATCAGTATGTGTGATTTCACTGCTGTGTGTATCTCCCAATTTAGAATAATCCCCAGTAATTGAGATAAAAACTATGGGTACTGAGAGGCTAAATGACTGGTGGAGGGACACCCATGATTAAGGTCAAAAATATATTTTTCAAGGTTTTGCTGCTAGCCTAGTACTGGGATTTCTTATAAAACGAGGGCTTTCTAACATAAATTTCATTAAGTCATAGAGCTAGATAGTAGGTGCTAATCAATTTTTGGTGGATTGAATTGAATAGTGTCATTATGAGTGGAAATTCTTTTATTCAATTGAAAAGGACTACTCCATCTATGGATTATATGAGTATGTACATCATGACTAAAAATATATGATTAAGAATGCAATATATTAAACTTGAATTCATCAGAGCTGAAAGATATTAAACATGATATTAAATATCCTACTGTTTTCTCTCCCAGAAAAAGGCCAAATTAATCAAATACCAAGGAGAACTGAGGTGCCATAAATCATGAACCAAACACTATCATATTTGCACTCTGATAGATTACAAGGGGAGTGTATTCTGGAAGCAAGGATCTTCCACTGAGAATATCCTACTTGAGGATTTTGAGTCTAAGAATAGATAGCATGGAAGCCAGCTGCAACTGACATGACATGGTGTGGGGGATGAGGCAGTTTCAGAAATAATTAGGTCCCAGCACATTCAGAACTTTATAAATAATAAACGAAACCTGCAACTGGCAAAAGGATAGGAATTGGCTACAACTTCAGAGCACAGGTGTTGTGTGCTTAGAATGCCTTGCCCTGCCCTAGAGGCAGTAAGACACAGATAAGATAACTTAATGAATCTGAGTGTGTCTTCTGGGAAAACCCCAAATAGATCACCTCACTGGAATACAGTCCAGAAGTGTCAAAGACAGGCTAACTGAAGGAAGTGAATTTAAGAAGGAAGAGAATATGATCCATGTGATAATCAAATAGGGAGACATCATAAGTCATTTTTGCATACAGGGATTATGCTAGCCCCATTAGGATATTACCCTGTGATCTTCAGAAATGAGCATAAAAGAAAGTCGATGAAATAGATAATCTGAAGTCCCTTTTTTCTATCATTTCCCTTTTTAGAACACATTAATCACCAGCACCATCATTATCATCCATTCATTCATTTATTTATTTTTGTTTTGTGGGAATATTTTTCTTTACTGTGTTTTCATAGGGAACTTCTTGTATGGAAACTCCTTCTACCAAACATGATCAGTTACTAATCTGTAAAATTGAGAGAAATAGAGAGTCACTTGAGCTAATGAGAGATTAAGAAATTGTCAGTCAGGGAGGCTAGGTAGCACAGTGAATAGAGCACCCACCCTGGAGTCAGGAGGACCTGAGTTCAAATCCTACCTCAGGTACTTAATGTTTACTAGCCCTGTGATCTTGGGCAAGTTATTTAACCCCAATTGCCCTGCCCTCTCCCTTCCAAAAAGCAAAAGATAAAAAAAAATTTTCTTGAGATACAACCCTAGAAGTGGCATTGCTGGGTCAAAGGGTATGAAATTGTTTATAGCCCTTTGGGCATAGTTCCAGATTGCTCTCCAGAATGGTTGAATCAGTTTACAACTCCACCAACAATGCATTAGAGTTGCAATTTTTCTACATCCTCTCCAGCATTTGTGATTTTCCTTTTTTGTCATCTTAGCCAATCTGACCAGTGAGATGTGGTACCTTAGAGTTGTTTTGATTTGCATTTCTCTAATCAATAATGATTCAGAGCATTTTTTTCATATTCTTATAGATATCTTTTATTTCCTTCTCTGAAAATTGACTGTTCATATCCTTTGACCATTTATCAATTGAAGAATGACTTGTATTCATATAGATTTGACTCAGTTCTCTGTATATTTTAGAAATGAGGCCTTTATCAGAGAAACTGGTTGTAAAAATTCTTTCCCAATTTTCCACTTCCCTCTTAATCTTGGTTACATTGGCTTTGTTTGTACAGAAACTTTTCAATTTAATGTAATCAAAATTATCTGTTTTGCATTTTGTAATGCCCTCTAGTTCTTGTTTGGTCATACAGTCTTCCCTTCTGTGTAAATCTGAAAGGTAGACTATTCCTTGCTTTCCCAGATTGCTTACAGTATCAGCCTTTATACCTAGATTATGCACCCATTTACACTTGATTTCTGTATATGGCATTAGATAATGGTCTATTTCTAGTTTCTGTCATACTATATTCCAGTTTTCACAGAAGTTTTTGTCAAATAGTGAGTTCTTATGCCAACAACTGGGGTCTTTGGGTTTATCAAAGAGTAGATTACTATAGTCATTGACTGCTAAGTCCTGTGTACCCAGTCTATTCCACTGATCCACTACTCTATTCCTCAGCCAGTACCAAGAAGTTTTGATGACTGCTGCCTTGTAATACAGATTAAAATCTGGTATGGCTAGGCCACCTTTCCTAGCATTTCTTTTCCCTTGATATTCTGGACCTTTTGTTCTTCCAAATGAGTTTTGTTACAAATTTTTTAGCTCTATAAAGTAATTTTTTGGTACATTGATTGGTATGGCAGTAAATATATAATTTAATTTAGATAAAATTGTCATTTTTATTATATTAATGCAGGCACAGGCAATTGATGTTTTTTCAACTAGTTAGATCTGACTTTATTTGTGTGAAAAATGTTTTGTAGTTGTGTTCATATAGGTCTTGAGTTTGTTTTGGCAGGTAGATTCCTAAATACAGTAACTTTATGTTTTGGGGGGTTTTTTTGGCTTTTTGGAGGAGGGAAGATAGAGCAATTGAGGTTCAGTGACTTGTCCGAGGTCACACGGCTAGATTTTTGTGTTAAGTGTCTGAGTCCAGATTAGAACTCAGAACCTTCAGACTCCAGGATCAGTGCTCTATTCACTACACAACCTACAGCAATTTTAAATGGGATTTCTCTTTCTAACTCTTACTGTTGGATTTCATTAGAAATATATAGGAATGCCAAGGATTTATGTGGGTTTATTTTATATCCTGCAACTTTGCCAAGTTTGTTTATTGTCTCAAGTAGTTTTTTACTTGATTCTTTAAGTATATCATTGTATCATCTTCAAAGAGTGATAACTTAGTCTCTTCTTTGCCAAATTTGATTCCTTCAATTTCTTTTTCTTCTCTAATTGCTACTGCTAACATTTCTAGTACCAGATTGAATGGGGGAGAAGGTGATAGTGGACATCCTTGTTTCACCCCAGATCTTATTGTCAATGCTTCTAGCTTATCCCCATTACATACAATACTTGCTGATGGCTTTAAATAGATGCTACCTATTATTTTAAGGAAGATTCCATTTATTACTATACTTTCTACTGTTTTAAATAGGAATGGATGTTGTATTTTGTCAAAAGCCTTTTCTGCACCTATTGAGATAATCATATGGTTTCTGCTAGTTTTATTGTTGATATGATAAATGATACTGATGGTTTTCCTAATATTGAATCATCCTTGCATTCCTGGAATAAATCCTACCTAATCAAAGTGTATTATTCCTGTGATCAGTTGCTGGATTCTTTTTGCTAATATTTTATTTAAAATTTTTGCATCTTTAATCATGAGGGAAATTGGTCTATAATTTTCTTTCTCTATTTTGTCTCTTCCTGATTTAGGTATCAGTATCATGTTTATGTCATAAAAAGAATTTGACAGGACTCCTTCTTCACTAATTTTCCCAAATGGTTTGTAGAGTATTGGAATCAATTGTTCTTTAAATGTTTGATAGAATTCTCTAGTAAATCTACCTGGCCCTGGAAATTTTTTCCTAGGCAGTTCACTGATGGTTTGTTCAATTTCTTTTTCTGAGATGGGTTTTTTAAAGTAATTTACATCTTCAGTTAATCTGGTCAATTTATATTTTTGTAAATATTCATCCATTTCACTAAGATTGTCAAATTTATGTGCATACAATTGGGCAAAATAATTCCTAATTATTGTTTTAATTTCCACTCCATTTGAGATACATTCACCTTTTTCATTTTTGATACTCATAATTTGGTTTTCTTCTTTCTTTTTTTTTTTATCATATTGACTAAAGATCTATCAATTTTATTGTTTTTTTTCATAAAACTAGCTCTTAGTTTTATTTACTAATTCAATAGTTTCCTTAATTTCAATTTTATTAACCTCTCCTTTAGTTTTCATTATTTCTAATTTAGTATTTAATTTGGGATTTTTAATTTCTTCTTTTTCTAGCTTTTTCAATTGTATGCCCAATTCATTGCCCTTCATTTTCTCAAATTTATTCATGTGTGTATTCAGGGATATAAAACTTCCCTTAAGAAGTGCCTTTGCTGCATCCCACAAGTTTTGGTATGATTTCTCATTATTATCATTCTCTTTAATGAAGTTACTGATTGTTTCTATAATTTCTTGTTTGACCCATTCATTCTTTAGATTTAAATTATTTAGTTTCCAATTAGTTTTTAGTCTATCTTTTCATGGCATTTTATTACACATGATTTTTATTGCATCATGATCTGAGAATGATGCATTTAATCTTTCTGCCTTTCTGAACTGAATTGTGAGGTTTTTATGCCCTAGTAGATGGTCAATTTTTGTGTATGTGCCATGTATCACTGAGAAGAAGGTATAGTCCTTTTTATCCCCCTTCAGTTTTCTCCAGAGATCTATCATATCTACCCTCTCTAAACTTCTATTTGCCTCCCTAACTTCTTTCTTGTTTATTTTGAGTTTAGACTTATCAAGTTCAGAGAGGGAGGAGATTGAGGTCCCTACTAGGATAGATTTGCAATCTATTTCTTCCTCTAATTCCCTTAACTTCTCCTTTAGGAATCTGGCTGCTATTCCACTTGGTGCATATATGTTAAGTAATGATATTGCTTCATTCTCAATGGTGCCTTTTAGCAGGACATAGTTTTCTTCCTTATCTCTTTTAATTAGATCTATTTTTGCTTTTGCTTTATCTGAGATAAGGATTGCTACTCTTGCTTTTTTTTTTTTTTACTTTAGCTGAAGCATAATATATTCTACTCCAGCCTTTGACCTTTACTCTGTGTATATCCTCTTGTTTCAGATGTATTTCTTGTAGACAGCATATTGTAGGAATATGGTTTTTAATCCATTCTGTTATCTTCCTCCATTTTATGGGAGAGTTCATCCCATTCACATTCACAGTTATGATTACTATCTTTGTCTTTCCTTCCATCCTATTCTCTCCCCTGTTTATGTTTTTGTTTCTTCCTTCTCCCTTCCCTTCCTTAAGAGTTTTCCTTTTGAACACTGCTTCCCTCAGTATTCCCTCCCTGTGACCCCCTCTTCTTTACCTACCCTTTCCCCTCACTACTATTTCCCTCCCTTCTACCTTCCCCTTTCCCCCTCTTATCCCTCCTACTGCCTGTAGGGCACAATGGATTTTAATATTTATTGGAGTATGTTATTCCCTCTTTGACTCCAAACTAATGACAGTAAATTTCATGTACTGTTCCTCTCCCTCCCTCCTTTCCCTTTATTATAATGAGTTTTTGTGTCTTTTCACATTAGAATATTAATTTAACTGATTATGTTGATCCCTCTTTGAAACAGAACCAATGCAAAGAAAGTTCATATGTTCATCTCCTTCACTCCTTCCCCTCTACTATAGTATGTTTTTATGCCTCTTTATGTGTCATAATTTGCCTTTTTCTACCCCATCCTTTCTTTTTCTCCCATTACAGTCCCTTTGAACCCCTTAATAAGGTTTTTTTTTATCATCAGATTAGTTCATTTATACCTATGCCCTCTATCTATGTATATCCCTTTTAAATGTTATGATAATCATATTAACTTCAATATTGACAGCTATCGTCTTCTCATATATGGATGTAAACAGTTTGCTCTTATTGAATCTCAAATTATGTGGATGTGTGCCTCTGTGTGTGTGTGTGTGTGAGAGAGTGTCTATTTTCCTCATTTACCTTTTTACGTCTTTCTTGGGTCTTGTAATTGGAGATTAAATTTTCCATTGACCTCTGGCTTTCTCATCAGGAAAGTCTGGAAGTCCTTTATTTCATTAAATGACTATCTTCTTGCCTGAAAGATAATGCTCAGTTTTGCCAGGTATTTGATCCTTGGTTGCAAGGCCTAGTTCTTTTGCCTTATGAAATATCAAATTCCAATCCCTCTGATCTTTTAATGTAGAAGCTGCTGAGTCCTGTGTAATCCTGACTGTAATTCCATGATATTGGAATTGTTTCTTTTTGGCTGCTTGCAGTATTTTCTCCTTGACCTTGTAATTCTGCAATTTGGCTAGTATATTTCTGGGAGTTTTCAATTTGGGATCTCTTTCAGGAGGAGTCTGGTGAATTCTTTTTGATAACTATTTTATCCTCTATTTCTAGGACTTCAGGACAGTTTTCTTTGACAGTCTCCTGGAGGATGTTGTCCAGGCTGCTTTTTTCATCATGGCTTTTCAGTAGACCAATAATTCTTAGGTTATCTCTCCTGTTTCTATTCTCCAGGTCAGTTGTTTTTCCAGTGAGATATTTTACACTTTCTTCTAATTTTTCAATTTTCATGTTTTGTTTGATGCATTATAGAGTTCTTAGCTTCTATTTGACTGATTTGACTGATTCTAATTTTTAGTGAATTATTTTCCTTGATTAGTTTTTGAAGCTCCTTTTTTAAAGAGGTATTTTCTCCAGGTAGATTTTGAACTTCCTGTCCCAGTTCACGAATTTAACTTTTTAGGGATTTGTTTTCTTCAGTGAGATTTTTTTCCAATTTGGTCACTGTAGATTTAAATTTATCTCCTATCTCTCTAATTTTGCTTTTAAAATCTTTCTTGAGCTCCTCCAAGAATGCTTTTTGGGCTTGAGAGCAGTTCATATTTCCTTCTGTGGTCTCAGGTGTGAGTATAGAGTCCATGTTGTCCTCTGTATTTGGTTGTTATTGCTCACTATAATAAGATTGGATTTATTTTCTTGCTTTTCTCTCCTCGGCTTCCTTCTTTCCCATTGCGGTTCCCTATTTCCTGATTTCTCAGGCTGGGAGCTAAGGGCCTGGTTGTTGACTTTGTGTGCTTTAGCCTCTGGGTGTCTAGGTTGAGGCCAAGGCCAGAACTCTCAGTATTTCCCCTGACTTAGGGAGGGATGGCCTGGCCACTTCAGATTTCTGCTTCTATGCCCCTGTGCTACAGCTCAGATAGGCTCAGCAGCTGGCAGCCAGCAAGCTAGTGTCTGTAGCTGCTAATGTTCAACTGGGCTTGTGTTATTAGTGCTTGCTGTCTCTACCACCCTGGGCTTTGGGAGCTCCTTCTGGTCAGCTGAGGTGGGGCTTATTGGAACCACTCTAGCCCTTCACTTCATACTCCTTACTGCCTCAGTTATACTCTTTCTTAGTGACTCCTAAGCCTGAGGCTATTTCCACTATTTCAGGATTTTATTCTGGGTAGGAAATTTATCTCTAGGTTTTTTGGGTCAGGCAGGGGGAATCAGAGCATCTAGAGTTTACTCTGCCATCTTGGCTACTGGAAATTTAGGTAAGTTATTTTTAAACTTCAAGGCTGTGGATTGATAGCCCCTGGAGAAGCTGCTGTTGCTGCTGTGGGCCCTATACATTCTCTTACCCTGATCTGACTGATCCTCTGTCCTGCAGTGAGATGGCTATGAATTGCCCTTGGGGTGGGTGAGTCTGCTAGCTGGGACTCCTTCTCACTCTGCTATAGTCTGCTCTCTGGTCTGTGCTGATGCAGCCCCACATGTTCCATGCTTCTCCTGCCCAGTCCTATGTGGGCACTTTCCTGGGCTGAGAATTGGCCATGCTCCATTTCCCAATGGATTCTATCACTCTAAAATCCATTCAGATTCACTTTTTAAAGTTTAGAGATGAAATTCATGGAGGAGCTTAGAAACCTTTCTGCTTCCATTGCATCATCTTGGCTTGGCCTCTCTTGTCTATCATTTTTGATATGTGACTAGTCATTTCCTTTTAAGGTCTGATATATCTTTAATGTCATCATTTTTCTGTCAGCTACTTGGATACAGTTCATTGGTTACATACAACTGCCGGCTAATAGCAAGCATACATATTTCTATTGATTTTTTGTGTGTTTAATAACATTTTGGAATTGTTGCTCTCCAGTGTTTCAAGTCATATTGCATCAGTGAGGGCATAGAAAAAAAAGAATTTGCTAATTTTAGAGGGGATATAGGAAAGTTGAGACTCTAATACACTGTCAGTGGAGGTGTGAACTAATTTGCTAATCTTGTCAATGATAAAGCAACTCAATTTATAAGTTTCATCTAATCTAGCCCCTAAATTCTTTTCAATTCTGGATCCTCTGACATTTTCTATGGAGAGTGCTTTTTCAAAATCTCAATGTAATGGACAAATTAAATAGATTGCTTTGATACAATATATCATAATTTGAATACATTGTATTTTTATCCACTTCGATTTATTTTACATTATTCTGCTTCATATTATATTCAGTCTAGGTTCTACTGATCTTGCCCAGGCTGGAAGTGCAGAAAATACAATCTCAGTTGTATTGCTGATCCATGTAAGTCCTCATGATCAGCATGATTTGTGTATTTCTAACCTCAGACAGTTTGCCCTTTCTTGGGCAACCTTGTTCCTGGGTGTTTACCATATTGGTGTCAGACACACTAAAGTTCTGCTGCACCTGAGAATTCCTCATCTCAGTGTATAGACTAGCATTAATTTCCCCAATGGCAAGGACTACAGTCATTTATTACTCCTTTTGGTAAATGTAGCAGTAGTAGTTGTTGAAATTGATCTCATGTTACTATGACTTTCTCTGAGACAGTTTTATTCTTTTGCAGGAACTGAGACAATTAGAACAAAACTTTTCACAAATGAGCATTTTTGGAGAATTTTTTTTGTCAATAAATAGGAGATCTTTTCTTCATTTGGCCTTTATTTAGAAAAGCATGTCCAAAGGTCTATTAAAACTGTGCATACCTTTTGATCTAGTTATATCAGTATTAAGTGTGTATCCTCAAAAAGTCATACAAAAGAGGGAAAAAAAACTCATTTACAAAAATATTTATAGCAGCTCTTTTATGTTGGCAAAGAATTGGATACACAAGTTGTGGCATATGAATGTAATGGAATATTTTTGTTCTATAAGAAATGATGAGCAGGTGGATTTCAGAAAAACCTGGAAAGAATTGAATGAACTGATGCTGAGTGAAGTGAGCAGAACCAGGAGAATATTCTTTACCAGCAATAAAAGAGTTGCTATAAATATTTTTTGCACATATATAGCCTTTCTTTTTTTTAAAGTCTCTTTGAGATATAGGCCTAGTACTGGCATTGCTGAATTAAAAGGTATCCATGGTTTTATATATTTTGGGTAATAGTTCCAAATTGCTCTCCACAATGGAAGAATTAGTTCATACCTCCACTGACAGTGTATTAGTATCTCAAATTTCCTATATCCCCTCTAAAATTTGTAATTTTCCTTTTCTGTCCTATTAGCCTATCTGCTAGGTGTGATGTGGTACCTCAGAGTTGTTTTAATGTACATTTCTCTAACCAATAGTGATTTAGAGCATTTTAAATATTATTTTACTTAGCTTTGACTACTTCCTCTGAAAACTGCCTGTTCATATCTTTGACTATTTATCAACTGGGAAATGGCACTTATTTTTATAAGTTTGATTCAATTTTCTATACATTTAAGAAATGAAGCCTTTATCAGATTAACTTGCTGTAATTTGTTTTCACAGTTATGATTACTGTGTATTTCCTTCCAGCCTATTCTCCCCTCCAACATTTATCCTACTCTTTTTCTTTTCACCCTACTAAAAATCTTGTTTTACTTCTAATTACCTCCCCACTTCTATCAGCAATCTCCACCTTTCTTTCTCTTTTCTTTTCCTATTTTCCTGTAGGGTAGGATAAATTTTTATATCTCACTGAGTATGTATGTTATTCCATCCTTGAGTCAATTCAGATGAGAAAAAGTTTCCAGTACCCCACCCTCAGCTTCCCTGTCTTCCCCTCCTCTAAAAAATCTCTTTTGCACCTCTTTTATATGAGATAATTCTACCCCTCCCTTTCCCCTTTACCAAAGCACTTCTCTTTCATACCTTCTAATTTATTTTTAGATATTATTCCATTATATTCAACTCACACCCATGCCTTCACTCTACTTATACTCCTTCTAACTACCCTAATAATGATAAAGTTCTTAGGAGTTACAAGAATCATGTTCCCATGTAGGAATGTAAACAGTTTAACCTTACTGAATCTCTTATAATTTCTCTTTCCTCTTTACTTTTTTAATACTTCTCCTGAGTGCTACATTTGAAAGCCAAATTTTCTATTCAGTTTTGGTCTTTTCATCAGATATGCTTAGAAATCCTCTATTTTCATTGAATATCCATTTTTTCTCCAATAGATTATACTCAGTTTTGCTGGGCAGGTAATTTTTGATTGTTATCCTAATTTCTTTGTCTTCCAGAATATTATATTCCAAGCTCTCCACTCCTTTAATGTAGAAATTGCTAACTCATATGTTATTCTGATTGTGGTTGCATGATACTTGACTTTTTTTTTTTTCCTTCTGGCTGTTTGAAATATTTTCTCCTTCACCAGAGAGCTTTGGAATTTGGCTGTTATATTCCTGGAAGTTTTCATTTTGAGATCTCTTTGAGGAGATGATTGGTGGATTCTTTCCATTTCTGTCTTACCCTCTCATTCTAGAATAGCAGTGCAGTTTTCCTTGATAATCTCTTAAAAGATGATTTCCAGGTCTTTTTTTTAATCATGATTTTCAAGTAGTCCAATAATACTTAAGTTATTTCTCTTTGATCTGTTTTCCTAGTGAATTGGTTTACAAATGATACGTTTCATATTTTCATTCTTTTGACTTTATCTTGATGTCTTATGAAATAATTAACTTGCTCAGTTTTAATTTTTAAGGAATTATTTTCTTCAGTACATTTTTGTACCTTTTTCTCATTTGCTTAATTCTACTTTTCAAGTAGTTACTTTCTTCAGTGAATTTTTGTATATCTCTACCTCCCTATGTGGCCAATTCTGCTTTTTAATATGTTCTCTTCAGTAGATTTTTGTACCTTTCCTAACATTTGACCTATTTTGTGCCTCCTTTACCAAGCCATTAATTGTTTTTTAAAGTTTTCCTTATACCACTCTCATTCATTTTCCCTCTTACCACTCTTTTTAAATTATTTTTTTCAGCATAACTGGTCAAGGTATTGAATCATACATGCCATGTACCCCCCAAAATGTGCAAGGTACAGACCTTTTGGATTCCCCACCTCTACAAAAGGGTGGGGTGGGAAGATATTCTCATGTCTCTTCTTTTGAGCTGTGTCTGTCTGTCTCTCTCTCTCTCTTTCTCTTTTTTTCATTTTTCTCTTTAATAGTATTTTTTCAATTTTAATATGATAGCTTTCAAAATCCATCTTTGAAAGATTTTGATTTCTAAATTTTCTCCCTTCCTGCTTCCTTTGGCCCTCCCCAAGACAGCAAGTAATCTGATATAGGTTATACATGAGTAGTCCTATTAAACATATGTCTGCATTAGTCATGTTGTAAAATAAGAATCAGAACAAAAGGGAAAAAACATGAAAAAGAAAAAAACAAAGAAAAAAGTTAAAATATTGTTCTTTTGTTTACATTCAGACTCCATAGTTCTTTGTCTGGATATACATAACCTTTTCCATCACAAGTCTTGTATTATTGTATTGCTGAGAAGAGCTAAGTCTATCACAGTTCATCATCTCTCAATGTTGCTGTTGCTGTGTACAATATTCTCCAGATTCTGCTCACTTCACTCGGCATCAGTTCATTCAAGTCTTTCCAGGTTTTTCTGAAATCTACCTGCTCATCATTTCTTATAGAACAAAAATATAAAAAGAGCTGCTATAAATATTTTTGTAAATGTGACTTTCTTTTTCTTTTGTATGACTTTTTGGGCATACACACACAGTACTGATATAACTGGATCAAAAGGTGTGCAAAGTTTTATGGACCTTTGGACATACTTCCAAATTGCTCTCCAGAATATTTGGATCAGTTCACAGCTCCATCAACAATGAATACCAATGCATAAATCTTCTCCAAATTTTATCAGTTTTGTCATATTAGTTAATCTAATAGGTGTGAGATGGTACCTCAAAGTTGTTTCAATTTATATTTCTCTAACTAATGGTGATTTAGAGCATTTTTTCATAGGATTTTTGATAGCTTTAATTTCCTCATCTGAAAACTGTTTATATGCCTTGATCATTTATCAACTGTGGAATAATTTCCATTCTTTTAAGTTTGAATCAACTCTCTATATATTTAAGAAATGAGGGCTTTATCAGAAACACTACTGACTATAAAAATTATTTCCCAGCTTTCTGCTTTATTTCTAATCTTGGTAGCATTGGCTTTGTTTCTGGAATTTTTTTTTCAATTTAATGTAATCCAAGTTATCCATTTTGCATTTCATAATGATCTCTATCTCTTGTGTGATCATAAATTCTTCCATTTTCCATAGAGATGACAGATGAACTATTCTTTGCTCTCCTAATTCGCCTATGGTATGACCTTTGATATTTAAATCTTGTATCCATTTTGACTTTATCTTGGTATGGGATGTGAGATGTTGGTCTATGCTTAGTTTCTGCCATACTGTTTTCCAGTTTTCCCAGCATTTTTTTTTTTTGTCAAATAATGGGTTCTAATGCCATAAGCTGGAGTCTTTGGATTTATTAAGCATTTGATTACTAAAATCATTTACTACTGTGTCTTGTTGCACCTGACCACTTATACTGATCCATCACTCTATTTCTTAGCAAGTACCAAATAGTTTTGATAATTGTCACTTTGTAATATAGTTTCAGATCTGGTTCAGGTAAGTTACATTTCTCTACTTTTGTTCATTAATCCCCTTGTTTTCTTGACCTATTGTTCTTCCAGATGAATTTTGTTACTATTTTTTTCTAGCTCTATAAAATAACTTTTTGTGAGCCTGATTGGTATGGCACTGAATAAGTAAATTAATTTAGGTAGAATTGTTATTTTTATTATATTAGCTCTGCCTACTCATGAAAAATTTACATTAATTATTTAGGTCTGATTTAATTTGTGTGAATAGTGTTTTGTGATTGTCTTCATAAAGTTATTGGGTTTATCTTTGCATGTAGACTAGCAAATATTTTATACTGTCTACAGTTATTTGAATGGAATTTATCTTTCTATGTCTTGTCACTGGGTATTGTAATTATATGTAGGTTTATTTTGTATCCTGCAATTTTGCTAAAGATGTTAACTGTTTCTAATAGGTTGGTTCTCAAGGATTCTTTAAATGTACCATCATATCATCTGCAGAGTTATAATACTGTTTCTACATTGCCTATTTTAATTTTTTTATTTATTTTTCTTTTCCTATTTCTAAAACTAACATTTCTTGTATAATACTTAATAATAGTGTGGATAAAGGCATTTCTCACTTCTGATCTTATTGGGAAAGTTTTTAGCTTACCCTTATTACATATTATTCTTGCTGATGGTTTAGATAGATGCTACTTATCATTTTAAGGAAAACTCCATTTATTCTTTTGCTCTATAAGAATAGATATAGATACTATACTACTATAGTATGGGTACTATGGGTACTATAATACTGTAATAGGAATGGGTATTGTATATTGTCAAAAACTTTTTCTGCATATATTGAGATAATCATATGATTTCAATTAGTTTTATTGCCGGTATGGTCAATTAGGCTTATAATTTTCTGTTTTTTGTTTTTTTTTTTTAACCTGCCCTGAATTCATGGTATAAATTCCATTTGGACATGGTATATTATTTTCATGATGAATTCCTATATTTTTGTTAATATTTTATTTAAAATTTTGGCATTGGAGATGGTGGCGTAGAAGCAGCAATATATCGCAGCTCTCACATAGCCACCCCAGAATACCCATAAAATATGACTCTAAATTAATCCTAGAACTCCAAAATGCACACAAATATACTTTCCACTAAAGTCAGCTCAGCTACAAGGAACCACATCAGCACTGCAAACTGAAACGAGCCTGGCCTGAAGCCCTGGCTGAGCCCCACCGGGGGCTGGATGGGAGGAGCCCAGGAGCCTCTCTGGTGAGCGGATTAGCGGCAGTGGCA
This sequence comes from Pseudochirops corinnae, assembly GCA_028646515.1. Classification (NCBI taxonomy): domain Eukaryota; kingdom Metazoa; phylum Chordata; class Mammalia; order Diprotodontia; family Pseudocheiridae; genus Pseudochirops; species Pseudochirops corinnae. Next base: position 127,353,660 of record CM053591.1, read on the forward strand.
GCAGCGTTGAGAACTAGGTCAGTGAGCCTTGTGAAATCAGGGAAGAAAAGTGGTCTGCCAAAAGACCTCCAGGGCTGGAACGTGAAAGGCAGAGGTTTTGCACCCGCCTCCGTGTTGCAGCTTCCGCGCACTCAGCCTGCAGACAGCAGAGGGATTAAGCAAATGCTCAGAGGCCAAGTGCTCTTGTGTTGAGCAGCCTGGATCCAGATCACGGTCTTGGGCCTCGGTCCTGTGAGTCTTCATTATCCAGTCAGCCGGAAGTAAGTAGGAAAGGGACTCAGCACCTTCCTGAGGGCTACAGTAGCCAGGAGGACCCCAGCGATTTGGGACAGGCTTTCTCTTCTAGAAGCAGAGCCCCACAGAGATTTAAAAAAAAAATCACGGACTGACTAACCATGAGTAAGAATAAGCAAAAGAAACAAAGTAAGAACAGCCCCCAAACCCTAGATTCCTTCTTTGAGGAAAAGA
>CM053591.1:127354627-127385530 GCA_028646515.1 Pseudochirops corinnae
TGCCCAAGGTCACATAGCTAGTGATTGTTTGAAGCTAAATTTGAACTTTCATGCAGAGTGAATCATGCAACATGCCAGGTTGGATGAATCAAAAGCCAGAATTAAGGTTACCAAGAGACACATCAACAATATCAAATACACAGGTAATACTACTCTGATGGCAAGATGTGGAGAGGACTTAAGGAATTTCTTGAGGAGGGTGAAAGGGTAGAGTGTAAAAACTTACCTGAAGCTTAATATATATAAAAACAAAACCAAACCTAAGATCTTGGCAATTGATCTCTTCACTTCCTAGCAGATAGAGGTCCAAGAAATGGAAGCAGTGCCAAATTTTATAATCCTGGGCTCAATGATTACTACAGACAATGCCTACAGCAATGAAATGAAAAGATGTTTGCTCCTTGGAAGGAAATCTACTACAAATCTGAACAGAATACTAAAAAACAGATATCACCTTGCTGACAAAGGTCCATATAGTCAAAGTAATGGTTTTTCCATTAGTAATGTATGGTTGTGAGAGTTAGACTATAGGGAAAGTAGAGCACCTCTGAATTGAGGTTTTTGAATTGTGGTGCTGGAGAAGACATTCAAGAGTCCTTTGGACAGCAAAGAGATCAAATCAGTCAATACTTAAAGAAATTAATTCAGACTATTGATTGGAAGGTCAAATACTGAAGCTGAATCAGGATCCACATGCTGACAAATTTAAAGTGAAGCTTAAACACTATGGCCAAATAATGAGAAGAGTGGGCTCATTGGAAAAGAGCTTGATGTTGGGAAAGTTTGAAAGCAAAAGGAAAAGGGGACAACAGCGGATAACATGGGTGGATAATGTCATAGAAACAATGAATATGAAGTTGAATAGACTTTGGGAGATAGTGGAGGATATGAAGGCCTGGTATGCTATTATCCCTGGGATCATGAAGAGTCAGACATGACTGAACAACTTGAACAAAACAGCACATTTGAACTCAAGTCTTCCTGAGGGCAGGTTCATCACTCTATCCACTAAGCTACCTAGCTATCCACATCCCTATCTTTATAAGCATCCACAGAGACTAAATTGAACATTGTTTTGCAATAAGCATTTGAGGAAATTTTTATTTTCCTTTCAGTGTAGTTCACTGAATGAGAAGCCCAGCTCAGGAAGTACATAAATAGCATTATAGTTCATAAAAGAAGGCCACATGGATGCAGCCAAATATTTTTCTCCTCCTTTGACCCAGTCTTCTTCAATTTCATAACCATTCCTTCTTTACATCTTTGTAATTTTAATAGCAGGGGTAGGGAACAAGCCTCAGAACCACATGTGGCCTTCTAGGTCCCAGGGTGTGGTCTTTTAAAAGAGTTCAAGTTTTATAGAACAAATCCTTTTATTAAGGGGATTTGTTCTATGAAATTTGGATACAGTCAAAGGGCTGCACTTGAGAACCTAGAAGAGTTCCCACCCCGGTCCATAATTACAAATGTATATACATGATTTTGGATATGGATATCCATCAAAGTAGGAAGAACTTTTCTTCAGCTATATACTGGTACTCCTCTACTCCATCTGACCCTCTTTTTCTTAGTGGATGCTTAAACAAGTTCATTTCCTCCCATTCTTGAGATGAAACATTCTTGTAAGCATGTTGTTCTTAGTCAATTAGTATGTATTAATTTTATGTAATTTTATATGTAATTTTCTAGGACAATGCAGTAGAAGTCAATTTAGAAATCTATTCCAACTCTTCCTCACTTATTTTACAGTTGCTGAAACTGAATCCCAGAGAAAACAAGTGACTTTACTGAGATTACAAAGTTAGTAAATAGCCAAGTTAAAATTGAAAAATGGGCCCTCTAAAAGAGAATATTTCCCAATAGGCTAAGCTATTTCCTATTGCAAATTCCCTGTGAACATGGAATTTTGCGTCCCCCTATAGTCATGGTATTATCTAAAGAACTCGTTATCTACAAGTATTGCCCAAAAAGAAGTAAAAGATGGAGGGTGGCACTAAAGATAGACTGCACTAAATGACTTGACCTAGGTCTACTCCCCTCTCATAATTATCTGTGTCCCTTTCTATTTTATCTTTCATAATTTCTATTGTACTTACCCTTAGTATCTCTTGGGATCTTATAGATTCTTTTTTAACTGTGACACACTTCCCCCAAATAAACTTGGCTCAGAAAGTATTCTAGTTGGTTGCTACAGAAACTTCATAGTTTCCTTAGCAACTAAAACATTCTGAACTAGTTGGATGCATGCCTACAATGATAAGTGAGACCATAAAGGAGGAATGATCATCTCAGAAACCTCCATTAATTCATTAACACTAAGCAATAGACATTTGAAGTTCTTCATGTACGAGTATATTTTCAATCATTCTTGCTCTTGTTACTAGAATTGGGTTCTAAATCTCTCAGAGTCAGAAATGATGCTTCCTTCCTTAGTCCTTGACTAGCACATTGCAACTATCTTATGTTCCTATAATATTCTATTATGCATTACAATTTTAGTGTATTTGTGATATCATATCACAGTTTTAAAAAATATAATTTCTTGTCCTCAGATAGATTTTAAGCTTCTTAAAGTAGAGACAAAATATTATTTTTTAAACATTTTCTTATTAGTCATTTTGTACAAGAAAACTCAAATAGAAGAAAAAATGAAAGAAATAAAATGAAAAATATCATGCTTCAGTTTATATTCAATAAATATCAGTTCTTTTTCTAGAGGTAAGATGGTATGCTTAATCATTAGCCCTTCAGGATTGCCTTGATCATTTTTTGCTGAGAATGGCTAAGTCATTCACAGTTCTGCATTGAACAACATTGCTGTTACTGTGTACAATGTTCTTGTTCTATTCACTTTACCACACATCAGTTCATGTGAGTCCAGGTTTTTTCTGAAAGCATCCTGTTTGTCATTTCTTACAACAACACAATATTCCATTACAATCATACCTCATAGATTCTTTAGCCATTCCTCCACTGATGGCCATCCCTTTGATTTCCAATTCTTAGCCATCACAAAAAGAGCTGCTATACAAAGTCTCAGGGTATAAAATAAACCCACATAAATCATCAGCATTTCTATATATTGCTAACAAAGCCCAAAAGCAAGAGATAGAAAGAGAAATTCCATTTAAAATTATTATGGACATTATAAAATATTTTTATATCTTATATAAAACAAATAAAGTGGGGAACTATATGAACATAACTACAAAACATTTTTCACCCAAATAAAGTCAGATCTAAATAATTGGGAAGACATCAATTACTCATGTAGACAGAGCTAACATAATAAAAATGATGATTTTACCTAAATTAATTTACTTATTCAATGCCATACCAATTCAACTACCAGAAATTATTTTATAGAGGTAGAAAAAATAGTAATAAAATTCATCTGGAAGAACAAAGTTCCAGAGTATCAAGAGAATTAATGAAAAGAAATGCAATGGAAGGTAGCCTAGCCATACCAGATATTAAATTGTATTATAAAGCAGCAATCTTCAAAACCACAAGGCATTCACTAAGAAATAGAGGGAATGTGGGTCAATGAAATGGGTTAGGAACACAAGACACAGTAGTCAATGAATATAGTAATCTACTATTTGATAAACCTAGTGACCCCATCCTCTAGGATAAGAACTCATTATCTGACAAAAAAACTTCTGGAAAAACTTGAAAACTGTAGAGGAGAAACTAGCTATGGACCAACATCTTATACCATATACCAAAATAAAGTCAAAATGGGTACGCCATTTAAAGGCTGATACTATAAGCAAACTGGGAGAGCAAGGAATAGTTTAACTGTCAAATTCATGGAGAACAGAAGAATTTATGAACAAACAAGAGATAGGGAACTTATGAAATACAAAATGGATAACGGTGATTATATTTAATTTAAGTTTTTACATAAACAAAGCCAATGCAACCGAGATTAGGAGGGAAGCATAAAACTGGGAAGGAATTTTTACAACCAATGTCAATGATAAAGGCCTCATTTCTACAATATATAGAGAACTGAGTCAAATTTATAAGAATACAAGTCATTTCCCAAATGATAAATAGTCAAAGGATATGAACAGGCTGTTTTCAGAGGAAGAAATTAAAGCTTTCTATAGTCATATGAAAAAAATTCTCTAACTATTGATTAGAGAAATGCAAATCAAAACAACTCTGAGTTATATCTCACCAGTCAGATTGGTTAAGATGATAAAACAGGAAAATGATATATGCTGGAGAAGATGTGGGAAAATCAAAACACTAATGTAACGTTGATGGAATTGTGAGCTGATCCAAACATTCTGCAGAGCAATTTGGAACCATGCCCACATGACTATGAAAAGTGCATACTCTTTGACCCAGCAATACCACTTCTAGGTCAGTATCCCAAAGAGATCATACAAATGGGAAAGGGACCCACATGTATAAAAATATTTATAGCAGCTCTTTTTGTAGTGGCAAAGAATTAGAAATTGTGGAGATGCCCATCTGTTGAGGAATGACTGAACAAGTTTTGATATATGAATTTAATGGAATAATACTATGGGATAAGAAATGATGAGCAGAGGGACTTCAGATAAACCTGTAAAGATTTGTATGAACTGATACTGAGTGAAGTGAGCAGAGTCAGGAGAATATTGTACACAGTAACAGACACATTTTGCAATGACTAACTTTGATAGACTTGTCTCTTCTTAGCAATGCAAGGATCTAAGACAACTTCAAAATACTCATAAAGGAAAATGCTATCCACATCCAGAAAAAAAAAATTATGTAGTCTGAATGCAGATCAAAGCATATAATTAGTGCTCCCTCTTTCTTTTCTTTTTCATGGTTTCTTGCTTTGGTTCTAATTCTTTATATACCACAAGCCCTCTTGGGGTGGGGAGAGGGGAGAGACAGGGAAAATTTTTGTAATTCATAATCTTATGGAAGCGAATGCTGTAAACTAAAAATAAACAAATTTTTTAAAGTTGACTTAAAAATAATAATAAAAAGAGCTGCTATAAATATTTTTGTACAAATAGGTCCTTTTCTCTTTTTTTTGGTTGTTGTTGTAGTCTTTGGGATATAGGCCTAGTAGTGATATTGTTGGATCATAACTTTATAACCCAGCTCACAATTCCATCAACGTTACATTAGTGTTTTGATTTTCCCACATCTTCTCCAGCATATATAATAACAATATATTGATGTTATTCCTGTCTCTCCAGCATATATAATAACAATATATTGATGTTATTCCTGTCTTGCATATGTCCCATATATTTGTACTTAAATATCACAGAAGAAAGAAAGAAAAGAAGGAAGGAAGGAAGGAAAGAAGAAAAGGAGGAAGGGAGGGAGGAAGGAAAGAAGGAAATGAGGGAAGGAGAGAAGAAAAAGGAAAGAAATATAGATAGAAAGAAAAAGAAGAAAGGGTATTGAATGGAATCATCTGCTTCAATGCAATTTAATGCAACAAAAATTAAGTATCTATTATGTATAAGATAATATCCAAGGTACTGGGAATGTTAAGATGGAAAATAACTCAGATTCTGCCCTTCAGTGATTTATAGTATTATAAGGGAAAGCATCATACAAGTAGTCAATTATTATAGAAGGGACAGGGTGTGACAAGTGCAAAAGAGTTTCTATTTGAGAAGGAAAACATCATTTTCATCTGGCCAGTAGTAGGGTGGAGGAAGAGATTAGGGATGTTTTCATGACTATTTTTAACTAGTCTTAGAAAACCATCAATAGCTTCACCAATCAACCTTCATTCATATGTTAAACACCTCTGTGGGCCAGGAACTGTGTTAGGTGCTGGGGATTCTAGCTGAAGTAGTAATAGAGTGAGGTCTAGACTTGGATTCAGGAAGGCATGAGTTCAAATACAGACTCAGAAGTTTTCAAGATAGTAAGTCTTAGAGATAGTAAGTAGACACTAATGTGGCCCTGATAAGTGGCAATCCCTGTCTGGCTCAGTTTACTCATATGTAAAATGCAAATAACAATGTCACCTACCTTCCAGGGTTGTTGTAGTGGGAAAAAAAATAAGATGCAATATTTGTAAAGTGCTTCACAAGCTTTAAGCTCTACATAAATGCTTATTGTTGCTATTATTATTTTCATGATCATCATCATTTTCTACTGTTGTTGTTAGGCAGCTAGGCGGTACAGTGGTTTTAGAGCTGGTCCTGGAGCCAAGAACACTTGACTTTGAACCTAGGACAGAAAATTATTAGCTGGGTTACCTTGGGCAATTCACTCAACCTTTGTTTGCCTCAATTTCTTCAATGGCAAAATAAGGATAATAATATCACTTACTTAATTGTGAGTTATTATGTGGATCAGATTAGATATGATTTATAAAATACTAAGCACAGTACCTGGCATATAGTAGGTGATATATAAATGCTATTATTATTATAACTACATTACATATATATTAGCTATTATTATTATAACTACAATTCATATTATCATTATTGTTGTTCTTAGCAGACAGCCCTTGAGCTCAAAGAGCTCATATTCTACTAACAGTTTGGAGATGATGGAGGCTATTCTATGCCATACCATTGGCATAAAGGATGGTATGCGCAAAAATTGAAACAAGAAGAAATGTATGAAGACAATGAAAACAATCCAGTTTTTGTTTTTGAATGCAGCATAGATGTCTGAAGGCTAGAAAGATAGGTCAGACCTTGAATTTCAGCATAAGTAGCCTACGCTTTATTTATTAGAAAATGTGGAGCTTTGGAAGGTTTTTCAGTAGAGGAGAGATATAATCAGAGCAATACATTAAGGATTCTCTAAAAACACCATAACCACTGAAGACAATTACATAACTGAAGAAATTGTGTAGGACAAGAACTGTAGAATGGAGAGTAGACTGATTTTGAAAAGGGAAAAACAAAGAAACTATGTAAGCAGAGTATAAGTCCTGGGGAGGAAATGCACATTGGACCAAAAGCTGGCCTATTAGCCAGGTAAAGACATTTGTCAAGGGTCACCTCAGATCTGATTGTTTACGTATACTCTTACAAAGTTTTAATGAGAGTTCACATCATGAGGTATCCCATTTTTTCAGAACTGCACCTACATAGCTGTCTTTGAAGTTGCTGTTATGTTTTGCTTTGATCTCAAAATTCTTCTCTGCACCATTTTTTGGATTATTAGTAACGATTAAAGTAGCAAAGTACAGATCATGCCTTTACTCATAAAGCTTCTGTGAGGCCTAATGGGAAGACATTACAACTCCAAGGTACCTCTTTGATAATATGCTCCCTAGTTCTTTCAAACCCCTTTTCTCACCTTTCAGAAAATCAAAGACAGAAAGTAATACACCTACATAAATAAAGTGTAGGATCCTAAACAGTCCTGGGAAGTTTTCCCTTGAGCTGGCAGTCACAATAATAATGCCAGCGCAAGCATCCTAAGAGTAGATCAGTACTTCTAAGTGTCTAAGTTAGCATCTTATAAAGAATAGAATTGCATTCCCTTTAATGCTTCTTCTTTCTTCCTAGGATGTTGTATAGAGTGTCTAAGATGCCTTCAAACAGCTGACTTTAGGTAGAGGGTAGCATATTAGCCTGAAGAGTCCTTGGGGATTTCTTAAACTAACATCCCTATATATTGTGAAGCCTCTAAATGAGCTGGTAAATTGGTCCATTTCTTGTGCCCTTGCTTCTGTTGAGATCATTTAAAGAGCTTGCTTATGTAGGTTTCCTAGGTCATCATCGTTATCAAATAGCATTTAAGTGCCTAAATGTGCATGGAGCTATACTGGGCACTTAAAAGCCAATTAAATGGACACGGCCATTGCCACCGAGGGCTTTTATACTAAGGAACAACCATTTACAAAGACAAAGAACAGTCCACAGACAATAAATCCTTATACCTGAATAGATTTTTTAAAATGGATATTTAGAGAGTTTTGATCAACATTTTAAGAAGGGTTTGTTGGAGCGTGAAGGCAGAATGGTGTAATGGATGGAGAGCAGCTTTTGGAATCAGGAAGATGTGGTTTCAAACTCTGCCTCTGACACAGGCCTAGTTGTGTGATCATGCACTTAATCTCTGAGTGATCTAGGCAAATATGCAGGACCAAAAATTAGTGACAATTTTCTTATACTCTATGAATGCTTTCCCTCTAAGATCACGTTTTATGAATGTGAATTTTCTCTCTCTCTCGCTCTATCTCTCTCTCCTCTCTCTCTTTTGTTCTTTCTTCCTCTCTCTCTCTCCACATATAGATGTGTCTATATTGATCATCTGTTTATCTATATGTCTGTCTATTGGTTTATCTATCTATCAGGTATGTACATTACTGAGGTAGCAAGGTGGTCCAATTGGACCTGGAATCAAGAAGACCTGAGTTCAAATCCATCCTCAGACACTTACTAGCTGTGTGATTCAGGGCAAGTCACTTAACCTCTGTCTGCCTCAGTTTCATCAATTTTAAAATAAGGATAACAACACCACCTACCTCAAAGGGTTGTTGAGATTGTTGAAGATTAATATAAAATACTTAAAACAGTGCCTGACACATAGTAGGCACAATACAAATGCTTATTTCTTCCTCTTTCTTCTTCCCCTCCTTTCCACTTATACTGTACATATTAAAATAGTTAATTTCATGTTATTTCTATCATTATTATAATGAGAGCTCTTGGAAGACATTGACAGTTTTATTGGTTTTATTTGTATCTTCAGCACTTAGCATGGTGCCTAGAACACAGTCAGGATTTAATAAATGCTTGTTGCCTTATGATTGAATGAGCTCCCAACACTGACAAAAACAGATCCTGACCAAAAGTAAAACAATATTATGGCACAAGACAAAAAAGTAGAATTTCTACCTATGTATTAAATTATGGAGAAAACATCTCTTAGAAGATCTGGGATAGGAAAACAAACAGAGAATACAATACAATAGAGTACAATAGATTTGAAGCAAGAAGGGCCCCTAGAGTCAATCGCTCAATAAGCGTTTAATAAAAGCTTATTGTATGCCAGACTCTCTGCTAAGTTCTGGAGATACAAAAAGAGGCAAAAGACAATCCTTTCCTTGAAGAAGCTCACAATTCAATGGGGAAGGCAACAAGCAAACAAATGCATACAAACAAGCTATATATAGGATAAATAGGAAATAATTAAAAGGGGAAAGGCACTAATCTCATTTTATAAATCAGGAATCAGATTCTCCTGATATTAAATGACTTTCCCAAGGTCACATAACTAGAAGCAGAAGAAAGAGCAACATAAACCCACTATTAAAATTAAGAGTGCACAAAGCAGAGAAAGTTGACCCTCTTCACACGGAAATAGTGAAAGCTCCATGTAAAGAAGTACTCTTCAGATAAAAAATAAGTTCACCTTTCTATGGAATGAAGAAGAATATAAGCCGGTGGAATCCCAGTGCTATAATGACATTAAGTCTAACTTTTTTTTTTAAGGGCCAAGGAAACTGAGATTCGTTGTTTTAATTACAAGTCATTTAGTACAAACCACCCAATTTACAGGTGATAAAGCTGAGATCCAAAGAGTTTTTTTAGTACCTTGCCCAAAGGCAAGTCTGCCCTTAAGGAAGGAATGGAGAAAAGATATGAAACTAATGTTTCTGCTTCCAAAAAGGCAGTCCTGCCTCCTTCCACCCCTTTCCCTGCACTATTCTTTGCTACTTCCTAAAAGGCTTTTGAAATTTAAGCCAGAAGACCTATATTCAAATCTTGCCACTGTTATTGACTATTACTATACCACTGAGTAATATATCTTACCTTATGGAGACTCAGTTTCCTCATAAGTAAAATGAAGAGGATAGATGAGATGAACTTTAAGAACCTAACAGCTCAAAATGTATGATTCCATTAACCCTTTTGTTTAGATTCTAAAATCAGAGGCAAAGGTTCAGCTAAAAAAATTTTCTTATTCATGTAAAACTTAGTCCTCTGGAAAAATGATAAAGAAATAATTGAACTTTCTAATGAAAATGCTGTAGAAATACAAGGTATTATTAATGCCCTTGTATTTATCCCTCCTACTCATATTCTCTTAATGTTCTTTCATATTGAAACAAAAAAATTTCAATATCACGCTCTGGAAACAGGCATGTAATCAGGGATTGCAAGAGGGAAATGATCTCAGATCTTCATTCAATAAGAAACAATACTTCTAAGAGGAAAGTATAAATAAACATTTGACTTGGCTGCAATTCTAAGGCCATTCTATCATCATAAGAAGCTCATGGTCATTTTGGTAAAACAAAGAGTTGTCATCTTACCAGAAAGAGAACCATGGATATGAGGTATTTTATCAATTCACAAGGATATCTATATTTTTAATTACTTAAAATCATATAATCTTAGAAATGTATGGTCCCTCAAAGTACAACCCTTTTCCCAATAGAGCAGGCCTGCACAAGATATGGCTTACAGGTCACTTGTCACCAAAGGATTTTGGGTGTTTCCCAGAAAATATAGACAATATAAAAGAAGGTAAACATATAATGAGTGCTTTATCCATGTCCCACTTAACCCGCTTTCCACTAGTCGCTGTTGTAGCCATCATGCAACTTGGTGGGTAGGTTGCCACTGCACACCCTCTCCTGTTTGTCATATGAACCATGGCAACCAACATCATCAGTCTCTCTAGTTAAAGAGGAGCAAGAGTAGTATCTTTTCACTGTTTTTCAGTAATTATTAAATGTATACAATAAGAAAACCTGGGAATCGTAGTAAAACTTGTACTGCTTAGCAAAGTAATTTTAAAATATTAATATGATCTCATGATAAAAATATTAAGAAATAAGTGTAATTAATTGATATTAATTGAAATTTCCTTTTTTAAAATATGGTTTATCTGCAAAAGAGTTTAATAATAATTATACCTTTACTTGGAAAGTGAGCTGCTAAAAACCTATCTGCAGCCCAAAGAAGTTTAGCCTGTTTTAATTTTGACCCCTACCTACTGCCAGGTTGTCCAGGTCTTGCAATGGAGTAACTCTTTTTATGATGTTGCAAGCAGATGGTAGCCAGGCTCTGAACACTGCACTGATAGAGAACTCAGTTCTTTACAACTCGGTCCATTGACTGATAGTTCTCATTTTTATTAACATAATATATTTGTATATAAATATGTGTGTCAATGTGTGTCTAGATACACATATTTGTATGTGTGTGTGTATATATATATATATATATATATATATATGTAGAGAGAGAGAGAGAGAGAGAGAGAGAGAGATGTACATACATACAAAGTAAAGCTACATAACAATGGAATGAGTTGCAGAGTAAAGAATTAGGTTCTTTACTCTAAGTGTGTGTGTGTGTGTGTGTGTGTGTGTGTGTGTGTGTATGTGTAATGTGTAATGTGTTCTTCAGATACAAAATACGTATGACTTTCCCCAAAGGAAAGCTATGGAAGAAATAAGAATAAAAGACTGTGAGATCCCAGGAACAAAACATGAACAGCATCAAGCCCAACTTCTTTTTTGGGGGGAGGAGAAGAAGGGGTGCAGATGAAGAAATTGAAATTCATTATCTTTATTAATGACTATCTAGTACAATTGACCCAATTTACATGTGGTGATACTGAGACTGAAGGAATAACTTGCCCAGTGTGTGTGTGTGTGTGTGTGTATGTGTGCTTGTATGTACACACACAGTAAGGAACAATATGAGTATTTTATGCATACATACATATATGTTGATAGATATATATGTGTATACACACACATTCACATGCACACTTCTGCCTACTAATCCTAATTATGCCTCTGCATCAATATTCCCAAGAATTTGGCTTACCTAAGGTTCCCTTTACCTTATTGTTCAGCAGAATCAAAGCACCAATTCCATTTTCCATTGAAGAAAACGTATACACAGAAATAATAATCTTCATAAGTCAGAGCTGTTACTTCAATTCTGCAGTGTTCAGGCCTTGTTAAGCCTAGACTGTGCCCTATTGACAATTCTGTAGAAAATAATTCACATTTCCATGAGGAGGAATTCAGAAAATGCTTATTCTCTCTTTTGTATTTTCTTTTTGGTTTAGATTTTTCCAAGTTTGATAAATTTGTTTGCTCATCTTTAATTTCATGGTCTACTACAATCACTATAGGCACCCTGGAAATATCTTGGCTATCTGTAGGAGTTACAATTCAGAGATAATCAAAGCCAACAAAAATTCTAGAGTTCTAGAGTATGTTAGCTTTTGTTACTTACAGTATTGCCTTCCTTAAGGAAAAGAGGGAGAGAGAGAGAGACAGACAGACGGACGGAGAGAGAGAGAGAGAAAGAGAGAGAGAGAGAGAGAGAGAGACGTGGTCAACTTTGAACTTCCTTTCAGCAAGTAGAAACCTGTCACTCTTATGAATGACTAATGAACCATTATTTAACTTCTTCGTTAAGTTACTGATAAAAGAAGTATTTGCTGACTGTTAGGAGGTTCTGCTCTAATACTCTGCTCTGAGAGTATATTATAAATGATTACCTGAGCAAGCAATGACTTACCAGGGTGGGGGAAAGAGTATTTATTAGACATATTTTAGACTTTGACCTAACCTTTACTCTGATGCCTCAAAATGATGTAGAAACAACTCAAGGCTCTGGAAGATGATGTTAATGGTGTACAAGTGCTATCAGGTTCTTTCAACCTGGAGAGGCTTCAAGAAAAGGCAAAGTTGGATGCTGGGTAAGGAATTTTGAGACCATAGAAAGACTTAAAATGTATCTACTAAGTTACAGAGAAATTATAGCAGCCTGTAAGCTACAGACTGTGGATCTTATGCAGGTAAAAACAGCCATAAACTATGGGAAAATCCTTTTGTAATGAAACAAGACAATGTCTTCTTCTAGTGATATAATCCCTGAGTTTTCAGCAGCCATAGTCACTCAGAAAGCATTTATTAACAACCTACTATAAACCAAGTACTGAGCTAAAAATTGGGAATACAGAGGAAAAAAGATAAAATAAAACATACCAAAAGTATCTTCACCATCAAAAGCTTCAACACAATCAAATGGTTCAACAGATGAGGTTTTAATAAAAGGAACAAAACTGAAGAAGTTGCATTTTTATTTGTGTTACTGTTATAGCCTAAGGATCATTTGACCCTTCCATTTGACCTATGACTGAAAGCTCCTAAATGAGTTGCCTCTTCCCATTAGAATATGAGCTCATTGAGAAAAGGGTCTGATTTACTTTTCTGTTTTTATCTCTGACTCTCAGCACAGGGTGATAGTATGCCCTTAACAAATGCTTTTATTAAAATTCGTTTATTCATTGATATGTATCATGGCATAGTAAAAGGATTAGTCAAGCTGGAGGGTTGAAGGAGGAGTCATAGGACCTTAATCTGAATCCCACTCTCTCCCACTTACTACCTGTTTCACCACCAAGTCACACTCTCTCTGGGCCTCAGTCTCTTAATCAATAAAATTATAGGATTGGACTTCATAACTGTTTAGGTCCTCCCCAGCTCTGGATATTATTATAGATTATTTTATAATCTGCAAAAGAATGCTCTTCAGAAATGATGAGTCTTTTAAATTATTTTAAACATTAAGTCATTTCATAATTACTAATGCATCTGACATGCCTCTTAGGCATTTACAGTATTGAAATACATGTACGTACATTATCAATTTTAAGTCATCATGATGACATTTGTAGTAAGCCAAATAGACTAAGAATTATCTATCAGTCTGTGAGTACTTACATTATTCCTCCTTTCTCAGATTCTGTCCTTTACCTTTCACCCATATTTCAGAAGGAAAGAGAAGAATAAGTCTTCCTGGTAATACATTGACTTTTCCTATCTTCAGGGTTTGGAGGCTTCTTCAGCAACACACTCTTAAGTTTGTCCAAGGGAAAGGAAGATGGGTAACTTCTTCCAGGCATCCCATGCCTTCTCATATTTAGTAGCTATCCAGGTTACATCATTGCTGCCTCCTGCAATGAATAAATAAGTAAAGCATTTATTAAGTATACCAGGTACAGTAGGGTAGGCAAACCTGTATTACATGCTCAGTGATGTCTTCCTAAATTCAGGAAGGCTCACCACCATAAATTGTACACAGAAATCTCTGGATGTTATCTGTTGAACTGGGGAGGATGTAATTCTAACTGATTCAGTGAATACTCCATAGATGAAATCACAGATCTTTTGACAAATGGAAGTATATTTGTTGTGCCTGCAAAGAGCCACAGATTAAATAGTTCAATCTTGAAACTGCAAGGTTCTGTAGCATTCATGCACTCATCATGGAAAGAACATGCAATGTAAACCATTCTCTGCTGACCTTCTTAGGATGCATACAGGTGGGATACTCCTCATTGAGCATCAGACACTTCATTCTAACCATCAACTTTCGAGAGAAAATATCAATTAAGGGTATGGGAAATAGCACCATCAAGCGAGTACACATCTAAACTCTGTATTTATGCTCTATCTGATTCAGATAAATTGGACAAGCATGTTTACTATGCACAAGATACTGTGTTAGGTATTGGGGGCAGCAAAGTAAAAAATAAAACAGTCCCTGTTATCCAGAAATTTTTATTTGTGGATCTGATATTCTGCTCTAAGCTCAGGGGCATGATTCAATCAGTCTGCAATGTAAGCGAAACTCTTAGCACCTTCTCAACTCATTCCAGAATCCATATCCACATTTTAGAGGATTCAAAGTATAAACAAATACCTCATCTGTTTTTCCCTATATAGATTAATTAAACTTCATCAATGTTCATTAAGATTCTTGAAATCTATCTAGGGATGAATTCTTACCACTACAGATTTTCCAACTATTTTCTACTAGTTTTATTTTGAAGTTTACAGATCCTTGATTTACATGATCATGTCAAGGATTAATGATAAGTTACTTATGGTTTCAAATATAGAAGTATGTGAAACACTCAAGAGTTTAATGGTAACACTTATGACACAATAACCAAATTTCATTGTGAAATTGTCTGAAATATTAGATTTATAAGTGACTTTTCCTCTTTTCCATATTGTCATTCTCCCCTCCCCCACATATATCCCCACTGACTCTCATTAGACTCTGTGTGTTTTGTCAATTGTTCAGTCTGTTGCTTGTCTGTTGTTCTAGATGATATTCAAACCCATTGGGCAGAGATTGCATCAACCTCCCTGTGTTCCTATTAGCCAGCATATTCTTTCTGACAATAAATAACAAGGATAATGATTGTTGTGTTAGTGATACACAATAATAAAAACAATAATGATGTTAATAATGTCCTGACAGGAAGAAAAATATTCATTCTGCTATACCTGCGGACATCAAAGCATTCCTCCTGGTATAGAGACATGCAAATTTCATTACAACTGTTTAGTTTATCGCTAATTTTACTGTCATCTAGAACCCTGGCCAAACATTTAAATGGCCTCTTGGTTGTTTAAACTACTCCTTGTGGTGAGAATTCCAAACCAATTTAAACCAATTTAACAACTGGTGCATTTGGTAATTTGAGAATTCTAGCAAAAAAATACCTCCTAAAACCTCAGCAGTGGCCAACATATAAAGGCATCAGCTTGAAATTTCTGCTCAGCAAACAGGTCATTCCAGTGGAGAACCATTTTGGAACAGTAAAAGAATAGAAAAATTTCCAAGTATGTTTCTATACTTAACAGCTGTTTCAAAGCTGTCCCCTATATGAACACATATGAGAATTTATTGAACATGGATAGTAGAAAGAATATTAGATCTGAAATCAAAGGACTCATGTCAAAAACCCATCTCTGATATTTATGGCTCAGATGATTATGAGTAAATTACTTTCCTCACTTATCATAAGATAAAATCAGGATTGAACTAGCTTTTCTCTATGGTTCTATGATCTATTGTAAAGAGATATTTGTGTAAACTAAAGTAAGAGATATAAAGTGCTTTACCCCAAAGTTACACAAGTTGTTAGAAGAAGAGAGATCAGGTAGCTTAACATTGACTTCATTTTTTTCCCCTACCATCCCACTGAAGATCTACTACAGGGAAAGAAAGATATCAATGGATCACTATGCTATCACTGGATATAGGATTGTAATTCTAATAATTCTGTTCTCCAACCAACTTACAGTTGATTGACTTCATCTTATAACTCAAACTTAGATTTAGACTCAGCACAGCAAACTCCACTCCCCTTCTTACAAGCCTAATACTTCCTACCTCTATGTGTAGGAAGAAAAAAGAAATGAACATTATTATTCCTAAGCAGATCTGTCAATAAACTGTCCTATGATTCAGTTCACCATACCTATAATTTCCCAGGCCAAAGAACCCTTTCCTGGCCACTACTCTCCTGTATTTTTTTTAACTTTTCCCTTTAGAATGTAAACTCTGTGAGAGCAGGAATTTCATTTTTTTAAAAATATGTATCCCCCATTACATAACATAGTTCATGGCATATAATGAGGACTTAATAAATGCTTTTGTTCATTTATTCATCCAATTCACTATTAGATGTCAAACAAGAGTTAATATAGCTGTCAATGAGGGAATACTCCTCCAGAGAAGGCATTATAAAATGAATATAAAGTATTCTTTAAAATATCACCATGGCTAGAGCTGATGTATAGAAATAGCACTGGTCACAGGAATGGTAGTAAACAGCAGCATGTCTGATGGATGAATGAAATGACTGAGGAAAGAAAGATTTGAGTTTCCAAGCATCTTGATTTTTTAAGCAATGCAGGCCAATTGCATAACAAATCTGGACCAGGTTTCCTCAGCTTGGTACTATACCCCAAATACAGGGGGTGAGAGATTTTTATGTTAAAAACAAAACAAAACAAAACAATTAACAGGATATATACCAGGATACAAGATGAGGTATTCTGATTTCTAATTGGAGGAAAGATTAGATTTCCTCTAATTGGAGGAAAGATTTCCAAGTTGGCAAGGGGAAAGTAAACAGGTGTAACTTCCTGAAATCTGAAAAAAAGAGGTGTCCCACTCCTCCCAATTTTCTGTTTTAAGTCAAAAAGACAAGAAAGTAGTAAATGATTGATCAGTATGGGGTCAGTTTTCAGATAAGACACATAGGTTGCTCAAGATGTACAATTGTGAGAAAACTCCTTGCATCTTTGGCTCTGAATGAGTTTCTGGTTAGTCTAACCTCGGTCCTTAGTCAAGAATTTCTAAGCAACAGGTGGAAGTGGTCCAACTACCCAGATCAGGTTTGAACAATGTAATAAAGTTTTCTCGCAATACTAAAATTGGACTAAAACAATAAATGAATGGAAATGGAACTGCACTAGATCCAGAAATTAATCACAAGATGGACTCAGTGTGGTTCACTCAATTCCCACAATTCTCTCACATGAGGCAACAGTTTCCTGGAGCTTAACTTGAATGGTAGAAAAATGAACTTCCTGTCGGCTCTAGAATGGCACTGATCAACAGAGCACAAAGTTTCTGTGAAGAAAGAAAAGAAATGGTGGCTTTGTAATGTACTACCTATTGTGACCTTGGGCAAATTGTTTAACTTCTCTAAGTTTTAGTTTTCCCCTATATACCTTTTTAACTTAAAACTTATGAAGCTAAGATACAAAGATCAATGACAAATTATTATCAAGAAGTGGCATAAAAGATATCTTCAAAGAGAAGAGAAACTTGATAAAGAAGTAGGCTAGTCATGCAGCAAGATGGTTACATACTAGATGGACAACTCATGTGTTCTCCATTTGTACTCATATTTAGTTAAAAGACCTAGGTGTGGGGGATGGCAAGGTGGTGCAGTGAATAGAGTGCTGGCCTGGGAGTCAGGAGGACCTGAGTTCATATCTGCCCTCAGACACTTAATGCATACTAGCCATGTAACTTTTGAAAAGTCATTTAACCCCAATTGCCCTGCCTTCCCCGCTCCAAAAAGAAAAAAAAAAGACCTAGGTGTAGTTACCTATTATGTTGGGTGGATGGATAACTATGGAAAATTTATGGAAAAGCATACACAAGAATCATACAAAATGAGAAAATGTGGATAGGTTGGGATCTACATTATCTCTGATCTATTAAAATTTCAGAGTTTAAATAAATATGAATTTTAAAAAATCTAGTAAAATGGGATACCAATTTAAAGCAAAACTATAGTAAGAGAACTGGGGCTTTCTCTGTCTTATTTTAACAGTTGAATTTATTTCTTAGCTAAAACTCTGGTAGACTCACAGGTCTTTAACAATCTTAGTCTCTTTCCCTTCCTTAAGAGAGAGAACTCCCTAGGGTTGAATTCACCCTAAGGATTGAGTGTTCTGATAGCTCCTGCAGTCTCTCACACCTTTGGTGATGATAGATGGCCTTTAGCTGTTCTAGTTCTTGTAGGCTTCCAAGTGTGTGTCTTCTGGGCTTTATTGTATTTCAGCTGTTAAAAAAAAAAGCATCTAGACTTACTGTTGCCTGCTTCCTCTAGGCACCAAGTCCTTAATTATGAGTTTACTCCATCAAACACCTTACATAACCCTCAGCTACTATTTCCTCCTGTTACTGTCTGCCAGGTCTAGAGAGAGCTTTCTTGATACTTTTGTCCTTTGCCATCCCCTATCCCCACTAAAAGGGATTTCGACTTTAACAGTATTGTTTAACAATTTAAATACTTTTAATACAAAATCAAATAAAATATAGGAACTTATTATGGAATCCTTCTTGACTTCTCTATAGCAGTTGACACTACCAATTATCCTCTTCTCCTGTACGTTCTCTCTTCTTTAGATTTTTGTAATTAATTTTTCCTAGTTCTTTGTCCTTCCTTTCTGAGAGCTCCTTCTCAGTCTTCTTTTTTGGATCTTTATCCAGAAAACATTCAGTCTACTGATTAAGTGTATTTGCACTGACCTTCATTCACAGTTTTTATGGGACTTACCCAGGATTTATTTTTCTACTTAATAGTATTTTTTTTTTCCAATTACAGGTAAAAATGGTTTTCAACATTCAGTTTTATAAGATTTTGAGTTCCAATTTTTTTCTCCATCCCTCCCTTTTCTTCCCTCTCCCCAAATAGCAAGCAATCTGATACAGGTTATAAATATACAACTATATTAAACATATTTCTACATTAGTCATATTGTGAAAGAAGAATCAGAACAAAAAGGAAAAACCATGAGAAAGAAAGAAAAAAACAAAAAAAAGTGAAAATAGTATGTTGTAATCTGCATTTAGACTCTATAGTTTTTTCTCTCAGTGGGGATAGCATTTTCTATCACAAGTCTTTTGGAGTTGTCTTTGATCATTGTATTGCTGAGAAGAACTAAATCTATCACAGTTGATCATCACACAGTGTTACTGCTACTGTGTACAATATCCTCCTGGTTCTGCTCACTTCACTCAATATCAGTTCATGCAAGTCTTTCTAGGTTTTACTTATCTTCATTCATAACTGGAATATCTCTTCCTTCTCTCTACTAAAATTCCTGGATTCCCTCATTTCCTTCAAGACTCAGATTAAATCCACTTTCTTCATCTCCAACCCTTCCTTTCCACTCAAGTATCTTCTCTCTACTTATTCAGTAACTGAATAATTATGAAAATTAATTTCTCTAGTTTCACTTTTAATTAGGCAGGTTCAAGTCATGATCCTATCTCACCAAGAACTCTCCATTTTCTCCACTAGTAGGCCTACCACCCTAGTACAGAGAGCTTCATCATATCTCAACAGGACTATTGTCATAGGTTCCTAAATTGATCTCTCTGCCTCATGTCTCTCTCATCCCTTAACCATCTTCCAAAGAAGTGACAAAATGGCATTCTTAAAGACCAGCTCTAACCACATCACTATCCTGCTCATAAGACTCACCAGCTACTACATCCCATAGGATTAAATATAAACTCCTTTGCTTAGCATTTCAAAATCATAAAAAAACTTGTTTCAATCTACCTTTCCAGACTTATTATACATTACTCCCTTTCATTCACTCCCTGGTCTAGTCAAAATGTTCTTACTATTCATCCATTGTAACACTCTATCTGCCAATCATGTATGTGATCATGGCTGATCCCATGCCTAGACCCCTAATTCTCTTTTTTTCTGTGCTCAGATCAAACATAATCTCCTACAAGTTTTAGTTTAGTTTTGTTTTGTTTTTCAGGTTCATCGAGCAATTAGTTCCTTTCCTCCCATGAATCCCACAAGTATACTTTGTATATATTTGGTACTCACTTAAACTTACACATGTTTTATTCCAGGAGAATATAGGTCTTAAAAAAAAAAAAGATTTCTTTTTTTTCTCTTTTGTGTCCCCAGAACTAAGAACAGTTGCCAATAAACAGTAGACACTTAATAAATCATTATTGAGGGGCTCATTTATAACTTAGGCTGAATTAGTATTATGGATTCCAATCTCTATTTCTCCCCTACTCTGCATACCTAAATACATGTCAGTGTTTGACTTGTAAAAGAGAAGAACTCCTAAGGCCAATGAATTTAGACATGGTCGTCATACAAGAGGTTAGAAATGAAGGAGTCCTTAGAAATCCACTTTTAAAAAAATTTAATAATTTCTTATTTCTAGTTCAGAAAAGCTTTTAAAAATGCAAACAAAATATAGGGCAAAGAAAATAAGACTTCATAATGTTCCATAAAATGAGAACCAGAGAGGTTAAGTGATTTACCCATGGTCACAGAATTTTTATGAATATTTACCAGCAAGATTTGTCACAGTAATTTCATAGGTTCAAATACTTCGAGCTAGAAATTACCTTAAAATGGTACAAAAATGGCATGGAGTTCCAGTCTCTCATTTTATAGATGAGGAAACCGAGGACTATATTGCTGAAGTGACTTTCCCTAGCTTTCATGGGTAGTAAACAACAAATCTGAGACTTAACACTAGGTCCTTCTCTGATCCTTTCCACTAAATAATGGTCCATTTCTCTTGGGTTAAAAACCTCAGCTCATTGTTTTTTCCCTTGAAGGCCAAGCATTTATTAATCTATATACCTCAGGAAATTTATTCAACTCATGGGCATTATATATAGAGCTACTTACTCCAACTTTGCAGAAAACCTTGGAGAGAATTAGTGCAAACATTTTCTCCCCTCTTCCTATGCCAACCTACTAAACCATTCCCTCTGTAGGCTGATAAATACCTAATCTCTCTCTTTCATATTCCTTCTCTCTCAGTCCCACTATGCCTCCTTTCTTTATTACAGGCACATTGGGGACAGTGCCAAAAGGGGAAGAATCAAACTCAAGAGACTCATCCTTGCCATTTCTAAAGGAAAGTCTTTTAAAAATGTTTCTTCTCATAACTGTGGTACAGTCTTTTAGACTATATAACCAAAGAGACTCATTATTTGCTTTCCTGCCTTGGCACTGCAGGAAAAACCTGTTATAAAAATCATTTAAGCTTGTATATAGATAGTGGTCTGAGATAAAAGAGATGAACTTTTATATTTATGCATAGCTGGCTGTTGTATGGCATTTTAGCATGAACCTAAGAGTCTTTTTGCATTTTTCAAATGTCGCCAATCATCCTAAAAAACAATTTGCCTTTGGCAGAAGTCCTTTTCTAAGCTCTTTTCCCCTTCTTTCTCTCTTTAATCCCTTGTTTATTCTCCTAGAAACTTACATCTGAATGTTGCTGCATCATTTCCATTTATCTTGGGAATAGGTTATTTTGCAAATGCTGTTTGATGAGCAAGTAAACTTTGGTTCTTTGTAACAAGTCCATATTAGGTATTTTTTAATAAAAGGGGTAATTTGTCAAGAAGAGTAAGCTAACTTAATTCCCAGAAGGTTAGAATTTGATTCAGAAACCCAGAAGCCACTAAGTGCTATATTCAGCTGCTTCCTTCCTATCCTAAATGGATACTATTTTTTCAATGTGCTTGCGACTGTCCAATGAGATTATAAAGAAAACTAGTTCTCTATGATGCTTTTATAGGCCCCTACATAGGCCATGAATGTTACTAATTATATTTAGATTTTTTTCTGAAATGATATTTTTTTTATTAGATAGTGGTATGGTTATTTTGTGAAGGATTCAGATAATTCTTTTGCTCAGAATGCAATTGTATTTCCATTAAACACTCTTTTTTGTGAGACAGAGTAAAAATATGGGATATTCTGGACAATCAAATATCTTGGTTAATAAAGAATTGATTTATACTCATGTACTAGAATTAGGATTGGAAAGAATAGCAAGGATCGTAAACTGGGAGTAGGGAATCCCTGCTTCTAATTCAGGTTCTACTACTTGTTGTAAGACATGGGATACATCCCTTCACCTCCTCTAGGTCTTTTCTCATTTGTATAGTGAGAGAGTCCAGCTAGGTGATCTATAATATCTTTGCATTTTGTGCCAAAAAAAGACTACACAAAAACTGTGCCAACTATCATGTAGTATCTTCTAAGGACTCTAAATTCTTCTAGAGTCATCATTATGATCATAAACTATCTATTATTTACTGTAAATATTCACAAATTCCAGTTAAAAGAGAGTTATGCTTCATAGAATGAAATATCAAGAATGGATTAAGTTGAATGCTCATTTTCATAGTTACTTCTGGTCTTCGGTGGCATTTCAATTAAAAATACACTAGAGTCCATGAATTACTAAATACAAAACATAAGTAAGTTTAAAAAGTTATGTAGTATCCCGTTTTTAATGCTTTGGGGACTAACAAAGAGAAAATACTCATCTGATTCATATTTCCTTTATTTTTTTCCCTTAATGAGAACAGAATATGCCCAGTGCACCTGTTAATAATGATTGTTTCAACTAGAGGTTTGGTCTGGGAATCTGTGGAGAATAACAACTTTTAAAAAAATCTAATTATCTTCATTCTTATTGATTATGGCATTTTGAAATAAATGAAAAGAAATAAGACAGTGTTATTGATGAAAAGATTCAAATGATAATGTGAAAGTCAAAATAAAAACATGTTGAAAAGACTGCAACAAAAAAAGAAATGGGGGATGCTTTTGGTAACTAGGAAATGACAGGCAAAGGTTTACATGATTTTATGAAAATGTATGAAAAGTATGGTTCCTCAACAGGTTTGTACAAATGAAAATATACATACTGAGTAATTTGTAAAATGTGTGTGTGTGTATATATATACATATATATGTACATGTATATGTGTGTATATATATTTATAACATTGACCTCTCTTTAATAAGGTCCACATATCCTGGCCCTCATTGTTAGAAACATGTAATTTGATGAGAAGAGAAGAAAGCACAGAAATAGAGAGGAGAAAAGAGTGCAACCATTTCATTTTGTACTTGAAAAACTGAGGCCCAATTACTAACCTATGAAACTCAAAAAGTCACTGTCAGAACAAATATAGAATTATGTCTTTTGATTTCCAGTCCAATATGCCTTTTATTCAACAAATATTAATAAAAATAGAATAAACCTTTCTATAGTGCTTAAAGGTTTATAAAATACTTTACAGAAATAATTTCATTTAATCTTTATACTAGCCCTATGAGATAAGTGTTTTATTAATTTTTATTTTACAGATGAGGAAACAGAGACTGACAGAAATAAAATGTCTTTACCTCAGATGGAAAAGCTGGTAAGTATGTGAATGAAGCTTTAAATTCAGGTTTTCCTTACTCCAAGCCTAGTGCTCTTTCCATTATGCCACCTTATAGCCTCTTTTAATTCAATTTCAATTTTTCAATTTTCATAAACATTTTAAGTGCTTACTATGTGCCAGATACTCTGTTAAGCATTGGGGATAAAAATAAGAAAAGGAAAGACAGTCCCTGACATCAAGGAGTTTGCAATCTAATGTTGAAGACAATACACAAAATGAAGCTGAAAAGGAGAGTAGTGTAAGGATGGTATCTTGTTCTTTGGAGTTGAAACCAAACTGGGCCACAGATGTGAAGAGGCTTGAAGTGGCATTCCAATTTCTGCCCTCTATAAAAGAAGGTTTTGTGAAGAGTTTACTGTTCTGTCCTTCAATTCTCTAAACCAAGTGGAGGGGAGCTTGTGGGAGGTGGAAAGGTGTCTGAATATCCCAGGCTCAGTTAGCAGCAACATGGTGGTGAGATTTGAAGTGGTCAGCTTATCCTAAGAGGGATATCTTGTTCCTTGGAGTTGAAACCAAGTCAAATTACAGATGTTGAGGTATTCATGATATTCTCAATGTTGGTATTCTCTCTACAATCATACAGCACAAGTCATACATGCCTTTTTGTTTAATGATATGCCATCTCCATGCCCCTCTCCTCTCAAAATCATAAAAAAAATAACCTAATAATCAACCTTCTTGTAATGGACATATTATACTTAGTTGGTCTTGGACAGCAAGTTTGGTTTGTTCCTGTGTCTAGACTTTAAGCCCTTCCCATTTGGTAGAAGGTGTCAGAACTTGTACTCTACTTACATAACATCCTTGAGCATAGACATACATAATATATTATGAAATTTTCAAAGCTTATTCTTAAGCCATGCTTCATATGATTCAGAGTCTGAGAATTTTTTATAAAAATCTTTCCAACAATGAGAATTAGGTGACTATCAAAATCATATTTTTCATTAAAATGTGCATTATTATCACAACTTTTTGATTTTAAGTTCCCCATTAAGTTGAATTTTTTTCTATTTTTACCATTGCACTTGCTCTACTTTCTTTAGGAAAGATAAAGATCAGTCATGGCTAAATTATCAGTGACTGTGAAGCTGTGTCAAATATTTTCTTGTCATTATGAATATATTTTTCAATAATTCAAAGACCTGTGATTTAGTCAGTAACAGTATTCTTCTCACTGATATATATCCCAAATATCCTGTAAGTTAGTAAATGGTCTTTGAGAGATACCTTTGCCAAAAATTTTAATATCTTATGGCCAACCCAATGATGAGTCTCTAAATCCTTGGTTTGCTGGGTGACTATTCAAAAACAGATATACAAGCCATCATCAGAGGTTGTGGTCTCCTATCATATCCTGTAAAAAAAAAAAAAAAACAAACAACATATCACAATAAGGCATCAGAATGGTACTGTTTTGGATCCTAATAAGAATCCCAAATTTAAACAAGCTTTTTCATCATAGAAATATTTGGTTGAAGGATCCCTAGAAACATCAATAATACACTTTTCTGTATATGGTATAGGGATATCTATTCTGTAATTATTCTCTCTGTTTGTCTGTTTCTCTCTGTCTCTGTGTCTGTGTCTCATTGTCTTTCTCTGTCTGTCTCTGTGACCATGGGTGTGATAGATTGTAAACCAAATATTCCTAATGAGAATGACAGTTATATAGATAATGAGAATGAGAATGGTGGTGGTGATGATGAAGAAGATAGCTAGAGTGTTTTACTTTTCTTTAACTATCAGATGCCTTCTAATCTTTGTATAATTCATTCACATATTGATGTATAAAATAATTCTGGCCCTTGATGGAATTTAATAAGATGACAAAAAAATAATATCCAACTCTGACATTAAAAGACACTATCTGGCAAGCATTCTCATAAGACCTGATCAACCTGGGATAATTTGAGCACAGAGTAGTTGTAACTAAACCTGAATCTCTAATCTTCTCTCAAAGCCAGTGCAATGTCAGCTAGGCTTGCTTTATGTGACAAGGGTCAGTGGTTTAATGTATATTTAGTAGCAGAAGAGACAGGAACCACAAGTTAGTTAGCCCAGTTGGAAATGGAAGTAGATGGCTTTGTAAATCAGAGAGACATATCTATCTCTATAGCCTTTTAAAGAAAATTTAGAGGTGATACTTCCCATCAATCCTTAGGTGCTATATTGAGGAATAACCAGCAAATCAGAGCTAAAGTTACCTTTGATGAAGGCAAGAGGCAATATATTATGGTGGAATAACCTTTGGATTTTTAGTTGGAGGACCTGGGTTCAAAAAGTGGCTCTGAAACTTTATTCCTTGTTTAACCTACCTGCAACTTCATCTGTCTGGCTTTTAATTCCCTAATCTCTAAAGCAAGGATAATACAAAACCTCTAAAGTAATTTTCAGATCAAAATCAATGATATCATGAAGGAAAACCCCTTGAGGAAACAGCATTGACAAAATAGTTACTATTAAAGTTGGGGTTTTTTTGTTTGTTTGATTGTTTTTTCCTGGCGAAAGCAAATACCAATAGGGTGAGTGGAGTGATCTTCAGAAAATATTGTGAGGCAGCATGACATAGTAGAAATGGCAATAAACTGGGACTCAAAAGTCCACCATTCCAGGGACTGACATTGAACAGGCCAATTGACTGGGCCTTGGCTTCCAAATTTGTAAAAAGAAGTTGAATTATCTGATTGAAGCAGGTATTTCAAAATTCTCTTCAAACACTATAATATCAGTAAGAAAACACAGCTCACAACACATACTCACACAAATGAATGTGGTAGACAATGATTAATTCTTACCTCTGGCATATTAATAATAATTTATCAAGTGTTTACAACAGGTAAGAACCTCAAACTCCCATAAAATAGAGAAGTAGTATGTACTGTCTTAGAAACACCTCTCTCTCTCTGTCTCTCTGTCTCTCTCTGTCTCTCTCTCTCACACACACACACACATGCACATGCACATGTACACGCACACACATGCACACAGAGATAAATGTGTTAAGATTTTATATAATAATAATTTATTGAGGGCTTACAACTTGTAAAGCACTAGGTTAAAGTGCTCTGGGTAGGGGTGGAGGATTAGTTTAAAAATGACCTCTGCTCTCAAAGAGCTTACATTCCAATTGTGTAATAAAGTGTTTACACAGAAATGTAATGACAAGATAATTATTTTATCTAGTACAAATAACTAGATATAGCAGTACAAATAACTAGATATAGACCACTGTCTATAGAAAGTGGAATATGAATTGAGCCTTAAAGAAAGACAAGCATTCTATATGTAGATTGTTTTTCCCCTGTGTAAAACTATTTGTTTACTAGTAACTAGTAAAAGAGGCTGCCTCTTTATGATCATGTCTATTTGTCAAACAAAGAGTATATCTCTGGGTATAAAGATATTAGGCAATTCTAATTCACCATTTGTTGTGACCATAGAAAAATGATTGGCTTTTTTTCATTTGATTCTGATGTGGGTGATCGGGAGATGTGGCTAAAAGGTCAGTTTTATATATCTGTTTGTTTAACTATTGTCAGTGATGATTTAAAATCCAATCATCATGTTGATATCACTGTTTCTCCTTTATTCTGGGTTTTGTGCATTGTAGTCCCCCTTTACTATAATTATACTGGCAGTAGTTCATGTAGGTTCAGTTCCCAACTTTCAATTAAAAACTCTCTTATTGCTCAAGATGAATGAAGAATAGGTAGAAAAAGGGAAGTGTCATAGTATATTGTTCTTAGGTCTTATCCTCAGGTGAGATGTTGGAAATAGTGAAAACAAGGTTTAGGACACTAAACTAGTACTAAGCAAGACCAAATACTATTGCTGCACAGGGAGTGGCATGACAAATGATGCAAAAGCTGAAAAATTTTACAAAGTGTCTGATATGAGGCCTCAAAGGGCACCAAAGAAAAATCTCCTTTACATCATCCTCAACAAATAGTTATTTGGATTCCACTAGAACAGCGGTTCTCAGCCTGTGGGTTATGTTCAATTTGTAACAATGAAAATATATCCTGCATATCAGATATTTACATTATTATTCATAATAGTAGCAACATTACAGTTATGAAGTAGCAACAAAAATAATTTTATGGTTGGGGGTCACCACGACTTGAAGAACTGTATTAAAGGGTTGCGGCATTAGGAAAATTGAGAACCACTGCACTAGAAGATCTTCATTGATGGAGAACTTGTTCCCTCCTTAGACTTTATCATCAACATATTGAAATTCACTTCAGGGCAGCTTTAGAAGTCTATGTAATATTTAGGCTTGATCACTCAATTTTTCATAATGACAATGATGCCTATCAGAATTTTTGATCTAAGAGAAACAAAAAAAAAATTCTTTGCAAGACTGATATTAGAAAAGTTTGTCATGAAAGTCAAATTATAATAAAACATTTAAAGAAATAGTTTTCTACAATTAAAACTTCCTAATTAGTCTTAATTTTGAAAAATCAAAATGGATTTGATTTGACCAATGCTTCTTAATTATTGACCATGAAAAAATGAATCTTTTTTTTGGCTATGCCAAGGATTTGGCATGTGCCACAATCCCTTCCATTCTTTCCAACAGCAGAATCAATTTGGAGTCATCAAACGGTTTCTAGCCAATATTGACAAATGAAAAATTTACAGCCATACTACAATTAGTGTGGCCAAGATAACATATGGTGGCCTTCTGTAATAAAAATATAATCCTGCCATAAAAGGCATCCTTTCTCATAGAGGATTCTTTTTGAAGGCTTGTGAATTCCTTTAATTTTCTTTATCATGAAAGAATTGGTGGGTGATTCAAAGGTCTAACCAGGAAAGTAGGTACCATGAGTGGGAAATGATAGAAACCAGATATTAGTTGAAAGTTGTAGAAGCTGAACTTTGGAGACTTGCAATCATTTTAGGCTTACAGATTCAAAGATACAGACAAAAATACCTTACAATAAGATTGTGTCATGAGCAGAGTTACTCTGATCCCCCAACTGTCAAATTTATGGGTTTGTGAATCCTGTACCATCCTCATCCTCACCGAGGTGTTTTGTTTTCCCATTCAGAGACTACTATGGATTCAGAACTGTGTGGAACTGGTACCTCACATGAGGAAAAAGCTTGTCATAAAGACTCCAAAATTGCTTATGGAAAATGACAGTAAACCCCAGCATATTTCTTTGGTTGGAGTCACCCCCTCCAGGGGCTGCTCAAAGTCTTACAATCCATCCAGAAAAGATTTTTCCCCCCAAAGGGACAACCCAGTCCTTTCAGTGAGTCACACCCAAAGACTCCAAACACCAAAGGATCCACATTTACACACAAATGTTCTTTCTGCTAAATCCAATCTTTCTGTCTGCTTTACTACCAACTCCTCTGGACATTATGCTGTGGTAGTAAAATTTTTTACTGGTTTTATGCAGGAAAAAATGTACACATGATACACTTTAAAGTTTAATCTGCATCATTAATATTTGTTCCATTACTTTCTTAAGACAAACAACAAATTAAGCTTTTTGTAGCATTAATGAGTTTACAAGGTATAATTGCTCACTAAAAATTTAACAATAAGATTTCACAACCTAGAAAAAGTTGGCTCCAGTCTGGAAATTTTTCACAAATACGTGCTTCTTCACATTCCTTTTTATATAGTACCAGGAGTAATTAATCAGTGGGCAGCTGCAAGCCCCCTTTGACCCTTCAGGTGTACAGCTGTTGTGTCTCCACATATCTAACAAAATACTTTTAAAATAATCAGAAGGAAGTCTAGAAACTGTCATAGAAGTTCACATCATCTAACATCAGTTAATTTTTATTTTTCGTATGATAAAAACCTGAAATAATATCATATTCATAAGGTCAATCTCAAATTCCCCAAAATATATAATTTTCAATAGTATACTTAGTATAAGATGAAAGATGACTAAATGAACTCTTTTTAAATAGACAGAAACTCTTTACATAGTATTTTCTCCTAAGGCTTTGGACAAAGGTGTATAGCCAACTATGATTTTTTTTTCTCCTAGGTTTTATTGCCACGTTTTGTTTTTATATCACTGTAATTTCCATATATTCACTCTTACCTCAACTCACAGTAAGCCTTTTTATTCAGCAAAGAAAAATGAGTAAAAAAAGTAGAGAAAGTAATCACCACTGAGGAAATCTACATTGTAGACCTGTAGTCCCCTATGTTTTAAGAAAAGACATATTTTCTTAATTCTGTAATAATCAAGGCTAGCAATTATAAATTTCCAGTAGTCAGCTTCACTTTTTACATTTATTTCATTTACAGCATTGCAGTGATTATATATTCATCTACCTAAATAATTAATATTATATGTGTATGAAGATATACATATTTTTATCTTTATCTACATGTATGTGTATTTTCTTGGTTCTACTACCTTCATTCTCTATCAATTCATACATGTCTTTCCATGATTCTCTCACTACTTCATTTTGTCACCTTCATCACATTTAGATACTACAACTGATTTAGCCATTTTCCCCAATCAATAGGTACCTACTTTTTGAATATTTTACCATATAAGGGACTTTCTTTCTATTTTTGACGTCTTTGACCCATATTCCCAGTAGTCCCACTATACATCCTTCAAGATTATATTTATAGAGGGCAGAGCCAAGATGGCAGCATAGCAGCAGCAACATATCGCAGCTCTCACATAGCCACCCCAAAATACCCATAAAATATAACTCTAAACTAATCCTAGAACTCCAAAACGCACACAAATATACTTTCCACTAAAGTCACCTCGGCTACAAGGAACCATACCAGCACTGCAAACCAAAACCAGCCTGGCCTGAAGCCCTGGCTGAGCCCCAGGGGTGGCTGGACGGGAGGAGCCGAGGAGCCTCTCTGGTGAGCAGATTAGCGGAGAGCAGCGTTCAGACCTAGGTCAGTGGAGCTTGCAAAATCGGGGAAGAAAAGCGTCTGGCCAAAACGCCTCCAGGTTGGGAAAGCAAAAGGCAGAGGTTATGCACCCGCCTCCACATTGCAGCTTCCACGCCCTCGGCCTGCAGACAGCAGGGGGACTAAGTGATTGTTCAGAGGCCAAGTGCTCTCACGTTGAGTGGCCTGGATCTGGATCGTGGTCTTAGGCTTTTGGTCCTGTGAGTCTTCATTATCCAGTGAGCCAGAAGTAAGTAGGAAAGGGACCCAGCACCTTCCTGAGAGCTACGGCAGTCAGGAGGACCCCAGCGATTTGGGACAGAGCTTTCCCTTCTGGAAGCAGAGCCCCACAGAGATTTAAAAAAAAAATCACAGACTGACCAACCATGAGTAAGAATAAGCATAAGAAACAAAGTAAGAACAGCTCCCAAACCCTAGATTCCTTCTCTGAGG
>CM053591.1:127393263-127414268 GCA_028646515.1 Pseudochirops corinnae
TTATTATTATTATTATTATAATTATTATTATCATTAACTACATCCAACTGGAACTTGAGATACACAGGCACTGTGGTTGGGAGATCCATCCTGCCCTACCAAAAAGTCAGAGGGGTGAGGGGGGAAGACATAGGAGAGAATAGATTGGGGGAGGGGGATAGAGTGGGATGGCTGTTTTGGGTCAGTGGGTAGGGGAAAGATGGGGAGAAAATTTGTAACTCAAAATTTTGTGGAAATGAATAATGGAAACTAAAATAAAATAAAAAATTTAATTAAAAAAAATGGGAGTCAGCACACTTACGTAGTGGCTCAACCCTTTGCTTATGTTATAACCTTAAATATTTTGACCAAATGTGGCATCATTGAAATGAGCATACAGCCTCCCAGGAGGTCTACACTAAGGACCTATAGAATAAAGTTCTAGCATAGTTTAAAAAAAAAAAAAGCAAAATCTCTTTCTGTTTCTTCCTGTTGGGCTTTGTTAGAAATATATAGGGATTCTGGGTTTATTTTACATCCTGCAACTTTGCTAAATTTATTTATTATCTCAAGTAGTTTTATTTTTTCTCTAGGATTCTTGAAGTATATCATCGTATCATCCACAAAGAGTGATAGCTTAGTCTCTTCTTTACCTAATCTAATTCCTAATGAAGGAACTTATAATAGCAATTTGGATCATACATAAACTATCAGGAATGTAGGGCAATTCATTCACTCATTTATTCTGCTTTACCCTTCTACTTTTACTCTGTATCTCTCTGCTTCAAATGTGTTTCTTGTAAACAACATATTGTTGGATTATGGTTTTTAATCCACTCTGCTATGTGCTTCCATTTTATGGGAGAGTTCATCTCATTCACATTCGTGGTTATGATTACAAACGGTGGATTTCCAGCCATCCTATTTTTCCCCATTTGTACTTTTCTCTCTCCTTTCATCCTGTCACTCCTTATCAGTGTTTTGCTTCAGACCACCACCTCCCTTAATCTGATCTCCTTTCCATCACCTCCTCCCCTGTTGTTTCCCTTTTCCTCTCCTGCTTCCTTTTAGGGTAACATAAATTTCCATACACAACTAAGTGTGTATGTTGTTCCCCCTTTGAGTCAAATCCAAAGAAAATAGGTTTAAACAATGCTCACCCCTTTCCTTCTTGCCCTCTACTGTAATAAGTCTTTTGTGCCTCTTCATGTGATATAATTTACCCTATTCTGTCTCTCCCTTTCTTCTTCTCCCTGTACAATATCACATCAAAGTCAACTTATACTCATACTCTCAGTATTTTTATACTTCTTCTAACTGCCCCAAAAGAGATGCAGAATTTGACAGTTACAAGTATCATCTTCCCATGTAGTGATGTAAGCAGTTTAATACTGTTGAATAACATTTCTGTTTTGTTTTGTTTCCTGTTTACACTTTTATGCTTCTCTTGAGTCTTGTATTTGAAGATCATATTTTCTTTTCCCGCTTTGGTCTTTTCATCAGGAAAGTTTGAAGAAATGAGGCAGCCTTCTTTATTCACCAAATATCAATCTTTCTCCCTGAAAGATTATGCTCAATTTTTCTGGGTAAAGTTGATTCTTGGTTGTAATCCAAGCTTCTTTGCCTTCTGGAATATCATTTTCCAAGCCCTCTGATACTTAATATAGAAACTACTAAATCTTATGTAATCCTAAGCATGGCTCCTTGATACTTGAATTGTTTTTTTCTGTTTGTAGTATTTTCTTTTGGAATTGATAATTATGGAATTTGGTGACAATGTTCTTGGGGTTTTCACATTGGGATCCCTTTCAGTAGATGATCAGTGGATTCTTCCAATGACTATTTTATCCTTTGATTATAGGATATCATGAGAATTTTCCCGATAATTTCTTGAAAGATGTTGTCCAGGCTCCTTCCTCTCTCCTTCCCTTCTTTCCTTCCTTCTTTCCTCCCTTTCTCCCTCCCTCCCTCCTTCCCTTCCCTCTCCTTCTTCCTTCCTTTCCTCCCTTCTTACTCCCTTCTTCCTTCCTTCCTTCCCTCCTTCCTTTCTTCCTTCCTTCCTTCCTTCCTTCCTTCCTTCCTTCCTTCCTTCCTTCCTTTCTTTTTACCTTCCACAGTTAAATTAGTTTGCTTTTTGCTGTGCTAATAAAGGGGAGAGTGGGTTCTGCCATATATTAGTAAACAGGCATAGAATGAGAAGGCCTTCAACATGACTGAATTTTATTGCTGCTAAAGCTACTCTGGGAAAAGCCTTGTCCTAGAAATTGCCGCTGCCTACAAAGATTGGATCTCAAAAGGAACAAAGCACTAAAGAAGTAAAAGGAAATGAAAACTAGCATTACCCTAGAGCATCCCATGGCACAGATGTGTAAAAAAGAATAACAGCTCTATGAAATGAAAAGAACATTGCATTGATAATCAAAGGACTTGGATTCAAACCATACTTATGTCACTTTAAAACCTAGGAAGTCATGTAACCTCCCTGTGCCTCATTTTCCTTGTTGATAAAACAAAGAGTTTGAAATAGATGGTTTCTAAGGTAGCTATGTGGGATGTTGGCTAGAGTGTTGAACTTGTAATCAGGTAGACTTGAGTTCAAATCTGACCTCAAATACTAGTTGTGTGACCCTTGGCAAAAATCATTTAAAAACTCCCACCTGTTTCCTCATTTGTAAAATGAGAATAGTAATAGAATATGCCTCCTAGGGTTACTGTGAAGATAAAAAATGAGTTAATATTTGTAAAGTGTTTTGCAACAGTCAAAGTGTTTATATAAATGCTCACTATTGTTATGATTTGCTATTAGTTTGTTGATAATTATGATTATTATTTCAATGATCTTATATCTGTCAGAAACTTTTCTGGCAACCCTCAAATCAGAACACAGAGACAGACTCATTCTATCTGTTTGTAAGATTGGTAGGGGACTGAGTGGAAGACAGGAATGCAGGTGTTGCAATTCACCTTCTGCCAGTTTTATTTCAGGGGAAGAAAGCAGTTTTTTTTTTTTTGTTTTTTTTTATGCCAGCATTTTCATACTGCTATTTTGTGCCGTTAGAGAGTATTAAGTGGCCTTGGAAAACAGAAAATTGGCATCTCCTGATGTAGAGATGCTGTGTGCATGATGGTGAGAGGCTTTGTTGAAAGACAATGACAATAATGTTCTTTGCAGAAAAGCAAGGCTGGGAATGAGCAGACTGCTTATTCCCTCTCTCTCTCTCTCTCTCTCTCTTCAAGGTCCTCTTGCTGTCTTAGCAAATGGTTTCAAATCCCAATTGCCTGAGAAGATTGAGGTTATCCACTCTGAGTTCCTTCTTCTATCCTCCATGTTATACAAATCTCTCTATGCCATCAGTAATCCCTCTCCTTCTTTTGTTCTAATTTCAGACGATGAAGTGGCCATCTATGGTATTAACTCTTTATTTATGTCATTGATTTCATCCCCTTGTAAATTTTTCATAATTTTACTCCCTTTCTTGTATCATCAACCTGTCCTTTCTCCGATACTTCAAAATATACTCAGTCATCCTGTAAATATCCCTCCCAAAATATCACCACCATTACTAATAATAATTACTCCCACCACACTACCATGACGACAAGCAAAAAGTATCAAAACCTTTCCATTACCTTTCTATATATTTGGTCTCTCCTGGGTAGTTAGAAATAGATATAGATAGCCACATACATCTATACCTATACATACCACACTCACACATTGATGTGGAACTGGTTTCTGGAACTAGTTTCTAGAAACATATGGTTTAAGGGGCTACAAGGCATCAACATGAATTTTGTAAGGAGGAAAGATGGGCCAACATCCCCTCCCTTCAGATATCATGCCCTTAACTGAGGGTGTTCTCCCTGAAGGAAAGTAAATTTTGATGCGTGAAACCTACCTACTTATTTTGGGGTGTACTGCCTGGATTTCTGTCTTAAAGACAATGTCTTATACCCTTAATTTACTTGGGCTGTCATTGATTGGACAATACGTCCCTGCTCAACCACCACTTAACGCTATATTTTGGACCCACTTGGCTCGGAGTGAATCTAAATAGTAATTGTTTCTCTTTTGGCCTTCAACCTTAACAGTCTTCTCCACACAGTTTTTTTTTTCTTTAATTTTTTTTTTTTTTTTTTTATTAAAAAGGCCATTCCTTGATGAACTTCCCGAACAGGGCTATTCACTGAATGCATGTTGCCTCACTCAAAGTAAGACAACGGAAAGACCTTGGCTTAAAACATCCAAGGTCTCCTACTGAATCCTGGGCCACCCCCAATCATCCTGACCTATATCTGGCCACTGGAATGAGATAACTCTGGAGAAGAAAGTAAGAACTGGTGAATTTGCATGGCCCTCTCTCAAG
The DNA here is from genome assembly GCA_028646515.1 of Pseudochirops corinnae. NCBI lineage: Eukaryota > Metazoa > Chordata > Mammalia > Diprotodontia > Pseudocheiridae > Pseudochirops > Pseudochirops corinnae. The sequence goes on from CM053591.1 coordinate 127,397,610, forward strand.
TCAAATCCAATTCATTAGTAAGTCACGTCATCATTTTCTTCATGTCATTGTCCTCTTAGAGAATACACAACAAACTACAACTTGTGAGGAATGACTGCTATATACATTACATTGTACTTGCTAGACTAAGAGGGAAACAAATTCCACCCCTACATTAAGGAACTTATATCCTAGTAGGAAGTAGGATCAGTACATCCATACCCTCAGGGCTTAGTTTTACAAAGTTTTATTTTTATAACCCAGTTTTGTAGGATACATAAAGAATGCCAATTAAATTATTCATTTTGATGTCAAAAATACTATTTAATACTCATTGAAAATATATAAATATGGAAGTATATATGTACAAAAACAATATAAATATATTAAAGTATATATTTTTAAAATTTAATATTATGCATGATATGTCATACATAAATTATACATCATATATAAAACATGTATTACATAATTTGATGTTTAATATGCATTCCTCATTCCCAAAGACCAACAATGAAACATGCTCTCAGTTACATATAGGTGATGAATTTAGGGTACAGAATGATTATATGCGTGAATGTTTGTGTGCATTTGAGGGACTGAGGGAATTTCTTTTGCTTGATTGCTGATAACTGCTCAAAGAAAGGTGTTTCTTTTCCTTTTCCTTCCCCTGCAACCCTGTGTGATACAGAGTGTGATGGAAAGAAAATAAATTTCTGTTAATTTATCTTAAATAGACAGATGGAAATATTACAGAAGTGAAATATTCAATGCTCTTTCAGATGTCATTCCTATATTATTAGCTTAACTTAACTATTTTACTTTGTTATAAAACACCTGTCATGAAATGGGTATAATCTGTAAATGTTTGTAATATAAAAACAAAATACATCAATAAAACTTTCAAAATATGTTTTATATACACATGTATCCAAAACACGTGTATATCTGTTACATAATATATCCTATAAAATTGCATATATTTTGTATAATGAAATGTATACAATTAAAATAGTTCATAATATATATGATAGATCAGAAAGGCAGCTAGATGGTACAGTGGATAAAGTGTTGTGCCCGTAGTAAGACACATCTTCCTGTGTTCAAAACTGATCTCAGACATTTACCAGCTATGTGACCTTGGGCAAGTCACTTAACCCTCTTTGCCTCTGTTTCCTCATCTGTAAAATGAGCTGGAGAAGGAAATGGAAAACCACTCCAGTATCTTTCCCAAGAGGACACCAAATTGGGTCACAATAAGTTGGACACAACTGAAATAACTGAACAACAACAACACAAAACCTAGATTAGAATTGTCAGCTCTAAAACAGCAAGGTTCCTGAGACAAAACGGTCAACTATAGTCAAAATCAGATTAAAATGCAATTGAGAAATATTAAAATGAATAATTATACAATAAAACAGAAATAATGTTCATTTTGAGTTTTCTAAATCAATTTGACACCACTGATGTAGATAACATGCATAAACTATAAAATGCATGTTATATATCATATACATAATTGCATATAATATATTTATATTACATGCATGCTCATACATGTAATGTGTATATTGGCATAAATGAATATATAAATATATATGAATTGAATTATCTAGATGTAGACTATCTATCTATCTATATTATCTGTCTATCCCAATATCTGTTTGTCTAGCTATCATCTGCCTATCCTAAACTCCAGAAGGAAGCAGCATGTTATAATAGAAAATTATTTACTTTGGAGTCACCAAATCCTGGACACCATTACTGGGTCTGCCACTTGCTGGCTTTACACCTTTGGTTGAATCAATAAAGTTCTGGACCTCCCAGTTTGCTCTTCTGCAATGTGAGGAAATTTAATACAGTATATTAATATAGTACTTTACAGTAACTACATTAAAGTACATTAATAGAGTATTTAATAAAACATATAAATCTATGAATTCTCTATGCTGATGGCAGACATTGGTTAAGTTGTTATGATTGAACTTTAAACTATTTTCTATTCAAGAGATAGAGAAATAATTGATCTCTTGCAGAGGAGACAAGTTTGAGAAAAATAAGAGCAGTTGTTAACAAGGACTACTATTTTGGTAAATAAAACTGACTTAGTGGTCCCTCTTTGTTTCAGCTATTGGCATATTAAGGAAAATATCACTGTTTTTTAAGTAAAGCTAAATTTCCTACTCCATTTTCTGTTTCTACTTGAGACGGTATGAAGATCATGTTCAGTACTCATGACCACAATAGTAGTAGGGTCCTAAGCAAAATATTTAGAAGAGTTTAGAAGGCAAAAGTTCCTTATGCTTGTGTTCCATGTATACACAACAATTCCGATAGAAAGAAGAAAAACTACTAAAATGATGCACAGACAATAATGATGCAGATTTTCAAAAGAAATATCTTTTTGTCTTTAAATATAAATTTAAAGTCTCTTTTTAGGATATATTCTCAAAGACATCACAGTTTTGCTTGGGCTCTTATAGCAGTACGCTAACTATTCTCTTAATTCTAGTCTTTCCTCTTTCCACTCCATTTTATGCATTTTATTCTTGTAATAATAATATTAATATCACACTTTAATGTTGGCAATGTGCTTTACTTTCGTTATTTCATTTGATCTGCATAACAATCCTCTAAAGTAAGTGGTATTATTAGCATCTACCTATTATTTAATAGTTGAAGAAACTGAGGATGAAAAAATTAACTCTTTTTATTTTATCTTGCTTCCCAAGTAAGTCCATATTCAGTATTTTAGCATCCAAAAGCCTGCACTTTCTCATTTGTCTAACTGTAACGCTCAATACTCCCATTTATAGGATCATGGATTTAGAGGTATTAAGCACCTTAGAAGATGAGTTTAACTTTTTCATTTTACAACTGAGGAAATTGAGGCCTACATAGCTTACATGATTTGCCTAGGGCCACATAGCTAGTAAGTAAGTGTCAGAAGAGGAATACATGTATTCTCTCCTCCAACACATTGCTCTACTCTAACCTAACTGTATTATGCCCATTTTGGTGTATTCTTCTCTCTAGATCAGTGGTTCTCAACCTTCCTAATGTCATGACCCTTTAATACTCATATGTGGGCTTATCTGGGCGTATCTGCATGTGGGCAGACCCACCTGGAGATGGATAAAGGAGCAGTGTCTAGGTTCCTATGAAATATGTGTTTTCTGATGGTCTTAGGAGACCCCTGTGAAAGGGCCATTCAGCCCCCAAAGGGGTCTCAGCCCACAGGTTGAGAATCACTGCTCTGGATAGATATTCTATCTAGAATATCCTAAAGCTGACTTTTCTAAAGTCTGTTTAGCTAAATGGATATTTCTCATGAGGGTCAATATGATAGAGTAAATAGAAAACTAGAATTAGAATTAGGAAAACCAGACCGAAAATAAGTCATTTAGCATCTCTGACCTCAGTTCTTCTTGCTGTAATGTAAGTATAACAATACCTGAATTACCTCCCTCACAAAGTTCTTGTAAGACTCTACAGTAATAGGAAAGGTAAAATGGGTGAAGGGTTAGGGGGAAAGATAATGAGTTCCATTTTTGAAAAAAAATGAGTTTAAGTTGTCTACTGAAAATTCAGTTTGAGATGTCTGAAAGGCAGTGCCTATAAATTATGGAATGGTTGAAAAACTAATGGGCAAAATTTTATAATATTGTATATTGTAAATTCAGAGAAACATGAGATTGTATAGTTAAACAGAATGAAAAAAAACAGAATTAAATAAACATTATGCTACATATTTGAAAAGATCACTAAAAATGAATTGGCCTCCAAAGAATAGAAAACTCAATGATAATCCTGGAGAATAGGTAGTAAAATATATTACAAATTAAATAAATAAATAGAATGTATTTTCTGCCTTAGGTCAGTGAGGCAGAATACCATTTCAGAGTGCAATATACATTACCAGATTTGGTCACAATATTGGTAGGTTGTTTTTTTTTTTTTTAATTGCTCACAGAACCTTTGCATCTTAAATTGAAGATGAGAAGATTTGTTTTTATTTTGTTTGTTGCTTACCATGTTTAAATGTAATAGCAAAGGGCATTAATAAGATATATTTTTAAAGCAACACAATAGATAATATCAAACAGGGAGATAGAATAGAGTTTGAAATGGACCTCAGAGACCTACTTCAAGTTCTCCTGGACCAAGCATGTTTCATACAAAATACTCAACATGTGGTCATCCAAAGTCTGTGCGAAAATCTCTAGTAAGTGAAAATTCACTACAAATCATAACAGTTTATTCCACCTTTGGATAGCTTCAATTGTTAGGAAATTTTCTCTTACATCACTGCTAAAATTAACTGGTAGGCAAAATGAGAACAAGAACAGCAATAAAGCATGTTCCAATGTTCTGTTTTACGTTCTGCACTTATTTATGTTGACCTTTAGAATTACTGCTTTCATTATGAGGGCTCCTCTATTGTTGGTCCAAGAATGTTTTGGAGAGGCTGTACTATAGTGAAAACCTTTGTGATAACATTTGCAGCTGTTTTCAATCAACTGCGTGATAAAAGATAAAGTAGTTTTTCTGCTAGAAACCATTTGAACTTGGATCCATGAAAAGACCTAATAAAAGAACTTTGAGGTCTACTTAGTTCAAAAGTTCTAGGATTAAAGGTTTCCCTTGCAACTCATCCCTGTCTCCCCACCACCACTGCTTCCTTTTTCCCTTCATAAATTGACTTGTATTTTCTTTTCTGTGTGAATGTATCTCCTAAGAAAATTGAAGTTCCTAGAAGATAAGGACTGATTTGTTTTCTTGCATCACAATCCAGTGCAAATCCTTAACCAGAATCCACCCCAAATAAGTGTTTGCTGAATGGAATTGAAATCTCCCTTGTCATAACTTCCAACCATTTCTCCTAGTACAGCCCTCTATGCCCAAGCAGAACAAGGCTAATTAATACCTCTTTACTACAGCAGCCTTACAAATACTTCCATTTGGACAGTATTTTTTTTTTTTATAAACTCCTCTACGTTTTCTCTTCTCAAGGCTAACTCTTCCAGGTTCCTTTAACTCATCCTTATACAGAATGGTTTCTTGGTTAGCCTACTGTAGATATAATTCATTTTGGCAAAGTTCTTCCTGAAAAAGGGTTGCCCAGAATTTAAGACAACTATTGATGCCATCTATCTTTGCATTAAAATTTTTGCCTAGAATATAACACTACTATTGACATCTAATATGACTCTCAGATCTTTGTGGTCCTACCTCCCATGTAGGCTATTGATTAAGTACAACTCCCAGTTGCATTACCTATGACAGCGGTTCTCAACCTGTGGGTCATGACCCCTTTGGAGGTCCAATGACCCTTTCACAGGGGTCGCCTAAGGCCATCAGAAAACACATATTTCTGATGACCTTAGGAACCAAGACACTGCTCCTCTATCTGGCTCCAGGAGGGTCTGCCCACATGCAGATATGCCCACATATGAGTATTAAAGGGTCACAGCATTAGGAAGGTTGAGAACCACTGACCTACAAGGTTGATTTTTATCAACCCAAACAATAGACTTTATAATTATTCCTACAAAATATCATCTTACTTGATTCAAATCTCTTTTTCTTGCCTGTTTTAAAATTTTTAGATCCTGACTGTCAACCAACATGTTAGTATTGATATAAGTTTTGTGTTATTAGCAAAGTTCATAAGCATAAAATTCATGCTATAAAGCAAGGCATTGATGAAAATATTAAATTGCTTAGGCCCAAGGTCAAATTCTTAACACTACACCAGAGGCCTCTCTCCAGGTCATGATGGCTCCATTAATGATTACTCTTTTTATATCATCATTAAAATAGTTTCAAATCTACTTTATCATATACTTTCATCTAGTTCACATATCCCCATCTTACACACAAGGAAATCATAATAATCTCAAATATTTTTCAGGAAAATAGTCACACTGTATCTACTATTAGTGTAGTAACCTTATCAAAAATAGAAACGAGTTTACTTTGTTCATTTTTTCCCTTTCTAAATACTTGTAAACCATCCTTTAAAAATTTGTTCTAAGATTGATGTGGACATCCAAGACAAATTCACTGGCAAAGAATTTGGCTACAGCCTTCTTCTATTTTGCTAATCATAACAAAACTTTTACATCTCCCCTCCACCAGCCTCTCTCCTATATCCCCCACAATTTCTCCAAGACAATTGTTTCAGCAATTGTACATACTAGTTCTATCAGTGGAAATGTAAGTTGCCTGGGCTTAATGATTTGCTGTCATGGAGGGCAGCCAAATAGCATCTCCTTACTTATCTTTGGTGTTAACAATACATTTATGATTTTTGTTCAGATACATTGGAATGATTGGAATTATTTTTCCTAACAGGAAAAAAAAAAGTTTTTTCTCCCTTGTTTTTCCTCATTTTTCCAAGAACCAAAATTGTGCCTGTTGCTCTCTTGTTCCTTCTTTAAGCCTATAAAATTATTGTTATTGTTGTTTTCTCTCAGAGTTCTCTTTGTTGTCATTTGCAGTCATCAACAGGCTCAGGTCCATGGGAGATTTAGTGCTCCTGACTGTTCCTCCATGACTTTACAGGCCCCTTTGAATCAACTCCAACAGGTACCTGCTAAGCTAATTTGTTTTGCAAGAAATTGTCATTGAAAAAGGCATAATATATGTCACTATGGTAGAGTAATGTATCTAGAAATAAATAATTTAAACATTTTATACTTGTCAAATGTTTAATAAAAGATAACCAATAATGATAAGAATTGACTCAACTGCTTTGAGTCAGTTTCAACCAATATAATGCAATATGAATGTTTTTCTCTTTCTAGTAATTTGTTCAGTCCAATACAGATTCCACAGGATATTGCTCTAAGCTGTATTAGATGTGGGTCAAAATCCAACTGATTGACTTCTTTGTAAAATCTCCTGCTTTTTCCCCTCTGGAAGCAACGTCAAAAGCAAATTTTAAATGATATATGAGATGAAATGCCCTGTTGAAGAAACAATGCTCAAAGATTTGCAGCAATTCTTTTTTAAAACTATGCCCTGACAGTTCTCACCTTTAAATAATAGACAACTCAACTCCAACCATGAGAAAAAAAAAAGTTCTGGTTCCTTTTGTGTTTTACCTGTCTTATCTCTAGAGTTCACTGAACAGGAATATCATAAGTCAACCTATAGTCAATATTTCAAATAAAATGTTGGATGAAGGCATCATTTAGTTTCCATTGCTTTTAAACTATCCCACTCTTGGGAGGCAAAATAATGATAGCTTTGCAAAGTCAACTTTATACCACTTTTTAAATATAGAGTTGAGTCCATTTATATTATCTCCATTGAGTATGGGAATGAACACTTTTTGCATGCTTCTGTTCACTATGGAGTGGAAGGACCATAATACAAATATCCTCTTCCTTTTTTTTTCATCCTCAATAAAATGTACTTAGCAACCCTTTATCACATGCATACTCTACACTAAACAAAGTCAGTAAAACATTCATGACTGCTCTTGAGAAGTCTGCAATCTAAGGTGATAATATAATGCATTTGTATGGTGCTTTGCATTTAATAAAATACTTTCAAATCCATTATTTCATTTAATTCTCACAACAACCCAGTGAGGTAGGCAAAACTGGAAAATTTATCTCCATTATAAAAAAGGAAATTGAAGTTTTAAAAATGTACTAATTTTCTTCTTACAACATTTTGGTAGTGCATCATGCTAGAACTAAAATCATGGTTCCGACACTCAGCCCAATTTTTTTTTAAATTAGTCCATATACCATCTCTCCAATATTGCACTTTTTCCATAAATTGCTATAACATATTTTTTCAGCCTCTGTAATGCCCCTACTGTAAATTTACTTTGAATTATAAATATTTTTATTCATTCCTTATAAAGGACTTAAGGTCTTCTTTTGTTGAGAGACAGAGACAAGGACAAAGAGACAAACTCAAAGCCAGATACAAAGAGACAGACACAGAGAGACAGAAAGAAATAGCAGCAGAGAGAATGTCAATTAAGTCTAGGGCTATTTGTCCAGAAATTACCTTTTTCGCTTACACACTGAGTAATTCATACCTTTATAAAAAACCCTCAAAAAATAATAAAAAAAATCAGCTGGTCTTTATTTGAAGACAAACTCAATTATAAAAGTATATACAGCAGACAAATAAATGATGCCATTTTACCAGGCTTTGGTAAGGAGATGAAGAGGGGGAGACTGGATAAATTTCCCATGTAGCATCCAATTCTATTCAAGTTGGTCACTCCTTAAATATTTTAACACCAAATACAGTTCTTACTACACATTATTATTTTCAGTTCAAGATAGCAGTTCTCTTCCTTTGAAATAGACTACAACTAGTGAGGAATCATGTATCCCATCAACAGAAACATGAGGTTTGATGGAACCAGCTTGAACCTGTTTCTAAGAGTTAACTATTAAATTTTCAGTGTGAACTTTTATATCTCAGAACTGGGCAAACACTGTAAATCAGATGTTACTGTTTTATTGACATTTATTAACTTAAGAAAGTGATGGGAAAATTTTAATAATGAAAATTAAACTTCAAAGTGTATCATGAATACATTTTTTTCAGAGATAGAGTTATTGTAATGCCATGCACAAGCAGCTTTTCAGAGGACTGCTGCTGTGAACAGCTTTTAAGATTCTGATTACACAGTATAGTGAACACTCTATTTATTCCATAACAAATCAAGGCAAACATTCGCAACAAATCACAATATAATATTCACAACATTACATCTTATCACAGAAAATCACAATATAGTGTTCACAACAGCTTAACATTAAAATGGCCACATAGGTTTCACCAAAGTTGTCACAGTATATAGAATAAAGAACAAAAAAATAATCATCTGGTATCCATAAGAATACCAACCATTCACAATACAAGTCCATCTTCCACTCATGGGGCAATCATAGGCTAACTTAATCATTCACTTATCTAGCAATCAATCACTAAGTATTGTTAATTACTAAATACAATCATTAGAAAATTATACAAATCCCCCAGCCCTCAGTGTCTAGTAAACTTAAATTTTGTCACACATTCAATATCCAAGAAGAGGCTTTTTCTTCATCTAGACTCTGGGTGGTCTCTCAGATTCCCTGGATCCCCTTCCATGGTCTCAGCTCCTACCTGAATCCACCAAACAGTCACCTGTATTCAGAGGCAGACAGCTCCCAGGTTCTTGTCCAGTCCTCCAGGCAGTTCTTGCTACACACTGAAGCTCACAGGGTCCAGCACATCTTGAAACCTTCACAACTTCTATTGTCAGGAACTCAAGGATCAACCAGGCCACAAAGTCTTATGCTTCTTCAGTGCTCTAGCAGTTTGGCTGGCCCTAGGAACCAGAAGAAATCTCAGCCTTCCAGGTGGCCTTCTCAGCATCAACTTCAGCCTTCACCAGATTTGGTCTCAAGAAAACTCCAACTCAGTTCTCAGTCCAGCAAGTAGCAGCCCAGCTTCCAGATGCTGGGAAAATTCTTCCTCCTCTACCAGGAGCCCACCAAGAGGAAAACTCCAATTCCTGATTGTGACTGTCTCTTCTCTGGGGCTCTTCTTAAATACACACACACACACACACACACACACACACACACACACATGCACACACACACACACACACACACACACACACACACATTGGCTTCCTGTTTCAGCCAACCCCTTCCTGTTATGTCAGCAACAGGAGACATAGTTCACACCTTCTGTTTCTTTCACAGAGGTACTTAGCTCTTAGTTAGTAAGGGCTAAGTGCCTGCTTACTTGACATAACAAAAAAGGTGTCTTCAAATTTAAATTAATTACCATTACAGTTATTTACCAGCATACCACTGGTATCCTTTCCCTGGGATTCAAGAGTTCCTGTTTCCCTCAGGATTCTGCTGTCTGTAATACTTCGGTCTCTCCTTCTGCCTAAAAGCAAACTATTCTTCCATCAATGTCCTTGGAAAAGGGGCTACATTAATTTTTCTATTTGGTTTACAAAGACAGCAAGCAGACACACTAGAATATAATCTTTCCTTGAGTATTCATTATGAGGGGGTTTTGCCCCCAACAGGTATAATGAAGAATAATGAAATATTTAATTAGATAAATAAGGCCAATGGGATGGAAATAGTAGAGTGAACCACAAGGAGAAATATCAGGCTTGGACAGGACACTACAGTACTTCTAGTCAAGAAATTCTTAGCTTGGGATCGATATACTCATAAAGGATCAGTGCATTGTTTTTGGGGAGTCCATGAACTTGGATGAGAAAAAGAAAGACATAACATAATCAATTTCCATTGTAATCTCACACTTTTTATGTGATGCATTTAAAACATGATTCAGAGAAGGGATACATAACACACACACACACACACACACACACAAAGGCTAAGAGCCCCTCTTCTTGGCCAGCTTGTACTCGATCAAGAATCCCTTCAACAACAACCCTGAAAAGTGACCATTTCACGTCTTCTTAAAGATAATTGTTAGGGAGAAATGAAGACACCTTGACCTAGTTTCTTCCAATCTGGTATAGCTCTTATTTGGGTAACTATTTCTAAACACCTATGATTTATTCAGGGTAGGGAACTCCTCGTAAGGAAATACCCTTTACTAATACAGATCAACTACTTCTCTGCAATTTACACCATTACAGAGGTGCCAGTGGGGCTGAGAGTTTATGTGTCTTGCCAAAGACCATGGAGCCAACATAAATCAGACATGTCTTAAATCAAGGCTTTTGCATTGTCACACCACATTTCCTTGCTTTGATAATAAGGGCTTTTCCCCACTTGATATTGAGATATTGAATTTCTCTGCAGTTTCTGTCCAATGATCCTATTTTTTTCCCACTGAAACAAGATAGAACAAGTCATCCATCTTCTACATGAAAGACATTAAAATACTTGAAAACTCCTATCATGTTACACTGAAGTCTTTCTTCTAGAGACTAAACTTCCCCATTTTCTCAAATTGGTGCTCCGATGTTGTCTGGACTTCTCAATATCCTAGCAACCCTCTGGACCCTCTTAACCTTAACAATATTTTCCCTCACTTATGATGCCAAAAGTTTAATACAATATTCCAAATATTTTAGACTAAGGTGGAATACAAAGTAACTTCACTATTGTCTTTATTCTGGCTTCTCTTATTGTCAATTAGGTTATTAATAGCCGTTTTCTACCTCTTCACTCCTTCCGAGTTTGTTGGGCACTAACTTTCCGCAATAATTTTCACAGCTACTATTAAATAGCTATGTTTACTATATCCTATAATGTGTAGTTGATTTTCTGGAGCCCAAACATAAGGCAGTATTCAGATATTTTAAATGTTAAATTTGGGCCATCATTGTAGTCCATCAAAATCTTTGGATCCTTACTTTATCATCTGTTTCTAACCTATCCCTTTTCATATTCAAGTCTTCTGAAAATTGACATCCCTATCTTAAGATGGTGATTATGTAGTTCAGTGGAAAGAAGAATAATCCAGTTCAAATCCCACTTCTGTCACTACTGTGTAATATTGTTCAAATCACTCACCTCTCTGGGCTTAAGTTTAAGTATAAAATGAAAGAGTAGCCTAGATGTCCATTAAGCTCCCTTACAGCTCACTGTCTATGATCTTACACCTTTATCTGCATTATTGATAAATGTTTTGAACAGACAGAATCAATAAGATATCTCTGGGATATGCCTCTAAAAACCATCCTTGAAGTTAAAATTGAAAACACTCATCTTTATGATAATTCAGTATTTCTTATCTACTACAAATATCCCATCTTATGCACAAGTATACCTTAAATGAATTTGACACATATTAACATGCAAGTACACAATTCCTGCATCATTTTCCTAATCTACTATTCTAGCTATATGTTTTGCCCAAAAAGGAAATAATGAAGTCATGATCCTTTGGTGATAATTGTTCCCTTTCCTAAACACTTCTCAAAAATCATGTGTGTATGTATGTATGTATGTGTATGGATATATGCACATGTTTATGTGTGTATATGTGCACGCATGTATGTGTATATGTGTATATATCATGTATCCATATATCCACACATACATGTGGATGGATGGACATACATATACACGTCACATATATAATAAGTGCATATATACACATTTCCCCCAGGAAATGCTGAGGCAGTACACACAATGGGATGAACATTGGCTATGGAATCAAAATACCTGGGTTCAAATCCTGACTCAAGCATAACTTGGGAGATGTTGAGCAAGCCACTTAGCCTCCCCAGGCTTCAATTTCCCTTTTAAAATTTAAAATTTAAATTTCAAATTATCTCTAAGGTAATTTCTGGTTGTGTCTATGATCTTACATAGACAAACTCATTGAACTGTCATTTTAAAACTGCACTTTTTTCTATTTTTAATAGAAAAAGAAAACATTTGCTTTTGCCCATTATTTTGACAACTCCTCTGTTCTTTGATTTTTTTCAAAGATTAATAACAGAGGATAAGAAATTATATCCTTTAGTTCTCTCAATATTGAAATATGGTTCATCCCAGCCTGATGACTTGAAGTAACTGAGGGCATCTAGATTCTGGCCTACCAAATTTTTACTTATCTTTATTTCTCACACTCCATTAAACATTTTTGTTTTTTATCTTTTCTAGTCCAAAGATCATGTTCTTTGGAATAAAATATGAAAGCAAAAGCAAAGTTTGATTAATTAAACCTTTGTTCATTATGATTATTCTATTTACCCCCAAGCTATCTCTCAACTGTCCTCTTTCCCCACCAAAATTTATTTAAAAAAAAATAAGAATAAAAACATCATTTGTATTCAGGGGTAAAGAGATGTTATCTTTCTTGAAAGAAATTTTTGTATTATTATTATATCCCTTCTTTCCATCTTTTCCATGATTATGAAGTATTTTTAATTCTCGAAAACTAAAGTACAAGCTTTATGAGGGCAATGTGTCATATACATATATGTGCAAATGTATGTGTATATATGTATATGCATGTATTATGTATTATATAGATATATGATTATATATGTGTGTATGCATGCATGCATATATGCATGCATGCATGCAACCATGTATGTATGTATATTTAATTTGGGGGGGGTATACAACCTCACATTTTACTCAGGACCCAAAGTAGTAACTTCCATGCAATCCAGTTCTCAATAAATGTTTGTTGAAAGATGAATTAATGAATTAATGATATAGATAACATTTATTTATGCAAAGAATAAGAGAGTTTACAAATATCATTAAATAGTACATTCTAAGAAAAAATGATTTATCTTGCTTTGTACAAATGTATTCCTGAAAATTTGAGTAATTTTTTGACATTTTTATAGATCAGTCAGTATTTTAATTCTTAGGTAAACCCATTAAATAAAGGAAACTGTGACAAATCCTTTTCTTATGCAAACCATTATTCTAAAATTGGTTTAGTGGGGCAGATCAAAGTAACATGATATAGGGAGAAATCTTTAGAAGACTAAATAACAACTCCACCCATCCCCCCGTTGTTATTGCTTCTCCTCCCAGAAGTTAGCTTCTAGTTGCTTTTGATTATTTGTTTTAGGTGGATAGATGGATAAATAAATGATAGATGCAAATTTTCTACCTTGTGGCATGTACCTCATGCAATAAATGTAATTGGATGTAAAGAATACTTTTCATTTTTGTCTTTGAATCCTTAGTACCTCAGACAACGACTCACTAGCCTATTGTATTTGCTTAATAAATGCTTTCTGATTAATTGATCAATTGATTAAAGGGAAGCCTATGGGAACTAAGAAATACCTGGTTGATAGTATGGAATAGTGTAGACAAGAGGGAGAAATTATTATTCTCATTTCCACTTCTACATGCAAAATCCTTCACAGCTGTCTTCCCTGAAACAAATAAAATAGATAAAAACAGATAATCTAATTACAATACAGCTTTCAGATGCTGTGATCACATAAATTCATACCAGAGATGATATAGTCCTCTTTTCCCCTGATTCTTCCTTATCTTCAGATTTGATATAAAATCTCTTCTCTTTCAGGAACTTTAGCAAGACCAGAACCTCCTATGTTGCCACCAACTGGACAATAGAGCAATGAAACCCATCTGGGCAAGCCTATACATGAAACTGACAGCATTCATTTATAGTTACACCTTGCATGTTCCCAAAGATTCCAGGAACATTTTAAGGTGTTTAAATGTGACTAGAATTTTCTTCCTTGAAGCTGATATCTTATGAAAAGCATTAGAGAGAAAAAGAGAAATTCACAGATGACTAGAATGAAAAGAGTTCCTTAGTTTGAGGATACTTTGAAAGAACCTCTTGCTTCTTTCAAGGATACACTTCTTATGCCTGTCATCTAAGTTTTTTGACCTAGTTAGACTTCTTCTTGAGACTAGTATTTTTGGTTCTATTACTCAGATAAAGCATATGTTACTCAATAGAAAGAAGACTGACATCTGTTTTGTCCAGCTAGACCACTTGGCTATCCCACTTGGCTATCCTACAGAAAACTGACAAACTCCATCAGTGATTCTGATTGATAGGCCAATAAATAGTTTGTTACTGATAGCCTATTTGACCCATCTGATGTGTGTGTGTGTATGTGTGTGTGAGAGAAACAGAGAGAGACAGATGGACAGACAGACAGAAAGAGAGAGACAGAGAGAGATGGATTGGAAATTTGCTACTCACTTATTTACTTAAGGTTCCAATTATTTGGTCAGTAGCCCAGTTTTTGTTTTAATTTGTTTATTTTTTTTAACCTCTTAAAAGAACAAAGAGGCAGGGGTTTCATTATAACCTTCAAACTTTTTGAAATGGGTATCCATGACATTTTGGGGAACTTATAAATGAATAATATTCATGTAAGACAATTTCATACTGTCCAACATTTTCATTTGAGAATTAGTAATACAGTATAGCATTTCAAAAGCAACTCTCCTCAAAAAGTCAATGAGATTTAGCTCAGCGAGCTTCAGAAAGACTCCTTGATGTTGATTGCTGTCTTCTCTACTTCAGTGTTCAGAGACAGAAACATCACTGAGAATACATGTGACCAGAAAAGAAAGTAAGCTGGTCAAGCAGCCTCAGTGATGAACAACAAAGAGGAAGGCCACGTGCTTTACTGAAACCCAAGAAATATGCATATGTATATATGTGTGTGTTTAATATAGCTTTTCAAACTCTCTTGAAAAAATGTATATATGATACACTTTTAAGTTCAATCTACTTGAACATTCTCTATCACCTTGTTAAATCTAGACAATCAACAAAATAATAAATCAGGCCCTAATTTGAGGCACTTACTGATTATCAGAGGCACAGATACTCACAATTGTTATGGGAATCTGAAGATCTTCCCTGCCCCTAGGCCCTTTGCTAAAGTGGCTACGTGACTCTGAGAACCTTCCCAGATTTGAAAGTATACTCTGTTCCCTAATAGGCCGAATGTGGTCACGTGGAGCCTGTGGCTCCAGGCTTGTTTTTCGGGAATGCCCCCGGTTTGTAGCTTTCTGATTGAGCAGTGGGTCAAGAGGGCTGTGACATTCTCTGAGCTAGGGAAAGGCTATATATATGCCCTGATGTGAGGTTTTGGTTTGGGGCTCACTTTGAGAAGAGTTGTGTGATTTGGCCAGATGAGACTCTGGGAAGCCATTGAGCCCCCCGGCTTTGAAAAACCCAGATGTTGGTGCTTCCCTCTCTGGTAACTGAAGAGGTAACGGATGTAATGGTCAGACGTTGGAAGCCGTTGGAAGCCATCTGCTGATCTGTTTTTCTGTTTGTTTGTAACTTGTGTTTGTAACTTGTGTTTGCATTCTCTGAAGTTC
Organism: Pseudochirops corinnae; assembly: GCA_028646515.1. Taxonomy (NCBI): domain Eukaryota; kingdom Metazoa; phylum Chordata; class Mammalia; order Diprotodontia; family Pseudocheiridae; genus Pseudochirops; species Pseudochirops corinnae. Next base: position 127,413,419 of record CM053591.1, read on the forward strand.
AGGGTGCTGACTTTTTCCCCTGAACTAGGTAAATGATATTGGTTTGACTGATTAAAGTGAGATCGTTAACCCATTTTGAGTTGCTTTCCTTTAGAAAAGCAGATCTAAGAACCTGTGCTAGCAGCCATCCTGAGTATGCTAGGGTGCTTGCTGATACAACAATGATAATTTAACAATCAGCTCTTGAGATTTAGCCCAAACTGGCTACAAGTCTATATGTATGTGTGTCTATAGTATATATATATGTGCATGCATATACATATGTGTATATACATATACATGCATATACATATGCATATATTGTGTGTGCATGTGTACATGTGTGTACATATACACATGCATATGTATACACATATACACATAAACCGAGCTCATACATATAATATGCAGATACATTAAGATAATATGTGCATATGCATATCTATATATATGAACAAACATGTACACCTGCACCTACACACATAGAACATATACATGTACTTATACTGTCCAAAAGAAGATATGAAATAAATTGCATAAATATTCTATGGAGACTTTAAATATATTAAAAAAAAATGATGAGAAGGCTTGAATGTTTTACAACTTGCATGAGTGAAGAGAAACCAGTTGTTGATAAGATAGTAGATCTCTAAAAGTACTGAAGGAATAGTCAATGTCTCCTTAACAGAAAATTCAGCTCAGAGAGACCATTTTGCTCTTTGTATGGAGACTCAAGTAAGCACTAGCCTGCATGTCATTTTTGTAGGCAACAGAGATGAGAAATGAAAGAAAGGTGAAACTTTGTCTAAGGTCATTTGCAGAGTTCCAGGATTCACTGGCATTTTCCAAAACTCAAAAAAAAAAAAAAAAA
>CM053591.1:127414768-127437555 GCA_028646515.1 Pseudochirops corinnae
GCCACTGCCCAATCACAAAGCTACAAGGCACGGGCATTCCTGGAAAACAAGCCTGGCGCCACAGGCTCCATGTGACCACATTCTCAGCCTATTAAGGAACAGAGTATACTTTCAAATATCCAAGGGTCCTCAGAGTCACATAGCCACATTAGCAAAGGGCCTAGGGGCAGGGAAGATCTTTAGATTCCCATAACAATAGTTAGGTCTCTTAAATCTAATAAAAGATGGGAAGCTTAAATCAATGGATCTTGACAACTCCTCCAATTGATTCATCATTCTCAGTATGAAACTACCTGGTATAATGAATGTCTCAATGAACAAGTGCCTTCTACTTGACATTACCTACTCTTTATATCCCATATGAATATAGTTCATTACATTCCCCATTCCCCACCTCTATAATGTAAGCTCCTTGAGGGCAGGAACTGTGCTTTTGCTTTTTTTTGTATCCTAAGCACTTAGCACAATACCTGGCATTTGGTGTTTAATAAAAGTTCACAGATTGACTGACTAATTGAACTCAAGACAGGAGGAGTTTTATTTTTGCCCTACCTTGACACATAATGGCAGTTTGAACTTGGAGAAATCATTAAATCTTTCATGGCCCTTATAAACCTGGTAAGATTTTAATTTGCAGAGAAATAGCTAAATGGCTCCATAAAATGATTGCCCTCTGCCAATTAAATAATGGTCCAATCTCTATTCTTTTAAATATGAAAATCAAAAGGAAAAGATTTGTTTGGTACCTTATGCATAATTTTTTTTTAAAAATAGGATGATTTACAGTACATATAAACCCAAATGGTTGTCAAATATAATGGTAAAGAGCGGAAAAGTCCTGGTTTCAGCACTGTTTTACTATTATAACATGTGAGACTTTGGACAAATCATGGAATGTCTCTGAGTACTCTGAGAACTACTCAGTTCCTTATCTCTGAAATTCAGGGTATAGACTACATAGCTTTTAAGGTCTACATCTATTAGCCTATGATCCTATGATTTTGGACAAATGAGTTAATTCTTTTGGTCTTTATTTTTTAAATCTATAGAAACATCGGCTAGCTGAACACTATGGTATCTTAAAGTCTATGAGCTTCCATATTTAAGTCTCAAATACATACTCAGGCATATATACTAAGAAAACTAGCATATAAGGGAAAGGATGCACAATATTTGTAGCAGCACTTTTTAGAGTAACAAAGAACTAGAAGCAAAATAGATGTCCATCAATTGGACAATGGGAGGAAGGGATAAAAAGGATATACTTAATGAATGTAATAGAAAAGTACTGTGCTATAAAAAACACTGGGTACAACAAATACAGAGAAGCATGAGAAAATTGATATAAACTGATACAAAGTAAAGTAAACAGAACCAGGAAAACAAAGTTCTCAAAATTTATAGCAATATAAAAGAGAACACACAACAAAACAAATAATAGATAAATAAACAAATAAGTAGATAAATAAGTAAAGAAACAATGCTATATAATTATAATGATCAAGTTTGTCCCCAATAAAAACAAAAGGATCCACTCTTTTTTACAGAGGTGGGAGACTATAATTGTGGAACACTGAATAAAATGCCAGACTTTTTAATGTCTTAGTTACTTTTGACAAGCTTTATTTTTTTTCCACTTTTTCTTTATTACAAGGGATGTCTCTTTGCTGTGAGAAGTTAGGAAGAATATATTGACAAATGAAGGTGATGTAAAAATGAAAAATCGATACGAATTTTAAAAATCAAATGAGAGAATTAGAATAGATAACCTCTGAGGTCCATTAGAACTCCAAGTACAATGTTTAAAAAATAGAACAAAAATCTAAAGAATTTCTAATTAATGCATCTAACAGAGAAGCTAACCTGCTTTCATGATTTTCTTTATAGAGAAAATAACTCAATGATACATTAATGAGATAAAAGTATTTCTGACCTTTAACACCAAAGTGCCCTTGATAAAAGGGAAATTATTATTTTCTTCTTTATAAAACTACCACCTCTCAAGTTCTATAATATTGACTCTATTAATGTTGTGGTACCTTGTAAGGAAAATTCAAGCATATCTAGATAAAAACCCTATGAAATGATACGCACAAGGGTACCTTGCTCAAAGAAAAAACACAGTTTTCACATGCTGACTTTCAACTTCAGTCCTTTGATGGATTCATGTGTGATATTACTTAGGTAAGTACTCCATCTGCCTATAGAAATCAAAACTCATTTACTTGTCTTCTCATTTGGAGTCCCATTTCTCCATGTCCTTCCATAAATATTCCCTAGAGGATCAATTTGCTTCTATGAAATTCTACTGTTTTTTGATATATTGTTGATACCAGTGGAATACTAAGGCTATCGATAGGAAACACCTTTATGAAGGCCCTTCCTGCCATTCTGTCCTTGACTTTTCAGGCACTAAGAATTATAGATAAAATGCCAAAGTCACCTTTACAACAACTATGATTCTGTTGCCATTTAGACTGCAAGTAATTTTGATCCTTCCAAGACTGTAGTCTTCTATGATGTATAACTATATAGTATTGCTGAGAAATTAAGTAGTTTGAAGAATAGGACATACTTTTGAATCAGGAAGAAGCTTTAGCCTTAAAGTGGTGGAAGTACATTGTGTCACTACACTTAGCTTAGCTTGTAAGTACTTCCTAAGAGTCAGAAACCATTTTGGTCTCTTCCCTGTAATCTCTACTTTGCAACCTACTATAGCATCTCTTCTTCTCCAATTGAAATCCATGGGGTTTAATTCATCCGTTCAGCAGCACAGGTTGTAATGGAATTCAACTCCTGAGCTGAGACAGAAAAAGAGAGGGACAGTCCCTTTTGAGGAAAGGGGAACTCCAATTTGGTGGTCTTTCTTGCATGATATGGTCACGTGTCATGGCTCTTTCTTAGGGATCAAGCAGTCTATTCTTTTAAAATATGGCACTTCATGACAGCATGCAACTTTGTAATTTGGGCATTTCTCCATGCTCTGATTCCATTCTCCTGAGATTGGAGTTCCACATGGAAATCAGAGAAATATGAAGGTTCAAACTAGCTAGGAAGGTGTCCAATATATATACCTCCTATATACGCACATATGTTTGTTACTCTGTATGTAGGCATGTTTTTGTGTGTATGTATGATTTAATTGTACATGTGCATTGTTGCTTTCCCTCCATAAAATCTACCTTTCATGAGGGCAGGGAGTGGTATTTAGAAGGATTATCATTACTTTACATTGTGGTGAAGACCTTCTTTCTTTAGAGGAAATAACCAGATCTTTTCAAAGCTGCCAAACACTAACTGAATTTAAAATGCCATACCAAGTGCAGTACTTTAGAATTTCTGAAAATAATTTTGATCCAGTCTGAGTTGCTATAATGTTAAGGGAATTTGAAGATCTTACCTGCCCATTAATAGGCACATAGAACCTTGGCTCAGAGCTAATCAGGCTCTGGGCCACAAGGAGTTTCCAATTAAGTGCTGGGGCATGAGGATTTTCAAGCTCCTTGGCACTCAGTCAGAAAGAGGCCAAGTCTTCCTTACATATTCTAGGTGGGTGGCATTTTGCTTTGAGGGTTCACCTGTGGACAGGATCTTTTGATTTCCTGGTCGAGACTCTGAGTAGCTGTGTGTTTAGAACAACTCTCCCCCCATCCCTGCCATAATTGCTTAGATGTCTGTGCTCCCTCAATCCAGTGATATATGAAAAGTATATAGCAATATTGCTATGTTCAGACAGCTGGATCCCTGTCTGTTGGTTTTTGTGCTAATTCCTCTGTTGCTTGTATTTTCTATACTCCTTTCTCTGTAATTAAAGTAGGACTGTTAACCATTTTAAACTGTTTTTCCCTTATAAAGCATATCAAAGAAGTTGTGTTAGCAGGCTATCCTGGGTGTGCTAGGGTGCTTGATTATAAAATTGCATAGGCAATATTTTCAATCCTGGTAGGATCTATTCTTCTATCAGTCCTGTTTTTACCATGTCAATCTCTTTTATAGCTACAGATGAGGAGCAACATAGGAAGTGTATAAGATTTCTATCCAAATCATAGTCCACAATTATAGATGTATTCCTAATTCAGAAGAACTAGCCCTGTATCTTGGCTTTCTGAAATTGACATAAATATATTAAAATAAACAGTGTTTGCAAAGGATTGGCTTTATATAAATGCTCTGAGGACACACAATATGGTTAATGCTAAATTATAAAAAAATGAATCAGCATCATAACCATCAAATTAGAACTCTGGAGGAGAAAGCAAGGCTGAAGACTTTGTACAGCTCTGTCTTACTCAAATCCAATTCAGGCAAAGTCAACACATCACCCTCATGATGTCACTGGCCCTCTTCAAGAATGAAGGGTGAACAACAACACATAGTAGTTAAGGAATGTTTGAAGAACTGAAATCATTTAAATAGTTCCGTTTATATTATATTATATCTTTATATATATATATATATATATAATTTTTATATTAAATAGTGACCTACTTTCATGCATTAAACAGTAAAAAATTAAATGGATTGATGTTTTTTCTTCAAGGAATCAAGAGAGATTATGATTTTATCTGCAATTTAGTTCATGATTTTCAATCAGAGAGCCATTCTATCTTTCCCTGACAGAAATAGGAACTCTCATAGGCATCCCTTTATGGCACTATCTATGGTCCAGTTAAACTGGCATTTTCTTTGTTACTCATAGTATCAATCCATGCTCTATTTACTACCTTTGTATTGCCTCTCTCCCATTCCTGGAATGCATACCTTGCTCACTTTCACCACATAAAAACCTTCATTTTCTACAAGGGACAATTTGAAGAATACTTTCTATACCAGAGGTGTCAAATGCATGACCTTATATGGCCCACAGAAGTCCTTAGTAAAGTCTTAATCAGATTAAAATGTAGTTCCTTTCTGATTTTAATGAGTTAATTGCATTAGTAATTTTAAATATATACATATGCATATGTAGTTTTAACCTAAATCTATATATGGCCCATAAGGATACATATATACAATTTGAGATTGATTTCTATTTGAATTTGATACCAGTGTTCTACCTCAAACCATTCCTGAAGTGCACAAATGTTAGTGTTTCCCACTACCACCAAATAGCTTCTCTGCATAATACTTCTTTGTATTTCATTTTTTTCTTCATATAATCACATATGCATGTTATGTTCACTGATAGAAGGTTAATGTTCTGGAAAAATGGCGGGATCATTTATTTTTGGGGGGGGAAGGTAGTTTTGTATTTATAATATCTGTCATAGAATCTAGTACATAAAAGGTAACTATTAAATGTTTATAGATAGATAGGTTGACCTCAAAGTCACCATGTCCATGAAAGAATTCACTATATTTCACTTCAAGTAAACCCCTCTTTCAAATTTTACTATTTCTGTTGTAATAGTCTTTCTAATAATGTGTTCAAAACCATAGAATCAGTCTTTATCTACCCTTTTCCCATCTCTTCTTCAACCACAATATCCAATCAATTACTATCTTATTGATTCCATAATCTACAAAATCACGTATGTTAGATAACTAATTGATAAGAATTTAAGTGGCTTCTATGTGCCTGGAATATTGCAAGATGCTATGAACACAAAGATAGAACAAAGCAATCGCTATCTTAAAGAGTTTATATTCTATTGGGAAAGAGAGAATATACACATATACATGTGTATATATTTATATACACACATATATATGTATATATTTATATAAATAATATAGAATATACATAGATATACACATTATATATAATATATAGATATATGCACAATATACACACACACACATTGTGTGTGTGTGTGTATGCATTTAGATATTCATATACACAAGGAGATTAGTGTAGAAGTCACTAGCATCTGGGTGCTTTTTCAGAAAAGTGCTTCTGTAGAAAGTGACACTTAACCTAGGACTTGAAGGACATTAAAGATTTCAAGAGGTTGAGATGGAGAAAATATATATTCCAGTCATGGGCATAGGCAATGCAAAGGTATTAAGATGGGAAATGGAGTGCTGTATTTGAGAAACAATAAAGGAACTAATTTGGACCATAGGCAGTATAAAGGAGAATAATCTGTAAAAAGGCTAGAAATGTAGGTTGGAGCTAGGTTGTGAAGAATTTTTAAATGTCAACAGGGCAATTTATATTTTATTCTAGAAGAAAATGGGTGCTACTTGAATTTATGGAGTAGAGTGACATGACATAATCAGAACTGCACTTTAGGAAGTTTATTCTTCCAGCTATTTGGAGCATGGATTGAAATGAAAAGAGGCTTGATGCTGAGAGGGCAATAAGTGGGTCCAGTAAGAGATGATGAGGCCCTAAACTAAGGTAATAGTTTTGTATGTTGCAAGAAGAGAATATAAGAAAGAAATATTGTACAGGGAGAAACAAAATTTAACAAATGATTGGGTATGTTGTTGAAGTGAGGATGAGAACTTAAGGATGGCTTTCTTAAATTATTTATAAAGTATTTTATTTTTCCCCAGTTACATATTCAAACAATTTTGAACATTCATTTAAAAAATTTTAAGTTCCAAATTATTTCCCATTGTCCACATCCCCCTCATCAATAAGGCAAGCAATTGAATATGTTATTCATGTACAGTCATACAAAACATGTTTCTATATTAGTCATGTTGTAAAAGAAAACATAGACCAAAAAATAAAAGAAAGTTTAAAAAAAGTATGCTTTCAATCTGTATTCAGACTCCATCAGTTATTTCTCTGGGGATGGATAGCAATTTTCATATAAGTCCTTCAGTTGTTTTGGAACATTGTATTGCTGGGAATAGCCAAGTAATTCACAGTTGTTCATCTTACAGTATTGTAAAGCTAAGCACAAGCAGCTCTCCAGCAGACCACTGCTGTAGATAGCTCTAAGGTTCTGATCATATATTATAATCAACTCTCTACTTATTCAGCGGCAAATTAAAGCAAAATATTCACAGAAACCAAAGTACAGCATTCACAATGTTATAACCACTTTTCAATAAAGTAGCCACTTAGTTTTCACCAAAGTGGCCACATAGTTTTAAGCAAAAGATATTCAGTAAGTCCTTAACTCAATCATCCTTAAGGAACAAGCCTCTTTAAGGGACACAAAGTACAAAGGTCAAAATTATTCACCCCTAGGTCACAGTAAATCATGATCTTCTCAGTCAGCACTAAGTACCCAAGGAGAGGTCTTTTCATCTCGACTTGAGGCTGGCTCCCAAATTCCATGTTTCCTCTTTCATGGGCCCAGCTTCTGCCTGAATCTACGTGATCGTCACCTAAATTCACAGGTAGGCAGCTTTCAGCTCCTCATCCAGTTCCATATTGAAGCTCACAGTGTCTAGTCCACCTCAAGTCCTTCACAATTTCTGTTTCTGAGAAGACAAAGCTTAACAGAGACACAATAGCATTCATGCACATTGCTGGAACCATCATCAATTCACTGTCTGTTAAATAAACACAGACCCACAAACAAGGTCTGAGAACTCAACACACATCATCAGTATGGTCCCAGGACCTCTGAAATCCTCCTACAGGATTTTAGTAAACAGATAACAAGAAAATCTTCTTTCAGGGCTTTCAGTAAGGTGCCAGGAATTCTGTACAAAGTATCACAAACAAAAATCAACACAAACAGAACAGACAAACAGAGTGCCAACCTCCACAACCTCTTCTCAGTTCTGCTCTCTGCCAGCTTGGGCTTCTTCTTATATATGATCATTAGCTCCTCCCTGTTCTTCCCCCTTCCTTTTGTATCAGAAAGTTCCTCCCACTGTGGGTTTCACAAGTTCTGTTTCTTAACAAAGACTTGATATGATCAAAGGCAAGGCTCAATTGAAACAAGGCACTAAGTACTTGTATTGCTCTTAATGTGTACAACATTCTCCCAATTTTACACATTTCACTTTGCATCAGTTCTGTAAGTCTTCCCAGGTTTTTCTGAAATCATCCTGCCCATCATTTCTTATAACATAATAGTATTACATTATGATCATATACCACAATTTGTTCAGCCATTCCCCAATTAATGACCATCCCCTCAATTTCCAATCCTTTGACACCACTAAAGAGCTGCTATAAATATATTTGTCCTTTTCCTCTTTATTGTTTATCTCTTTGCAATACAGACTCAGTGGTGGTATTGCTAGGTCAAAGGATATGCATGTTTCTATATGCCTTCAGACATAGTTCCAAATTGTTCTACATAATGGTTGGATCAGTTCACATCTCCATTAACAATGCATTAATGTTTGAGGATGACTTTGGACCTGAATGATTAGAAGGATCCAAAATCATAGCTCTAGAAATGAAAGAGATCTGAGATGCCATTTAGTATAATACCATCATCTTAAAAGTGAGAAAACAGGTCCCCAAATCATGGGGACATTAACAAACATAAGGGAGTTGATAAAAGGGTACATTTTATTGAAATAATGATGAGCTCCTTTTTGACCATGTTAAATTTGAGATGCCGTATGGTACACTCAGTTTTTGATATCCAAAATGAAGTTGTTTATGTGAGTCTAGGTCTCAGTAGAGATACAAGGGTTAGATATAATACTGACAGTCATTTGCAGAGAGAAGATGATTAAAGTCATGGGTGTAAATGGGTACCAACTGAGGGTATTAAGAAAGACAGAAGGACTATCAACTTGGAGCATGTGGCAAAAAAAGAATGATTAGACATTTTCTGTAGCCCCCATTAGCTTTCAAATGGAGAGATGAAATATGTACCAGACACAGCACATTTACAGATGTCTTTTCATTTCCTATATGGCTGTACTTATTTGGACTTCTTTGAACTTCTCCATAAAGTGTATTGTGCCCCAGGAAAATCATGACTGGGAAATCTCATCATCCTATGAGATCCAATCAGCTTTAATACTCATGTTTCATCAGTATCCTATACCCTTCTGATTGTAGAGCAGAGCCATGAATTCCAAAACCTCCATTTAAAAAGGGGGACCATGTCAACCACCTTTTCATTTCCCTCCTGAATGCACTCTTTTGTACTTCTCTATTGTGCCCATTATAAAAAGTGCTTTGTTTTCCCAATCTTACTTTTTAGCTTCCCTTTGTGTGTTATCTTCCTTTATGAGATTCTAAGCTCATTGGGAGCAGAGACAGTTTTTGTATTTGTATCTGTATCCCCAATGTCTGGCATATAATGGGTACTTAATAAAAGTTTATTGACTGACTGACTCCATGGCCCAAAAAACAAAGAAGTCTCCTAAGGTAATGGCTATATGATTGGACAGCATGCAGAAAACTAATCTCCAGGAATTGGCACTCACCTCCTCAGTCTCCATACTCCAGCTAGGCATACTACCTAACCCATCAGCTTTTGCATTTGGTCCTATATAAAATTTCCATGCTACTTCTGCATTGACTGCCATCAGACTCTGCCTCTGTCCACACCCCAGCATTCTTCTGCAAAAAAACACAGCATACTCAAATTCTACCAGCCCTGTTGGGGAGTAGGAAGGTGTAGGATAGCAGGACTGGGTTCTGCCCATGGCAACTTCCCTTATCTAGAAAAATGAGGACTAAAAGGGAAAGTGAAGACCACCAGTAGGTAGAGTTACACATGACTAGACATAGGGGATGGATAATTAAGCTATGGTCAGTCCATCCCCCTACCCCAACTCAGAAGTTCCTTGATGCAACAACAGAGGATAGAGAAAAGTTAATTCCCCAACATTAAGGGAGTATAAACAGCTTTGAGATATAGCTAGCAAACCAAATGAGTGGTAGGAGAATAAGGGGGGAAAAGACTAAAATTATCAAAGATCTCAAGAGAAGGAAAATTTAGTCAACAACCCAGGGCTCAAGCAGATAAGTCAACAGGGAAAATACTGAAATAAAAGGAAAGATGACTACAAAGACATCTAAAATATTTCAAATATTTCTAAATCAATATTGTACAAATGAACTAATATCTGATAAAACACAGAGCACCGTGGATTCCCAAAAGAACATGGAACTGCAGCAGGATGTTCCAAAATGTTTCAAGAGACACATCAAAACCTTGAGAGAGGATTTCAATGAGAACAAATAGCAAAGTTTTATCACCTGAAAAACCAAAATAATTAGCAAAATAGGAATAATTGAATTCACAGTAGTGAGTTTCTCTCAAAAAAAGTAAAAGAAAGAAAAACAGATTGAGAATATGCATATACTAAACTGAAGGACAGTCTGGAAGAAGAGGACAAAGCAATAACATTAAAAAAAAATGTTCTCTATACAAGTAGAACACATTGATCTGAAAGACAGGATGCTTAACAGCTTAAAGATTATAGACATCCCAGAAGAACATGAGAAATCAAACTATGCAAACATCCAAATGCAAGACATAATACAAGAAAATTGCTCAGAACTTCGAAACAAAGGAAACAAAGCACAAACTCCAATAATCTATGGAGAGCCTCTAAAGTGTGGGTGGGGAAAAGGAAACACTATGCTTTATATTCCAAAACATATAGTAATTAAATTAAATACCTAATATGCCAAAACAACACAAACATATAAAATATAAATGAACACAAATGCCAAAGAAAGCACAAATAATAAACTAATTAACACCCATCTGTAGAGACTATCTATTTTAAGAAGATAAAGGTGAGAGGCAGAGTCAAGATAGCAGAGTATAAACAGCAACCCAGCTGAACTATCCCAATATTCTCCTCCAAACAAATTTAAAATAACTTCTCAAATCAAATTTTGGAGTAATAGAGCCAACAAAAGGTCAGACTGTGAGACTTTTCCAGCCTAAAACAATTTAGTTTGTTATTAAGAGAGGTTTTTGACACTGGGGTGGGTGCCACCTTTATGCACAGCAGGAGTATCAGTGGTGGACCTTGCTTATGTCTGCAATAGTGGTAGCAGCTGTACCTTGAAAAACACTTAGTTCAGAAACAGTAAGGGACTTGGACAACTGGTCAGAAAGAGATGCTAGGGGCCATGTGCTGGCACTGGGTACAACTAGTACTGATGGGGAACTTTATTGCCCATAAGCAGTACTGGGTAACAATTCCAGGGCAAAGAAGAGTGCTTGTGATTGGTCACAACGGAACAAGGGCCCTGGTTGTAGTTCTAAGACAAAGAGTAGAACAATTACTTGTGGCTACAGGAGTTTGGGGGCATTTCCTAAAGACCAGAGCACAGAGCAGAACAGCTGTGACCATACCTCTCCCAAGATAATATCACCTAGAAAGAAAAGAAAACCTGCAGATCCCCAAAACTAGGCCTGAAAACAATGGCATGAAAAAGCTAAAACTTTATATAAATCCTTCCATCCTAAGCTAAGTGTAGCTCAAATTTAACATAAATATCAAAGACAAGGAAGAGCCTCAAAAATAAGTAAACAAGAGAGACAGAGGCAGGGAGAAAGAGAGACAGAGACCTAGAACATAAGCTACTGTGATGGCAGGGAAGACCAAAACACAAACATGAAAGAAGACAACAAAGTGAAAACAGCTACAAACAAAGCAATAAAGATAAATTCTAATTGGAACCAAGACAAATAAGAATGCCTAGAATATTTAAAGAAAGACATAATAGTTGTAGAGAAAAGAAAATGGGAAAGAAATCACAATGACACAAGAAATTTTTGAAAGGATAATTAACAGCTTGGTAAAAGAGACACAAAAAAATACTGAAAAAATGATAACAAAAACTAGAATAGTCCAAATGCCAAAAAAGACACAAAAATTCACTGAAGAAAAGAATTCCTTAAAAAGCAGAACAATCTATCAAATGGATAATGGAGTACAAACGTTCACTAAAAGAAATAATTTCTTAAAAATTGGAATTTGACAAGTGGAAGCTAATGACAAGTGGAAACTCAATGAGACATCAAGAAACAATAAAACAAAGTTAAAAGAATGAAGAAAAAGAAGAAACATGAAATATCTCATCAGGAAAACAAACAAATAAAAAAAACCAACTGACTTGGGTAATAGATCAAGGATAAAGAACATTAAAAAAAAAATTGGACTACCTGAAAGTCATCATTTTAAAAGGTATATTTCAAGAAATTATTGAGGAAAACTTCTTTCATGTTCTAGAAGCAGAGAATAAAACATAACTTGAAATAATCCACAGATCACTTCCTGAAAGAGAATCCAAAATGAAAACTCCCAGAAATATTATAGCCAAATACCAGACCTCTCTGTTGTTCAAGGAGAAATTATCACAACTATCCAGAAAGAAACAATTTAAAAATTGTGGAGACAAAGTTAGGATTATTCAATATTTAGTAATTTCCATGTTAAAAGAGCAGAAAGCCTGGAATATGATATTTGGAAAAGCAAAGGAACTAGGATTACAATGAAGAATAAATTACTCAAATCCATTAAACTAATGTTTGAGAAGAAAAAATGAGTATTTAATGAAATAGGAGACTTCCAAGAATTCCTAATTGGGGAAAAAAACAGAGCTGAATAGAAAATTTGACATTCAAACGCAAGACTCAAAAGGAGCATAAAAAGGTAAGCATTAAAAATAATCATAAGAGACCCAATAAAGTTAATGAACTGGAAAGGAATTACAAAAGTTGAGTGGCAGGGGAAGACTTGGTTCTGATGAAATTATAAGACAATTCTATGAAACTTTTAAAGAATTATTAAGAATAATTCAAACCAAATTATTCTCCAAAATTGAGAAAAAAAGTTCTCTACCAAACTCTTTCAGGTACAAATATAAAAATAACATCTAAACCAGGAAAGGCAAAAAGTAAAGCAGGAGAATGACAGGAAAATACGATTTAAAATATAGATTTTTAAAAAATAGATGAAATCCTACCAATTTGATTATATCATTTTTTTCTCCAAGAAATCGTTCATTATGACCTTGTTGGGTTTAAACAAGAAATAAAGGACTATACAATAATAAAGAAAAAAAACCCAACATAATCAATTCTGTTATAAACAAAACATTCCAAACATATTTATCTCAATGGATAAAGAAAAAACTATTGTCAAAACTCAACAAACGTTTATGCAAAACCCCAATAATTATAGATACAAAAAAATTTTTGCTTATATAGAAAATATTAGCTTTTCAAACTTTCTTTTAAGTTTTTCATAATCTAGTTCTCCCTTATGCATTTAGCTTTATCTTAGTAGTATATGTACCTTTCCCCTTGCCCTCACATCTTCAATTCTTCTAGTAACTATACTAAACTTTTTTACTCCAATCCATCTATGAACTTATCAATGTTGGTATTATCTCCAAAATTACAGGTTGCTAGAAATGCACAACTTCTCATTTGCCTCATATCTTGTCCACAGATACTCATAAATCCTTGTTTCAGCTACCCATTTTTTCCATTGCAATCTTTCTCTGTTCTTAATGCAAAGGTTCTAATACAAAAGCTAACCACTGGTTATCTCTCATTCTTTCTGTCCTACAAACCATTTTTGATCGTACGTGTCTTTGATTATATCGTTTACTTTACATCTACTATTTAATTTTCATTAGCAATATATTTAAGTCTACTATTAATAATATGCTTCCACACTATTCATAGGGCTTCTGAAACAAAACATGTTAATTCCATATTTCAAGTCTTTTCTGAAGTAATTGCCTCAAGAGTTCAAATGAATTTAATTCAGTAAACATCATTTAGGAATATACTGTGTTAGAGGCACTGTTCTGGGCACTGACCATACAAAGAATAAAAATTAAAAGGGGAAGAGATAGGAATATATTTTTGCAAAAGAACTATGGTTTGTGAGGGAGGGGTTATTGAAGGAAGAGGGTAGACATGTGAAAAGTGTTAAAGGTAAGTATAAAAATTCAAGCTAATGATGAGAGCCTGTGGTAAGGTAGTAGTGAGGTAATGAAGATTTAAGAGACATTGCAGAACAACTTATCGGCCTTGGGAAAGATGAGACAGAATTTCCAGAATGGTTTATAGTTATAGAGTTAAAAGGTGATATAGAGGTCATGAAGTCCAATACTCTTATTCTGAAGATGAGATGAGGAATGGAAAATATTTATTGGCTTTCCCAAGATTACACAGGCATTAAGTTGCAGAAGTGGGATTTGAATAAATGATGCTTCATCCTGGCCCTCTCTCCACTACAGTATACTGTTTCTCTAGTGGAAAATACTCTGAATGAAGAGTTGGTACTGGAAGAGGAAAAAAATAATCTATTCTGTATTCCCCCTAGTATTTAACTTAGTGGTCATAGATTTCTTGTTGTTCAGCCATTTTTAAAGTCTGACTTTTGTGACCCCTTTTGGTTTTTTTGGAGAAAGATACTGGGTGGTTTGTCATTTCCTTCTTCAGCTCATTTTATAGCCATGAGAACTGTGAGAAATGGAGTTAAGTGACTTACCAAAGGTTACAGAACTAGTAAGTACTGAGGCCAGATCTAAACTCATGAAGATGAGGCTTCCTGATTCCAAACCCAGGGTCATCTCCAGTCGTCATAATCTATAGCTTGCCACTGCACTTAGATGACTCTGGAGGAGAGAGTGAGTTTGATGACTTTGCACAGCCCACCCTTACTGAAATACAATTCACTTGCAAGCCATGGCATCACTTTCCTGATGTTATGATCCTCTGTGAGAACAAATGCCACTGAACTGCCCTGGTCATAGATCAGGAGCAATCCCTTAATGCTATTGATTGATTGAGTGGGAGGAAAACTTGGAATAGTTAGCTAAAAATTTCAAGATGAAAAACACCAGGCTGAAAAGTATTTCTGTCTTAAAAAAAATTACTAAAATCACCCAGTTAATTGTGTTGTTCTGTCGCCAAGATTAAGTTTTATGGTGTGTTGTTTTGTTTTTGTTTTTCCTATTCTCTATAGCAATATCTTATTATGTTTATTTTAGGAACAGCTTCATTGTAAGATGTTTTTAGTGGTATCTCAATATTATTTACCAATAATTTTCCCTGTAAGTTAAAGTTTAAGATGGGCTAATTTCCAAATGAATACTATAGATTTTATGAGAAAATTCCCATGATTTGGCATGACAGATGCTTCACTAAGCAAATGAATACAAAGCATTGCAAATTTTAAAAAACCTTTCAAAAAAAAACCCCACAGTATGCAATACCCATTTCTATCAAATTTGAATCAAACAGTACATCTTCTAAAGGTAATTATCTGAATTACAGATGGAGAGTTCAATTCCTGAGTCCCCATGAATTTCTAATGAAACAATGAAGTTATACTGCTCTTTTAAAAAGTTAGCTTTAGGAGCAGAGGTGGGCAGACTGATACCTAGGTTAGGTACTGATACCTAAATTGGGAAGAGACAAAATGGACAAAGAAAATTATAGACCAATTTACCTCATGAATATAGATGCAAAAGTTTTAAATAAACTATTAGCAAAAAGACTATAGCAATTTATCATGAGAATAATACACTTTGATCAGGTAGGATTTACTCTAGGAATGCAAAAATGGTTCAATATTATGAAAAATATCAATATAATAAATTATATCAACAATAAAACTAGTAGAAAACATATGATTATCTCAATAGGTGCAGAAAAGGCTTTTGACAAAATACAACATCCATTCCTATTAAAAACACTAGAAAGTACAGGAATAAATGGAGTCTTCCTTAAAATAGTAAGTAGAATCTATCTAAAACAATCAGCAAGGATTGTACATAATAGGGATAAGCTGGAAACACTTCCAATAACATCAGGGGGTGAAACAGGGATGTCCATTATCACTGCTCTAATTCAATTTGGTACTAGAAATATTAGCTATAGCAATGAGAGAAGAAAAAGAAATTGAAGATATCATATTATGCAAAGAAGAGACTAAGCTATCATTGTTTGCAGATATGATGATATACTTAGAGAATCCTAGAGAACCAAGTAAAAATCTATTTGAGATAATAACTAAATTTAGCAAAGTTGCATGATATAAAATAAAACCACATAAATTCTCAGCATTCCTATCTACTTTTAATGAAATCTAACAACAAGAAATAGAGAACTTCTATTTAAAGTTACTGTAGACATTATAAAATATTTGGTAATCTACCTGCCAAAACAAACCCAGGACCTATAAGAACACAATTACAAAACACTTTTCACACAAATAAAGTCAGATCTAAATAATTGGAAAAACATCAGTTGCTCATGGCTAGGTTGAGTTAATATAATAAAAATGACAATTTTACCTAAATTAATTTGCATACTTAGTGCCAATTAATCTACCAAAAATTGTTTAATAGATTTAGAAAAAATAGTAACAAAATTCATTTGGAAGAAGAAAAGGAATAGAATATCAAGGAAATTAATGAAAAGAAATGCTAGGAAAGATGGCCTAGCCATAGCAGATTTTAATCTGTATTACAAAGCAGTAGTCATCAAAACTACTTGGTACTGGCTGAGGAATAGAGTAGTAGATAAGTGGAATGGATTAAGTACATGAGACACAGCAGTCAATGACTAAAGTAACATACTGTTTGATAAACCCAAAGACCCCAGCTTCTAGGATGAGAACTTACCATGTGACAAAAACTGCTGGGAAAACTACAAAATAGCATAGAACAAACTGGGTATACATCAATATCTTCCACTGTATACCAAAATCAAGTCTAAATGTGTGCATGATCTAGATATAAAAGCTGATACTGTAAGCAATCTGGGAGAGCAAGGAGTAGTTTATCTGTCAGATTTACGGAGAAAGGAAGATTTTATGACCAAACAAGAGTTAGCATTATGAAATGCAAGATGGATAATTTTGATTACATTAAAATGAAAAGTTTTTGCGTAAAAAAGTCAATGTAACCAAGATTAGGAGGGAAGTAGGAAATTGGGAAAGAATTTTTTGTTTTATTTTTTAAATTTATTTTTGTTTATTTTTAGTTTACATCATTCATTTCCACAAGAATTTTGAGTTAGAAAGTTTCTCCCTGTCTTTCCACTATCCACCACCCCAAAATAGCAATCCAACTATGTACCTCCTACCCCAATCTGCTCTCTCCTGAATCCTCCCCAATCACCCCTCTGACTTTCTGGTAGGGCAAGATGGATCTCCCTACCCCAATGCCTGTATATCTTATTTCCTAGTTGCCTGTAAATTATAATAATAATTAATATATGTGTGTATATAAATATATATGTATATATATATGTATATATATATATATATTTTTTTAAAACATTTGATTTTAAAACTTTAAATTCTAGATTCTTTCTCTTCCTCCCTCGTCACCCACCCCCATTGGGAAGACAAGCAATTCAATACAGGCTTTATTATGTGTGGTTACGTAAAACATCTCCACAATGGACATATTATGAAAGACTGACTATATTTTCCTCCATCTTATCCCACCCCCCGCTTGTTCTATCTTCTACTTTGTCCCTGTCCCTTTACAAAAGTGTGTGCTTCTAACAACCCTGCCCCCAACCTGTCCTCCCGTCCATCACCCTCCCTCACATCTCCTTCCCCTCTACTCTCCTGTACTGCAAGATACCCAATTTAGATTGTATGTCATTCCCTCCCTAAGCCAAATTCAATGAGAGTAAGGATGACCCATTCCCTTTTGCCTTCCTGTTCTTCCCCTCCATTCTAACAGTTATCCCTTGCCTCTTCTATATGAGATAATTAACCCCATTGTGTCTCTCCCTGTCTCCTCTCATTATATTCCCCTCCCACCTCTCAAACTCACCTTTTAAATATATGCACTCACATATGTATTCATATGCATATATACCCTCCTATATAGACAATTGTGTATGTATGCACACACACACACATACATATATATACACACATTTATATTCCCTTCAACTATCCTCATACTAAGAAAAGTTTCATAAATTACAATTATCAGTTTTCCATGTAGGCATATAAATAGTTCGACTTTGATAAGTTCCTTATGATTTCTTTTCCCTGTTTACATTCTCATGCATCTTGGATTTGAATGTCAAACTTTTGATTCAGCTCTGTTTTTTTCACCAAGAATGCTTCAAAGTCCTCCACCTCACTGAATGATCATATTTTCCCCTGAAACGTTATACTCAATTTTGCTGGGTAGGTGATTCTTGGTTTTAATCCTAGCTCCTTTGATCTCTGGAATATCATATTCCAGGCCCTTTGATCCCTTAATGTAAAAAGTTCTAGATCCTGTGTTATTCTGATTGTGTTTCCACAATATTCAAATTGTTTCTTCTTGGTAGCTTGTAATATTTTCTCCTTGATCTGGGAACTCTGGAACCTGGATATAACATTCCTAGGAGTTTTCTTGTTGGGACTTTATCCAGTGTTGATTGGTGGATTCTTTCCATTTCTATTTTGCCCTCTGCTTCTAAAATATCGGGGCAATTTTCCTTGAGAATTTCTTGAAGGATGATTTCAAGGTTCTTTTTCATCATGGCTTTCAGGTTGTCCAATAATTTTTAAATTGTCTCTCCTGGATCTATTTTCCAGGTCAGTGATTTTTTCAATGAGATATTTCACATTGCCTTCTATTTTTTCATTTGTTTGGATTTGTTTAACAGTATCTTGATTTCTCATAAAGTCATTCATTTCCATTTGCTCCAATCTAATTCTGGAGGAATTATTCTCTTCAGTGAGCTTCTGAGATTCTTTTACCATATGGCAAATTCAGCTTTTTAAGGCATTCTTCTCCTTATTGGCTTTTTGGGCCTCTTTTGCCATTTCAGTTAATCTATTTTTAAGGTGTTATTTTCTTTAGTCAGGTTGTTGATTCTGTTTTTATAATTTTTTTGCATCATTCTCATTTCTCTTCCCAATTTTTCCTCTACTTATTTGGTTTTCAAAATCCTTCTTAAGCTCCTTTATGGCCTTTAACCAATTCATATTTTTCTTGGAAGCTTTTGGTGCAGGAGTTCTAAATGTGTTGTCTTCTTCCTGTTCCATGCTTGTATCCTTTTTGTCCCCAAAAAGGAAATCTGAAGTTGGATGGCTGTGCTTGCTTTGCTTCCTTTGCCTGTTCATGTTGTCAGTCAATTACTTGACTTTTGAGCTCTTTGCCACAGTAGAATTCTGCTTCCAAAGGGAGGAGCTTTGTCCCAAATCACTGGGGTTTTCACAGCTGCTGGAGCTATTAGGAGGGTCCCATCTCTGCAGCTCCCACCAGCTTTGGCTCACTGGTTGCACACCTCAGTACCACCACCCAAGACCATGAACCTGATCCAGGCAGGTTAAGGCGAAACCACTTAGCCTCTGAATGGTCACTTGGCCCCCCTGCAATCTGCAGCCTGGGAACTCTGAAATGGCCACGTGGAGGCAGCTGCAGGCCGACTACTTCCACCACTTCTGGCTCTGGGGGCAGAGGACCAGACCCACTCCTCCCCCCACCCAAATTCTGCTGAGTTCCATTGAACTTTTACTTTGTCTTTAGTATTTATGGATTTATAATTCTGGAAATCATCATAGCTGCCAGCGATTCACTCTCCCAAATGCTCCAGCTGGGCTGGTTGGGCCATCCTGGGGCTAAACCATGGGCCTTGTGTTGGCTCCCAGAAAGCTGTGATGAACTCTTCTTGTCTGCCTGCCAGGCTGTCTTCAGTGGGATCTTTGTTTCTTTGTCACTTTGTGGGTTCTGGAGCTCTAAAATTTGTTTAGAGTCATATTTTATAGGTATTTGAGGTGGTTATGGGGGGAGCCACAGAGTTTTCCTGCCTCTATATCGCCATCTTGACTCTGCCCTCAAAAGAATTTTTCCAACCTGTGTTTCTGATAAAGGCCTCATTTCTAAAATATACAGAGAATTGAGTCAAATCTATAAGAATACAAGTCATTCCCCAATTGATAAATGGTCAAAGGACATTGATAGTTTTCAGAGGAAGAAATTAAAGATATCTATAAGCATATGAAAAAAATGCTCTAAATCACTATTGATTAGAGAAATGAAAATCAAAATAATTCAGAGGTACTAAATCTCACTGGTCAGGTTGATTAAGATGACAAAACAGGAAAATGATAAATGCTGCAGAGGATGTGGAAAAATTGGAATACTAATGCATTGTTGTAGAGCTGTGAACTGATCTTACCATTCTGGACAGCGATCTGGAACTATGCCCAAAGGGCTATAAAAAAGTGCAAACTCTTTGACCCGGTGATACCACTTCTAGGGTTGTATCCCAAAGAAATCACAGAAGTGGGAAAAGGAACTGTATGTACAAAATATTTATGGCAGCTCTCTTTGTGCTGGTAAAGAACTGGAAATCAAGGGAATGTCCATCAACTGGGGAAGGCTAAACAATTGTGGTATATGAATATAATAGAATATTATTGTGCTATAAGAAATGAGGAGCGGATAGACTGCGTAACAACTTGGAGAGACTTATATAAACTGATGCTGAGTGAGGAGAGCAGAACCAGGAGAACTTTGTACACAATGACAGACACATTGTATGTGTGATGACTAACTTTGATAGACCAGACTCCTCTCAGCAATACAAGGTTGGAAGACAATTACAGAAGACTCATGATGGAGAGGGATATTCACATACAGAGAAAGAAATAGAGTTTGCACATTGAAGCAAACTATTTGCTCTCTCTCATTTGCGTTTCATTTTGTTTTGTCCCTGCTTTCTAATTGTTCACTCCACTGGTTATAACCATTCTTTACAAAATGACTAATGTTCAACATGAAGGTATTTGTAGAACCTATATTTGACTTCATGCCTCTATGGGAGGAGAAGAGGGAGGTGAGGAAGGGGAAGAAAATTTGAAATTCAAGAGATTGTGGAACTGAATGTTGTAAACTAAAAGGATATAAATATTTTTTTTAAAAAAGAGTTAACTTCAGGACATCACAAAAAGAAGGGAGGTGAGATATTTTTACACCCCACCATCAAGCTACTTTAAAACATAGATTAATAAGTAACTCCTTAATAAATAATTCAATAGGTAGAATTTATGATAAATTATATATGCACATATGGATATATACACAGATGCATGTATGCATGTTTATATGTGCCTGTGTATACGTGTATGAATGTGTGCATATATGTGCACATACACATACCTGCATATATACACATATATTCCTCATTCTTTATGAGGAAAATAATAATTAAAAGAAAGGCTATCCAAAACAGCTCATCTACCTTTTCCTAAGGATTAATGTGGATGCAACCTGACTCAAAGTAAATATTATTGCTCTTACTTTTGGGTTTTTGAAGGAAGACAGGAGCGTAGCAAGGACATTATTTACCTTTATTGGCTTTAGTATAAGGACATTCTATATTGGGGTGGGGGGGGCTGTTCTGTTTATTGTTAATACACTAGAGAAAGTAAGCAGTAACTTCTCCAAGCTCCCCAAGAATTTCATCCTTAAAAGCTAAAAAGTAAATTTGAATGGATTTAAGAGTGACAGAAGCCATTGGGAGACAGAGAGTGACAGATTCCCAGCCCAGAAAAGTGCCTACTCAGGTCTGGGCAGGGAGAACACAGAGCACACAGGAGTGGCACCAGCATAGACCTGAGAGCAGAGAGTGGCAGACTGAGAAGCTCTACCAAGCAGACTCACCCAGTGGGAGGCTTCTGCAGCCATTTCCCCGCGGAGCAGAGGACCAACAGAACTGGGTAGGAGGGAACGCGGGGCGCATAGCAGAGTCAGTGGTTTTTCCTGGGGCTTGCAACATGCAGCCTGGATTTTTGAAGCTACATGCCAGAATTTTAGAAGTTGGGATGGAGGAATGAAATCTAGGGGCTGTCATCCCCCTCCCTGATACACACACAAAAAAATCAAGAGGTAAAAGCCCCACCTAGAGTACTTGCATAAGTGTAAACAGCCCCAGACTTGGAAAGCACTGAGGAAGGGGAAAGGGAGACTGTATGGAGCCAAGCCCAGGTGGGTGGATCCAGGAAGCTCTAACAATAAAAGCCCAGGTGTGTTTTAGAACCACCTGGTCAATCAGCAAACTACAGCCCTGCCCTTCTACTATAGTGAGCCTGCCTGAGAAGCAGCCCAGAGAACTGAGAAACTCAGTACTCCTGCACCCCAGAAGCAGATATCCACTCTAAAAATACAGGATATAGGCAACAACAATGGGGAAGAAGGAAACTACAAAGGCCAGAACCATAAAATCATTCTATAGTGAGCAAGAGCAACCAAACTCAGAAGGCAACACAGACTCTACACACACATTGGAGACCACAGAAGGAAATGTGAATTGATCTCCAGCCCAAAAATCATTCTTAGAGAATTTCTTGGAGAATCTCAAGAGGGATTTTAAAAATGAAATTAGAGAGGTAGAAGATAAATTTAAATCTACAGTGACCAAATTGGAAAAAAATTTCACAGAACAAAAAAAAGCTTTAAAAAGTAAATTTGGAGAACTAGGACAGGAGGTCCAAAATCTAACCAGAGAAAATACGTCCGTAAAAATGGAGCATCAAAAACTAATAGAGGAAAATAATTCACTAAAAATTAGAATCAGTCAAATTGAAGCAAAGGACTTTATGATGCAACAAAAGTCAGTCAAACAGAACACAAAGATTGAAAAATTAGAAGAAAGTGCAAAATATCTCACTGGAAAAACAATTGACCTGGAAAATAGATCCAGGAGAGATAATCTAAGAATTATTGGCCTACCAGAGAGCCATGATGAAAAAAGCAACCTGGACAGCATCCTTCAAGAGATTGTCAAAGAAAACTGTCCTGAGGTCTTAGAATCAGAAGGGGAAATAGTTATTGAAAGAATTCATGGATCTCCTCCTGAAAGAGACCCCAAATTGAAAACTCCAAGAAATATAGTAGCCAAATCCCAGAGTTACAAGGTCAAAGAGAAAATATTGAATGCAGCCAAGAAGAAACA
>CM053591.1:127443912-127466327 GCA_028646515.1 Pseudochirops corinnae
AAGGGATGATATTTTAAAAGGTGAAATTGAGAAGTAGGAAAGGAATATAATGAGAGGAGACAGGGAGAGACGGACTGGGGTTAATTGTCTCATATGGAAGAGGCAAGGGATAACTGTTACAATGGAGGGGAAGAATAGGAAGGCAAAAGCGAATGGGTCAACCTTATTCTCATTGAATCTGGCTTGGGGAGGGAATGTCATACACTTTAAATTGGGTATCTTGCCCTACAGGAGAGTAGGGGGGAAAGGGATGAGAGGGGAGATGATAGAGGGAAGGGCAGGCTGGGGGAGAGGGTTGTTAGAAGCACACACTTCTGTAAAGGGACAGAGACAAAGTAGAGAATAGAACAAGGTGGGGGTGGGATAGGATGGACGGAAATAGAATCAGTCTTTCACAATATGTCCATTGTGGAGATGTTTTGAGTAACTACACATATATGGCCTGTATTGAATTGCTTGTCTTTCCAGTGTCAGAGGGGTGATGGGGGAGTATGTAGGACAGAGCAGATTGGGGTAGGGGGTATACAGTGGTATCACTGTTTTGGGGTGGTGGCTAGGGGAAGGACAGGGAGAAAATTTGTAACTCAAAATCTTGTGGAAATGGATGATGTAAACTAAAAATAAACAAAAGTTAATTTTAAAAAATAAATAAATAAAAAATTAAAAAGAAAGGGGGGAAAAACCAAAAAAATTTTATAATCAATATTCAAATAAAACAAGTTTCAACATCTTTATTCTATCATTGATTAATTCATTGATGTATCTCGCAATAGAATGTGCCATTCTGAAAAGTAACATCTCTGGATATGGTCAAGCAAAGGCTAGCTGACTATATTTGATATATTAGAGAATAGATTTCTACATGGGAAGAAAATTTATACTATAGGATATCAAAGATGCCTTCAAACTCTAATAATCTGTCCTTCTATCCTGTTGAAAAAAACTGAAACATTTTCATGAAGACAGCTTGTTTCTTTAATTTCAAATGTTAGATTTTGTTTGAGCAATTCTCTTTTAACTTTTTCCTCAAAACAGTGTTGTCATGGTTAAATTACAATTGCACATACAATATATCATCTCTAGCTAACTTTGTGGTCAAAACCAGCACAAAATTGTATCCCCTATCTAACAGTCTGGTATGCTTGGGCTAATAAATTCATATTTCACATATTTTCTGTATCTCTCAGTTTTACATGTTTGAGGAAAATGTATCACTTATTAAAGTGTTACTTTTTACATTAAAAAAATCATGTGAACTTTTAATCATTAAGAAGGCACTTTCTAATCTTGTTGTACCTTAGGGTCATCATTAGCTTTCATTCTACTATATATGGCTATTAATGGAGAATTTTGGTGAGAAGAATGCTAGATGTGCTATCCTTAAGCTTAGAGGAATTGATAAGTGAGTGCATAAATGAGTGAATATATTATGTAGTTCTAGGTATTGTAAATGTAAGCAGAGTAGTGCCACAATCCCAGATTCAAGGAACTTACCTTCTATTAGGAGACAACATATGTAGAGGAGGGTTGACAAGTGACAGGTGTTTAAATTGCTTCACTTTTGGCTTTAATAATATAACATTTCTACTCTATTAAAATAATTACATTCATTGATGGAGTAATACTAAGGTCATACTTTATTGGTGTATAAAGTGTATTGTAGAGTTATTTTTCGTGGCACATTTATTTTTCTGGATAACAGGGTCTATTTTTCTACAGTCAGGATGGAATGAGTTTGGCAGATTGTGTATGGAAAGTGTTGGCTGTGACAGCTTCTATCAAACCTCCTTTCCTCTGCTTATGACTTCAGCAGAAGACAGATGCCTGCCTATTTCCTGCTCTGACCTTATCTAGTTAGTTAATTCATCTATGGAGTGCTAAGTTGACTTTAAGCTGGGCCCCTAAAAAGATATTCTTTCCATCACATGATACACGTATATATGTATATATTAGTTCATAAAAAGTGCTTATCATAAAAGTAATAAAGTGTCATTATTAACTATGAGGAATTTGGCTGATGCCTTTCAAGCTTGTCGTGGCAGAATTTGTATTCCTAGAGCCTGGAATCCCACATTCATGAGGCCAGCCTCTGATATAGCTGGTACAAGTCATTTCTCTAGTTCACTTCTTAAAGAAGAGTAATTCACCTCAGAAGTATGCCCTGCTTGATCACAATTCATCCTTAGACTAAAAAGAAAGAAAAAATCAAAATGTGGATTCATTTCCCCTGATTTCTTGGCCTGGTGGATTATTAATGTTTAAATAAAAATGGAAAAGAAGGGGAAGACAAGCTATATCTTTAGCATCTTGTATTACCATTTCTACATTCCACATCATGTATATGCTAAAATGTTGCTACCAACTTGTCACTGTAGTGATAAATTTCAGTATTAGATGCAATGGCGGGTCTTTCAATAATTAGGTTTTAAACTCTCATCAGTGGTAACATACCTCACTTCTTCTCGTATTCCCAATTCACTTCACTTCCCACACCCACAAGGAACTGAGGGAACAAGTAAGCAACAGAAAGTTGATTTCCCATTTAAACTCATATTCATGACTGATTCATTTCCGCTCATCTTCTCGCATGTTTCTCTTGTCACTGAATTGCCCTGTTTTCCTTTTCATTCAGATGAGCACCAAATATGCAAATGCAGTCCCAGCACATTAAAAAAGCACATACATTAAGCATGTTAAACATTCACTATACATCAAAAAATTGCCCTGGAGCTGCTCCCAACAGAGGGTCCCCATCTCAAGCTAATGAGTTTTAATGTATGATTTTCTTGTACCTTGCCTTTCTTTACACATCAATCTGTTCATGGCATCTGTCATGCAAGCAGTAACAGGGAAACCGCTGGGGTTGTCAATGAAATGACACCTTTCTCCTTTACTAGAGCTGGAAAATGATGCCCAGATTTCTCTGAAATTCTCCAGGCAAAGTGTGTCTTTCTTTTAAAACCAACACCATCTGCCCAGGCAGAAGTTTGTGAGCCAATTGTCACATAAAAGATTTCAGCTGATCTCTGATGTTCAGGCTTGTTATATTAGGTTATCAAGCTTTCACTTAAATAGATGACTTACCTTGCACATCTCAAATTGAAGATGGATGCAATATAAAGCAATGACACAGGTTAATTTTAACTGGAATCTGGGATGCTATCACAGGGAACACTGATTTATAGTCAACAACACAGCCCCTGACACTTCTTGCAACTATAGAAATTCTAGTCAGAGATTCATTCTTAAAATTTAAACTCTTTTTTTAAAAAAGAAAACTCCTTAGAAGGAAAATGAAACTACTCCCTCAAAGTACTCATTACAAAATATATATGTATATATACTGTGGTGTAGAAATTTACACTTTCCATCACTTTCTCTATCACACTTGTGGACTGCAAAAAGAAGTAGTTTCAATCAATTTAATATTACTAGTACCTCAAAAGTCAGCTATGACAAATCATCTCTAATTAGAAAGTTGTTTGTTTTTAAGCTCATGGGTTTTTCAACTTAGCAATGTCCTTCTTTGCCCCTTTTTTGACACATAGTGATACAATTTCATATTGTTTTCATAAGAACTCACCTTTCAATGAGAAAGAGTTGTGATATGGAAAGGGTAGTTATCCGAAGTTTTTTTCATATTTTTTTCTGAAAGTAACCACTAGTAGGATACCAAAAAAATATTCTTTCCATCACATGATACACATATGTATGTATATACATAGATGTAGATATGAACATATCTATTATCTACAGCTATAAAAACCTTGCCCTCAGTACTTTGAGTTTTCCTCAGTGTTCCTTGGATTCTACTGCATAATGCAGGTAAAGTGACTTCCTGTCTTTCTCCTTAACACAACATTTCATCTGTCATCTCCATGTCTTTTCATTTTCTAGAATCCTTCTCTTCCTAAAAAGACTCAAATCAGGAACAATCTTCTACATGTTATCTTAATCCCTTCCAACTACAAATGTCTTCCCTACCTAACTACTTTATATTAATTATGAATATGAGGCAACTAGGCAGTGCAGTGAATAAAGTGCTAGAACTGGAGTCAGAAGTCCTGTGGTCAAATTTGGATACAGACTCTTCCCATCTGTGTGATCCTGGGCAAAACCCTTAAATTCTAGCTGTCTCAGTTTCCTCTTCTGCAAAATGGAGAAGACAATAGCACCTCCTTCCCAGGGTTGGTGTGAGGATAAAATAATATTTGTAAAGTGCTTTGCAAATATTAAAGTGATATGTAAATGCTAGCTATTATTATTTTCTAGAACCTTGAATAGTTATACATTGTCTCCCCCAATAGAATGTAAGCAAACTGAGAGCCAAGATTGATTTATTTTTTGTATTTATAATCCAGAAACTAGCACAATACCATTAGAGGAGGTAGTGAATTCCACAGGAAAAATGGATATGTGTTCTAAGTAACATAGTGATGGTAAGCCACAATGACATTTACAATAGTTAACCATACTCGGGAATATTTGCTTAATCTGATCAGTTCTGAGCATCTGATATTCATCTTGGGCCAATGACCAAACAGCATCACAGCAGAGTTTTGTGACATTACAGTGGTATATACACAATATATGTAAAAGGTGGATAGACAGATAGATAGATACACACATACTGCACATATATGTATAATGCACATATATATATATACATACATACTATTTTTGTTGTTCAGTTGTATTTCAGTCACATCTGATTCTTCATGACCCCATTTGATGTTTTCTTGGCAAAGATACTGGAGTGATTTGCCATTTCCTTCTCCAGATGAGGAACTGAGGCAGACAGGGTTAAGTGACTTGCCCAGAGGCCCATAGTGAGAAAGTGTCTGAGGCTGAATTTGGACTCACAAAGATATGTCTACCTGAATCCAGGCATTCTATCCACTGTGCCACCCCGAGCTGCCATACATATATACACATATACACATACATACAGAATATATTCATGTCATAATGAAATTACCTTCACTGGGCCAGGGTTGTGTGGGATAAGTCTATAAAAGATAAGCTTATCCACTTGGTACTAAATTAAGCGACGGTGGTTTGTAAACAGTACTTTTCACGATTGACCTTAGTATATCATTACTAGCAATAAGAAACTTAGCTTTGATGTTAAAAAAAAATCACCCTACCAATCTAGATATCTTGAATCTGGAGTCAAACATTCAAAGATTAATCTGTCAATTATCAGTAGTAAATCATTTCTCAGGACCACTTAATACAAATATAAAATGATTTATTTTGAAATTATGTCTTAGCCAATTAAAATTCCTATTTAAAAAAATGTTTTGGGTTTTTTTTTTGCTTTTTGGATGGCAATTGGGGTTAAATGACTTGCCCTAAGTCACATGGCTAATGTGTCAAGGGTCTGAGGCTGGATTTGAACTCAGGTCCTCCTGACTTCAGGGCCAGTACCCTATTCACTGTGCCACCTAGCCGCCCCTAAAAGTTTTTTTAAAATTAAATTTAAATCAGTTTTCCAGGATCATCTTCACTTGTTGGGGCTGTGCCTCCTTATGTCGTTTACCCTTTACCCTTTTCTTCCCACATATCTGAATTTATTCTCTTTCACTGGACCAAATGTGATGTGGATATTACATGACACATATGAAAAGAGACTATTCAAATGATGGAGTTTCAAAAGGGAAATCAGCAAGGGTGTTACTCACAATTGTTCAGCTCATATTTCCCTTTCTCTCATCATATTTTTTATTGCAGAATATGATCTTGAAATCTCAGAATCTACACAGAATCGGTTATTTCTAATTTTTAATTTTCTTATCCCAAATCTTGTGATTCTATTTTCGAAACATCTCTCAGAGAAGCACTGTTGACTCCACTCACGTAGCAACCACCCTTTTTCAGGTCCTCATCAGTTCTGGCCTGCACTATTGCCGTAACCTTATGGTTGGCCTTCCCACCTCAATTCTCTCCTCACTCTGATCAATCCTTCACTAAGCTGCCAAAGTCATTTTCCTAAAGTGCAAGTTTGATCCTCTAACCTTCCCCCACCCCCACTCAATAAACTTCTTTGGCCCTCTATTACCTCCAGGATCAGATATAAAATCCTCTGTTTGCTTTTATAATCTGGCTCCCTCAATCCTTTCTGATCTTACTCTTCACTCCCCTCCATATACTCTGATCCAGCAACACTGGCCTGACTATGGCTTCCTGCACATGAAATTCTCTCTCACACATACTGTATTTTTTCATTGACTATCCTCCATCTTGGAAGGCCTTTCTCACTTATGTCCATCTGTTAACATATCTGGCTTCCTTCCATGCTTAAAACTTACCTCTGCAGGTGCCTCTTACTGGTGGTACTCCTTAATGCTAATGTCTTATGTTTTATATATTTTACTTGGGCAATTTTGTGTTGTTTCCCCCATCAGAATGTGAATTCCTTAAGGCAGGGTCTGTTTTTACCTTTCTTAGTGTCTGGAGAGTTTAGGACAGCCTCTGGCACATGATAAACAATAAATGATTGTTCACTGACTGACTGAACCATAAAATCTAAGAATTATAAAAGATCTTAGATGTTATCTGGTCCAACTTCCCATCCAATTCATGAAATTCCTCTATAACAGTCTGAGAAGAATTTATTCTAGACTCTTAGCTTTCTACTCCTAATAATGTAATTATTTAGAATATATCACTTAACCATTCAATATCTGATCAGAATCAACTATCCTTAGATCATTCCCTAGACATTCTGCCCTTTAACCCTGTTTATAGATCTAATCATGATTTATATTCCCCCCAACCGTCAGTTATTTCCCAGGTTATCACTTCTATACTGGCTACACACTTTGACCTTCTCTGATGTTAACCCTTCAATAAACTAACTCAAATCTATATTTTCTTCCACCAATGATTCTTGCACTTCTTTATCCTAGCACTGATCATGCTTGACTAAGCTCCAACCCTGTATTAATCCACACCAGTTGCCTCCTTTGCTGGTGATATCATGCTGTTGAATATAACTGGAAAAAATTAAGACACTGTTTTTACTGAACTAATGGATAATAACCTTCCAATTATTCCCCCTCTTCAAATCTCTCACCACTCTAACCCATCCTTCACTCAACTACACAGATTTCTGAAGTGTAAGTCTGACCTTGTCATTCCCACCTACCTCATAACTTCACTCTCTGCTCCCTCTCAACTCAATAACTTGTGTTACCTAATCTCAAATGGGCCCTCACTGCAAGGAAACCAATACTCAATTCCTCCTCATTAGACAACCTATCCCACTCTTCACAATGGCCACTCTAGTATTACATAGTTTTTCTCTTTTTCTCTTCAAACTTCCTACCACAGCGTCTATCCCCCACACTCTTAATCAAGGGCCTCGCTTTATATTTTTTTATTTTATTTTTAATTTATGGAATAAAATGAGCATTTCTATAAGATAGGGCAATAAGAAAGATGATTGTACATGAAACTGCAAAACAGCTATGTACAACTTGCTATTCCTTTCAAATATACAGCAAAATTATCATGTAAATTTATTTTTTTCCTTTCTTCTCTTCCCTTCCATCCACCCCCACTATAGGTATAGATGGCTACCATTAGACACAAATACATATGTATATGTAAAGTTATTCTATAATGCATGTGTTTTTAAGATGAAGGAACACATATGGTGAACTTTTCTTCCAGACTTAATTCTGACCAATAAGGAAGGACTGCCTGCTGATATCCAAATTAAAATGCAAGATAACTAAGGAAGTGAAACCCCACACTAACTTTAAATCATTCCCATTAACCATCTCCTCTGCTTCTATTCATGCATGGTTAAAAAGAGATGGAAGAAGAGACACAACTGAATTGACTGGGTTCACTATCAATTTATATCATCTAATTGTAACTAACCCCTCACTGTAGTAAGGTATACTTACATTCCTAGCTAAATAGGCCTCTATCCCATTGCTTATAGAGTCTATTCCCTGGAACCTACCATTCCAGTCTTTACTTTACATGTTGTTGAATTATTTCAGTCACGTCCAACCTTTTGTAACCCCCATTTGGGGGTTTTCTTGGTAAAAATACTGAAGTGGTTTGCTATTTCCTCCTCCAGCTCTTGATTTTGTTTTTTTTTGTTTGTTTGTTTTGGAGGGAGGAATGTAGGGCAATTAGGGTTAAGTGACTTGTCCAAGGTCACGTGGCTAGTAAGTGTTAAGTGTCTGAGGCCATATTTGAACTCAGATCCTCCTGACTCCAGGGCTGATGCTCTATTTACTGTGCCACCTACCTGCCCCTTCTCCATCTCTTTTTACAGATAAGGAAACCAAGGCAAACAGGATCAAGTGACTTGCCCAGCGTCAAGCAACTAGTAAGTATCTGAGGCCAAATTTGAACTCAGGAGGATGAGTCTTCCTGATTTCCAAGCCATTTAGAAAGTGTTCTTTTCTCTACATCTCAAAACCTCTTGACATCACACTTTCTCCGCTCCATTCTTTCCCAGGAAGGAGGCCTTTAACATTAACAAGGACAGCCCCTGCCTGACCTTTGCACTTGATACCTTACTCTTCCCTCTCCTCCAGCAGTTTGTCTCCTTAATCATTCCTCCTCTGTCTCTAATCATCAATGTATAGCTGCTGATTCCCACCCTATGCCTTGCTAACGTATCCATGGCTCACTCAGTCTTGAAATGACAAGCACTTCATCATACCTGACCATCCCCCCAAGTTACCCTCTTGTATCTCTCTTTTACAAGCAGACTTCTTCGGACAGTCCTTGAGAAGCACCCAGGAAAACAAAACCAAACCAAACCATCTTTATTTTGTAATTTCTTTTTCCTAAATAATCTTCACAACATTGTATTTGGAAAATTGAGGTCATCCACAGATGAGTTTGCGATAAAATGACTTTATCATAAGAACTTTCTTTAATATTTAATTTTTAATTGTATTTGTATAGATAAATGATGTTCTATAAAAATAGCTCGATCCGGCTACTAAGAGTACCTTCTCCTTTTGAGATCCTTTTTCCTCCAGGCAATCAGGGTTAAGTGACTTGCCCAGGGTCACACAATTAGTAACTGTCTGAGGTCAGAACAAATTTTTGCAGACATCACAAATCCGTCTAATTTTTAAAAAGAAAAAGTTTGTGTCTTGGTTTATTCAAGTATACAATTAAACCATAAAAGTGCTTGAGAACTTAATTATGATAATAACCAGCATTTATATATCACTTTTAAATTTTCCAGGCATTTTACTTGATATGTTATATCAGTTGGTCCTCTCAATAACTTTGTATGAGAGGTACCATTAAAATCCCCATTTTACAGATGAAGAAACTGGAGGCTTAGCCTGAAGCAGGCAGGAAAAACTTAGTCCTTCCTAAGTCTAAGAGCAGTGCTCTATCTCCTGCTTTTCCTTTCTGTCTTGAGCAGGCATTTAGGGATTCATGCGGTATAGTGTATATAGCATGTCTAATACAAGAGAGGTTTTTCCATGTGATAATCCAAAGTGCAATGAAAGATTCATTTCCTTTTTTCATATGTGGACTTTAAGAATATATGAAAGTTTACTTCATTCCCAGAAATTTGTTTGCATGAGAACATTTGCTCCTACATATTCAAAAGTGGCTCCCTATAGCATTAATATGGCTTACTAATCTTCAAAGAAACTGTTTTTTATTCATTGTAACAGCCAAGATGGAAATGAAAGCTTTCAAGTTTGTTGATTCTGAAGCTGTTCTGATTTTCTCCACACCACAGTAAATGCCCTCTCTCTGATTTGACACTGGAAATAAGAAAGCAAATTCTGTCAGCGTAAGTCATCTAAGGAACAACATCTGTGCTTGTCTTGCTCATAGCTTTCTAGTACCCTAGACGTGCTGAATAAGTGAACTTACTGGACTTATACCAAGTTATCTATCTCTGATGGCTGGAATGCTATAAATTCATACAGAAAACTATTATATTCTCTTGAAATGCTGCAGCTCCCCAGATAAAATGGTAAATTTTCCACAGATTTTCCTGTCAACTTCAACCTGGAGGTACAATTTAGGACAGTTACATTTCTCAGCCCACTGACAGTGAGAGATTTCTTCAGCATCCTTACAGCACCTTTCTACCAGCTTAGTTTGAAAAAAAATATTTTGGTAATAAGATTTTGCTGTAACTGTTCCGGAAATGTTGTCTTTAGGCCCTTTCTTTGTCAAAAGAACTGATAAGTTGTCTTTTGGCATAGACTGAGTTGCAGTTTCTTGCTAAGTAGCCTTCCGGCCTAGTGTTGAGTAATTTGGCAGCTCTCTCCTCACAGGCTCATTAGCTTAGGCTGTCGAAGTCACTCATTTACAGCTTGAAATTGAGTTTCTGAGGGAAAAAGTAAATCCACATTATACTTTAGAAAGGCCAACATCTTTTTGAACTAATAGAGCAAAGAACCTCAATAAATGAGGATCTCTTTTTTTTTTTAGCTGTCATAAAAAAGTTAAAAACAGGTGCTCAATAACAAATAAAATTAAATAAACATCAGAATAGCAAACCAGTCCAAGTACTTATTTATTGATTGATCGAAACAAGTAAGTTTCCTTTTGGGTATTAAATGTGAAGCATGTTAAAGAAGAAAAAAAAGGGATTGAAAATCTAAGTACACTAGAGGTTTCCTAATCCTTTTCTTCAGTTTCCTTGACATGTGCCCTCCTTAGGGGTATAATTGCCTTTTGCCCCTTCAATAATTAAATCTCTTTTAATGGTTCAACCCATATATCATATTTAGTTCCAAAGCTGGTAGTGAGTGAGATGGGAGAGTGGCAATGTATCTTGGAGGCTTAGGATTGATTCTTGCCTCTTCTTATCCTACATTTGAAAACTATAGCATTCTATTGATCTGAATACAGACTGTGCCTTTCAAAGGAGATCCCATCGAAAGGAAAATATACAGATAGATACAAAGAAAGCTAGATAGTGAAAAATGTTTAACCCAAATTACAATATAAAACATTTACCATTAAGGCTAACCTATTGGCTCATCGAAAGAGTAATAGGAAAAGCTACCAATTTAATAATATAAACATGTATAAATGTGTTTATATAATGTGTGTGTACAAACATGCATGTAGGCACACGCACATATAGACTGTGACCCCTACAGAGACTCTTTTCCATCCTTGCTGTTGAGTTGCTGGACTTAAAGACTCAGTTCATTACCTCTTGGGTTATTTCTACCCTATCTTCATCCTCCCCATTGCTAACACTATACATTAGAAAATAACTATTTTGTTTCCTTTATACATATTTTGCATTTACTTAGCTCTGTATGCATGTTGTTTTCCATCAATAAAAATAAGCTTTTTTAGAAAAGTCTTTGCTTTTTGTTTTAATCTGTGTTTCCCCAGTGCCTAGCACATACTAGGCACATAACTGATAATGTTGGATAATTAAATGCTTGAACGAGGCAAGGGTGAAAATTATAAAACTCAATCAGAGCACTATAGGGTACATTAGCAGGTCAGATGGTGATGCCCAGGGATCTGGAAGGTATAGTAGTGTCTGGGCAATAATAAGGCCTGGTGGGACAAAGAACATAGTAGCAGGACAGATGGGAAGATCTCACGGTGCCCCGCATAACTTGTGACCTGGATATTCAGTCCTGGGCTATTTTGTGTGCCACTGTACAAAGGAGTCCTAATTCATGTAGAAAATGCTGATGGGAAGCCGTGTGCATATACAAAGGGTAATGTTATTTTGAGGGAGCTTTTGAGAGGAGAAACATTCTTTGAGAGAGACGATGTATATGATTCCATGCATTCTTCAAGAGTGACTCCAGTGGGTCAAGAGAAAGGAGAAAAATGTAGAAACTGCAGACATGTAACAGAAGACAGCTTTTCAACATGTCCCTGATTTCCAGTTTGACTCCTTTGAAATTCCAGGGACATAATTTTCCCTCAGGTGAGATTGAGTTCTCACCATCTTGGTTGGAGCTGTCTTTTCTTGCTTATATCAAAAAAGCTTATTCACTCTTTTGTCTTTTCTATATGTGTTAATCTGCATAATTTCTTCAATTTCTGCTTCCTGTTTTGCTTGGATAAAAGAGTTTACTATATAGTCACTATTTATGATTGCCTTTTGTGTAACCAGTGTTTGATGAGAAGGGGTCAAGATTATGAATCCAGGGGAGGTTTTCATTTGGAACCTATTGTATACCTAGACCAGCAATATTTAAATGGGGCAGATTAACATAGTTCTAGTTCAGTTCCCCTCTCAGAGACTGAAGAAAAGAAGGCTGTGGGCCTTTCATAATTCCCCTCAATTAGAAACCATAATTTCCTTTAATGGGGGGGGGGAGAAGATTCCAGTGATATTAAACCATGCCATCCCTCAGGCCATTTTTTTTGCATAAATTTAGAAAACTCATTTGGAAATATATGTCTTGTATGAACACTATTTTTGAAAAAAAAATTGGGGGCACTTTTTTCTAATTACATGTAAAAACAATTTTTAATTTTTTTAAAATTTTTATTCCACATACTCTTTCCCGCCCACACTCCTTCCCTGCTCTAATATGGCAAGCAATTTGATATAGATTAGGCATGTGTAGTCATGCAAAAAATATTTCCAAATTAGTCAAGTTTTGAATGAAAATGCAGATACTCTGAGAGAGAGAGAGAGAAAGAGAGAGAGAGAGCACAAAAATAGTATGCTTCAATCTGCATTCAGACTCCATCAGTTCTTTCTCTGGAGGTAGATAGCATTTTTCATCACGAATCCTTGGGGATGGTCTTGGATCATTGTATTGCTGAAAATAGCTAAATCATTCAAAGTTGTTCATTATACAATATTGCTGTTACTGTGTGTGTTCTCTGGTTCTGCTTGCTTCACTTTGTATCAATTAATGTTAGTACAGGTTCTTCTGAAAGCATCCTGCTCATCATTTCTTATCACACAAGAGTACTCTATCATAATTATAAACCACAACTTGTTCTCCAAGTCATTCTCCAATTGGTGGACAGCTTCTCAATTTCCAATTCTTTTCAACCATATAAAAGAGCTGCTATACATGTGTGTGTGTGTGTGTGTGTGAATATAGATAAACTTCCATTAAAAAAGAAATCTCTTTTGTATACAGACCAAGTAGAGTTATTGTTGGGTAAAACAGTATTTGTACAGTTGTTTGTTTCTTTGCTTTTTAATAGTCCTTTGGGTATATTTCCAAATTGCTATGAGCACAATTTATACATTGAAAATCTGTCAATCAGTCAAGAAGCACTTTTTGTATTTATTATGTGCCAACCACGATGCTAAGTGAAGAATGATTATAGTCAGTGACTCCCTACTCTTTCAAATGGTTTAACCAGGGCATGTTTGTCTTAGAAAGCAGGGAGGGGTTAAATTGACCTGGACAATGGCCTTTGGGAAGAGACAGAAAGAATTTGAGGTGTTGGGTACTCTACCAAGGGGGTAAGAATGAGATGAAGGGATCAGCATACAGTGAGGAGGAGCCTGAGGGTGATGGTGAGAAGAATGGCAGAGGGTGCTCCCAAAGTGCTTGTTTCTCTCACACCTCAAATTCCAGGTGGACTTTGAGTATCCAATGATGTGAAGTGGGAGAGTGAGTTACAGGAGAAAAATGTGCTGTGTATAAAATGAATAGATTCAGTGTTAACTGGACGTTACCATAGAGGTAATTTTATAATGAGAGGGATGCTAATTTGCTCAATCATATAGTTAGTAAGTTTCCAAGCTAGGTTTTAAGTTTATGTCTCTGACTTCAAGTCCAGTGTCAACTACATTGCCCAATCAATACAAGATGAAGCGATAATTGAAAAATGAAAAGAGGTCCCAATTTTCTAAGGAGTCCCTTAAGAAACTAAGCCAAAAATAAGTCAAGTGACTTGTCCAAGAGTTAGGGGGAAGGATTTGACACTAAGTCTTCTTGACTCCAAGTCCAGGACTCTACCCTTTTTTTCCACAGACTTTTTCCATATGTCAAGAAGATAGTGGGAGGATATTCACACTCAGGTTAGAGGCTGACTGAAAACCTATATGGTACTTCCTAGTTTTGAGAGCCCATACCTTT
This sequence comes from Pseudochirops corinnae, assembly GCA_028646515.1. Taxonomy (NCBI): domain Eukaryota; kingdom Metazoa; phylum Chordata; class Mammalia; order Diprotodontia; family Pseudocheiridae; genus Pseudochirops; species Pseudochirops corinnae. Next base: position 127,457,958 of record CM053591.1, read on the forward strand.
TTGATATATATACAGACAACAGTAGAAGAGAACACATCCATAAAAGTACAAAATGGAAAAAAATAAATGAGGCACCAGGAAAGACAACTAATTTCTGACTGAATGAACATGGAAACATTCACAAAGAGGATCAGTGTCTAGACCTTACAAACCCAACTGTATCTTCAGAATATTTCTTCCTTCTCCAGAAACTTTCTTTCAGATAAACCATCCCATTTCCTGATGCACAATCTCATATTCCTGGGAAAAATCATTTATTTTCTCTTAAGATTACAATGATGGCATCATGAAAAGGGAGACTAATTGATTCAGGGTTTTTATCTAATTCTGCTTCAGCTCATGGGCATGTATATAACCATAGAACAGGTTCACTTGGGAAAATTTTCTATATAAAACTGTCCAAATACTTCATTCACTGCTTTCCTTAGTTCCTGATATGTAAAAATTAATAATCATTTATTAAGTGACTTCTACGTGCTAAGCACTTTACAGATACTATTCCTTTTGATCCTCACAACAACCCTGAAAGGCAGGTGTTATCATTATCCCCATTTTACAGTTGATGAAACTGAGCCAAACTGAGATTGTGACTTGCTCAAAGTCATACATCTGCTAAATGTCTAGACCAGTTTGGAACTGAGGTCTTCTTGACTCCAGGTTCAGAGCTCTATCCAATGCTCTATCTAGATAGGTAGGAATATAGGAAAGGGTTGACTGTCACTCTATCAAAAACAAAAAACAATGGGGAAAAATTGTGGGTATTTATAGAATATCAGTTTTGACAGTACAAAGCAAAGGATTTAACTTTCCCTGTTGCAACTGCCTGGAGGTACACTTGTAGAAAATAAACAAAAAAATAGTTTCCTAAGGTAAAGCTTAGAAGGAAAAAAAATAAATAAATAAAGCACCATCTGCATCAAAGGAAAATCTGAAAAAGTCTGTGCTGTTAGACTTAAGAACTACCACAGCCTTCCAGAATTACACGGCCACCTGTCACAGCTGGGTTTAAGATTCTCCTGAAACAGTAGGGGTCTGTCAGATAAATAGAACCTATAGCATTTAAATGATTGGAGGCCCTGAGGCCAGCTCCAATGAATGTGAATTCTTTTAAACAGAAATGACAGAAAGTAATCTATTTGTTTTCCATTGTGCTTAATCACATTTAAATCAACCTGTCAACTATCCTACTTCCAGGTAAGCATATATCAAAATGTTGTGTGATTAAGAGTAACAATTTATGTTTATAGGGCATGTTGCAATTACAAAGCACTTTCCCAAACATAGCCCATAACTCTGTGAGCTAGGTAAGAATTTTATCTTTATTATTATTTCCATTTCAGAGATGAGGAAAACTGAGATTTGGAGGCTAAGTGTTCATTGTATGTAACACATTGAGGAGAAGAGGCATTTGGCACAGATTTTTTGAGCATTGCGTTAAATTTCATAAGTGATCTTATAAGTGAAAGTTATTTGATTCTAATGAAAAGCATTTTTGCGTGTTTTGTTTGTATATACACATATGTGTGTGTGTATATATATATAAACATACACACATACATATATATATATATATATATATATATATATATATATACACACACACACACACACACACACACATATGTACATATATCTTTGGTCATTGTTTGGTTTCATTTTGGTTTATTTCATTGCTGGGTTAACTTCTGATATAGAAACTCCCTTTGTCCATGTATACTGGCAGCTGGTCTGTAACTTCAATTTTTAGAATGTTGCACAGATAGATCACTAAGGGCTCCATAAGATCATAGATCTGGGGCTAGAAAATCTTAGAGACCAGAGTCCAATATTCTTCATTTTGTAATTGAAGACCAGAAAGGGTAATAATTCACCTAAGTTCATATATATAGTATGTAAGTGACAGAAGGATTTGAACCTTTCAGGCCACATCTTGAACTTTTTTCACTGTTATCATGCCAAGTAAAACTTACAGTTTAGTATGTGTTAGAGGTAGGTCTTTCTAGCACCAAAGCCAGCTTTCTACCCTCTAAATTATGTTACCCACCAACAGAGAGGGTAGAGGTAATTATTTATTTTTATGTCTTTGAACCATTCTTAATGATCATTTTACCCATTGTATGAACTAAAAAAATAAAAGAATCACTCTACCTGCCACTGAGCATTCTAAGATTATTTTTCAGGGATAGTCTTACTTATACACCGAACAGGAGGCTAACTACCTGGAATGATTTTTAAATTTCCAGGAAGGTCAGGCAGATCTTAGCTATCCCCCATATGTGTGCTATACAAAATTTTGAAAAAGAATATCATAAAATTAGGCTAATAAATTTACTCAACTTATAATAAGAGAAATATAAACTGTTTCTTTTAGGGGGAAAAATTTTAGTCAGGCTTTTAGTTTCATTTATCATTCACCAGGTATTACTTTTCAAGTATCTAGGAGGAAAATTGCAAAGAACTAAATAACTCCCATAGGAAATAAAGTTCTGTCAGCAAATAGAGCACTATCTCCAAACTCCATGCCTTCCCTGGAGTTCTCCTATAGGTCTCACACCCACATTTTTGTCAGATGCAATTTTTTAAAAAATTTTTTACTTAAATTCCAACACTTGGGAAACACAAAGAGCTGTGGTATAGTGGGAAGGGAGAGAATGAGACAGACAGTTTCTAAAAGAAAACTGGGACATGTTTTTAATGTCTTTCATGGTATTTAAAAATATAAATACTCCAAGAAAAATTTTTTTTCCACACAGATCATTTTCATGGTTTTGGTGGCTTTTCAGTGTCTCAGAATGTTATCAATTACACATTAGAGCCCACTGAAACTGAATTATAGAACTTTCTACAGAAATTTAAAAAAAAATAAAAAGAATACTTTTCCCACTTTTTGAAGCCCTATCAGCCTTTGATTGAGCTGCCACTTATTTTCCTCCTCCATTTTTCCTCCAAACTTCTTAGGAGATGGCATATGTCTTACTGCCTTCCTAGTGCATTGACTAATTGCAGAAATTCTTAGCAAAATATGTCACATTTCAAACTGATACCAGTGGTAGAAATGTACAGCTAGAGTATTAAAATTGCATCAAATTGCCAGAGTCCTAGAATTTAGATTCTGGATATTTCTTCTTCTGCTTCTCCTGATATATTTTGGGGCTTCTTATTCTCTTTATCTATCCTGTAAGCCACATGCCAAGCTTCGATGACTCTCAAACACAAATTGAAATATTGTTTTGATGTATTGTCTGTGCTGGGTTCAGTCCTCTCAAATATGTTGGTGACTGCTCACAATGCCTTGTCTTTTGTGTGAAAAAATAAGGAATCCCTTAAGAGCTCCATTCACCACAGAGTACACCAAAATGAGAAACCTGAATTTGAGACAATATATAGTCTCTTCTGTCCGTTACCTCATATTTCCCAGATTATTGCATCCTAACTGTTGTCCCTGTTTCCAGTCTCTCCTCTCTCCAATCCATCCTCCATATAACTACCAAAATCATGTTGTATGAGTCTTATAATGCTGCTTCACTGCTTAAGAATCTTCAGAGGTTCGTTATGGGGGAGGGGAGGGGAAGGATGGATGCAAATTCCTCCGTGTCTCAGCTATACTCTTCCACAATTTGACTCTAACCTACTTTTCCAGTCTCATTTCATAGCATTCCTCTTTGTGTTCTCTGTTATAACCAAACTGGTCTAAGGATAATCTCAGAAACTGACATACTATCTTCTCTTTCCCGACCTTTGTAATACTTCTTCTAATTTCTAAAAGTCTTTAACTTTCTTCAAGGCTATACTTGGATGTCACCTCCACAGCAAGGTCTTCCTGACATATCTAGTGATTTCTCCCTCCCTCCATTCTTTTCTATTTGCATATCTGTGTTAATATCCCTCTAAGACCATGGAGAACTTTTTTTTTTCACTTTGTCTTTGAATTTCTAACCCAAAGCTAGAGGATTTTAGTAAACTAAATTGAATTCTTCCCCCATGTCAATCTAAAAACTTTCCCTTAGTGTATACAATACCCTGTTATTTATCCAATCCATGTGTCAGAGATTTGGGCTACTAATTTCACATAATAATATGCTTACAATATTATTACTATTATTTAGAGGTATTTAGATGAATCTGTAGATTCTTCAATGTGTCTTCTTGAAAGGGCTTGCATTGGAGAAAATGGCATGTTGCCATCTTTCCAATAAGACAGGTGACAGCCCATTCAGAACTTCTCCTGCTATGTGATTCTTGCTCATTTCTCCTCCAAACTATGAAACAATACGTTGGTAATAGTGGAAGATGCATTCTATTATTTTGTCATCCCTCATTCTCAATATATTACTGGCACACAGGTCGTATATCTTTTTGATAACACCTTTTATTCAATTTCATGTGTCTATACCCACCAAGGTTGCCTCCATTGTCTTTCGAGAGATTCATATCTTTAACTTTTCAGATATTGTGAGATTCCATAATTTTATTTTTAAAATTTTATTTATTTTATTTTTAATTTGTGTAATAAAACAGGCATTTCTACAACATAGTAGAATTTTTTAAAAGGTTATTGCTCATGAAAATGCAAATCAAATGAAATATATAATAACTTTATCATGTAAATTTCTTTTTTCCCCTTTTTTCTTCCCTCCTTCTACCCTAGAGATTGCTACCATTAGATAAAAATACGTGTGTATACACATATATGTGTGTATGTAAATACAATCTCTACATATTTCTATTTATAAGTTCTTTCTCTGTATGCAGATAATGTCTTCCTTCATAAATCCTTTGGATATTCATGAAAGTAAAAATGACTTAGTTGCTCAAAGTTGTCCTTAAAATGATATTGCTTTGGCTATATACAACATTCTCTTTGTTGTGCTAATTTCACTCTTAATTATTTCATGTAAGTCTGCCAATGTTGTTTTTTTCAAAAATCAATGAGCTCATCGTTTCTTATAGCACAGTTGTATACCATCACAATCATATAACACAAGTGGTTAAGCCATTCCCTAATTGACAGACATCTCTGCAATTTTCAGTTCTTTGCCACCACAAGGAGAGCCCCTATAAATATTTTAGAGCATATAGGTTCTTTTCCTTTTTCCCTAATCATCTTTGGAAACAGATCTAGTAATGGTATTGCTGGGTCAAAAGGTATATAGATAGTTTAAATAACTTTTTGGGTACAATTCCAGATTGCTCTCCAAAATGGTTGGATCAGTTCACAGCTCCAAAAACAGTGAATTAGTGTCCCAATTTTTCCACATTCTCTTCAATATTTGTTGCTTTCCCTTTTAATCATTTTAGCTAATGCAATAGGTATAAAAGGATATATTAAGGTTGTTTTAATCTGCATTTCTCTAATAAATAATGATTTCTGACTTTTTTCATGCAAGTATAAATTGTTTGGATTTCTTCAGCTGAAAACTACCTTTTCATATCCTTTGCTAATTTATCAATTGGTAAATGACTCTTTTTTCTATATATTTGACAACATTCTTTATATATTTGAGATATGAGAACTTATCTGAGAAATTGTCCATTAAAAAATTGTACATAAATTGTATACACAATTTATACATAAATCATCAGCATTACTATTTATCATAAACAAAACCCTGCAAGAAGAGATAGTAAGAGATTCCATTTAAAATAATTCTAGATAGTATAAAATACCTGGGATTACACCTGCCAAAACAAACCCAGAACTATATAAACAAAATTATGAAAAAAAAAATTTTATTCAAATAAATTCAGAATTAAATAATTGGAGAAATAATAATTGTTCACAGATAGGCAGAGCCAACATAAAGAAAATGACAATTTAACCTAAATTAGTTTATGTATTCAAAGCCTTCCCAATTAAATTACCCAAAACTGTATTACCAAAGAAGAAAAAATACATAGCAAAATTCACTTGGAAGGACAAAAAGGCAAGAATATCAAAGGAACTAATGAAAAAAATGTAAAATAAGGAGGTTTAGTAGAACCAGATCTTAAACTATATTATCAGACATTAATTATCAAAACTATCTGGTACCAGTTAAGAAATAGAAAGGTAGATCAATGGGATAGAGTAGAACTACAGTTTAGAGCAGCAAATAAATATAGCAACTTAGTATTTAACAAAATGTAAAGACTTGAGTTTTGAGGATAAGAATTCATTATTTGGTAAAAAAAAAATTGTTGGTAAAACTATAAAATAGTATGACAGAAATTTGTCATAAAATAATATCTCATACCATTTATCAGGATAAGGTCAATATGGATACATGATCTAGATGTAAAGATAGATATTACAAGAAAATTTGAAGAACATGAAACATTATTAATCAGATTTATAGATAAGCCAATAATTTATGAATAAACAAGAGACAGAGAGCAGAGTAAGGTATAAAACAGATCATTTTGATTATAATAAATTAAAAAGGTTTTGTACTAGTAAAACAAATATAGCCAAGATCAGAAGGAAAGGAGAAAATTGGAGAAATTTTTTATAGACTTTGTGGGATTCCATAATTTTACATAGCTTCATCTGAAGAATATCAATATTAAAAAAGATGTATAGCAACTCAAGGCCAAGAAAAGATCAACACAATTTCACAATCCTAATACACCCTGTCCTCTTTCTCATGTTTAAGCCTAGGGAATATATAATTTGATGTATTCCAATTCAATTCAATAAATAATTATTTAAGTCCTACTATATTCTGGGTACTGTGTTATATAAAAGAGGGGTAAAAAAAATGTAAAACAGTAGTCCCTGACTTGAAGAAGCTTAATTTTTTGTAACAACAACAATTACATAGTGCCATTTGTTTGACAGAATATTTGCATATACATTATCACTTTTGGTACTCAGAATAACCCTGTAAGGAATATAGTATGAATATTATAATGTTATCCATATTTTATAAGTATAGGAATCAAAAAACCTAGAGTATATTTGACTTGTCCAAATTAACACAGAAGAAGAAAAGAACTGTAAAATCTCAGAATGGCCAAGGTCATCAAGTATGGACTATACCTGAAGGAGAATCTTTTCTATAAGATTCCCTTCATATGATCAACCAAAATTTGCTTTCAGGTCTCCAGTGAAGGGTAATACATTGTCTCCTATATAAAAAAGCCTCTATCATTTTTGGAGAATTTTAATTGTCAGGAAGATTTTGTTAACTCATTTCCTCTATCCTAAATTTACTTCAACTCTTTATTAGTTTTTCTACTTTCAGCAGCCATGCAAAACAAATCCAATCACTCCCTTGTTTGACAGTCCTTCATGTGCTTGAAGATAGCCTTCATGTCCCATGAAAGTGATCTCTTTTCCACATTAAATATTGCAAATACTTTTAACTCATCTTCATGAACATGAATTTCAAGCTCTTTGATATGCCACCATGATGGTTTTCCTCTGCATCCTTGCCTATTGATTATTGTATTTTCTAAATTTTCTGAAGTTCAAAACTTAAAAGCTCTAGATGTGGTCTGGCAGAACACAACAGTACTCTTTATCTATGCAAAATCTGGGGAGTGCAATAGAAAGAGTGTTAGTCCTGGATCAAGGAAAACAGAAAAGGCCTCTCCAAAATCCACAGCCTCTCCCCCTTCCCCATCCTTCATATGACAGAATTTCCTTGGGAATTTCTAGACCCATTGTCATTTTTACTCCTAAGGTCCCATTTTTTTCTTTCTAGACTCTTAAATATGGCCCTTCTTATGGAAGTAAAAACATTTGCATGACTTAGAAGTTCTTAATACTGCCTGTGCAGGAGCAAGGATGGTGGTTTTTCCCTTTGACTTAGATTTCTCTTTCTTCTTTTCCTTAATAACCATATTAGGCAATGTTATTAAGTTCCCTTATTAAGCTTTTCATGTCATCTAAGACAACTCTTATGAAAGTACTTTTGTATTTCTGACTGGGATTGACTGACAAAGGCCAAATATATAATCCTTGTATTTTGTGGGTTTAGTGGATCTAAACCCACATACCATTTAGAATTCTTTATGTAATCTGTCAAAAACAGTTAGTGATTTAATTTTCTTCTTGAATTGTCTTTTATAATTTTCTTGTAAGGCTTCCCAAGTGTTTTTTTTTTTTTTTTGCTTGTCATTTCTTATAGCACAATGGTATTCCATTATAATCAGATATCACAACTTGTTCTACTATTCCCCAAATAATGGGTATCCCCTCAATTTCCTTTTTCTTTTTAAATTTATTTATTTATTTACTTTTAGTTTACAAGATTCAGTCCCACAGTCCCTTGAGTTTCAAATTTTCTCCCTTCCCTCTTCTCCCCCCACCCCCCCCATGGCGGCATATAATCAAGTAGAGGATCTGCAAATACTTTCACATTGGACATTAGTCTGGTTGTATAGAAG
>CM053591.1:127472265-127552090 GCA_028646515.1 Pseudochirops corinnae
TCTCTATATTAATTTCAAACTTTTATCAATATTGTGAAATTACAATGGTGAAATATTTTACTGATTCTATAAAAAGAATGTGTCATCTTTAATTGCCCTGTATTTTGGTAAAAATTGACTTAATAGCAAACAACACATCATCTAGTTGAAAAAAGGCATTTGAAAATGATTTCATAAGAATTATGGGATTAAAGCAATAAATGTGGCAATATAGGAATTTTTTTTTCAGAGTTTTACCTCTCCAACTACAGTTTCATGAATTTTCCTCCTGGATGGTGATATTTAAAGATATTGGCAGTAAGGAGGTGATAGATGACCAGAAAATCAATTAGGGAAACTGTGAGGTCTAGTGGATAAAGGCAAACTTTTCAAAAGACTGATTTTAAATTCTCAACTCCATTATTGACTGGTGGATATAGCATTGGCATAGGACCCTGGACAGCAAAATCTCCCTCTCTTACACTCAAAACATTTTTGATATTTATTCCATTTCAGAACATCAAACTTTGATGCCTCAGTTTTGATATCAGCTACCAAAATGGAAGTAATATAATTTCTTTAGGGAATATTTGGTTTACTTTTTTTTAGTCGAAAAGTAAGAGTAATTATAAGATTCTAGTTTAAAGTAAATAAAAGATTAGATTTTCTGATATGTTTGAAAATGAGCATATTTTAAAAATAAGTTATACTTCACAATTTAGGAAATTTGTGTATGACTGATAAATACCAGGTAAGGTTGGGGACACTGAAAAATAATACATATTCCTGAAAGATGATCTATTTCCCTCTATTACTGTTAGTAGAGAAGTCATAGACTCCTTTTAGCACTGACTTTGTTTAACTTATTAATATTTTGTCAGGAGAGAAAATCCCCTCTATGTTATTTTATACTTGTTTGGAAACATGTCTAAGGAGCTATTTTGAGACCTTCATAAATTACCTTTTCTTAAGATTGCAAAACCTTAGATCAATCAAAGATTCAACAGAAAATCTTGCTTAGTACATCTTTCTCTTTTAATGCAAGTTGTATGGGCCAAATTTCATGGTCTAATCCAATTGGGCCATGCTCAGATAGACATAGTCACTATCTCAAAGGGGTTTCATTACATTGAATTAATATAAATCCAAGTTTATTAAGTTATAGGCATAACAGAAATCCCACTTCAAAGGAGAAAAAAAAATGCACAGCTTTTTCTATAAAAGACTGTGGGCTTTCCTTGTTCATGTTCACCAAGAGACAAATGGTAAGCTTTTGCTATAACACCTTGGGATTTTAAAATCAAAAATATTAATTCTGTCAGTGATAGACCTTCTAGTGAAAGAAGAGGATTGTACTTTGCAATGACAATTGTCATGGGGTGATAGCCAAAGTACAAAGGTCCTTTGTGAAGGTATTCTTACCTGTCTTGTTATATTACTCAACTTGCATCAGATCTAATAACTTGTGTTTTGGCTCAAGACCTTGCAACTACCTTGTCAAGTATTTCTGCTAAGAACTCTCAAGCAAAAAGAATATAGGTCTAGGACTGAACTAGTCCTTAGTACAAACCAAGAAAACTTTCACCGTGATAATTTAATAAGCAAAACCTCCAAGACAAGATTGCTTAAGGTACAGTAGCTGGAGAAGAGACACAGAGGAGAAAGTATTTCTAAATGGTCTGCTTAACTCTATTCAAAATAAATTATGTTTAGGAAAAACAAGTATACAAACAAAAATAAAAACCTATTTCATTGAAGTTGGTGGCTATATATACATATATATCCTGGTAGAAGCACTGAAGAATTTGAACTTGGGAGATTTTTATGCAATTATCTCTCATTAGTTTTTTTATGCTTCTTCCTCTCCTTTTTTCCTTTTCTTCTGGCTTTGATCTTCATATTTTTTAATTTTAATTATTAATATTTTATGTTTTCACAATTACATGTAAAAATAATTTTTGACTTTTGTTTTTAAAACTTTGAGTTCCAAATTCTCTCCCTTCCTCCCTCCCTACCCCCATCATTGGGTAGGTGAACAATCCAATATAGGTCATATGTGTGGAGTTATGTAATACATATTTCTGTATTAGTCATGTTGTAAAAGAAAACATATATCAAAAAATAGACCTCAAGAAAAAAAAGTAAAATATATGTATATATGTATGTGTGTACATATACACATATACATATATGTATGCACACATATATCCATACATAGACATATACACATGTACATATATACATGCACACACATATATACACACTTCATAATCTGAATTCAGACACTATCAGTTCTGTCTCTGGGGATGGATAGCATTTTTCATCATAAGTCCTTCAGAGTTGTCTTGGATCATTGTGTTGCTGAGAATAGCTAAGTCATTTACAGCTGATCATCTTCAAGTACCGCTATTGCATTATCTTGATTGTGGTTTCATGATACTTGAATTGTTTCTTTCTAACTACTTGCAGTATTGTCTCCCTGACCTGGGAACTCAAGAATTTGGCTATAATATTTCTGGAAATTTTCATTTTGTGATTTCTTTCAGGAGGTGATCAGTGGATTCTTTTAATTTTGATTTTATCATCTGGTTCTAGAATATCAGGGCAGTTTTCCTTGATAATTTATTGAAAGATGATATCTAGGTTCTTTTTTTTTTTATCAGGATTCAGGGAATCCAATTATTTTTAAATTATCTCTCCTGATCTATTTTCCATGTCAGTTCTTTTTCGAATGAGATATTTCACATTATCTTCTTTTTTTTTTTCATTCTTCTGGTTTTGCTTTACAATTTCTTAATTTCCATAAAGTCATTATATTGCATTTGTTCAATTCTAATTTTTAAGAAGTTATTTTCTTTTGAGGGGGAAAGACAGGGCAATTGGGGTTAAGCAACTTGCCCAAGGTCACACAATTAATTGAGTGCCCAGTGTCTGGGACTGCATTTGAACTCAGGTCCTCCTGACTCCAGGTCTGATGCTCTATTCACTGCGCTACCAGGCACTCCATGAGTATATGTTTTGATCTTCCTTTTCAACATTGTAACTTTCTATGGTCAGAAGTTTTTTTTTCTGTCGTTTGCTCATTTTCCAGTATATTTTTTAACTTTTAACTCTGTTAAAGTGGGGTTCTACGTCTAGGGTGGTGGGTGCACTGTCCCAAGCTTCAGGGTTTTATGCAACTGTTTACAGAAATATTTCTAGGGACTTGTGAGTTTTCAGGTCTTCCAGGGTGTTATGATCTAAGAAGAGATATGTTTACTATTCTTCTCGCCTGTGAGATCTGTGAGTGGCTAGGAGCACTCTTTTCTGCCTTGGAATTGTGACAAGGGTTCCCACTCCTCTTGGGCCTACAAATTCTGATGTTCTAGTGCTCCTCCTTGCTCTGAGATTGCCATCCAGGACTGTAATCCATATCTGAATATGGGCAAAACAGTAGAGTCCTGCCCCCAGTGTCAGGAGACCCCTGTAATCTCCTTCTGATCAATTGTTCAAACCCCTTACCATATGTGGGCTAAGATTTGGGGAGACAGACACTGCTTCTGCTGATTGAATGACTCCCAAGACCTGCTCTTGATTTTCTGTGTCCTAGTCAGGCTGGTGGCTGAGCTAGACAGTGCTCCACTCATACCCAGATGTGACAGACTTTTCCTGCAAACCTTCTAAAAGACCAGTCTTTAGCTGGAAAAAACAATATTATTTTACTCTGTCCTTTTGTGGGTTCTGCCACTCCAGGAATTGTTTTATGGCATTATTTAAAGATGTTCAGAGGGGTTTGGGGGAGAGTTCATGTGAGTAGCAGCTTTTTCTATACCATCTTGTCTCTACCTCCTTCAATTTGTTTTTGTTTTGCTAATATTACATTAAAACACTTGTAATAATTTTTCTTCATATTTAAGATGCTAACTTAGAGTGATAATATATTTTTGTGATTGACCTAGAACATTATTAATAATAATAATAATATCATCAACTAGATGAGTCCCTTGCAATGAGTAAGTGTAATGTATGCTCTGGACTTAACTCTATCAGTCCCTACTCTTACAGACTCTTCAAGTTCCTAGAGCTCACCTGGCTTCTTGGCCCCTCAAGTTTATAGGGAGATCCTGAGGGACTTGGAAAGGATGATTTTCTAGTCACTAGTCCCATACGGTATGTTTGATTCCATTGATTATCAGTTAATATAAACTGGACAACCAGACAGTTTTGAGTTAGGAGTATTTACTAACATGGTGTAGAAAGTCTATAACACATTCTTCCTAAAAGTCTGTGGCACACTCTCCCACAAGTACTTAGAGAGTTCAGGGGAAAGTGGATTCAAGCTTAGAGCAAACACATGAGGTAAAGGAGATATTATATAGCTCCTGGAAATCCTTTATACTGGACTCCCTAAGATATTCCCCTTAGGGTATGGTCTAGCTTTTATGGTAGGCTCCTTGCAAAGTGGCTGCTGGCAGTAGGTGGCTGCTTCATGGAGAAGTATGGAATAATTGTGGGCCAGGCAAACCAGTGGAAACTGAGCCAATTTTATTCATCTGAGGGCCAGTATATATAGTGAAAAACAGCATAGTCATCATGAGTCTTCAAGAGCTACTTCCTTGGGACACTTCCTGGTGCCTTAATTCTCATCCACCCCATGTATGACTGCCTTGTTCTCTATCTTGGTTATCATGGTACATGGCAGGGCAGATGTTCTGCTATCCTCCATTGAGCAGGATGGAATTATCTCAATGTTTCTAGTTAGTACCGAGATGTCTGGCAGACCTTGAACATCCTCTGGCCACGATCCCAGAACAGGGCAGAGCCCTGGACTCCAGATTATCAGGTTCCATCACATAGCCACACTGGGCCACACAGAACTACCTGAATCCTGGATCAGATGTTTTTGGTCCCCTACACAAAGCCATAGAAGCTGCCTTTTTTCAACATGCTTAGTTTGTTCCAGGATGTCAATCCAGCTATTACTTCCAGACACTGCTGTCATGGTGACAATATTAAGATACCAAATGCATCAGCCCTTCAAAGTTCATAAGGTCTTTCTCTGATCAAGTGGGGGAGGGAGAGAATTCAGAGTCTTTAACCTCACTTTCCAAACTTCCACCAAGTGATTTATTCTCATGGGACTGCTTCCTCCTGGATAAACAGCCATTCAACTCCTCTTTATTCTGAATCTGTCTCTACTTTATACAAATTCACGGGGTGGAACCAAGTTTCTTCAGCCTAAATTACCACCTGTATAGTGGTGATCATATTTCACTCATTGGCTTTCAAGGATTTTCAGAATTACACTAATATCCTTGATGAATGATTAATTCAATAGAGGTATTCTCACCAGTTGAAGGAGGTGATTTACTAAAATTTTAGAATAAATGTATTGATTCAATGGTAAGTCTCAGCCTTGTTCATAACTAGCTTACACTATGATTCAATCAAGAAGTCTGGGCAATGGGCAACTCTAGCTGGTAAAATGGGTAATTCATTGTTGAATCCTATTCATTCTGCCTCTAATAATATTTCCACTTTGTTCACTCATTTCTATTACCACCAGCAACATTCTTTGAAAGACTAACATTACCACAAGCCTGAACCATTTCTATAGCCTTCATTAAAAGATCTTGCTTATTCATATCCTCTTCTTATTCTGTATCTCATTCTATATTTATACTATCCCCTACCTGAATGTTATTGACTAAATAATCTTCCTTCTGTATGTGGTCATTCCACGTCTTTGCTCAAAGATCTATTTATTGTCTATTGAGTAAAAACTGAAATTCATCACTGAGCATTCAAAGTCTTCCATAGTACACATTACTCTACTTTTCTAGGTTTGTATACTACTCTCCTCTAAGAATTCCACAATCCAATCAAATTACTCCGACCCTCAAATGTACCCATCCTCTCCCTATTCTGCCTTTGCTTATCCTATTCCATTTGCCTTAACTCCTATTACTGGCCAGTTAAATTATCATTTGTTGTTTAAAACGCTCTTCAAATGCATAAAACTGCCTCCATAAAATCTCTGATTTATTCTAATAAATACAATCATGATCCCTAGCTCCAATAACTTTACCCCTCCCAATGTTTACACTTCTTGAATTTGAATAAAAAAATGTGATGATCAGTTTTTAAAAAGTCAGTGACTAAGCACTGATATAAAGGGGAAAAAACTGTTGTGAGCAACACAACACAAAGACTGTAGTACTTAGATTAGGAAAAGGTAATTTTTACTGCTAAAAGTCACTTCTTTAATCAAGGCTGTAACAAAACTCTTCATAAATCTAAGTGAGACTTCCAGATCTGAGCATCTTTTTCAGAGTATAAAATTTCTATGCAAAAAGAGGTTTTGAGGGAAAAAATGATTCCCAGCAGACCTGGAAAGTCCATCCATATTGAGGGAATGATAAAGTCATTTATCATTGGGAGAGAATTAAGGCAGGTAGACCAACTGGCAGGTTATTACAATAATCAAGGCATGAAGTGAGGAAGTCCTACACTAGAGTAGTGACAATGTCAGAGGAGAGAAGGGGGAGTATCCCAGAGATGCTACAAAGGTGATGCAGATAAAGATGCATATAATTTTGTCCCAAATAATTAGCACAGCATTGGAGAATGTGATGTGGGTCTTTCTACATACAATGCTAGAAGAGATGAGGAGGGAGATATCACTTTTAGCTGAGGGCTTCAGAAAAGGTCTCATTTATGAGGTGGGACATAGGCTAAGCATCAATGTAAAGTTAAATCTGCAGAGGATACAGCAGGGTAATCTAAGCATTTGATATCCTCAAATGGATATCTCTGGGAAACAACAATGAACTGAAAAGGTACCACCCATTGCCTTAATAGCAAAAGGAAAGGAGAGAAGAAAATGTTTGTGTTGAACTTCAGCTGGTCACTTTTATAAATGGCACTGTAGATGACTTTTTTCTTTTGTTTTTTGATTATAGGATATCTAGAATTCATTTTCTTATTCAAGGGTTTCTGTCTTTTTCTTCTCTTTTGATTTCCTTTTCTTTGATATATGTATAGGCATGTGTTTGTGTGTATGTGTGTGTGTGTGTGTCTGTGTGTATGTGTGTGTGTGTGTATTCCCATATTAGGATGTAATAGCTGTTTACCTGCATTTAGACATTCATGCTGGTAAACTGAGTCGTTTTTTGGATAGGCTATAAAAGCTAAGAGAAGAAATCTTCTAAAATTCACATTGCACCTTTGTGCCAAAAATTTCTAGGTTGTTTACAATTGAAATTTATTTCTTTCAAAGGGCCAGTATTCTGGAGAATTGTCCATCGTGTAAGTGAAAGTAAGAAAAACATGATTATAAGTGTCAGTGTTACTTGACCAAATCCTGTTTTTATTTTAAAGCCCCCATCGCATGTACCCTGCTCCTGTGAATTGCAGATTTTTCTCCCTGCAATTAATATCTCAAGTCTCTAAAAAATGATTAAATTATATTATATAGAATGTGCAGAGGCTTCTACCATCAGGACTCTTTGTGAAAAAAAAGTTTATAAATCTCATTGTCAAACAATACTTACATAGAGACTGCTAATTAGAGAAAACAGGGAGTTGTGTTCCGGTACTTCCCAGAAATTAGATTACTTCCCCACCTCCACCCCTCATTCAAGGAGAAATAAAGTGATCCATGTTTACGATAATTCAGGTAGGCGTGCTTCTTTAAACAGGTTTTTTCCCACCTACTCTGGGGTCCAGAATGACTTAGCAACAATTTAGTGGTTTTGCTCTCAAATCTTTTTTAGAAAGTCATTCTAGGAATCAATAAACATTGAGCTAGTGCTTTGCCCTGACAATTGTTTGAACCACTGAATAATAGCCATTAAAAAGCCTGCCTTGCACTGGTAGCATTCAACTGATGACACTCTTCCTGATTCATTGAAATTGAAAACATATATTCTCTTATGTCTTCATGTCACATGTGACATTGTTTATGTAATTATTATGAATAATTTTTTCAAATATACATGATATTTGCAACATATAGCTTCCTTTATTCAGCTATTTCTATAAATTTGCTCAGTAAACTAACAGGGAAATAAACAGCTACTAGCCCTATGGGTCATAGGATCACAGGATAAAGAGTCTAGGGCTAGAAGGGTGTGTGGTGAAGAAATAGGAACCATAATCATTCCACGTCATGATGGACTACTAAATGTAGAAATTCCCCAAACACCTGGTAGACTAATAGTGGAAAGTAGGAGAAATAAAATATAACAAATTATGTAAAATGGGCTCGATCATTCACTATTGTAACTATTTGTGTCCTTGGATAAAAGACAGCTACAATCTTGTCTAAATGTTTACCTCTACCCTGAAATTTTGTCTAAAAGTACCTGTTCCACAGTTATAAAACTATTTAGTCACCTCCCTTTGTTTCCTGCCCTTGAATAGGGAATGTCCTCTCATTCTGATAACAAACACTGACATATGGATGGCAAATATTCCCCCAGAAACCTCTTTTTCTCCCTTGAATGATCATCCTTTCTCTATCTGTCCTTCTCCCGTGAAAGATGTTACTGCTCCTAAGTTACAAGGGAGTGTTGATGCTTATGTACTACAAGCAGGAATGAAAATTTATAAAAACTAAATCTGTACCCTAATAAGTTGAAACTGCTATCAATAGT
The DNA here is from genome assembly GCA_028646515.1 of Pseudochirops corinnae. Classification (NCBI taxonomy): domain Eukaryota; kingdom Metazoa; phylum Chordata; class Mammalia; order Diprotodontia; family Pseudocheiridae; genus Pseudochirops; species Pseudochirops corinnae. Next base: position 127,480,881 of record CM053591.1, read on the forward strand.
TTTCTTACTTTTCTTTCCTAATATATTTCTTTGATTTCAAATGGGGCTTCTATCTTTGACCCATAACATGTAGACTTCCTCTAACTGGTATGCTTCTCCCAAGAGGGCCCCATTCCTCTCAGTACAAATAATTCTCTGACAGCAGGCAGGAGGCCACCTGGTCCAACATGTCCATTTTACAGAAAAAGAAACTGAGGCCAAGATTTCGGATAAGAAGAGCAAACCTAGCATGTTCTTCCAGAGGAGATATTCTTTTTCTATGCCATACACATTCACATACACATTCAAAGTCATCACAAATTATGTTTACAAATTATCTGATCAAAACTATTATTTGCCAAAATGAAAGGTAAAAGTTTCTAAAGGAAAACAATTTCACAAGAGAAATGACAGGTTCTTTTTGCAAAGCAAATATCTGTCAGTCAAATTTTTTAAAGATACAGTGAGGTGGTTATATCAGCAAGCACCCTAGCATACCCAGGGTGGCTGCTAGTACAGGTTCTTAGATCTGCTTTTCTAAAGGAAAGCAACTCAAAATGGGTTAACGATCTCACTTTAATCAATCAAAAGCATATCATTTACCTAGTTCACGGGGAAAAGTCAGCACCCTGAACTTCAGAGAATACAAACAGAATACAAACAGAAGTTACAAGCAGACAGAGAAACAGATCAGCAGACCAGCTTCCAACCATCTGACCATTACATCCATCCTTAGTCAGTTAACGGAGAGGGAAGCATCAACATTTGGGTTTTCAAAGCCAGGGGGCTCAACGGCTGCCCAGAGTCTCATCTGGCCAAATCATACAACTCTTCTCAAAGTGAGCCCCAAAGCAAAACCTCACATCAGGGTATATATAGCCTTCTCCTGGATCAGAGAATGTCACAGCCCTCTTGACCCACTGCCCAATCACAAAGTAATAAGGTGTGGGCATTCCTGAAGAACAAGCCTCCCACCACAGGCTCCATGTGACCACACGCAACCTATTAGAGGGCAGAGTGTACTTTCAAATCAGGGAAGGTTCTCAGAGCCACTTAAACCTATCAAAAGGCCTAGGGGCAGGGAAGATCTTCAGATTCCCAAAACAGTGGTATAGTGGCTAAGAGTACTGGACCTAAAGTTGGAAAGACCTGAATTCAAATTGGGCTTCCGACACTTATTAACTCTATAACCCTAGACAATTCACTTAACAATCTCTCAGCTTCAATTTCTTCATCCCTAAAATCAGAATAATGATAGCACCTACCTCACAGGATTATTGTGAAGAACAAATGAGCTTACATATATAAACTGCTTCACAAACATTAAAGCACTACACAAATGCCAATTATTGTTAATTATTAATTATATTATTATACTATTAATAATAACAAAGCACTCCATAAAAACCTTGTGCACCTCCCACCCCCAAATCTGATCAATGAATGACATGAGTATGAAATAGATAAAATGGCAGACCAAAACAACTCTTTGGCATAGTGGGTCTCTGCTTTGAGGAAAAGATTTTAGTTATTCAATAGCTTAAACCACCCACAAGATAAAAACGTTATCCTTTAGAAAAAGGTGGATTTTTTTAATAACAAATTCTATTTCTGCTTACCCAAAACTCAGCATTTTATGTATAATGCAGTATAAGAAAATCACACTTTATTCTAACATAACCTGCCAGGACTTCTGATATTGACCATCCTTCCAAATACAAATATCAAAACCTTCTGTGTTCCAAAGAGCCAGGTGAAAGAAGAAAGGAAGAAAAAACAAAATGAAACAAACTACCACCTTTTTTAAAATCTTGAAAGAGGGAAATGTCTTAGAATGCTTATTAAAGGTCAACTGGCAATATAGTTTCACTTAAATTCTCTCCCTTTTAATCTGAATGTAGTGATATAAATTTCAAACTGTGTTCATTACTCTACTTATTTAAACATTTTGATCATTTTTATCACTATCACCACTGTAAGCACAAAGAGGTTATGACCCATATGTATTATTAAATATTGACAATGGTCTTTTGGACTTTCAAAGCCATTTAAAAGGTGTAGAACTGAATAACTAAATGTTTTATCTTGGGAATTTCCATGGAATTTCTACAATGTATGCACATGAATAGATTAATGATCCTCATTTTCAGGAAGGGAAAAATAAGGCACAAAGCACTTGAGTGATTTTCTCAAGGTTACAGTAGAACAGGTAGAAAAATCCTATAGCATGCACTTAAGACTAAGTGAATGAGTTAAAGCTATGTTTCAACAAATTCAGATTGTTTTTCTTCCTAGAATAATGGGATGTCAAAGTTGGAAGAAACTTTAGAGAACATCTATTCCAATTTCCCCACTTTAGAGAGGAGGAAAATGAGACCTAGACATGTTTAACAGTTTGTCCAATTTCACAAAGGTCTTCTAATTTCCATACCAGCTCACTATGCACCAAGTATGCACCATCTATAACCTACTCTCTTTTTTCCTTAGTTTCTTTACTGTCCATGTGTACCTTGGGTAGCTGTGCATGTCTTTTGAGAACAGTTGAGTTCAGAAAACTATTAAATTACCACTATCACAGTGATAGTTTTTTTTCTAGTCTCAAATTGTTTCCTGCTTATCAAATTTGTAAAAGTAGAAGAATTTAGGATTCCATAAAATTCTTATAGCTTCAATTAGAAATTTGAAAAAAAAAAAACCATAAAGTGAATAAAGCATACTTTTTTACACCTGATATTTTTATAAGTAGAATCATTAAATTAATAAGGTAAGAGATTATTAGTAACCTTAGAGAGAGTAGTTTTGGGTGAGTGGGAGGATTGGAAGCCAGGCTGGATAGTAAGTAAATGAGAAGGGAAGTTAGAAGAGAGAGTGGGAGTTGAGGAAAAGGAAGTCGACAAGTATTTCAATAAATTTAACTATAAAAGGTTAAAGAAATATAGGAGTATAGATTGAAGAAATAATGGGGAAGAAATGGTCAAGCATAGGATTAATACTATGAAGGGAAGAAATCAAAGTCATAGTAGAGAGGAATGGGTTGGAAGAACAGGGAGGAGGAGGTGGGAATAGATAGAGGTCATAATGAGAGAGAGAAAAAAATGTTTAAGAGCAGTAAGACAGAGATAGAAATGAAAGGAGGGCATAATTTGTTCAGAGAAAGGAATTTCAGAATTCTGGTATGGAGGTACAATTATGAATGTTGGTCAGAGTGACCATTCTACAGTATATGACTGAAGCAGAGGGACTGAACCTAGGCTGCTTCATAATTATACCACAGACATTATGTAAAAGGGAGAAGTGGGGAGAATGAAGAGATAGTAGGCTTACCCAGTCTTCTGGTGCAGTGCTTCAGGGGGCATAGGAGAGCACATGTCCAAAGTGGTCAGGGATGTAGCAACTTTTGATCTCCCAAAGTAAAAGAACATAACAGGAGGGAGAACTGAAGGAGTACAGTATTTTTTAAAAGAGTGTTAAATAATTGAACAGGGATTGCAAAGGACAAATTAGAATGGGAGGGTAAGAGAGCAGATGGACCGTGTAAGGTTAGGGCTGAAGTTTATGGGATGATCATCCAGGGAAAACATTTTCTTCTCTGCAAAAACTAACTTGGAATCAAGGGACTGAGCAGAACCAGAAAGAGGAATTTGTCCATCTTGAAATTAGGAATGACTATTTAATAGACACTTTGGGTTCTTTAATAGACCCCATTGACCCTATAGTGTCTTTTGATATGACTAAACATGAAGTCAAAATGGGCCTCCTTGTTCATATTTTTCAGACGCCAGTGGTAGGGGAAACATAAAATGGAGCTGACAAGTTCCCTGTAGGCTAGACAAAAATCCTACTTTGAGCTCATCATCTCTAGATGCTATGGCTAACAGTTAGTTGTTGTTCTTCATTCTTTAAGATGACCGAAATTTCATCACTATGTTTGAGTCAAGATATAGTGTGTCCCACTGTGGTTGATCAGACCCATAAAAGCTTGAAAGACTTTACCACAGGTTGGGCACAAATAGACCACCTGCACATTAGATCTCTCTAAATTTAACACCAATGCATGGATAATACACACAAGCATATATCCTATATGTATAATAGCCCCTTAGCTCCCAATTTCTGGGATCCCAGAAACACTCCCTGGCAAATGGAACAATGAATAGAGCACTGGACTTGGAATCAAGAAGATTTGAGCTCAAATGTGGTTTCAAACACTTGTGACCCTAGCCAAGTTGGTTAACCTCTTGACTTCACTCTCTTCATATATAAAATAAAAGAGTTGTATTCAATTGCCTTTGAGGCCTTCTCCAGACTCTAAATATATAATCTTATGGTACTATGAACCCTCAATATACTAAGGCTTAGAATCTGGTGATTTAGATTCCCTTTTGGAGTAGGTCATTAGTTCCCCTAAACACCAAGAGACTGAGATTTGAAACAGAAGTGTGGAGTTTCAGCTTCCTCTGGCTCCCAGAAGCCAGGGCCTCTGATCAGCCCAATACCCTGGGGATGAAGAAAGAATAAAGTGATGATTAAGTTTGTGAATTCCTGGGTGATATATCATGTGTATTGTGTGTCTGTGCATAGAACACAGTGAAGAGGAGCAGTAGAATCATTGTACTCCACATTCCCAGAGGAGGCAATCCTAAAAAACACTTACATTTGTGAAACTGTCAATGACTTTCATGGGAGTTCTGTTAGCAGAAGGAATGCATTAGAAATGCATTATTGGACCCAGAGGAAATATTTTGTCTTTACACTTCATGTTCTTTTGGTAACTACAAGTACTATGGATGACTTCTTCTATGAACAGGATTCAAAGGGGCTAACCTGCAATGTCATGGATCCCCAGACTTCTAATCCAGAATCTACATTAAACACTTCGTCCAATTTTTTTGGCATTTCATGTACATAGTCTTTCCATTGAAACTTGAAGCTAAGCCGAAATCAATATATTTTCCTCATCCCTTAAGTTGGAGTGAGGGTACCTGCCTTGCTTTATACATCAAGTTCCCATTGCCCTGTGGAATATTTAAACTTCCTGGTTAATGAGGGAGCAATGCCTATTAGCTCAGAACCTAATGCCGCTAACTATTAATATCGACTGCTGCATCAGATTAGAGAGTACAGAATGGGCTAAATTAATCACTTGTCCTGGGGTCCCCAGAGAACCAAGAAAATTTGTTCTTCAGTTTACCCCAGGAGTGTATTCCACTGGTGCGAGGAGAGGCATAAATTTTCAAAGCATTATGTCCTCCTCCTCATAAAATGCCTGAGCTACTTCATTTTTATCTGAGCAATGATGCAAGACAGAGGAGCTGGCCAGTTATATGGCAAAGAGAATCACTTCAGGAGAAATCTCTATTTCAGATACCTGCCTCCTGCCCCCAATTCTTCATTTAAGAAGCATCCAGCCATTTTCTGTAAATGTTGATGATAAGCTGAGCTTTGGTAGTTATTTTTGGGAGGGAAGAGGAAAGCCTGGAACAGCCCTGATGAATTTAATGAATATCTAACCTGAGAGAAAGAATATAGGAGCTGACAGCAGCAAAATTACAGAATCAGAGGAGCCTGAAACTTTAAAGTGACCCTGGCTGACATCTTTTGGGCCAGGTTTTTTGAAGAGGCATGGAAATTTCTGTATCTATATCACATACACCAGATCAAATTGCAGCTGGATTTGGCTCCTGGGTAATACTCAGAAATTCCCACAGAGAGGGTTATCGACAGTAAACCTATTCCTGGGCAAGCAAGTCAGGGCACCCATTTCCCATATAATTACATGGAATGAGAATTTGATATATGACAGTAATTACTCAGCTGAAGGTACAATTAGCCATTTGTGACCTCATTCTGAGTGGCAACTCATTAACCCTTAATGTCAAAAATGTCAACCTTCATCAAAACACCAAAGAGAAGTATTACCCAGCCAGCTAATACTTGCTCTTAGCTAATAATTGTTGAATCTGCCTTTAGGAATAGGAATATATAATTTTTACATCAGTATTTGTGCTATCATTTAAGGCCTGCTTGGATTTGTTGTGGGTGCGTGCGTATGTGTTGTAACTGCACATACTATCATTTCTCCAAAGACAAAGCTGTTCAAAGTGGGACTTTGGTCAATGAAATGAGCTTCTGTTCAGAACAATAAAAACACTAAAAACAAACAACTTTGAAACTGTCAGAATTATAATCAACACAGGGACCATCCATGATTCCAGAGGATCAACTGATGAAATTTAACCATTTGCTTCTTTACAAGAGGTATAGTTTATGATACAGAACGAGACACATTTTTTTTTTTGGTAAAAAGCCAATTAAGGATTTGTTCCAAGAGTGGGGAAGATAATGGAGGACAGTTCTGTCAAATATAACTAATGAGGCATAATAGGATAACTAAAGCATCTCCAAAACATGGTGATACTATACTAAAGCAGAAAAGATGCAGAATGTTTGGAAGGATTCAATTCCAGATGAAAAACAGTCATGAAAACGATTATATGACAAAACAAATAAAACTATGTGTTTTATTTGGATCCATTTTTGAACAAGTCAAAACTCTCAAGAAAAACAGTCTCAGCAGTGACCTTTGAATGCTTTGGATTTAGTATTGTCAGATGTAGACAATGCTCATGAGATTGTGTAGGCTTTTTAATGTACTATATTTTTTAAAATCTATGTGGGTTGGTTTGAGAGCCTACACTTAATCCTGGAATTTCATAATAGTCTCCTAATTGGGACACTTTGTTTACAGTCTCTTCTCTCTCTAAACTATTTTCCACAAAATTGCAAAAAAAAAAAATGATCTCATTAAAGAACAGATTTATCCATGTTATCCTCCCAACCCCCTTCCTATTGCCTTCCTGCGGTTTCCTATTGCTTCTAAGACAAAGTGTGCTTCCTTCCGATAGACAAATTCCCTAACAATCTGGAACCAGCCTATCTTTGCTAGCTTGATTTCACATTTCCCCCCTCATACGCTACATTTTCTGTTCAGATTGGCTTCTTTGCTCTTTCCTGAGCATAGTATCACTTCTTTTTCCTCTCTGACTTTGTAGAGGCTATAACACTTACTTGAAATGTACTCTCTCATCACTTCCACTTCTTACAATCTTCCTTCAAAATGCAGATAAGCTGCCACATTCTATGGGGAGCATTTCCTGATTCCCTATTTGATAGTGCTTTCTCCCTCCACAATTTTTCTTGAATTCACTTATTTTTTGAACATGTGAATAGATTTCAAGTAGAATCTAAGATTCTTGAGGATAGGAACTGTCCTTTTTTCCCACTTCTTGGAATCTAGCAGTGTCTTGTAGGCTGTATGCATTTAATAAATCATTATTGAATGAATGAACATAGGTAATTTTATTTAAGATGCAGAAGAAATATTTTACAAAGAAGCTCTCAAACTCTATTCCATTTTGAGAGAGCAGATACATGATGTAGAGAACTATCTCATCAGTCATCAAAACTGATTCTGTTATATATGGGTCACAAAGCTCAACTTGCCTATTGGCTTTGACATAAAAACTAGCTTCAGCAAAATTTTCAGAAGATGTGTTGATTGTCAGTTGATCAAAAAGATGCTTGACTGCTGAATCACTCCAAATTACACTAAAGGTGAATTTTGAAAAGGCAGACTGCATCAGACTTGTAAGGAAATACATAAGCACAGACACATCACTGCAATTGACACAAAATGACTTTAAAAACAAATCTTATCATGTACTGACATGTTCTTAAAGTTTAGAAGTGTGCATTTAGCATCATATCTCCTGTCACTGAAAGAAGGGGATTCTGCATAGACATATTTGGCTCTCAGTTCATGAAGATGAGAAATAGGCTTTCTGGTATTGGTTGAATACTATTATGAAACAAGTTGTGCAAAAATAGTAAAGTAGATTGTGAAGAAATCATTATTGTTCAGTGTTTCAATGGCATATTAAATGGTAAAGGGGTATGACTCAGTAATTGGAGGTAAGGATAAAGCAGAGCACTCCAAAGCTTTGTCCCATTATGAGGGAATTATGTTTGCTTTGCTTTACCACAGAGCTAATTCCAGACAGAAGTTGGTTGCCTTGGGCTATATATGACAAGATTAATATTCCAAGAGTTTTTTTTTTTCAAAGAAATATTTTCATTATCTGATATAGCTTTACAGACCCTTTTAAATAATCAATTGGTCCTATATTAGCTGGCCTTTTCATTTAAAAAAGGATATTTCTCCATTGGTTCAATCTACAATTCACTAATTGGTCATCCTGAATACTCTACTCAAAATTGAGGAGAGATAAAGCCAGTCTGATACACATCTATGTAACCTGATGAGTTGACAATGGGACCAATTAACATTCAAAAACTATAAATAGGAAACATACTTAGGTTTCTCTGTTGGATCACAAATAATAAAATATGTAAAGTGTTTCCATAAAGTCCTTTTTTTTTAACGGGAACATACGATTATTTTCAGTTTTAGCATGGTCTACCAGACTTATATTTATAAGTATATGCTAGATAAAACTTCTTAAATTGAAAGAACTTTTCAAATATCTAGAAAATAAATTACTAAAAATGTTGATTATAAATTCTATATATGTATGTATTTATGTCTGTCTGTATATGTATATGTATATATGCATATATGTATGTATGTGTGTATATAACTGGCAAAAATATCTATTTTAAAAGTTTAGCCAATATCAACTAATTAGAAATTATTTTAAGAACATTTTTTCAAGAAACAAATAATCTTAAAAGCACTTGCTCCCAAATAATTATATGAATTCAAGTTTCAAACTAGGAAAGGTTTGCGTTTCAAAAATGGCATCAAGAAACTTATTTTTATACCAAGGGATTTTTATAATATTTACTTTTCTTTAGAAATGTCTCTTATGCAAGACCAGTTTTAAATTCAGCAGATCTAGTATTAACCTTTCAAATATCAAAAATATATTAAAATATTATATCATAGCAAACCCCCTGGAAATCTCTATGTTATGTCAAACTTTCAGGAGGTGATGGAGGGATGAACAGAAGAGTGTCAGTACTCAGGCAATGCATGAAAAATGACATTTGTTTTTGACTCAGTTGTATAGCTAATTATATAATATAATATAATTATATATAATATATAATATAATTATATAATACTGTAGTCTCATGTCTATAGACACACTCACCTGCACATGTCCAAAGTGGTACTTATTTATGCAGATAGCTGATCTATCTCTGCTTAAAAATGATCTTTGTTATATAGATATAGTCAACATGTCTTCCAAAGAAGAGCTTGGTCTAGTGACCAAGACATTGTCACCTAATTTTCAAAAGTTTATTCATTAATCTATTTTATCACTTAATTTTTGTTTTGTTCTAGTTTTTTTGTTTCATCTTTTTGTTTATTTTTTTTTCAAAGATGGAACTCTTAGTGATGAAACACCTTCTACCAGTCTAGATAGGCAACTGCTCAGCAACTTCAAAGTTTTAGAAATATTTGCATGCCACGAGGAAAACCTTATGAATTTGGAATGTATGGAACCTCAAATTTCAGTAATCCTTCCTAAATTATGTTGAAATATTTCTGTGCTTCATTTCAGTAAGAGGAGAACAATATGTGTTTTAGAGCTATGAAAAGTGTTGAAAATTAGGATTCCTTCATGCTACAAGTCTTGATCTGTAGTGAAGTGGGAAGGGATTCTGGACAATAGAAAGTTATTTCATCTTTCTGATTTATTTCAGAACTGCCTCTCATAGTGAGGATCTTTAAAGGCACAATTAAGCTGAAAGCATAAAAGACAAATGGGAGTTAACGTATCAATTGATTACATTAGTGTATAGTCAATAATAAGTTTTAGTCAGTCCTCCCAAATAAGCAAGATCTATACTCTTTTTTATTTGGGACAGGAGAATTCAGACTTTAGACACCTTAAATGGAAAATGTAAAAAGAAGTCCCTAGCAGAGGGCCTTAGGGATCTGGCCTTAACCCTTTGAGACTTAATATTCGTTTTTTGTTTTTTTGTATTTTTTGCTTTTTGGAGGGGGCAATTGGGTTTAAGTGACTTATCAAAGGTCACACAGCTAGTAAGTGTTAAGTGTCTGAGGCCGGATTTGAACTCAGGTCCTCCTGACTTCAGGGCCGGTGCTCTATTCACTGCACCACCTAGCCACCCAAGACTTAATATTCTTATCAGTGACTTGGGGGTAGATATAAAAACCTGCTTATCAGAATGTCATATGACACAAAGTTGGGATGGATGACTAGTATGCCATATCAAAAATTGGAACTATGTGTATATGTGTGTGTGCGTGTGTATGTATGTGTGTATATACATATATATGCATTATATATTGCTAATATACATATATAATACACACATATATGCATGCATGTGTATGCATATATACATATATTTTTATATACATATATATGTATATTAATAAAATCAAAACCTTGCATCCACAGTAGTAAGTCTCTGCACAAAAATTAAATGGGAAACAAATGCATTAGGAAAACAATTTATAAACGTGAAAGATAAGCTGAAAGAGGAAAATAAAAAAAGCAATAACGTTAAAAATAACACATGATCTCCCCACACATATATCATACTTATAATAAAGACTGAATGCATAGGAACAGCTTAAGGATCAAATATCTGAGAAGAATGAGACAAATAAAATAAATTGAATTCTCTAATTCAAGAATTAAAACAAGAAAAGTCTCCAAAACTTCTAAACAGAAGAAAACTGCCAATTCCAAGAATCCACAAAATAGAGCAAAGCAAAGGAAAAAAAAAAATATGCTTCAACCTCCCACACACATAGTCGTTAGATTTAACAATTCCAATTACTAACAATTCCGATGATCAAGAACAGGACTGTGATTAGAATCACCTCCTAAAAGAGAAAGAATTAGTGGATGATAAAACTACTCTAAATATTCAATTTACTGAGATACCATGAAGCATTTTTTAAATTGAAAAGTATTGAAAGACATCAATTGATTAAAATAATAAAATTCTGCATTGGTTTTATAACAAAATTTTCATGATCAAGGACAGTGAAACAAACCCACATGGTATAAAATATCACAGTATCCATTTTGCATGTTGAGGAGGTTATAATGATGCTAAAGAGAACACATAAAGTAGAAGAAGCCTGGTAAAATTGATTATACATAGATAATATCCATGCTGGTTTTGACACAATTATTGGCTCATGGAAAGATTGAGGAAAATATCAAAGGCTTAGAAAAAATTATTGAACATTGTTAATAATGAATAAAAATTATATATTACAGACAAATCATAAACTACCAATTATGGGAATAATTTCCAAATGCATGGAGGTCATCCAAGAGAAGGGTACAAGAAAAGAAGTGGAATATTTTTACAAATAATATTCCACTGTAGATTATATGTTTACATTCAAATGACTAGGAGACTAGATTTCAGGGGTTTGGTGCAACTATTATAATGTTATCTACAAGCAGGAACATATAGTGAATCATACCATCTATAAGGATATCCTTTTTAACTTGAACTATTTATTAGATCTCCTGAATGACTGTGGAAAACACATTTGGTGAGATTATATTTTATTGCTTAATATCTCATCTTATGTCAATGATAAGTAGAATTTTAACAAGATTTTATCTTTCAAGGAATTTGAAATACTTTTGATTTTTGCATTGGACCCAACTTGCTAAAAGAAAACCTTTTAAGGTGGACTTTTGTAATATTAAATTATTTTTTAAAATATTATGTTATATATTAAATATTTTTAAAAATTTAGCATAGAATAACAAACAAAATGGTATCTTATACTCTGGATATCTTTCAGTCAATTGCATCCTTTCCCCTTCACTATTATTCTCATCCTTGATGCCTTCAATGCATTTGTAGATTATTTTTATAGTATTTTCAACAGATGTAAATATAGGTATGTAGTTTGATAGCTGATGAAATTCTCTCCGTCTGACAATGAAAATGAATAATGAACTGGGCCCATAATATATAGGGAGAAAAGAAGGCTAAATTACTCTTAGGTAATTGAAAATTCCCTTTAATGACCTGTAGCTCCCTCTGGAAACAAAGCCCTATTGTTTTAATATAACATTATATTAGTGTTGTTCGATAGTTGTGAGTCATAGAACACTACAATCACTGAAAATTTTAAATGAGTTTCCCTCAAAGAGCAATAGGGAGTTATCTGGTGGGTAAAAGCAGGCACCAGCAGACAATAAGAGACTCTAGAGAAAATTAGAGCAAAGAATGTCCTCAAGAACATGCATAATTAAAAAAGGAAATGGGAGGGGTGTAACCAGTAGGAAACCAGGATTCAGGCTGTGTGTTCTACTGCTGTCCTCATGGTGTCAAGAGAAAGTAATGAGTGCCCCTGGAGTATCTGACCAATCCCCTACGGCATCTTATGGGAGCACGTGATCTGTTTGAGTATTAGAAGAAAATTATGAAAATAGCATTGCTTTACTTTAAAAAATATGGTTCACTTCCAATTTATAAGGTAGCTATGGAAAATGTATTTTAAGAATATTATGTTATATTACTGAAATAGCAAGAAGTTGTATAAAAAATGGAACCAGGCCTGTCTTTATTTCCAATGTCACTCCTTTCTTTGACAGGAAAGTAAAAAAATATTTCCTTCAATGAGAAAGGCAGAACAAAAAATAGAATCTTTATTTATGATATACGTGAAGGGCTCTATATGAAAGGCTCCTTGTAAAAATATCTATTTGTGATTTATCAAGTGAATGAAACAATTCAAATCAACAAGTATGTGAGGATCTACTATGAGCAGAACACTGTCCTAGTGTTATGGATGATAAAGACTAATAGGGCATGTTCTTTGTCCTCATGAAGCTTGTAATCTAGTAAAAACAATCATAGCACATGCCCAGAATCACATCATTTTAGAATAGGAACAGACTGATGTTACCCAAACAATATACAAAAAGAATCACTATAATATAACTGACAAGTAGTCATGTAACCTCTCATTTTGACCCCCACATACAGCTGATTTCACTTTTTTATAGTTATGTTTGTAAAGATATGTACCCTGACATTGAGACTCAGCTTAACTTTCTGTAGTCTCCAAACATTGCTGCTGCCTATGGGGCCAAAGAGAATGTCTAATACCATTTCCACCAAAGAGGCCTTCAAAAGTTTGAATATGGCTATCACACTGCCCGCCCTACATCTTCTCTTTTCCAACCATGTATTCTGAGTTCTTTCGACTGAGCCTCAATATGACAATGGGTGGGGTAAAAGGAGCAGAAAAAGTAGAAAAATAAGCAGAGATGAAAATTACTCTTGGGGCAGCTAGGTGGCACAGTGAATAGAGCACGGGCCCTGGAGTCAGGAGGATCTGAGTTCAAATCCAGCCTCAGACACTTAACATTTACTAGCTGTGTGACCTTGGGCAAATCACTTAAGCCCAAATGCCCTCCCTCCCCGCCTGAAAAGCAAAAACAAACCAGAACAAAAAACTACTCTTGACCATGGGTCTATGATCCTGTTACTCTTCCCATGACGGTTCACAGAACATGAGAATGGTACAGAGTATAATGTGTGTTCTAAGGAAGGAAAGATAAGTGTTGACTTAGGCATTCAGATTAGGCTTCATGGATAGGATGGCATCTGTGCAGAGCTTCCACTCTAACCTCCACACAGGAAGAAACTAAACTAACTTACTACCTCCAATATGTAGCACACTGTCCATGACATAGCAGGTACTGGTGAAGGGCTGTTGAACAAATGGATGAGTGGATAAATGACAGTTAAATAAACAATGAGTTAATAATGTTAAAATTAATAGTTGCTGTGTGGTAACAGGAGCAGCAATAATATTTTAATAAAATATCAGAAAACAATCAGGAGACTGCTATGCAAGTCAAATGAGCGTTAAGGATTAATAACAAATGCCTGAAAAAGTAGTTAACACACATACAAAAACACCCAGGGCCCCTAAAAGTAATCAATATGGCGGTCATCCATCAGTGACTAGAGGCAACTGTTAAGAGATCAATGTTAATTCTATCCATTTATATCTAGGCATATATTAGTATGTATATGTGTATGTGGGTGTGTGTGGGGGTGTGTGTGTGTGTGTATATATATATATATCTACATACATATAGGTATATATGCATGTGTTTGTATGTGTATATACATGCACACACACATTTTAGTGTGGGGCAGCTAGCTCACACAGTGAAAAGAGCATGAGACCTGGAGTCAGAAATACCTGAGTTCAAATCTGACCTCAGACACTCACTAGTTGTGTGACCCTGGGCAAGTCACTTAATGAAATGCCAAACCACTCCAATATCTTTGCCAAGAAAAATCAAAATGGAATAATGAAGAGTCCAATGAGACCGAAATGACTGAACAACATGTATTAGTATAGCATATAATGGGTAAAATATGCATATTTATTGATATTAAATATATGCATATGGAAATTGGTTCAGTATTTGACAGGAGCAAAATTAGGAGCAAACTTTCTGCATGTCTAGTATTACTTTCTGCAATAGAATGTAAGTTTCCCTCTGAGACCTTTTATCCATATACTGATCATAGACAATCCTGCTTAGTTTATGAGATCTGACAAGATCATAGCCCGAGGTAGTATGGCTAGAGGCAAAACAAAACAAAACAAAAAAATGGAAAGGTAATTGGAGATTAAAAAAAAAAAAGTCCCATGAGGATGAATAGCACCATATATCTGGAACAGAAACTTTCCAGAATAAATTTGCAAGTCCAAAAAAATTATGGAAACTGCTAAAACAGAAAGCTAACTAAAATAATAAAAGTTCTGAAGATGAACATCACTTATTTGCTTTCCCTTTCAGCTATGTATACTGAGTAAACAAAAAAGTCAATTAAGATACATTTGACAGCTAAAAATGAGAAATTAAGACCAGGAAATAAAAATACTTGTACAATCATCTGAATGGGGTTTCACCCAACCTTTAAAAATAGAGTAAGATTTTTAAAGCCAAGGTCAAATGTAAGAAACATGGTATTTGTGAAAGCTGAATGTAAATTAAAAACATTTTGGCATTCTATAAGAAGGTGTGGAAATAGTCTCTGAAAAATACTTTTAAAAAGTTAGTGGAAACAAGTTAAAGATTTTTTTATAAGACCTGACATGCTAAAATATAGCCTTCCTCTATCCTTTGTAACTCGTCTGCAATAATAAAACACCATTCAATCCAATTAATTTTACGGCTAAAATCATAGGACCCTAGAATGAGAAGTGATCCCCAAATGGAGCTTGCTTTTTTTCTTTCACCAATCCCCCCCAACTTGGAATGTTCCTCCCTGTCCCTGATAATTATCCAAATCTGATGATTCTTTAAGATGCAATTTAATTTCTATTTTTGTATAAAGACTCCTTCAACTGTGCCAACCCATAGTGAACTCATATTATCAGTTTCATCAACGGATGATGATGATGATGATGGTCGTTGGTGGTGGTAGTAATGGTGGAAGTGGTGGTGGTAGTGATGGAATAACAGCAACAGTAACAATTACATTTATATAACCCTTTAAGGTATACAGAACACTTTACAAATTTACATCATTTGATCCTCACAACACGCAAGAGAGATGATATCATTTCTCTCTGCTTTGCAGATGAGGAAATTGAGGAGGCGAGGGCAAGATTCAAACTCGTCTCCCTGACTGATGTCTAGTTCTGTATCCATGGCACTTGGCTGTCTTCATCATACACTGCCAATAATGCTAACTGCTACTCAGCATTTCTTGTTTCTGTCTTATTCCCACTAGATTGTGAAGTCTTTAAGTGCTTGGACACATTGTTGGAGACATGGTAGATGTGCAATAAACAGTTATAGAATGTAGTGAAAGGGAAAGAAAGGAAGTAAGGCTAAAATTGCCATGAAGAAGCCAATATTAAAAGATATTGTATTTCAATTGAAAATAAATAGCTAAGTCAAAAAACACAGATAAGTTCTCCAATCTGCTATCTGGCACTAGAAACTATCTTTGTTGTTCAATCATTTCAGTCATGTCCAACTCTGTGACCCCATTTGGGGTTGTCTTGGCAGAGATATTGGAGTGGTTTGCTATTTCCTTCTCCAGCTCATTTTACAGATAATGAAACTGAGGCAAACAGGGAGAAGTGACTTGCTTAAGGTCATACAGCTAAGGTCTAAGGCCAGATATGAATTCAGGTCTAGGGTTCTATCCACTGCATCACCTAGCAGCCTGTAGAAACTACAGCCACTACCAAGAAAAAGGGCAAAATATATAAATTGGTCCTTTTACATGTTTCAGCTTTTATTTTAAGTAATATATATTGTCCATGTGTATATCTGTGTTTCTATATTAATAAGTATTCTCCTCATCTGTAAAATAGAAATAATAAAAGGATTTACCTCACAGTGCTGTCAGGAGAGTCAAATAAAAAAAACACAGGTATACCATTTTGTATACCTTAAAACCCAATATAAATGTTAGCTATTTTTCCTATATTAATATGCTATAGTGATGACACTGGACATAGAGTCAGAAAGACCTCAGGTCAAATACAGCCACTGACACTTCTAAGCTATTTGACTTTGGGCAAGTAATTTTAACCTTTCTGTGCCTCAGTATCTTCTTCTGTAAAATACAGGACTTAGCTTCAATAATCCATGGGATCCTTTCACTCTAAATCTACCATCAAATCTCATACACATACATACACAAATACATATTTACATATATGTGTACAGGATATATACATACAAATAGTTTGGACATATATACATATGTATATAAAGAGTATATACAAACATGCAGTGTTGATTCAAAGTTCATTTGTAAATACATACATATATATTGTTGCTATTTTCTATGGTGTCAAGTAACCTGAAGCATGCATATATAACATAATATTGCTATCATCTACATAAAAAGGCTCTCAGAGTCATTACCCATAATTTATTAAAGTAGGAAACCTCCATGAAAATTATGTTTGTAAATGGGAATATCTTGATGTTCAAATATTCATAAAATTTAGACGTAGTTATCTTCCATAGTTAAAAGTTTCAAAAATTAGCTATGGTCTAGCCACTCCTCTTTTCTTGTTTAAGTAACACTAATAGGTTGTGAATGTGTCAGTGAAATTGATAGAGGTTGTACAATAATTTGTCCTTTGATGTCTATATTGGTCAATAGTTCCTCAGTGTTGGGTTGGAGAGAATGCCAAATGAGTATCATGGCAGATGAGTTTGTGGACTCAGCATTCTAAAGGATAATGTGAACATTCAATAACAAGCAGATATTCTTTAGGAAAAATAATCGGCTTAGCCTTTTGTAGTTCATATACTTTTTATAATCTTCAACTTGCTATGATGCCATTTTGCAAATAAATATCAAGGAAAGGGAAACCATTTCTTAAGCCTTTCTACTATTAATTTGTTTTTGTGTCTGACTCTTCATGACTCCATTTAAAGTTTTCATGGCAAAGTTACTAGAGTAATTTGCCATTTCATTCTATAATTCATTTTGCAGGTGAGGAAACTCAAGCAAACAGGGTTAAGTGACTTGCCCAAGGTCACACAGCTAATAAGTGTCTAAGACCAGATTTAAACTCAGGACTTCCTGACTCCAAGCCTGATATTCTATCCACTGTGTCATCTAAAACAGCTTTAAAAAATAAAAATATTATTTCAATTTCCCTAAAGGTCTGTACATCCCACAAAGATTACTCTAAAGCAATCAGTAAGTTGGTGTCAATTATGGTGTCAAGTAACCTGAGGCATGCATATATATATAACATTACTATCATCTACATAATAAGGCTCTTGGAGCCATTACCCATAATTTATTAAAGTAGGAAACCTCAATGAAAATTATATTTATAAATGGGAATGTCTTGATGTTCAAATATTCATAATATTTAGACATAGTTACCCTCCATAGTTAAAAGTTTCAAAAATTAGCTATGGTCTAGCTACTCCTCTTTTCTTGTTTAAGTAACACTAATAGATGGTGAACCTGTCGGTGAAATTGACATGTCATGAAATTGACAAGCTTTAGTCTGAAAAATAAAAGTAGGAAATTAGGTTCCTATTATAGCTTTCATCTTGAGTACTGGAGTGTAGGCAGGGCTCATTTTTGCATTATCATCAAATGATTGTCAATTGAATATTCCAGAGAAAGTGGACACTGTGAGTGGGCTGAAAAATTAAATATCAAACCCAGACCTTATTCTTGAAGGGTAGGCAATTTGGTTCACTGGTAAAATGATTAAATTATACCTTTACAACCAAGGTATTGCCCTGCCCATCTTAATTCCTGTCAATTCCAAAAGCATTTATCAATTTCATCACACTATGTTAAAAGATAGGGTTGCAAAGATGACCAAACAATACAGTTCCTGACTACTGAGACCTTAGAATCTATCAGAGAAAGAAATTTACACAAATATTTAAAACAAAGACTAGGATATTACTAATTGCATTTCCACTTCCATTTCAAGTTTAATGTCACTGTCTCATTATGGCATTGAGTATACAATAAAGGGACAAATGGGAATTTGGTCTCAGCAGATGGGTTGAAGTCGGAGTAGAAGACCTTGAAAGGTAGTCTAAGGTTTTTGTACTTTATTTGATAGTCAATGAGTAGCCACCATGGCTCTGGAGGTTGGGGATTATTAATGTATCAGAACTGTGTATCAAGAAGCTTAATTTTCTAGCAGTAGAAAGACAGATTTAGGGAGAGGAGAGATTAAGGTAGAGATAACATTGCAGAGGTGCTAACTATTCTGATTATAAATAAGGATCACTACTCTTCTGGAAAATGGTGATTTTGGGGAGAGAATTTGTAACTCAGAATCTTGTGGAAATGAATATTGAAAACTAAAAATAAGTACATAAATTGAAAAAAAAGAAAATGGCGATTTTCTTTAGCAGTCATGGAGGAAAATAGGAACTATGTGGAGATTTTGAAACACTCTCTTGAACTCTCATGTACTTCAAATATGTGTTCTTTCCTATTCTAACATGCAATACAATTCTTTGGGTTCATTCTCCTCTCCTATTAAATTATAAGATCTGTGAAGAGAAAGACTAATTTTTCATGTTTGTAATCCCGGTGCCCTGCACAGTGATTTACACATAGGAAATGCTTGATAAAACCTTGTCAAATTAAATCTATTTTGTAATAATTATTTTTCAAGATCATGAGCTCATAGATTTAGAAATACAATGGAACTTATCTGCTCATTTTACAGAAGCCCAGGTGGTTACCTGCTCAATGTAACATCGGAAGTAAATGACAGAAGCAGAATTGGACCCGGGGCCTTTGGTTTCAAATCCACTCTTTTCTTTTGTCTTCCCCCACCCTCCTTTCCACCACTGGAAAGAGATGAAGGAATAAATACTGTCTACAAAATTCCAAAATATTCAATGAATATGTGAATGAAAATCAGTCAATGTCTACATAATTTCTGCAAGATGCAAAACACTTACATATATTGAAATATCTTGAATTAGCCCAGATTTTTAACTCAGATATGAAAAATGTATGTTTGACATAATGTAGACTGTTATAGAAAAAGAGACCAATAGATGAAAAACATAACGAAAACAAGACTAAATAACAGAGAAGGGAGAGATTTTATGTTGTTTATAAGTCATAGTGACAGAAATTATCTTGTACCTAGAGGCTAGTAAGTTATGATTTCAGCCAATATGTTTAATATGGAAATAAACAAACTGAAGGGTATGTAAGCATCCATTATAGCTGACAAAATTAACATAGGTACATAATGCTGGAAATTTACACATTTCCATCCTTTGTCCGTATTGTAACTGCCTTCAAAAGCAAAAGAGACATCCTGCTGTACTGACAGTGACCACTAGAAAGGAAGCAAATAAATAAGAGAAATTATACACCTTCCAAACCTAATCATGACTAGTTCTCTCAAGACTTTTCTCATTTCAATAATGACTACTTAATGAAGATTTATTAATTTCACTCCGAAAGGTTAAAAAGAGAAAGAATTTAAATTAATACAATGGGAGATTACCTACAGAATTTGTAAAGGATCATAATAAACTTGACTTATGAAATTATTAATTCTGAAGCAGTTAGAGTACAACAGCGAAAAGGAAGGTTTAAACAAAGGAAGTGTTTTAGGTAGTGCAATTACATAGCAAAAATATCCTAACTGAATGACATTCATTCAGCTTATTGGGAAGACTAGATTCCTACTTCTCTCAAATGGTTTCAGGATATTTGCAAAAAATAACTCAAAACAACATTGTAAATAAAAACACAAGATGTATAATTTTATTTTATTTTTATTTAATTTATTTTTGGTTTTCAACATTTAGTTTCTTAAGTTTTAATTTTTCCCCTCCCTCTCTCTTCCTTCCCCAAGACTGCCTGCAATCTGATATAGGTTTTGCATATGCATTGTTATTAAACACATTTTCACTTTAGTCATGTTGTATAGAATAATTATGACAAATGGGAGAAACCATGAGAAAGAAAAAAAACAAGACAAAATAAAAAAAGAAAGTAGTCTGCTTCACAAGATGATTTTAGGAAATCATAGTTTTACTTTTGTCCTCTTTCATTAAAAAAAAGAAAGAAAGAAGGGCCTATAGGTATTACCTGCCATCATGCTAAGCACACAATAAGTAGGTTTTATAATTAGTTGTTAATTTCTGGATTGATATTTTATTAACAGTTTATTGAAAGTTTAAAAAAAAAAGCTCTACATCAAAGGCTTTGACAATGGGAAGTACTGTCGCCTAAAGAGTCCCAGTCTGAATCTAGGCCTATCTATTTATCTATTCCACATGCCAAGTCAATAAACATTTATTAAAACACTTACTATAGGTCAAGCATTGGGCTAAATGTTGTGGATACATATAGAAGCAAAAAAATTAATAATAATCCCTACCCACTAGGAGCTTGCATCATAATAGAGGAAGCCAAAAAGCAGAAGTGGAAGGTGGTAGAGAAAATATAGATTTGGAGGCATGATGAAGAAAAAAAGTCTGGAGAATCTAGAACAGAGCCAACAGATGAATGAAGAAATGTCTGTGATGGGCCCGGCAGCCCTTCTTTGGAGTGGAAGTTCTGGGACAAAACATCATTCAGAGAAAAGAGTCCACAGAGTGAAGGTTTCTTCCACTGTGAGGAGGCTACTAGGGTGGAGGGAGCACTTCAGGTGAGAAAGTTGTTGGGAAGAGGTAAGAAAGTCCTGAGAATCAGGAACAGATTGAGAGAGGAATAAATGGTTAATAATTATTCTTCCCATCGTATATAATTTAAATAGTATATAATTTACTAATAAGTAGGCATATATCTATTGGTAACATACGCTTTCTCTTTTTTTAAACTGATAAAATGCACAATCAAGACAGTTTGGTGAACACTAGATTTTAACCTCTTTCAACATTTATATGGATCTTAATATGGGAAAACTAAGGTTTATATAAAAATATAAAATATGTTTATAAAATATAAAAATACTTTTAGCTAGATTGTGATTTATTTGAAGTATATTTTGGTCTCAAAAAGAAGGTAGCTTCTTCATAGAAATTGTCCTAACAAAATAAACCAACCAACAAAGCTCAGCTGCTGAGAGCTGACAGTTGCCCTAGCCTATGGTATTGGGATCTTTGTAGCTGAGAGAAGTAATTCAACATACTTGTAGCTAGGATCAACATGGGTAAAAGCCAGGGATCTTCCTTTTATCCTACTAAACAAAGCAAGAAAGAATCAGGACCACGGTAGTTTAGAATGCCCTGATGTTTTTGCTTCAGACATCAGTTTTCATTTCAAGAAGTATTTGGGGCTGACTGGACGCAGAGGGTAAGGGTGATTATGTTAACCTCATAGAGAAATCATTTAAGTATAGATGGTAGGTTAAAGTATAGATTTTTAAAACCAAGTTTGAAGCATTCAAGCAGGTAGCCTAAAGCTATCCTAGAGACACAGAAGAATCAGAAAAGCAGATCATAAATATTTCCTGGGATCACAGAACCAAAAATAAGGGTCAGAGAAAAAAAAAATTATTTGGCCAGGAGTGAACGTGAGAATAGACAGTATTTTGAGGAAGAAAACAAATTAACATTGTTTAGTCCTTGTTCTTTACGTCACATTCAAATATTCTACTCTAGAAATGGGTTTGTTGTCATACAGTTACATCTGCTAATGAAATTTTTTTTAAGTTTTAAAAGAAGTCAGGAGTCTGAATTATAAAGACCCAGTATTATTCAACCACTTTACTATACAAACCAACTTCACTCTGTAGTGTTATAAAAGTTCAATTGCAGACACATGGTTCCTGGAAGCAGAAAGTTTCTTAGGGTATATTTATTTGTTAAGTTTGACTGATTTCACCCATGGCAAACATCATGCTATAGCTAGATGAGCATGAAAAGCATGTTGTCTTTTCCCTGGTTGTTTTTGTTTTTTAATTCTGTTTTCTGGAAAGGCTTATTTGAATAGATGCAAAGTGAAATGAGAAGAACCAGAACATCATACACATTAGCAACAACAATATTGTAAAGGTGATCAACTGTGAAGGAATTAGCTACTCTAATCAATACTATGATCCCAAAAAAATTAACAATGAACCATCTGCAATATTGTTCCACCTCTTTGTCATAATTCAGAAATAAGATTCTTCACATTTGTTCACAAAGCGTTGTAATTATGTCTTGTAATTGATGTTCATGAATGGATATAGAGTCTGTGGGATAACTGTATTAATAACAACAATAATGATTAACATTTATATAGTGCTTTGAGGTTTCCAACATTCTTTATTATCTCATTTTGTCTACCTGACAACCCTAGGAGGTAGGCGCTTATTATTATCCCTGTTTTATTGATAGGGAAACTGAAGCTAAGAAATGTTAACTGACTTACTCAGGGTTATAGAAAGAATAAATCTGTGGGGCAGTGTTTGAACTCAGTTCCACCTCACTGTTAAATGCAGCATTTTTCCCCACTATTTACTAAATAGTTGCATCCTCCCTGCCTATGTAAAACTGTGTATGGAGAAGGAACCTCAGGCTCTCTCTACTCTTAGTGGATCTGAGATATAAGGTACAAGAGAAAAACAACAGGTTAGGCTCATAGTGTGAAGGGGCACTATGAAAGGCCAAGGTGTTTATTTTTCTGCCTCTGGAAGTATAGTTATGATGGAAGTAGCCATATGAATGTTTTAAGTTTATACCCTTAGTTAGAAAGGAGGGACTATAACAGTGGTTTGGGTTTTGAATCCCACACCTATGCTGGGAAACATAGCTATCTTCTGTCTGAGTCTCAGAGCTGCCCCTTCCCCCACCCCAAACTCTCATCTATGAACCAATGCACTCAAGGAAATATATACCTCAGTTAACTACAGGAGTTTACAAGAAGTGAAACTAATTCTGCAAAACACAATTCACAAAAGAGTAATGGAACCCACTTATAAACTGGCACTACTTGTACCTGACAAAAAAGTTGGAAATGGTGATGGTTCAGTTTGCAACTGGCCACCAACCATAGGAGAAGTCTCTTCCTCTTGGGTTATACCTTGTGAGTTACCTTACTTTCCTTATGGCCTGGAAAGAGAAAAACCACAGCTTTGGCTCTTCTCAATCAGCCCAGACTCCAGTATCTCTCTCTCTCTCTCTCTCTCTCTCTCTCTCTCTCTCTCTCTCTCTCTCTCTCTCTCTCTCTCTCAGTGCTAGGAGGGGCAACTAGTTCTTTCTCCTTTTAGGGTTTTCTCTCTTATTTTTTACGTGTCCAAGCCAAATTCCAGACCATGCAATGTGTCCTTGCCTTGGAAGATGTGAGAAAACTCCAAATCCCAGTCTGTGAAAGTCCAGGCCTTTCTTTTACTTCCTGGCAACCCCTGAAAGGACACTTTACAATTAAAATGTCTTTTACACAAAGGAAAGTGTGGGGGGGGGGGGGTGGTGTTATTCTGATCTTCTTACAGTTTTCTCTGCAACCTCTAAGATCCGGAGTACAGGCAAAACTAGCCTCCTGTTCTTTACACAGGACACTCCATATCCAATCCCCCTACCCTCTCCATACCCCAAACGTTTTCTTCATCTCCACCTCCAGCCTCTCTGGTTTTCTTTAAAACTTACCTCAAACTGCATATTCTTCAGGATATCTTTACCAGTCCAGCACTCCCATTCCCCATCCCCCATCCCCTTCCTTTCTGTGATTACCCCATCTTTTCAGGATGTAACTTACATACGCCCAATTATTCACTTATCACATCTTCCATAAGAATGTAAAATCCTTGAGATCAGGGAATCACCTCCAAACTTTTTTTGGGGGGGGAGGGGAGGGAGGGTGTTCTTAGAACTTAGCCCAGTGCCTTGCATATAGTAAGTGCTTAATGAATTTTTGCTGACTGAGTGTTCATTTTGGTGCATTTCAGAAATTCATCTAACTATTGACTAAAATGAAGATTGGGTATTGTCTTAAGGTTACATTTGTATAGGATATTCCTACAATTTATAACCCCAGGTAACTGAGAAGTGACAAGGTCTGTGTTATGCCATTGAAAAAATAATTTCTGTGTGACCATAGGTGATTACTCAGCCTCTCAGCACTCTGGGAAATGTTCTAAGACTTGATTTTATTAGTTAGGAAATTAGGGAAGTACATCAGCAAAGCCTAAAAAAGAAAAGTTATTCAATTAATGGCAGCTAAGATCTCTTTCAATGAAAAAAGACAATTAGCAAAGGGTAACCAAATTTTATGAGACAATCTTCAAAAATACTGAAATAGGACAAAATGGAATGGGGAAAATACATAAAATTTGAAATAAGTAAATTTAAAAATATTTATAGTTATATAGATATATATGTGTGGTGTGTGTGTGTGTGTGTATGTGTGAGAGTGTGTGTAATTGTATTTTGAAGATTATCAAAGTTCTATTTTTTATAAATATCAAAAACTTTCTTCAATGTGCAAAAGTTCTTTGTGGATAATTACGTAGTCAGAAATTGATCAGTCACACATAGAATAGAAAAATTGAGAACAATTTTGTTAAAAGTTTTGCATATTTACTTGGGAATTAGATGTATATGTTCAAATATGTGTATTTCATAAGGAATGCCAAATATATGCAAATAAGAAATGCAGTTTTATCAGAGGATGAGAGCTTATATTCTAATGCAGTTAACACAGAAGGAAGTCAGCATTTATGTAATTCAGAAAAAATCACTACCCAGACTTCTGTTATTGTATCTTGTTACTGTAAAATTCTATGTGGCATTTTGAAAATAAAACATTTCATTTAAAATATGTTATGAGGTTATGCAATACTATTTACACTGTTTTTAGACAATATGAACAAACATAAAACCAACTAAGTTTTGAATTAGAAATGTCTGTGGAATTACATTATTTTCAAAAGAAAAGTCACATTCAATTCAGCAAATATGTATCAAGTATCCACTGAAGAGGATATGAAAGAACTATGTGACATGGTCATTGTTGTCATGGACGTTTCAATATCGTTTGAGTCACATAAAAGGAATGAAGAAATTGTAGGAAAACATAATATCAAATGTAATTGAGCACATAATTGAGTACAAACTGTATGAAATAGTACAATTCCAGGCATATAGTAGGTTTTTTAATAAATGCTTATTAATTGACTAATGAATTGAATGGAATTGAAATGCAATTAAATATTCATAAAACATTCAATAGCAGGAGGAAATTTACTTAGCCCTAGCATTAAAAAATTAAAAAATATATATAGTCACTCAAGATAAGCCACAATTGGTAATAAGGAGTTGGCCTCCTTTCCTGTACACCAGGGATAGGGAACCTGCAGCCTCAAGGTCCTCAAGTAGGGCCCTTTGACTAAATCCAAACTTCACAGAACAAATCTCCTTAATAAAAGAATGTGTTCTGTAAAACTTAAACTCAGTCAAAGGACCACATCCAAGGACCTAGAAGGCCACATGTGGCCTGGAGGCCACAGGTTCCCCACCCCTGGTCTAAACTGAAATAGCAGCAGAGCATAGGGCATCTCTCAAGTATAAAGAGCCCAAATTCCACACAGACAAACCTTGTAGGTGATCTGATCAAGGAACCATGTTCTAAGACCAACAGGAATTGCATCAATTGGATATGTCCCGTCCATTAGCCCTATGGCCCAGTCAAGCATTGGGGATAGCTTCCTTGCCTTTTAGAGAAAGAACTAGTCTGAATATGATCTATTTTGGTTGATTGTATTTCACAATTCCTAGTAATTTTGCTTCTAAAATAGCTCTCAAATCCCACTTATTATTTCTATTCTTACTGACTATCCCACTTGTATTACTATCCACTTGAAATAGTCAACAAAATGGTTTTATTTATAATGTGTCTACAATGTCTACCTTTCCTTCACTGCCAGTCAATCAATTTCATGTGCAGAGCTGATCAGAGCCCATCACTCTGTGTACTCTGTGTCATTGCCTAATATATGGAGTCCAAACTGTTGACTTGGCATCCAAGTCTCTCCACAACATGGATTGTTCCCATCTTTCCTGGCATATGCCCATGTGATGTATTTCACACGCATTTCTACCTATACCACACTACATTCTAACTGGACATTATGTGTCATTTGTATGTTTCCCTGCATTCACACTTTTGTTCAGAATTGGTTCCTATGCCTGGTGTTCAATTCATTTCAATAAGTGGTTATCAAATTGTTCTGTGCAGGACAATTTGCTAAGTACTGGATAAGATAGCAAGTTTAGAAAAGAATTGGTTTCTCCCCTTGTGGAGCGCACAGTCTAGTAGGAGAAGCATGATACACATGTGTAAATATTTATAATACATAATAAACATATCTGAAAAGAGGAAGCAACATGCTAAATGCAGTCTGAATAGGGAAAGGTTACTATATACTTGGGAATTATTTGAGATGTAATGGATGGTTAGGAATTCAAAAAGAAGAGGAAGCAGAGGGGATTCTAGGGATAGAGAACAGAATAATCAAGCAATAGAAGTGGGGAAAGTAGAAAGTAATTAGGTAGAAATCGGTGTACTTCAGTATGACTGATGGGAACCAAGTGTAAAGAGGTAGAATGGCAGTAAAGGATTCCAGACAA
Organism: Pseudochirops corinnae; assembly: GCA_028646515.1. Taxonomy (NCBI): domain Eukaryota; kingdom Metazoa; phylum Chordata; class Mammalia; order Diprotodontia; family Pseudocheiridae; genus Pseudochirops; species Pseudochirops corinnae. Next base: position 127,507,967 of record CM053591.1, read on the forward strand.
AAGAGTTTAAATTTTACTTTCTAAGCAATAGGATAAGAGTGTCACGGTAAAGTATATATTTCTCAATATATTTTCCCTTGCATCTCTGCTTTCTGATGTTTGAACCCTTCAAGAATCAGTTTAAAATTTGCCTTTTCCAGGTATCATCCCTTTCCCTTTTGAAAACAATCTATATTTCTTCACTATATTCTTATATTCTATTTTGTCCCATATTTATGTATGTAATTGCACATCAGTCCATGTATCCTACCCCTCTCATCACAGGAAATTAAGGATTGTACTACTTAACTTTCTGTCTCCCTCAGTGCAACAAACACATTGGACATATTAAGCATTTAATAAATAACTATTAAATAAAGGGATGATAATTTTTTTCTAAAGCACTAGATTTCTCTTGATGAATATAAGGTCTAATTTAAGATCAATTTCTATTACTTTTTTACATTTAGAGGGAAAAAAATCAATTGATCTCCCTTGCCTTAATTTTCTTTGAGACTCTTAAATACTTTTTTTTTCCCCTGTAAATGGTCCTAGGCATTTCAGTTAAGATTGCAAATTGTTGCAAATAGCTAGAGGCAAGACTTATCTTATTTCTGTTTCATTATGTGAAAAATGTGTGTGTACATTAAATTATTATTTTAGTAAATGTTATTATTTAGCACATATTTAACACTAACAATGTGTTAGGTACTGAACAAGTTGCAGCCCATATTTTTCTTCCCATTTTTTAAAGCTTTTAATATAGCTAGCTTTGAAATTCTCTATCCAATTTGCTGTGGCTTCATACCCCAAATGCATTTTTGGGGGAAATATGATCAAGGAGATGAGGACTGCATTTCATTGATAACTACAGAGTGGAAGAAGAGACTACTTTCCCCAAATGCTGAGACACTAACATACAAAGACAGAAACAATGGGAATGGGACAAGAGTCAGACTTAGATACAACTCTAAATGTATCACTCTAAGAATAAAATACTCTCTATTAAGATGCTGTTATGTTCAATTGCTAGAAAATATTATCTCATTAAAAAGTATCAAATCAGATCATGATTTTGTGGTTTGTTGGTTAATAGTTTCAGACTCTTTGTGACTCCATTTGCAATTTTCTTGGCAAAAATACTAGAGTGGTTTTCCATTTCCTTCTTCAGCTCATTTTGCAGATGAGGAAACTGAGGCAAACAGGGTTAAATGACTTGTTCAGGGTCACATGGCCAGTAAGTGCCTGTTTCGGGATTTGAACTCAGGTCTTCCTGACTCCAGGCCCCACACTCTATCCACAGCACAACCTAGCTTAGGTCACTTATAACCAGCCATGAAACAAACAAAAATAATGGTGATCCAACTATAATGATATGACAGGAAGATGTATGATAAGATACAAGGCATTTCTGGAAATGTTTTGAGACTATTTCTCCCAGAATATTTAGCATCCTTGCTTAATGTTTGAATCTGGGACTTCTTCTATATACAATGTAAAGAACATACCCATATATATTGCATTTCTTTGCTTTGAGATTTGATCATGACTCCAGATTCCATCATAATTACAAGCTAGTGTATGTTGAACTCATAGGCTATAGAACTTCCAAAGTTCTTCATTTTCAGTCAGACAGAGTATCAGGGAACTGACAGAGCAGCTAAGAAAATGGGAGAGAAAAATCACCTAAATTCACCTCACAGCTATCCCTCCAAGGATATATCCAGAATTAGATATATTGATCTTTACTTCCAGGAATAGAAAATACTGGTTTTCACAAATTCTTTAAATGTGCAGAGTAACCATAAATACTTTCTAAACATCCCTTCTTTTCTAATAGAGTTCCCCAAATGTACCAGGAAGATATTTCATCCCTGAAAGCATGGACAAGGAATCGTGCTTGTCACTGATTATTAGCTTTTTTTTTTTTTTTTAGAGAAAAAGGCCAGTTAGAATGAGATAATGTCTGATTAAAGGTCATGTCCTTTCAGTACTGGAATTAGCATTTCCCTAACTAGTTAAACATATAATCCTATTGTGTATCATTAGAATTGAAAAATATGAAAATACCTAGCAGCACCCTTTTACAAGTAAACCAATTAGATGCTCTAAAGTTGAGAAGTTGCAAATCCACCTAACACTATGTTACAGAGAAATTAGTGATCTACATTGTCAGACTTTCTTCATTAGACATTCCATAGACCTATATAATTATACTCCCAGTCAAAAACAACCAAAAAATCAAAAATGTTGAGAATATTTAGATAGCTTTTTGGAAACTATGTTTTAAAATCATTATCTATAATGTATTTGGATTAGAAACTCTTATTTGACTCAGCCTGCATTAGACAATTAAATCATCTTTTTTTCCCCTTTCTACAAAGAACCATAGCTAGAGTGGGGAGACTAGATTTTGGCTTAGGGTGCTGACATCTAGGACACAGAGCTATTCCTCTGGGTAGGGGTGAGTTTGGAATTTCAAGACTCCTCCAGCCTATTCTACCCAGAAGATGATATTGTTCTTTCATATAGACCCAGGTCAACACTCCCATGCTTGTGCCATCTCCCTCCTAATGCCTACAAAGGAGTAAGAAAGACTTTTGGTAGACCACTATCCTTCCATGATGAAAGAATTCTTAGTTATGGCTCTGTGCCTGCATGTTTTTATTAAGTCTTTCTATTACATGTGGCATCAGTAATGTTATAAGTTTTGTATATCTATAGATCTTTGGTGAATACCTATCGATGTTTTTTTATCCATAGAGATACACAACATCTGATCAATTCTCTGTGTATGTATGAAAATTACTACTTTTCTCTTTAATCTTTTATTATTTAGGCTAACTTTCCCATTCAATGAGAAAAAGATCATTTGATTATATATTCAGTTTAGAAATAAATCTATAGGATCCATTTAGAAGGTAATGATTGTTCTGTTCTACTAGGAAATATAATACTTACATGAAAATGATTTTTTCATTGTCAACACATTGTCGACAGGGAGTGCTCTATTCACCAGAGCAACACGTTTGCATTTATCTTTTATTATTTTTTTTAACAGGTTCTATTTGTTATGATGGGTAACATATGTTTGGGAAATGGTAGACAAAGACTGGAGATGCAACTTCAAACATTAACTAGATTATCAGAATTAACTAAGACTAACTTATTCATGTTTTGTTGTTACACTAATATAGTCTTATTAGATTCATAGACTTATGGAATGTTAGAACTGAGAGGCACTTAGAGATCACCTAGTCTATTTCCTGTGTTTTATAGATAGAGAAATCAAAGGCTAGAGGGATAAGAAAATGCCCCACAGGAAATACATGACCTAAGCAAATTTGAACCAAGCTTTTTTTTATACCTAAATCCAATGCTTTCTCCTCAATAACACATGTACCAGTCTTTTATTAAAACATATTTGTTTGAACTCGAGTTAAAAAAAAGTCAACAGAAACTCTGAAAAATTTGAAATGATCCATATTTCATATTTTAATAACTCATACTCATTCACTTAAAGGCCAAGGAAGATGAATTCAGCAGGAGAAGATGGTGTTCATTTTAAGTGCCTACTATGGCCCAGGAATTGTGCTAAGAATTCAATATGTAAAGAAAAACAAAAGCAGCATTTCCCTTCAAGGAGTTCACACTCTAATGGGAGTGATAACATGCCAACAACAAACACATAAACAAGATACGCTGAATAATCACAGACGAAAAGAAAAAAAAATGTGCAGATTTAGTAATAAATATTTGTCTATTTCCACCAAGGCATGGCTTACTATGTTTAACTATTACTAATCAAACACGAAACTGAATTGAAATCCAAAACCTAGCATCAAATCACTGAATTCAAAGAGATAACTTCTTTGTGCCTACTCACCACTTGAAGGAAAAATTATTAGTGGTTAAGGGAAAAAGATATTTTGTAAAATGATTGAGGGAAGCAGAAGTTATATGTATGTATATATAACTTCTGCTTCCCTCGATCTTATATACATATATATATATATATATATATACACACATTTATCCACATATATGTGTATATATACATATATTATATATTAAATATATATGTATATACATATATGGAACTTGAAAATTTCTTCAGTTCCACTTAATTTTAAACTCATTAGCATTGCATGCAATATACCAGGCAATGTAGGACTTTTATAGGCATTTATCCATATGTGCCTATAAACACATTGGCTAGGGGGGAAAAGGTGATGATTAATAAAAACTTCAGTGCAGGTATGCATTTCAGGAAATAACAGTAAGTGAATCTGTGTCCCAGATTAAACACAAACCCTTACCTCACATTTCTACAAATTGGCTGCTCTTACTATCATGCCGACCTTTTTTATCCACACACCCTTTGCTTCAACCATCAGTATTCTCGTAAGAAAAAGTACCATAATCAGAGCTAGGTCTCCAATAATGCCCTTGACCCCAACTTTACCCCCACATAAATACACACCTCCACAGGAACATTGTTGTCAGCATACGATCCCCAGCTGTCTTAATTCAAGGACTTTTCTGTTACCATAGCATGTGTCTCCCCACTATCTCTTTCCCTGCCCTCCTCAACCCCCACCCTCATCCCTCAGTTACTTAAGCATACTCAAAGATACGGTCAACTTTTGTGAAACTGAACAGTAGCTCCTTATATTGAATATGTCGAGATCCTATCTGTATGTATGTTAGCTCACTGACTGAACATGACCAGGACAACTGGACCTGTCTCTTTCTCTGTCTGTTTCTCCCTGTCTCTGTCACTCTCTGTCTCTGTCTCTGTCTGTCTCTCTTTCTGTATTCTTAGATGCATGTATCATAATTTATCAGTTGTACTTAGTCCCTCTATTCTGTTAGCTTCAAATCCATAGTCTCTAAAATAGTGCCATTAGAATTTTCACCTGTCAACTGAATAATTGAAAGAAGATGTCTTGGTCAAGAAAAGATTTCTAGATTATTAGATCCCAGGCCAAGGAAAATGTAAATAAGCATCTCTTAGAGGCCATCAAATCTCAGCCCTCCTATTTTAAACAGTCACTACAGAAGAGAAAATTGTTAGCTCAATAGGATGGAAACAAATATCCTTAACTATCACCATTAAATCTTTGTTTTGACAGAAAGCCCAAACTTTGCTATCTTCCTTAGGACTTGTTCTAAGAAAAATAACATTGTTATGTTAGCTCTATGAAACCATGTCGTGTATTATTTTGTCGCTTCTAAACAAAATCCATTCCTGACAGCACTTAGATAATTTTTTTTTCAGAGATGTGCAGACTTTTAAAAGACATAGTCCTGCAAGGAATCAACAGATCCCCCAAAGTAAGATTTTCCACTCACTTTTAAATGCTTCCACAGCTCAAGAATCCTTGAAAATATTCGTCTCTAATAAATTAACCACTTTATTCAGAAAGCATCCTTATTTTTCTCTTCTGTACCTACTGATCTCTCAGAAGTTACAAAATCTCCAGAACCATTACAGAAGTCAAGGTATTCCTGTGTCTGACATGATTTTGATCTATCTTCTTTGAGATTCCAGAAGTAAAAAGCATAGAGTGAAGAGAAAGATCAGATCTCGACAGATATATGACTGAAAAGAGCTTTGTACACACCAAAAAAAGACATCCAGACTTCACAAAGATCCATCCATAAAGGAGACCCACCAGGTAAAAGACCCCTTGCCCTAGGAACCTATTTGATTAAAAGGAACAAAAGCTTTCCCTTGTGACTGCATGAGGGAGAAATTTATATGATTTCTAGTTTCATGACTAACCAATTGATAGTGCTCTTCTATCTTGTAAACAAGACAACTGGGATCCATTTTAAAGATCATTAGAAAAGAGCTGAGATGGACTTAGTGAAATTTCAAAGCAGATACTTAATCAAGTGAGTGCTAGTCAAAAAAAGAGAAAGGGCACGGTTTTTATTCCCCAACACATGGATATCCCTGCACCAATATTGTTATATTCAACTAGAGTTGTGTCTGTAACTCCCTGCACATCGAAACAAAAAATTCACCACTAATGTCTAATTTGATTTTCTTATCAGGCAATTAGTATATTATTAAAAATTCACGGCAGGGTCAATCTCCTGTTGATTTACATAATTAAGTTACCTTCTCTCAGTTAAATCAAGGGTGTTTCTGTAATCATTTCTAGGGCAGAGCTGGGAGGGTGGGAGAGAGGCTAGCTTTCTCCCAACACAAGCTGAAGTCTATCTGGATCCACACACCTCCCTTTGTTTGCATTCTTTCATGAAGTTCAAGTTGGCAGCTTGTGGCAAGAGATGCCCAGTTCATTTTTATTCCCTCCGCAGCTAGCTCAGAAATATCTGTAAATAAATAGTTATTTCTTTAATATACGCTGAAAGCATACTTAGTGCTTGCCGAGAAGCTACTTGCTGCCTGTCAGAGAGGGAAAAAAATAAACATTAGTAGAAGAAAAACCTCGTGAGGTTCAGAGGTTTGGTTTAGATAAGGAGGCAAAAAGTTTTTTCTAGATTGTATTAAAATCTCAAAATCTCTTGAGTCCCGGAAGTTTGGCTGAAGGCTTCCTCTTTAGATTTTTACTACTTTTGCAACTGAAAAATAGTTACTCATGGGAGTTTGGCACTTCTCATTTGGCTCCTAGCCAAACTCACAAAATGCAGAAGCACAAAAATGATTTTTTTAAAGGTGATCATTAATGCTTACAAAACATTTTGCTTCCATTTATTCCTATTGCTTAGTACTGACTATTTATTAAGTGCCTCTTATATGCAAAACATGGACAGATAAGATGCCTGCCCAGAAGTCTACCAGAATGAAGCAGATGCTACATTTAGGGAAGAGTATCTGGGAACATAGATGCCTGTTCTGTAAATGGTCCATCTCAAGGAAGCAGCTGTTATTTCTATGGTACTGTGTATAGCATTTATGTTTTATGTTTGTGGTATCCAAACTACCTTTGCATCACCACCATAGAAGAAAAGGATTCAAGAAAGGTTCCTTGTCAAAATATATGAGACACTTTTAATCTATAATTTTGACTTTTTTTTTTTTTACAACTAATGTAAGGTATCCCAAAAATGTTGTGATTGTTCAGTCATTTTTCAGTCCTGTACAATTCTTGGTGACCCTATTTGGGGGTTTTATTGGCAAAGATACTGGAGTAGTTTGCCATTTCCTTCTCCAGATCATTTTACAGATGAGGAAACTGAGGCAACATTGGGTTCAGTGACTTGCTTAGGATCACACAGCTAGTCAGTGTCTGAGGCCAGATTTGAACTCAGAAAGATGAGTCTTTCTGAGTCCAGGCCCAGAACTCTATCCACTGGACCCAAAAGTCCCAGTGCAGTTTTAAGCTTTAATAAATTAAATTGCAGTATGTGTTTTAGAAAACTCTAGATTAGGTACATGGTCTAGATCTAGTCCTAGACCTATGACTTCATGGTGTAGAAAACTCCTCGTTTGAAAACTCTTCCACACAGATTTTCTTGAAACTCTTCTTTAACTCAGCCTTGTCTGAATGTTGTATAGGAGTTAAATGCTTTGTTTGCAATAATACAACTAGTATGTTGTCAGAGATTATAAAATTATGGGCTCAGAAACTTAACTAGCAGAAGAGAAGGGAATAGCATTTAGTAAATGCCTAGTATGTGTCAGGCTTGGTTCTAAACACTTGACACGTATTTTCTTGTGGGATCCTCACAACAACCCCAGGAGACAAATCCTGTTATTATCCCCATTTACAGTTGTGTAAATTGAAGAAGACAAAGAGATTAAATGACTTGGCCAGGGACACACAGCTAGTGTCTAAGGTGACATTTGGACTTAGATCTTCCTAACTCCAGGACTAGTTCTCTGTCCATTGCACCACCCAACTAGAAGGGACCTAACAGGTCATCAAATATAATCTCTTTTTTTGCAGATGTGGAAACTGAGGCTCAGGAAGGTTGAGTGATTTTTCTAGGATCACATAAGCCGGAGACAGAATTTGAACCCAGGATCTCTGACTCCAGAGGCAATGCTCTATCCACTGTACCACACTATTTTTTATCCCATTTTGTTCTGACTCCAAAGATACTTTATCAATTATTTCATGCTGCTTTTTTTAAAGATAAGCTAAATTATTGATTTATTTATAAATATTAGTAATTTGTATTTCAAATCACTTTTTAAAAACAGTATTGAAATTTATGTGCATCAAACTCTCCCTTCATGGACTATCTCTTTTCAGGGAAAAGGAAAAAAAAAAGCTTTTTGCTAAATATTAGTGAATAGCTAGATGTGAATTTGTAGACAAAAAAAGTCATTTTGCTTTTTATGTGATTCTTCATTATTTGAGTAACCTTTTACTTCAACTCTGAAAATAGGTTTCCATATTCATTTTTCAGCCTAAATCCAGATTAGGATTCAGACTCCTTAATAATGGGATGTCACTGCTCAGAATACTGGCTAGCCAATGACTGTGAGTGAATATCAACTATCAGGTTGGTTTCAGCATTCAGGTGGACTACACACTTTCTCTAAGTTGCTAAGCAACATGTAGCAAAGAAGTCAAGAGTTATGCTGTAACTCCCATTCGGTTCTTCATACACGTATTTCTGCTCTCAACTTCAAAGCTGAAAGTACTTCTTGTCGATGCAGCTTTTTAATGTAAACAGTAGCAACAGCCCAAAAATATCAGGATGAAGACCTAAAATCAGATAAAGACTGTATGATATTTCACAAAAACTGTGTGGGGGATGGAGAAAGAGAGTGATAGAGGGCATGAAACTATTCTAAGAATTTAGGAGGTGGTATATTAAAAATAACTGCTAAAATGCTCGATTATTATCAAAATCTGTCATGATTTCCCCGTTATTCTCTTTCTCCAGCTCCTATTATAAGTGAGAGGCACCACCAGATAAAATAAGGACAGAGAGAATTTTTGATGAAAAGTCAGGGGTACACCTTAAAGGTATGCATGGAAGAATGTTCATTTGAACAGGCAGAGAGTCCATGATTGACACTATGCATAAGGCCTTTGAAAGTCACATCTTTGACATGTCATTTGTTAGAAACCCTATTATAATAACTGACAGCCATACCTAGCAGATGTACCAAGGAAATGTTGTGCCAATTTATTCTCTAAAAACATTAAACATAGTGAATTTTAATATGAAATATGCCACAAAAGAATCTGGTGCTGCTGTTTCTTGTTGACATGGTGGGGACTGTGTATCACGTGAGAAATTGTGAGAGGAATAAAGGTTGCGAGTGACAAAGTATCAAATAGGTACAAGAGACACATAAAATTAGAGGAAGGGAGTATTGGTCACCAGTGTGTTAAAAAGCATAACATCTTTTTAGTTTTAAAATTTCTTTAAGAGGAACATAAGAGGGAGTGTTGTATATTGGATAGAAAGTTGATCTTGGAGTCAAGCAGAACTAGGTTAAATCCATTCAATAACACATTCTTATAGAATGACCATGGGCAAATTACTCAATATTCCAATGTTTGAGGTAATTCCTTAAGACTGTAAGCATCTAAGTACTATGGGTTTAGAAAGTGCTGATCTGCAATGGGCAGAGGGATTTTTTCCATCCAAGAAATTTCCCACATTAATGAAAACTACAGGCCTTGCCCTTTTTCTTAAGAGGAACACCTTATAGAATCATCTTATTCAACATTCTTAATGGATAATTGCTACTGTTCAAACACTTTTTCTTGATAATCCTGGATGTGCCTGAGTAATGAGCATTCTCTGTATTAAAAATTCCTCTTCATAACAGAAAGGATCAGGATTCAAACATAAGAGAAATGAAACAGATACTTGATTTCTTCCCTCTTTATGCAGCTTTTTCTGAGAGATGAATATTGGGGATTGGTGGGGGAGAGGAGGAAGAGTCCATAAAAAAAAAAAAAGAGCGGAACATAAAAAGCCTCTACCATGAAAGTCAGCACTTCCATTTTCTGGACAAGCTTGTCCCTTTGTGTACATACATAAAAGGGGGAAGAGAGTTATTAAGAATAGCTGATAATATGCTAATGATGCTACCATCTTTTTTGTAAATGTTTCATTGATCCTCTTCTTTCTTTTCTTCTCTTTTTAGTATCACTACCTCTGTCTTTCCTGATATAAATCCGACCTCACCCACCAAATTAAGTATTGTCAAATAAAACAGATCTACATATCTGTTGCCATATCTGAAGATGTATGTTTCGTTACACACTCCAAAGTCATCACCTCTTTGTAAAAGAGTGGGGAATTATGATTCATCCCTGTTCTTTTGGAGTCAGTGTTATTAACTGAATTGATCAGAATTCTTTTTTTTTTTTTTGCCTTTTTGGAGGGGGAAGGCAGGGCAATTGGGGTTCAGTGACTTGTCCGAGGTCACACAGCTAGTAAGTATTATGTGTCTGAGGCTGTAGTTGAACTCAGGTCCTCCTGACTCCAAGGCTGGTGCTTTATTCACTGTGCTACCTAACTGCCCCCAAATGATCAAAATTCTTAAGCATTTCAAATTTATATTTCCTTATAAATATTTTTGTCATTATATATGTTGTTTCCTTGGTTTTACTTACTTCACTCTGCATCAGTTCACACAAGTCTTCCCGAGTCTGAACCTTTCCCTTTCATTTCTGTTGTCATGATAATAAAAAAATATATGTTTATAAATAATTCCTGAAATGATTGTTAGCTTCCTTTGTTTATAATTCCTTGCAACTACAAAAAGATTTTGCTATAAATATTTTCATAATGTGATTTTTCTCCTGCTGTCTTTAATTACTTTGTAGTATACACACGGTATCAGTGTCTCAGTGTTAGAGGTCACCCCATTTTTATTAAAGGCCTATGCTACAGAAGTCTGAGGAGCATTGGGAAGAAAAGAAAGAAAAAGAATGAACATTTTCATAGGATAATAAAGTTTCATCTTATATTTTATACACATCTTAATTGAAGGCTTTTATACATGCATTATGGGACACATTCTAGTGTCATCTCTGCCTTATTGATCACAGAGCTGTGGTACACAATGGTTAGGTGATTTGCAGAAAGCATCATGCTAATGGATTCAGTACTTTTCTGCCTTTGTCTTCCTCCTGTTGTCTTTTTCATCTTTCCTTTTACATATATCAAGGTACTTGAAGGTTAGAATCATTGAGAATTTAGAATTCCTCTCTTTTATCTTCTAATAAGACCACATACATCTCAAAAGGTAGATATCCTTGTGCATATGATAGTTGCAAATTTAAAAGAACACTATCAGTATCAGGATAGGTATTGTTTAATGATGGCCACGAACCTTGAATCTGACAGCAAAACCTCCTTAAGTGTCTGGTGTGGTTTTAATTCTAATGGTTTATGGAGGCCATTATGCTAAGCATACAAATCCTCAGAAATTGGCAACCAGAATGCAAAAGGACCAGAAGGCATGTCTCCAATTGATTAACTAATGAATTAATTAATCCAAAGGGTGTGTGTTCTTTAGGAAAGATATATGTGTCATGGACTCTGGAATACAAACACAGATTATTAATGATTTTAAAACTTGAAATTGCTATCAAATTGTGATCTTATTTTTCTGTAGAAAAAAAATACTAAGGGAAATTAGCAATGTAAAATTTGTTACACACACACACACACACACATGCACACAAACACATATATCCCAATGTCAAAGACAATTTCTCAAACCTTTCAGGTGGTCTAAGTGTCCTAATTTTGGTACTATCTTTCTCCCTTGCATGGGACTTCTCATCATTGGAATTGCAATTAGAGAATCACTGTACAGTGCCCCTAATTAATGCTAATTTATGCCCATTTAGTGACCATAAAAATGTGTCACCAATTTTTAATTGCAAGGGAAGTATAGATAGATGAAGGTGCTAGAGAATTAGAGTGTCATTTCATAAAGGGGCCTTTAGGAATAATAAAGACCATCTGCCTTGTCAAGTTCTATACTCTGAAGATAATGTTGTACCTTAAAAATCAATGATAAATAAAAAAATGCTATAAGAAGATAGAGGGTAAATTTTGCCCTTCTTCACAATTTGTATCCTACCAGTTAAGGAGGCACTTTGTGAAAGACAGTTTGCTTCAAATGCTGACTGCTCTTTTTAGAATTAAGTTTTACTAGTAACAAAGCATTTTTATGGAACAAAGGTGACATCTATTATCCACTTAGGTCTCAAGAGTATATTTTTCATAGGTTGTTAATTAAATAGTTCAGAAGGTAGTTTGTGAAATGTATCAAGTGAATTCTTTATTTATGGATGCCCCAGATTCCCAATATTCACGTACTTAAATGAGAATTTCATGTCAGTAGGTTTTTGCAGACTGCAGCAATGCTATTTCTAGACATCCTAAGGTCTCTTTTATATATTAGAGTCTTGGTTCTCTAGTGACTTCATATATCTAGCTAAGCACACCTGCTTGCCTGGGCTTATTGGTAGCTAGAGAAAGCACCAAGCTTGCAGTAGCACCAAATGCACTATAATATTATTGACAGAGATGTCATCCCATATCCAAGTTATTTGTTCTAAGAAGTGGATTGCTTTGTTGCCAGAGGCTTTTGAATCTTGATTGAATTGATAATTCCTTGATTTGGGAAATTTTTACATTTTCTTTAGTATAATCATTTAGAGCAGGTTACTTTCACACAAGAGTTTTGAAGAACTCAAGGGTAAAGTTGTACAAGCACTGGTTATAATGTATAATCTGTCATTATGAATACTCATGGTACCAGAAAATTGTGATTGATAATATGTCTCCCATCCATAAAAGGTGTTTCAGGTAAGATTCTGAGAAACAGAGAGCCAAAATCTGGGTGATTTACAATCACGGATAAAATCATTGATTACATAAGCAAGCACAGACAAGAAATCTCATGCAACTGGAAATATAAAAAGTTTTTGATGAGGAGAAACTGTACTGTGTCCATCAGAATTTTTTTGAGGGTTTAAATATTGAGCGAACAAAGGCAAACAAGGGAATGTGATTTAGATTTTCAAAAAGCTCTTGTCAACATTTAAAAATAAAAGCTGAATTAAAAATAAATTAATATGAAATTGGAGGAAATAGTTTGGCATTAATGGGAAACAGATTTAAAGATAAGGGAAAAAGAATAGAGAGGTTTTTTTCTGAATGGAAAAGTCTTAATAGTATGGATCAGTGTCCAAACCAGTTCTATATAATCTTTTCATGAATAGTCTGAATGATGGAATATTGCTCATCCTTCATTTTCAAAGAGAAACAAAGACATCACGGGGTGATGTCTTGACTTTCAAGTGAATTGGATTTGAGAAAATCAGAGTTGTAAAAAGTTGTCAGCCTCACTCTCTCTTCCACAATCATTGCTAAAGATGGAATATAGAGCGAACAATGCAGGTTTGGAGATGACAATATGCTCTTTTAGTTAAATATCATGTCTGTGAGGATAAACTTTAGGATATCTCACAAGGCTTTATGAGGAGACAGAAAAATGATAGATGAACTTCAATATGAGCATTTAGGGAAAAATAATAAAAACAAAGTGTAATCTAATTGACTTTGCACTATCAATTATGACACAAGAAAAGGCATTCAGGAAACTCTGGAGATTATTTTTTTTTTTGCAGATAAAAAGTAAAATATGTTGCTATAGTCAAGAAAGCAAGAATAAGTAATGTGAACAATTGCATAGAAGAGATATTGCCCTTTTGCAAAATCATGATGTAGCTATCCCCAAAGCATGGCATGGTCTGTCCTTACTGCTTCAATTCACAGGAAAAACTGAGCTATAAAAATCTAGAGATTTTTCTGAAAAGTCTACGGATGGGCCATCAAAACGTTCAATAAGATTGAGGTTTTGCGTCCTCATTTAACACACTTTCCCATTCTACTTTGTAATATAATTATTGTTGGTCATGTCATATCTTCATGGATCCTTTTTAGTCAAGCCCTAAAGCATCTAGCATGATGCCTTGCATATAGTGGCCATTCAATCAATGTTTATTGAATTTAATTAAATTGAGAGTAATGAGAAACTTTCATGTGAGCGAAGACCCATTTGGTAAACATCTTCACTCTAGAAAAGCCAAAGTTTAAAGGGGATCTAATTTATCACCCTAAAATCACAAAAACAATAAATAAGACAATAGGATTTTAGAATTCTTGTCAGAAGGGACCTCCAAACCCATCAAGTCCAGGAACAGAAAGTTTTAGTGATTTAACCAGTATATTCTGTATCTGATATATTCTGGCTATGCTCCTCATCTTCCTCATTCTCGGCATTGTGTCAAAATCCAAATCCAACCTGTTAGCAGCACACTCAATTTCCTTACCTGAGAGAAAATCTTGATTGCTCTCACCTAGGAACAGGTCTTGCCTTCACTGATTACATTTAGCCATGATCATGCTGTGTTGAAATAGAGAAACTCAATGTACTCAAACTAAGCAGCAGAAGAATGCCTTTCTCCTCTATTAACATCTAAAGCCACTATCATAAATCTTGTTCCACTGTGGATTAGAGCTCCCTAATCTCTCTCTTAAGGAAAGTAGACAATAGGCAGATCTTTTTATTTGTTTGTTTTAAAGAATATGTTTCTTCATACTAATGTTTTCAATTATCTTCCTTGGTAGGTCTTTTCTGTGCACCAAATTTCATATCACTGAGAGCAATGTCATTATTCCATTTGTCTTCCTACTCAAAACCTCAAGGTAATCTTCAAATAGTATTCTTCATCTCTGAATCTAGAATCCTTCTCAGAATTATGGCTCAGATTGTTTCCTCACACATTTATAAATATAGCTTCCTCCTGCTCATTTTCCCAGGTTGTAGCATTCACTCCCCTCCCCAAAGTGTTTTTTCACACTGTTTCCTAAATGATTTTCCAAAGCAGCATTGTATTACCTCATTTCACTCCTTATACCCATGCAATGATTTTATATTGCCCAAGGGTTCAAATACCAACATTTTATTATTACTTTCAAAAACTTGTAATCAATTAGCTCAGTGCTCATCTGCCCTTCTCTAATGCTATGTCCCAGATCATCCATTCTTTTCCAGATAAGTACAACTTTGTATCATACTCTATACTTACACCTCTCTCCCTTTGCCCTACTGGTTCAAGTATGGAAACCTATTTTTTAGCATCATAACTCAATGACTATTTCCTTAAATTTACTTTCCCTAATAACCTTCCTATACTGTACCTCATACTACCTCAGCCATACTCTCCTTAATGAATTAGCATCAACAGTATTTATAGTGGGCTACTGTGTGAATTTTGGTCCTAATTTATTGAGTCACACATGTATAAACATTAACAAGATAGAATAGCTAGGTGGAAGGGTGGATAAAGTCCTATGGGCCTGGAGTCAGGAAGACCTGAGTTTAAATCCAGCCTCTGACACTTAGTAGATGTATGACCTTAGGTAAGTTACTTTACCTCTGTTTCAGCTTCCTCAACCAAAAAATGGTAATAATAATAATAATAGCACCTATCTCATAGAGTTGCTGTATCAAATCCAATGACATAATATTTGTAAAGCATTTAGTGCAGTGATTAAGACCATAGTAGGCACTTAATAAATGCTTATTCCTTTCTCCTATTATGTGACAAGAACTCTGCTAAAAATCGGGGATGCCAAGACAAAAATGAACTAATCAGAAAAAAACATGCATATATAATAGTTGCATATAAAATATACATTATATACGTATGCATATGGATGTGCAATATACGTATTTCATATGCGTATGTACATAAAATATACCATATATAACAATGTGTATGTGTTTATGTATATGCACATACACATATATACATACACATACACATTTATGCATGCATACATTCACAATAAAGCCCCAAGTCCAGCATATTGTTAAGGACCCTATGAACTCTCAGGAGATTCTTTTTTTGCCCAGCTGACTTATTGGGTGGTCCCAAAGAAATAATCAACACACATTTATTAAGTGGCTATGGTAGTGCTAAGTGCTAGAGAAATAGCCAAAAGTGAAATAGTGTTCACTCTAAAGGCACTTACTTCATATAGAGTGAATTTGTACTTATATAAAAATATATAAAAATGGCACACATGCATCTGTGATCTCCTAGATTTGATTTGGAAGTTCCTCCAGTGAGGAAGTTCCCTAATGCTCCATGTTTTTCCATCCTGTGTCACTCTCCAACACATCTTCCTCTAAGTATGTCACAGAGAGTGGAGGCCTTCTCATTTTCTCCTAATATTGAAATGGTGGTGGCAGAACCCTTTGAATATTCACCTCTCATCTCTCATCCTCACCGTATGACTAGCGCATCTTCTCTTCCTATCACAAAATTCCTGTCTACTCATTTTCCCCCCAAAACTCCTCATTGATTCTATGTTACATCTGGTTCACATCCCCAAGGTGCCTTTCTAGCATCCACTCTGATGTTCATTTTAATTTCTTTGGCGATTGTTGTATTTTATGTTCTATTGATGTACAACAATGCTTATAAAATGCTTATCTTGTATGTATACACACATATACACAATGTTTATCTTGTATAAGTACATATATATGTAACCTATGAAATTAATAACAATGTAAAATATGTATCAGATAAATACAAGATGATTTCTTTGGGAAAGTACCAATTGCCTCCATCAACTAACACTCTAAATTTCCCATCCTGGATAAATTAGTGTTTGAGAGAAATGAATAGTAAATAAAGAGAGAAAATTATTTATTCAGTTCATCCCCTCCTTTGTAAATATCTGGATGTTTTCAAACCTGAGCAATGCAACGTAGTCACAATGTGATTTTTTCCCCCAGATCATGTCCTGATTCTGAAAACATTCCCAAAACCTGTAGAGCCAACTTCATTCATCAGTATTTAAGAAATGCATGGCTAGTTAAGAAGCATTTTGCCAACAGATTAAAATCAGTTTCTCCTGAGTTTTTAATCCAGTGGCCCTACACGTAACTCTGATTCTATAGTGTCAATAAAGGGTAGATTATCATTGAGTACATTAAATGTAGATGTCTTCATACTTCAATTTTAATGGACAGACACCACTAAGTTTATATATATACTGGAGCAAGCGATGCTGTTTTTTTGTTGTTGATGATGTTTTAGTTGTTGTTCTTGTTAAGTTTAACTAAATACTTTTATTTTTCCTGACAGCTTAAATAACAAAAAGGCAAGTTTTACTCTCAGGCATTTTAAAGTAGTTAGTACATTCTCTTGGTTCCCATGAGACTCTAGGGCCTTATCAAAAGGTAGAACAGAGGCTGGAAATAAAAAAAAGAAAGGAAAAGAACAGAACTAAACCAGCCTCAAAAATAAAAAGGGAAGAAATCAAAAGAAAACAAAAGGAAGGGTTTTTTTTTTCTCCCTTTCTTACCAAATTCCCTATGGTAAGGTTTTTAATGCTTCAGAATGTCTTTGGAAGCAAGGATGGTTATCTTATTCACATCAGCAAGGCTATCCTGGGGATTTTATTACAAGAGATGTGAAAAGGAAGCTAGAATCCTGTTTGCAACCAATTCAGGGTCACCTCTAGCTACAATGCTTTCTGTGTTTGGGCAAACAGTTATATAATACATAACCTCTAGTGGCGTTTCCCCTCTTTTTATTAGTTAAGGACATTAACAAAAACAAGGGCTTCCCTCCTCCCCACCTTGAAATGAATCTCATAGTCAATAGGTTAACAAGAACATTGAGAGTATTGCTGCGAATGACTTCTGCTAGTAGATGTTGAAATGGATTGTATTACCCATGAACAATTTTTTACTTGAATTTCTTGTTTCTCCTTTTCATTCCTCCCTGATCTGAGTTTTTGAAAGAACTCATACAAGGTCAGTTTAATAGAGACAATATATTGTTTCTCCTATATCAAAATGTACCTTTTCAAAACATATAGGCTATTATGAAAGTGTATCAAGATATTTGGCTGTGGACTTTAAGATACTTAAACCCCCTGACTGCCAATAATAAAAATAATCAGTCAGCAGAGGAACTGACAAGTGGAATTTTTATAGCTGCTGGCATGCAGAGATTGTACTAAGAGATACATTCTTGAATATATGGAATAAAAGAGAGGAAGGGTGATCTGTATGGGAGCAAGAAAAGTGTGAAGTTTAGATATCCAGCTAAATTTCAGATACTTGGGAATTGAGCAAATACACTGAAATTGTTTATGGTTCTTAACGGATGATTTAGGTGTTTGCTGTTTCATGATAACATTGCTTATGACACAGAGTCATTATGGCTATATTGATGAAATGATGTCTGGAGATGGCCTGATAAACACTCCAGAAATGCTATTTATGATTGAGGAAGCTGTGCTACTTGCTTTCTGGCTTGCTTGGAATTAAAGTAAACACCTCTGAATACAGAATGGGAGAGAAATGCAAGCTGCAATAGCAAAGCTTTAGATAAAGAAAATGAAAGAACCCAATTCAAGTGTAAAGGGCAAAAAAAGCACATACGTATACAAGCCTGGACTTTCCGGCAATCATGTGGTTCCCTCATGATGCAGAAAAGATGGAGGAGGGAAAATCAGAAGACCACAGTTCAGTGAAGATCTGTAATTGATTAGAATGCCCACAGCAGTGTGAGACAACTGGAAGAATCAATTAAGATTAGAGATGAGTTGCGATGGTGAGCAGAAAGCTCTTCAAAAATCAAGTGCCACCAAGAAGAATAAATGAAATCTTGAGAGCTGCAGGCTTGATGGAAAGAAAGGATAGCTTACGCGAATGTTCTCCTGGGATACTTTCTTTGTATACTGACTCACTATGGTTTCACTATCAACCTATACAGGTGAGCATTTAAAATGCACATACATTTTACATATGTGTACCCACAGTCGCACACAAGTAGCCCTTCTAGTTTCCGTGTTTTTTAATTACTAAGACTGACAGAAAAGGGAAGATTCTTTTTAACAACAGACACAAAAAGTGAAGGAGGGAGGGGGAAGCTTAAATAAGCCTCTAAATTTTAAATTAGAAAGATTCAGTTCCATTCACCTAAATCAAAGTCATAGATTTCCGAGAACTCATTACCAATTTTCACATTAGAATGTCCTGCTGGAATATGACCTTTCTGAGGACAAGGACTTTCTCCCAGAATGCAATATTAGAATGTAACTCTATTGAGGACAGGGACTGTCTTGCTTTTGTATTTGTAGTCCAAATACTTACCACGACACTTGACATACAATAAGCACTGAATAAAGGCTGTTCATTCATTCATAACATGGCCAGTTCTGGATCTGTATCCTTTTGGTTTGTTTGTTTTTCTTTTTGGAGGGAGGAAGGCAGGGCAGTTGGGGTTAAGTGACTTGCTCAAGGTCACACAGCTGGTAAGTGTTAAGTGTCTGAGGTGGGATTTGAACTCAGGTCTTCCTGACTCCAGGGCCCATGCTCTATTCACTGCACGACCTAGCCACCCCTCTGGATCTGTATTCTAATGGGAAGAAAAAAAAAAAAATATATATATATATATACACACACACATATATACACTCATGCACATGCACATATACATATACATCTATGTATGCATACATATATATGTTTAATCTGAAGTGGAACATTATTTTTAAGTAATTTTTATTTGGTTTCAGAAGTTTTCCTTATGGTTACATTGGACTGCATCTCTGATATTCTGGGCCCTCTCCATATCAAATCAGTCCTTTTTTCTGCAGTAGTTCGAAAGCTATACATCTTCCCATGGGGCCCACTTGCCCCTAGCTCTATAGTAGAAAATGGCTCTTTGTCAAGGACAAATTTCTTCTCTAAGTTTAAAATTGTCTTGGACCAAGGAAATATTTCATTTTCAGGGGTCTTTCCTTGGATAAAGAAAAATAACTAACCATAGTGGGAGAGATTAATGGGTGATATAATCAGAGCAGGTCTTGAAAACATGAGTTGTTTGAAAAGACAAAAATTTTTGACTCATATAATCATGGAATCTCATGGTAGGAATGGACCTAAAAACACTTTTACTCAAGGCATGCATCATATGTCCACTGAATTTCAAATAAGTGACTATCCGGCCTCTATTTGATGTCCTCCAGTGGTGGGGAACTCACTATCTTATGTAACAATATGGGTATTCCTTTAGCAGATAAGTTAGGTTTGGGGATATAGGTTGTGTAAGCCAACCATAACCACTTTAGCTAAGAGCAATGATGATAGCTGGAGTGATCAAGGAGGTAGGGGCATTTGAACATAGAGTGATGATGATAGATAAGGAAAATGGATTTTGTGAGAAATATAAGTAGTGTAGGGGATGCAATCCATTTCTCAATCTGGAGTCATAAACTCTCATCTTCTGTCATACTATGTTTTAAAGGAAGCAACGAAACCAGCAGGGCTAAAAAAAGAGTTCGGGACTGTATGAATGCACAGTGGTAGGAGATCAGTATAGCTCTTGGTATTCTGTTATATAATAAAAAAAAAAAATTTGCATATGTAATTTGCATTGCATCCATGGAGATGCCTCTAAGAACCTGCTTTCATTCCAGTTACCTGGGGATTGGCCATAAATATTCAAGCCAAATGTGTCATAGTATGTAAACATCAAAAATATAGTCCATTAAGTATGCTCCCCTTCACTTTTGCAATAGTTATTTCTATTTATGAGATAGTTTCATCAATATGAATTCCTAAAGTGTGCAGAAATACATTATGTAGTAAGCAGAAGTGATATCTTTTCATAAACTCTCATTATTACATCAGATATTGTTAGCTTAGAAAACAACAAACACTAAATGTATCTTTGGGACATAGAATAAAGACTTAGAGGTCATATTGTCCCACCTCCTAATTTTACAGATGAAGAAACTAAGAGCCAGAGAATTGAAACAAATTTCCCAAAGCAATAAGTCAGAGAGCTGAGGCATCTATCTACATGATGAAGAAATGGACAACTATTTGAAAAAAGTCATAGGAAAGACAAAAGGGGAAGCAATGTTTATATCACATAATAAATTCTGGGCTTATTCTGGGTTATTTAACATTCCTTTTAATGATTTGAATGAAGACATACATGACAAGATTTTCAAAAATGAAGACACAAAGGTGGGAAAGATAACTAACCTATCAGATGACTGAATCCACATCCAAATACATCTCAACAGGATAGAATGTTTCATCTAACAGGACAAAATTTTGTAAGGATAAATATAAATTCTTACCAAAAAAAACTTCATAAGTTTAAGAGCAGTTGTACCTAGTCTTCAATTTTTATGAGGAAAAAGATATGTGTGTGTGTGTGTGTGTGTTCACTGCATACTTTGGTAGGCTCTGTGAAACTAATACAATCAATGGTATGAAATAGCACTCACACAGGGAATTCAAGCGCAGGATACATTAAAAGAATGCTGAAGTCTATGAACTTTACAGATTCACTGAACTCCTTGCTCATAAGAGCACATCTAAGAATTGTATCCATTTTAGGACACTATATTTTAAGGACATTGAGAAGCTGGAAAATATCCAGAGGAAGGTAATAAGGAGGATGAATAGCTTTGAAATTACACCTTATGAGGATCAGGTAAAGTGCTTGGGTGTGTTTAGATTGGAGAAGAGAAAACTTAAAGGGAGCATATACCTATCTTCATGTATTTGAAAAGCTGACATGCGGGAGGTTTAGATGTTTTCTCCTTGACTCCAGAAGGCAAAACTCAGCAAATGACATTACAGAAAGGTCGATTCCTACCAAAAACAAAAACAAAAACAAAACTTCCTAAGGGTTAGTGCTGGACCTACAGTCAGGGAGATCTGATTTCAAATTTGATCTTAGACACTTACTATCTGCTTGAGTCAACGCAAGTCAGTAAACCTCTGTCTGCCTCATTTTTCTAATCTATAAAATGGGAATTATAATGCTGCTAATTGCTCATGGTTAGTTTTTTTTTTAATAAAGTACTTTGCAAACCTTAACCTACTCTATACATATTAACTGTTTTTATTAGCTATTATAAAGTGGAATTTTCTGCCTTGGGACATAGTGGGTCCACCATTACTAGAAATCCTCAAGTAAAGACTATAGCGGTCAGTGGTATCAAATACTCATCTGGCCTGCCTGTGCAACCCACAAGATTATCAAGTGCAACTACATTCAGATTAAAAAGCAATTGGAAAATATTTTACAAAATAAAGATACAATAAAACAGAAATAATATGATGTTTTTAAAACTAAGTCAACATGCAGTGCACAACGATCATTTTATGGAGCTTAGTGTTCCCCTTTTTTATTTGAGTTTGATACTACCAAACTGGCTAATCATTTACACAGAATATTGTAAAGAGGATTCTTGCTCAGATATGCACTTGATAGCCCCTTTGTAAAGCACAATTGCCTTGTGAATGGTAATCCTTTGTAAGCTTAAGATATGCAGTCATTGGGTTTCTTCAGTGAGTGAAAGATGACTAAAATCAATCACTCAATCATTCAACCAAAGAATAGACATTTATTAAAATAGTTTACTATGTGCCAGGCACTGTGCTCAACTCTGGGAATAAGAAGGAAGACAAAAAGAGAAAGCTAAATATATTTGTAGAAATAAAAAAGTGTTTTAATTCATTCATGGTTATTTGAGATTTTTATAAGGTTGAGATATCTTATTGCAAACAAAACAGCACAAAAACAACTGGTCTTGCATATCAACCAGACAGTAGTAGCTCTTAGTTATAGCTGTAATAGGATTTTGTGATTTTCTAGCAATGGTGTCAAACTCAGAAACTGAGGACACCAAACCATGTAAAAGGATCCCGGTGAGTGAATGTTGACTTTGTTGTAAAATGTAATAGTATCTATTATTTATTTTGTTAAATATTGCTGAATTTCACATTAATCTGATTCAGGACATTCTCTGGAATGTTTCTAAGATTAGCTTGAGCCTCCACTGGTCACTACTAGTCATCAGTAAGTTATTAGCAATCTAGTTTCATTTAACTTTCACATTAATTAGCTTTAACAAAGGCATATAGCAAGAATAAAGGTATATGGCAAAAATTAAAGCATATACATCTCTCCCTCACACCTCAAGGGCACACTCTCTCCTTAACCCCATTGTTCTCAGGGAACAGTAACCATAGCATTGGCTCAGTTCTTATGTAGCATTGGTCCCATGGAGTTTCCAGCTTGGATTCTAATTCTTACACTCCTAGAGTCTCTTGATCTTTCAAAACTCACAAGACACTTTAATCAAAAGAACAAATACTAAGGCAAGCAAAGAACTGAGATTATATTCATGAGAGACTTTTATTGCATTGTCTCTCAAATAATTCTGCCATCAAAGGAACCAAACCAAGAACGAGGATCCACTGAGAAAACACCTGAAGAGAATGACTGAAACTAATCAATTGGTGCCTTTTTGAAAGTCGCTGTAAGCAATTATAGAGTTTCCAATTTACCATGTAGTTAGCCAACCAGGCACAATTATAGAACCAATTCAAGAATATCTCCAGTTGAGTCAACATCTCTTCAAGGAACTTCCATTCCAGAGTATGATAATAATGAAAATAAATAGATATACATATCTAAATATGCAGAGGTAGTTATATCTATAACTATATAGTTAATTATAACCATATACATTTATAATTATATTTGATAAACAGACGATAGATACATACAGAGATTCCTAGTGATAGTTGCTTTTGTAAGTTTGCAGTTCCCTGATCATCTCACATGTCACAATGCACTATGAGTCAGTTGTTTTTCATTATGCATGCAAGAAAGACAATATATTTCATTATCACTTTCACATTAGTTGATCATCCAGGGTGGAACTGCTTATTTCCTGGAATGTTTGATATTCTTTATTCAGGAAAGGTTTATCTATTCTCTATTCCATATTAAAAATGTTTCTCATAATCATGCACTGATGTTTTATTCTTTCCATCCATTTTTCCAGAGTTGTTTTTTAATTGATTTCCTATGACTTGATATTTCTGTGCAATATTTTCCTATGAGCAGTGTATAGAAATACACAAATTAAATATAAGAATGAATAGATAGGTAGGTAACTAAATAAATAAATAGATGAGAGATAAAAAGATGAATAAATGGAGCAATGATTGTAGATAGGATGCTATATAGATGACAGATATTGACAAATGACAGAGCAACTGACAAATAAATATTTCATTTCAATTGTACCTGACTATGCTGGTACTGTAAAGTAATCTAGTTATGGTCAAGCATTTAATATTATGAACATCTCAGCAGTTCATGTACCTTTTTTAGATAAAACCATAGTAAAGAATAGAATTGATTCCACTTCTGTGAGACTTCATTTCTACACATATAAAAAGTGACCGGACAAAAAAGCCATCTAAAGTAAATTCCAACTCTAACATTCTTTATTGCATGGTGCTCCATTGAACAAGTTTGATATATCTAATTCTGAAATTGCTTACGTAGGCTAATGATGACATTTTTGTTGTTATTAGTATTAAATATTCAATAGCCTTAATAAACAAGGTAGCTAGGTGGCACAGTGGCTAGAGCACCCAGCTGAGAATCAGGGAGACTTGTCTTCCTGAGTTCAAATCCAACCTCCAACACTTACTAGCTATGTGACCTTGAACAAGTCACTTAACTACATTTTCCTCAGTTTCTCATTTGTACTTTGAGCTAGAGAAGGAAATGGCACACTACCCAGTATCTTTACCAAGAAAACCCCAAATAGGAACATAAAGAGTCAGACAATTGAAATGACTCAATCACAACAATAAAGCCTTAAGAAATGGAATAATGAAATGATCTAAAACATAAAGTATTTGCTAAAAATAAATCAAACAGCAATATGAAGTGAGAAAAATATCAGAATATTAATTTTTCAACATAATTGCATCCTTTATGAAAATATAACAGAGACGTAGGTGTCTTAGGTGATTGGACTTGGCATCAGCAAGGCCTCGGTCATGGTCCTACCTCTGACACAAACTGGCTGTGTGACCAAGGACAAGTTACTTAACCTGTCAGTGACTCAGACAACTATCTGACTGATGTTATAGAGGGTTTGCCAAAATGTGTGGCAATGAAAGGAATACTTTTGATAGATCAAATCCCATCACTGTAACTTACTACCTTGATTACCTCAGGCAACTCAGTAAACTTCCCTGGGCAGTTTAAAACAAGTCTTATCATCTATTTAAAAAAAAAAATAAAATTGTTCCAGATTATCTGTTTCCTTCCAGAACTTATTACACGCTCCCATGATCCTATGATATGTATACCAGTTGAGTCAGTTTTCATAGGAAAGAATTCCTTGCACTAATGAATTCAGACATCTAGGCTACAAAAATATGTACATATGACTGTATTATATAATCATGCATATATTGTGTATGTGTATATACGTGAATATGTATACGTATACATGTCTGTGTAATGTATTTAAAATGCTTCTATAGCCATTCAGATATAAAACCTCAAAAAAGAATTATCATTTGGGAGTAACTGTCCACTTAATATCCATCTATTTATAAGAACAAATAATAATGTTGTCATCTATACAACTGCATTCTTGTTGGGAAAGGTTCTGGGCCTATAATTTCATCAGGGTGAAAAATTGCCTTCTCTGAAGGTAATCAGCAACTTGTAGGCTTGTTCCTTATGGTCTTAGAGAGTTGCTGAGTATAATGAGTGATTTAATGGACTTGCCAAAGCTTAGCTCATAACCAACCAGTAAGTGTGAAAAGTGGGACTTGAACTCAGCTCTTCTACATTATATGAGCAACAAATCCATCCACTACCTTACACTGCCACTGTTCCTTCCTTTTCATTAGATTTCCTGTTCTTGTCATTGAAACACAAATTTTGAGCTAGGAGGGAGTTCAAAGTTCAATTACCAAACCTGCACATTTCATAGGTAACAAAAAGGGGACTGTAGAGCTTAAGGGACTTAACCAACAGTACATAAGTACTAGTATTGGGCCCAGAATTCAATACCAGGCTGTTTTACTCTAAATCTAGTGCTCTTTCCACTACAACTCATTGTCATATGTTTTTCTTCCAAATATGTAAAATTATGCCATCAAAGAAAAAAGAAAGATTCTTAAAGCTACTTTTCTATTGGGGTCAAAGTAGTTACAACATCCCCATAGCTCATTTTTTGTGTGTGGTTATTTTAGCATATCAAGAATCCTTGTTTTTGTTCATGTTGGCACTTCCTCTACTGATACAGTCACTTTATTGTAACCTCTTACCTTTACACTCCTCAAAACCTCATCATAGAGTCAAGAAGTTAGCTAGTCTGTCCCTCAGGCATCAGATACAATATCTATCATGATCCCATACTTAAAGCCTTCCAGCACGGTTAGAACTTAACTGAGCTGATGCTTTTATATCTTGGTCTCTAAGAACTTGGGCTCATCCCCAGACCTCAGTGGAACTTTGGAGAAGAGTTTTAGTGGAGGATGCTTTTTCAATAATAGAGAAAAAGAGACTGGGGAAAGCACAACACATTTTTACAGGGTCACGTATTGTCAAAAAGTTTCACCAGGGCCAAATGCTGCTATCAATTAAAACAAAATACTTGGTTGACCTTCATTATGTTAGGTTTCTGTTTTTTTTTTTTTTCTCCAATATTTTGTTACACTTGTTATCCAGAATAGTCCAATTATTGTACTAAAGATTAATACAAGAATCTAAGCCAGGGAAACATGAAGGAGGAAGTGAGCTTAATATAATTAGTCTCTGGCAATTACTCTAAGACATAAATGATCCCTTATCTTTAAATGATATCAAAGTTTGAAGAAAATTTTAAGAAATTGAAAATGTCCAGAGTGAACAATTATTTAAAAATGTGAAACACTAATAAAATTCCCTTTTTGTCTCTTAATATTTGCCTTTTGTTCTTTAAAGACTAACATAGATAAGCTTTATTCTGTATAAGTACAAACTTTTTGGTGAACTTTGATTTATTTCTCTTTTCTGGATTAGAAAATGTTAATAAATTTATATGTCTTCCTTAGATTTTGAACAGATATACAATTTGTTTATTCTCACTTAATTTTATAAAAAAAATAAATAAATCCAAATTAAAACAAATAAAAATCAGTATAGATCTCCTTACTGTCCTAAACTGAAGCTTATTTACCTGGTGAAAAACATGAGTCCATGACAATTCTACCTAAATTCCCAAATTAAAGACTTACTAAACAAGAGCCTAATTCAAAGGGAGACTATGTTTCTGAAAGTAGCTTCAGACTCCTTTTTTTTTTTTTTAATGTAAAGTATGTCTATAATTAAACAAAAGAATCAGTAAAGGTGTTTTCTCATGCTCTAATCTTGATTCTGGTCTAAAAATCAGATCACAAAGATATGCATGAGCCAGAGGCACAAAGTCAAGATCAAGGCAGGCTTGAAGAAGGGTCACAGAATGAAAGAAGCCTGATGTAGGTTACTCCAAAATCCCAGCCTCTATCAAAAGTAAATTAAAGAAATGCTTCTATATCCATGACTTTTGGACAAGTACAGCCTGATAACAAGAAGTTTCTTTATACCAAATAACATGATTTCTAAGACCGTGGTTCTTCTGTGGTTAATCCCCTCAATTTGTTACAGCACAGAGCTAATAAAGCCATTCTGTCTGGGTATACCAAGTATCTTGTTCCAAGGGCACTAGCTTCACCCCTAACCTAGTCAGGTTACTTTAAAACAGAAAGGGGTCTGGGTGACATAGCTCAGTGTAAATCCATCACCACAGAAAGAAAAACCACTAGGGGAACAAGTATTATTGTTGGGAAGGTGACAAAGTAATCAGAAGCATCATATCAGTAGATGAACATCATGTTACATATTCAAAGATGTATGGTTCTCTTCCGGATGTGGTGATATTTTGCTATGTTCAACTGAATTCAACAAAAGTATATTGATGGAATGCCTGCTGTGCCCTAAGCTTTGCCCTTTCGATACCCGTTCCATCCGTAAGTCATTAGCAAAGAATGGGACAGAGAAACAAAGAGAGTTAGGTTTTTGTGACCTCTTTCTCCTTAACCCATTTTACTCTCCACCAAAGCCTTGTCTGGCTCCAGAGAAGCGAAAGGACAGTGGCCTCAATGTCTCCCTTCCTCTGTTGAGTATACAGAGCCCTCTGCTGTTTTTCATTTCAGCCTGTGTTCCTCTGTGCCCATGTTTGTCTTGTCTGACCTTGGTATCTAAACTCCCTAAGGATAGGAACCTAATCTATTTCCTATTTTGCATGCAGAGCCTTGAAACCTGAATGCTTAATTAATAGCAAATAGCATTATTAGCAATGCTATTATAATGAGAGTAGAGCTAATAATAATGAGACAAACATCCATTTTCATACACTAAATCAATT
Source organism: Pseudochirops corinnae (assembly GCA_028646515.1). NCBI lineage: Eukaryota > Metazoa > Chordata > Mammalia > Diprotodontia > Pseudocheiridae > Pseudochirops > Pseudochirops corinnae. Next base: position 127,536,248 of record CM053591.1, read on the forward strand.
ATTTAAACACCCTAATTAAGAATTTTATACCTCGTGCAGTTCAAGCTTGACCCTATAAATAAATTATTATTACTAATAACAAAATCCAGCCCTAGATCTTACCACTGAGACCAAATAAAATGTAAATTTCCCTATGGCCTTGCCAGCCATCAAGAATCTGGGCATCTATGAATGGACTGGCAGCCCATGGTCTCAGTAATTGTTCTGATGAAAGATACATTTTTGGTGGAAGGGAAAAAAAGGGAGGTAAAATAGTAGTGGTGACTGATATTGCTTCCACTGAAGGATAAGTAGATATTGCAGGAAGTGAAGTAAGTGGCAGTATATGAGACTGAGAAACAACAGGAAATTTAACAGCTACTAGGCCTATGAGAAGAAAGTTCCAACTCCAAGTGTTTTTGTAGAAAAAAAAATTAATACAATCCTAGAAACTTCCCTGAAAACCACCTAATTCCAAAATAGTATTGCAACATATATATCAAATGTGTTACTTTTTTTTTGGCCCACATATTAAATTTATAAAATATCTAAATTGAGTCTTTAATATTAATAATTCACATTTCTATAGCAACTTAAGGTTTAAAAAATATTTTCCTCAAAAGAACAAACCCTGTGAAGCAACGGAAGTGTAATTGTTACTCTTCCATGTTTTACAGATTAGTAAATTGAGTATTTGAAAATTGAAAAGGTCCCGATGAAACCTTAGCTAAAGTCACATTGCTCTCAAGAAACAGACTCCAGATTTTTAAACCTAACTCTCCTGACTTCCAGTATAGCCCACTTAATACTCCCCATCATCTGCTTTAGTACCATAGGGCAAGGAAATCTAGAAGGAATAAAAAAAAATCAAAACTGTAAGGTTTCAGAAAACAAAAATGAATAATCCCTCAATGATCACAAAATAGAAGATGAAGAATTCCCTGGAAAGATAAGGCATGATGAGGAAAAGAGTCAGGAAGCTGTGAACAAAAGGCATTAGGGCAACAAATCTTTTCAGTACTTGAAAATTATTTGAAAACTGTCATGACCACATTGCAAGCTCTCAGTAGAACACAAAGACAGTACATGAAGAATGCACTGTGCCAAAAATATGAGTATTACTTAACTGGCTTTTACCTTGACATAGACTTAGAATAATAAAATGTAATCTTTAGTAAGCAGTAGGAACTACCCTCAAAAAATGACAAATGGGTCTAAAATCATTTCTTCCACAACGAGATAAAAAATTCTGGAAATGAAATAGACATTATTAAGCATTCAATGATTTGAAAAAAAAAATGAATAAGTGAAACCTGAATCTTAAAAAGAAAAGAGACCAGAGAAAATTAGCAAATTTAGAAAATATCTGAAAAGTCATACTAGAAGCAAAAACAGGTGATTAAGCAAATCACATAATGAACTTATGTAGATGATCCTTGGTCCTGTTGAATTAAATGAAAACAATAATAAAAGTAACTGGCCCAGACAAGTTAAATTAATTCTCCATTCAAAACAATTATACAGAGAAAAGGAAAACCAAGGTAGGGGAAAAAAAATCAAAGTAAATATTTCTAGGATTTCCAAAAGAAAGGTTATTAGAAACTTCAACAACAAATATAAGTGGCCCTAGAGATTAGATATCACCAATTGAAGAGATGTGGCAATTTTGAGCAAGAATTTTTAAAAGAACAAACATGTCACAAGAGAGAAATAGCACAGTTATGAAAAGAGAAAGCATGTAAGGACAGCATCACAGAAATATCACCTTATATTTTGACAGATTTGCTTTACTCTCATTGTGAAAGGAACATTATCAGTACCAAGAAACAAAACAAAAATTACCACAAGAATATAAGGATCTTGTCCTTAAAAACTTAGAAAGTTATTCAGAAAAGAATGAATACAATTATTCTCAAGTGTCCAAGAACAAATCTAGGTATTATTCCTAATTAGGTGGGTAAATACAAAGGAATACTCTTATTTCTGTTCTAATTCATGGGGGCATGTGGGGTGGAGTGACTTTAGAAGTTCCTTTTCAGGTTTTAAAAGCTATTTCTCCTTTATAAAAAGATTAACGATGGCATAAGCTTTGGAGCTAGAAGGCATGAGTTCAAAGCTTGATTTTGCTTGTATATTTCCTGTGTGACCTTGGACAAACTGCTTTACATCTCCAGGTATTACTATTCCCAGCTGAAAAATTAAAGGGTGGAAGGTAGATAAGATATACTTGGAGGTAACTTCTAACTATAAGTTGATGATTCTATGATATAGGCAGGCAAAAGAAAAAAAAAATTTGCCTATTCCATGTTTCCAAGGCGAAGACTCTTAGATTTTCCTATAACTACCCCCTAGCTGTGGTTCTATTTTCTCCCCATAGGAAAATGGACAATCACATATGGATTATCTTCCCTAATTAGAATTCGAACTTCTTTACCACTAGGACTGTCTGGTTTTTCTTTTTGTATCCTCTGTATTTAGAAGAGTATTTTGCACAGTGTAAATACTTTTTGCTTGCTCCTTCTTTCCTTCATTTGGGCATTGCTTATTGCCCAAGAAAAAAAGGACAGAACAAAATGGATTATTCTGGATGTGATCATTGAAGCAGGTAGGTGGAACACATGGTTGAGTACTGGGCCTAGAGCAGTGGTGGGGAACCCGCAGCCTCAAGGCCACATGTGGCCCTCCAGGTCCTCAAGTGTGGCCCTTTAATTAAATCCAAACTTCACAGAACTAATCTCTTTAATAAAAGGATTTGTTCAGTATAACCTGGACTCAGTCAAAAGATGAGACCCAAGGATCTGGAAAGCTACATGTGGCCTCAAGGTCACAGGTTCCCCACCCCTGGAGAGTAAGAACAACTTGAGTTCAAATTGGTCCTCAGACATTTACTGACAGAGTGACAAGAAGCAAGTCATTTAACCTCTGCCTCAGTTTCTTCACCTATAAAACAATGAGAATAAAAGCACCTCTCCATCACCAGGGTCATCATGAGTATAAAATAAAACAACATGTCTAAAGCTCATAGCACAATTTCTGGTGCTAAACAAATATTTGTGAATGGATAGATAGTTAGATAGATAGATAGATAGATAGATAGATAGATAGATAGATAGATAAATACACAGAAATGAATGAATGAATAAGGGAAGGAGGAAAGGAAGGAAAGAAGGAAGGAAGGAAGGAAGGAAGGAAGGAAGGAAGGAAGGAAGGAAGGAAGGAAGTCTACCAGTCACTAGAAGAGTTTAGAAATAAATCCCAAGTCACTTCAGGAGGAAGTGTTTTGAGATGAGATATAGAGATAGCAGATACCAGACTGCCCTACTGCCAGGAACCCTACAGAGATAAGGATGGGAAGAATTGGGTGAAGGAACCATATGCATCACTGAGATGTACAAAGAAACATATACCTATCACTTAAAGAAATCAAAATGTGATGTGATCAAAGCTCTACTAGTCTGTAGGAGTATTGGGAAACAGATCCTGAGATTACATGGGCTATAAGGCAACTAAGTGAACAGAGCACTGACCTTGAAGATATTAAGACTTGAATGCAATTCCTGCCTCAGACATTTATTAGTTGGTGACTTGGGCAACTCTCTTAACCTGTCTCACCCTGTTTTTCCATCTGCAAAATTGGCATTATATTAGTGCACCTACTTCATGGAGTTGTATTGAAGATTAAATGAGACAACATATGGAAAGTGTTTTGTAAACCTTGAAGTGCTATATAAATGTTATTGTTATCATCATTATCGTGGTGACGATGTGTTATATCATTGTATTGCCTTTGTAGTCTACAGATGGTTGCTCTACTTTTCCTCATTCCCGATTTTATAGATTTCCTGTTCATTCTGCCTCTGTGGAGAATACTTGAAGCACATCTTGTTCTACTTTAATTTGTGTGGAGATGAGCCTGGTACTGAGGCACCACGTAGCTGACAGGTCATACTTTAAATTAAGTTTCCTAAATAAGAATTTAATCTAGTTTCAACAAAACAGTTAATAACCGCTTTTAATTAGAAAAAGGAGGGCTGAACCTGGGGTATTTCCCTCAGCCTCCCCTAGAAGGGCTAATCATTAGTCACTTGTGATAGCTGGGCTTCCTTTCAGTTTGGGGAGAGTGCAATCACCCATGAAATAAAACTCAAGGGAGAAAAAGACCTTGGAGATGTGTAGTTTGTAGGATTCAGAGATCACCCACTTGGCTTGATTTGAGATGGTTTTATCTACCTTTGGTGACTGGGCAGTCTCACTTTCAGAAATCACTCAAAGTGCAAATCCATCTGTCATAGCATCAAACCATCAGGGAGTACTGTCTACTAAAAGGAAGAAGGAAGAAAAGATATGTTTATTAAATATGTGGCAGGTGCTGTGCTCAGTACTTTACAGATATTCTCTCATTTGATCTTCACCACAGCCCTGGGAGGGAGGTATTGTTATAAGCCCCTTTTAAATAGAGAAAACTGAGGCAAACAGAAGTTAGTGCAGATCAACACTAGCACAATAACAGATGGTAGTTATTAATATCCACATGCACAGGACCAGGCAACAGGCCATGGACACTTTCCATTTGGTTTCTTTTGCGTTTCTGTTATTAAGTGAGTAATTCTGAATGACTTCAACCTCTAAGGTCGCTTTTAATTCCAAAACCGTATGATAATTCAATAATACTTGATTAAGTTGCTACTATTGCAGATTACATTGCTAGGGACCAGGAATATAAAAAAAACAAATAAAAATTATTATCTCTCCCTAAGGAGTTTACACCCTCCAAAATGGAAAGAATAGGTGCAAAAAAAAGTAAATATGAGGCGATTTGAGGACAGAGGAAACACTCATCATTGGTAATAAATTGGAATACTCACTATTGGGTTATCAATGAAGCCTCCGTGTAATAGCTGAACTTTGAAGGAAGAAAAAGATTCTGAAAGACACAGATGAAATGGAGTTGACTGTAAACATGGAATTTATCTCCATTTGTCAAATGCACAGAGTCTAGACTTTAGAAATTTGAATTTGAGAGAAGCTAGCACCCCAGTCTGTCTAGAACATAGAATGAGTAAAGAAGGGTAATGTACAATAAGACTGAAAGGTAGGCTGGAGTCATATTGCAAAGGGTTTCAAATGCCAGGGTGAGAACAGGAATGGTATGAATGGTTTATACCCTTTCAAGTTAAAAGGTCATGGTCAAAACTGGTATAATGCATAGTCCTTTCTCAAGAGCGAGAGAAGAAGTTATCTGTTAGGCTTGTCATGTTTGTACAATATCTATTCTAAAGGCAGCAGCTTCAAACAAAGAAAGTATTAAGGTTTTATTCATAGGTTTATTACATGCAATTTCATTTGCAGGCCCTATTGTGAAAGCTATATTCACCCAGTAACATTTAAGGAAATTGAATAAAGGTAAATTTGAAATATAGGATAACTTGCACAAAACTGTTTAAGAGGAATCTTAGAAATTGCTTTGTTTAGATATAAGCAAGAGGCTTAATTGTTTTCTGTCTCTGAATGTGAGGTTTGGACTATTAAAGCCAATTGTTTCCTATATCCCTTATAAAATGTACATGTTGAAATTTTCTCCCCAGGGGACAGCCCAATATTTTACAACAGCCCAGCTTCAGAAATCTTCCAGTTATGTCTTTCTTTAAAAATCTTTTTTTTTTCTCCTTTAACTATTCTATTGCAAGCACCCAATCAACAAGATTTTTAAAATATATTTAAATCTATCAGCTCAATTAAGCAGTACAGATTTAATCAATTTGTCTGATGCGTAGAGCACTGTGCTACTCACTGTAGATGATATGGAGAGTAATAGAACAGGCCCTTGAAACAAGGAATAACTCTTATTGGTTGTTGCTAAGTCATGTCTGACTCTTCATTACCCCATTTGAGCTTTTCTTGGCAAAGATACTGAAGTCATTTGCCATTTCTTTCTCCAATTCATTTTAAAGAAAAGGAAATAGAGGCAAACAGGGTTAAATGACTTGCCTAGAATCACACAGCTACTAAATGTCTGAGGTCAAATTTGAATGCAAGTCTTCCTGACTCCATGTCCAGCCCTCTATCCAATGTGCCACTCGGAAGAATGTCTTACTTTTTTATTTTAATTCTTCCCAGCATTTAGCACAGTTCCTGGGACATAGTTGGCATTTTAATAATTGCTGACTGATTTGTGGAGCTGACCTTCTGCCTAGTAGGTGAACATGATACATATACACATAATAAAAAATGTCATTGCATATACAGAAAACTAAACTATACTGTAAGTACACAAGAATGGAGAAGGGGTGTGTTACCAACAATAGAGGAATCAAGAAAAGCTTCATGGAGATCAAAATAAATGGATCAAGAAAGAATGGGTGGGAATTCAACAGTTCATTTGGGAGGTTGACTTCCTCCTTCTAGCAAGTCTGAAGCCAGATGGCATGAGATGGGACAAGTGATCCATGGTTAGATGAAGGGTGTCATCTCTCATGTGAAGCACAGAAAAGGGGTTGCCAAGCTCTGGGCAGTCAACACCCAGAGGCATGGCTACATTAAGGGTATTGTAAAGGACATAATCCATGATCCAGGCCGAGGAGCTCCTCCTGCAAAAGTAGCTTTTCGGGATCCTTACCGATTTAAAAAGAGGACAGAGTTGTTCATTGCTGCTGAAGGCATTCATACTGGCCAGTTTGTGTACTGTGATAAGAAAGCTCAGCTCAACATTGGCAATGTCCTCCCAGTTGGCACTATGGCTGAAGGGACCATAGTGTGTTGTCTTGAAGAAAAGTCTGGGGACCGGGGTAAGCTTTCCCGTGCATCTGGAAACTATGTCACAGTGATTTCCCACAATCCTGAAACCAAGAAAACATGAGTGAAGCTGTCTTCAGGCTCTAAAAAAGTGATCTCTGCTAACAGAGCTGTGGTTGGTGTTGTTGCTGGAAGAGGTCGTATTGATAAATCTATCCTTAAGGCAGGTCGTGCCTATCACAAACACAAGGCCAAGGGAAACTGCTGGCCTCGTGGCCGTGGTGTGGCCATGAATCCTGTGGAACATCCCTTCAGAAGAGGTAATCACCAGCATCTTGGAAAACCATCCACCATTCGAAGAGATGCCCCAGCTGGAAGAAAGGTCAGTCTCATTGCTGCCCAGCGTACTAGTCAACTACAGGGTACCAAGACTGTATAGGAGAAGGAGAACTAAAGTACAGAATCCTGACAATAAAAATTATTTTGGAAATTATAAAAGTAAAAAAAAAAGGAATTTAATAGTTCAAGAATAGAAGAAAGAATATTCCAAGCATAATGAATAATATAAAGAAAGGAATGGAGATAGGAAAGTATAAAACATGATTGGGGTTGGAGAGTTGTATGGCTTGGGTAGAGCAAAGGGCATGATGGACAATAATGTGAGATAAAGTTCAAAAGCCTGGGTCAGGCTAGCTTGTGGAGGGTTTTGAATGTCAAGCAAGGAAGGGAATATGAACTGTAATTAGTAGGCAAAGGGGAGTCATTGCAGATTTTTGAGCTTGGTCATGATAGGACTAGATCTAGCAAATATATGAGAGAAGGGTAAACAGCGAGACCCTTTAGGAGTCAAGAGCATGAGCCTGCATGGGGAACAAAAGAAGCCTAAGATAATGACAACAGGAACCATGGAGATGAGATGAATAGAAGAGTTATCACAGAGGTATTGACTGTAGGGTACTTATTTGTGTGCTACAATGGAACAATGACTTGAGAATCAGCAGACCAACATTCAAACTCTAATTTGTAAATACTTAGTACCCATATAAACTTGGAAAAGTATCTTTTAACTGAATGACTGTCTGATTCATTTTCCTCATTTTTAAGATGAGAAAGTTAAATTATGAATCTGTCTAATCTTTCCAGCTTTAAATCTTATATTCAAATCTGACCTATAAATTGTGTCTATCACTTCAGTGTATCTTTCTTTGAATTACCTAGAGCACTAGCATTTACAAAAGAGACATGTTTATCTTTACAAGGAAGGAAGAGCTGGAAACAAAGATGGCTAAGAGGACATTCAGTTTAGCAATATGACTAAAAATACTTTTCTTTAGTAGGGATAACATGGGGATAAATGAAGTAAAGTTCACAGGCATTCAAATTAATAAGCATCACCTGGACCAGAACATTATATGTGTATATAATATCTATGAACATGTACACACATACATACATATAAATACATATAGTATTTCCATAACAAAGACAACATGTCAAAATCTCTGAGATATAGCAAAAGCAGTGATTATAGACCTATATTAGAAAATAATGCATATTTGCATTTTATTATATATTCCTTTCTTGGTATATTTTTTCTTACTTTTGTTATATATGCTTTTCACATTTTTATTATATATTCATTTTATTATATATTCCTTTCTCATAATGAATTAATAGTTATCATTATCCTCAACCAGGACCTAGAGACAACAGCAGATGTGGGCAATGTGTTTAACATTTCCGTAGTTTTCCTCAAAGAAACAATTAGGAGGTGCTGGTCATGGTGAGTACCAAATGATATCATAGTAAAAAAAAAATCAAGTTGATTATTTTTGAAAGATACAAAACAAGAGATTGGTGATATAGGAATCTTTTTTTTTTCACTCACTATCAGTATATTTAGGTACTGACTAATGTTAGAAAAAAAGATTAAAATTACTTTAAAACTAGAAGTAATTTAAAAAATATATGACATGCAATGAAAATAACATGGACTATTTTTATGTGGTATTGATTATGACCCACAGCTAACCAGTAACATTTGGTACACTTGCCAAATGGAGAAATTTGGCCACAAATCCCAGCACTGGTTTAAAATATAAATTAATTTTTAAAAGCATATGAATAAATTCACATATCCATGTATCATTCTTAAAAACTGAGAAAGGAAACACTACTAAACTTTTTTTATGAGAAAAAAAAGTAGCCAATATACCTAAACAAACATAGGAAAATTAATATTGATGCAACAATATTCAATAATATTAGCAGAAATACTATAGAAATAACAATATTTGAAATGAAATAACAGAAAGGGAAATCTCATGCAAAATAACTATAGGACATATAACAGTCAGGGAATCAATCTACCCAAATATACTCAAGAAATACAAGTACAATTATAAAATAGTCCTTACAAAAATAAAGATTGAATGAAATAATTGGAAGGATATTTATTGTTCATGGTTGGGCCATGCCTTGTATGAAAGCAATGAAACTATCTAAATTAATTTTTAGATTTATTTCTAGGTCAATAAAACTAATGAGGAATTTCTTCATATGAAAAACTAATAAGAAAAAATCAACTGAAAGAATAAATAAAGATTTAATACCTAAAGGGAAATAATATTTAAAAGGAAGAACAGGAGGGCAGAGCCAAGATGGCAACATAGAATCAACAAGGTTCTGCAGTTCCCAAATAGCCATAAAATATGACTCTAAACAAATTTTAAGGCTCCAAAACTTGCAAAAATACACCTCATGCTGAAGGCAGCTTGGCAGTAAGGGCTCATCACAGCACACTGGGAGTTGAAACCAGCCTAGCCTGAAACCCTGGCCTGGCCCTGGGGCAGACAGGATGAATTGTCAAGCCATAAGAAACTTTCATAAGAATGTGAAAGGTCAGTGGAACTTAGCTAAATTTGGGAGAGAAAAGCAGTTTGGCTGAACTGCCTCCAGAGCAAGGAAGCAGCAGAAGCAGTGGCCCTGCAGCCACCTCCATGTGGCTGCTTCAGAGCTCCTGGTCTGCAAACTGCAGGGGGGCCGAGCGATCATTCAGAGGCTAAGTGCTCTTGCATTGAACGGCCTAGATCTGGATCATAGTCTTGGGTGGTGGTCCTGGAGTGTGTTTTCAGTGAGCCAAAGCTGGTGGGGGCTGCAAAAAAAATGGCAGCCTCCTAATAGCTCTGACATCTGCAAAAACCCCAGCAATTTGGGATAGAGCTTTCCCCTCTGGAAGCAGAGTTCCACAGAACCAAAAAGTCAAGTAATTGACTGGCAACAGCGTGAGCAGGCAAAGGAAGCAAAGTAAGAACAGCAATCGAACTCTAGATTCCTTCTTGGGAGACAAAAAGGATTAAAGCATGGAATGGGAAGAAGACAGCACAGTCAGAATTCCCATACCAAAAGCTTCCAAGAAACATGAAGACTGCCTAAAAGTCATAAATCAGCTTAAGAAGGATTTTGAAAACCAAATAAGAGAAATGGAGGAAAAATTGGGAAGAGAAATGAGAATGATGCAAGAAAATTGTGAAAAGAGAGTAAATAACCTGACTTAAGAAAATAACACCTTAAAAAATAGATTAACTCAAATGGCAAAAGAGGCCCAAAAAGCCAATGAGGAGAAGAATGCCTTCAAAAGTCGCCTTTGCCAGATGGAAAAAGAATCTCAAAAGTTCAGTGAAGAGAATAATTCCTTCAGAATTAGAGTGGAGCAAATGGAAGCAAATTACTTTATGAGCAATCAAGATACTATTAAACAGATCTAAACAAATGAAAAAATAGAGGGCAATGTGAAATATCTTCTTGAAAAAACCCCTGACCTGGAAAATAGATCCATGAGAGACAATTTAAAAATTATTGGACTACCTGAAAGCTATGATCAAAAAAAAGAACTTAGAAAGCATCCTTCAAGAAATTCTCTAGGAAAATTACCCTAACATTTTAGAATCAGAGGGCAAAATAGAATTCACCAATCACCTCTTGAAAAAGATCCCCAAAAGAAAACTTCCAGGAATGTAATAGCCAGGTTCCGGAGTCCCCAGATCAAGGAGAAAATATTACAAGCTGCCAAGAAAGGAAGAACAAAAAGAAAACAGCCCTTCAGTCCTTTATTATAATGTAATTCAATAATCATTAAAACTACTTGTTCAAAATATTGAAAAGTAGATCAATAGAACTGAATAAGGAAGAATAAAAATAAGTATATTTAATAAGCTAGGATTTAATAAATCCAAGAACATAAATTATTTAGGAAAGAATTTCCTGCTTGACAAGAAGTTTTGGGGAAATTAGAAAGCAATTTGGCAAAAAATATATTGAAATAAACATTTTATATCATATACTCTAACGAGTTTAAAATTGATAGCTGCAATAAATATCAAAGGTCACTACTAAAAATGAGTAAATAAAAGAGAATCAGATCAGGTGATTTTCAAAGTTATATATACATAGTTAATGGAAGAGTTCTTAACCAAAAAAGGGAGATAATCACAGAAGATAAAATTGATCATTTTATTTATATGAATATATAAAGTTTTTATATTAGCAAGTTTAATGCAACTAGGATGAGAAAGGAACCTGCTGATGTAAGAAAGTCAATTCAAAATAATTCTAAGGGTAAATAGCCACTGTGAAGAGCTACACACAGATAGGTACATTGATCTTGATGTTGTTTTGAACTGGCACATTTATGCTACAAAAAATAAAAAAGAGATAAAATAATTATTTTTAAAAAGTGACTATAATGTTGATACCCTTTGACTAAGAAATCCTGTTGATACGCATACATCATATATAGGTCAAAGGAAGAGAGAAATATCTTATTTATACTAAAATATTCCTAATAGCACTTTTAGAATAGTAAAAATAAAACAACCTAAAATCAAAGTAGATACCCATAAATTAAGGAGGGAAGAACTTAAGGTACACAAATAGAATATTAATATGCCATTAAATGATGAAATGTATATATTCACATGTAAAAACTTATAGAGCAAGTTTATAATAAACTTAACTAATTAAAGTTCTAGGTCATTTGCTTCTCAACCCTCACTCAATCAAGTGTATTCCCTGCGGCAAATTTATTAGAAAACCTGAATTAGAGTTAAGGGAAAAAAAACGGCAAAAAAGAGTTTGTAATCCATTTCATTGATGGTAATGTCAATAGCAATGAGATCATAGTTTCGCTGAATTGTCAGAGTAGGTAGCAAATGTTCTTTCAGATCTCCAGTTGTATCTAGTATCTTGTTCATATAACCTTCCTTGACTATCTTCGTCCTGACCGTTAATTTTAAAAGTCAGAAATTAAAGTTATTTTTGGAGGTAAAATGATTTATTTGCTCAATGTTATTCCACAAATCAGTGCCAGAACCCAGAAATGAACTTGAATATTTTAAGTTTCCCAGTGACTAATTAATTAACTCATGGAACTCTATTCAACCCACAGCACTCTATCATATTTCAGTTATTTCTGACTTTCCTGACCCTCCATTGATTTCAACTCTTACAGCTCTATTCTTGTATTTCAAATGCTGCACCTTTTTCCCAAATTTTTCTCAGATAACCTATCATTCCACACAAGAAACCAAGTCGTAAGGTCCATGAAAGTCCTAGAGAGAGATAGCAAAAGTCACTCCCCTCATAGTACATATTATCAGGGCCTTGAGAGTGCTTCTTCCTCTATATAACTCTAGTAGGATTTAATAGCCAATGACAGAGGGGAAATAGCCCTACATTTGGGATAGTTAGCATGATCTTTGTCTCTGTTTCTTTCTCTCTCTGTCTCTTTTTCTGTCTCTCTGTGTCTCCATCTGTCTCTCTGTGTTTCTGTCTCTGTCTCTGTGTTTCTGTCTCTGTGTGTCTGTCTGTCGCTTTCTGTGTCTCTGTTTCTTTCTCATTCTCTCTGTCTCTCTGTGTCTCTGTCTTTCTCTGTATCTGTCTCTCTGTGTATTTCTCTGTCTCTCTGTCTCTGTCTTTCTCTCTAATTCTTCCTCTGTAATGGATAAATAAATAGCAAATTAGAAGGGTGGTATTAGGATCCGTTCCCTGCCAAATGTTATCCCCCATATTCTATATTCCCAATCGACAAAGTCAGAAAAAAGGTAATTCCAATCTTGGGAAAAGAAATTAAAAATAAAAATAAAAAACCTCACAGGAGACAGACTATGACAAGAATGATCTGTGCGATGTATGTTTATATCCACTGCTTGTGAACACTGCATATCTCATCCTTGCTTTTGAGAGCTACAAATCATTTGTTCTGTGCAACAATGTTCACAAAGTCAATATGCAAACACTGAGTGGTAGAAATACAGAGAATATGAAGCTTCCTGAGTATTGATCAAACTGTAGTTTTCTAAAACATTAAATGTGCTGATGTATAGCATTAGAGTATTTGAGCTAAAAGCAGAGGAATTCGGAATGTGTGGGCTGAATTCCAGACAGACAAAGGAGCAGTCTACTTAAGTTTGATGCACACCTATTGCTTAGTGATCACCTTGCTCAAAACTTCATTTTATAACTGAGAGTACAGTTATTCAACTAGGTTAGGTGACTTATTTAAGGACACACAATCTATGGCAGAAATAGAACTAGAATCCAGGTAATCTATTTCACTTTCCTAAGCTCTTTCCATTACATTAAATGGCATCTATCTTTTTTATCTGAATTCAGATAATAGGAATTCTAAGCTTTATCCTTACAATGAAAACTTTTTGAAATGAAAGATATGTATGTAATTTCTAAAGATAAAAAGAAAACAACCAATCAACATGCCTTGTCCATACAAGTCATTATTTTTTTTTGCTTTTTGGAGGGGGAAGGGCAGGGCAATTGGAGTTAAGTGACTCACCCCAGGTCACGCAACTAGTAAGTGTTATGTGTCTAAGGCTAGAACTCAGGTCCTCTTGACTCTAAGGCTGGTTCTCTATTCACTTCCCTGTGACTCCTAGCCACCCCACAAGTCAAAATTTTTAAGGAAACAAAAATGGTCGGACATCATCCAATGAATACTATTCATTATTTTTCAGTTTATTAAGAATTTCAAACAATTACTTTTTCTGCTTCTAACTTTACTATGTCCATTTCCTATAAAACATATTTCTTCCCTTCCTTTTAATTCTCATCTCTTTTCCCCTTGGTTTTATCTATTTTTTTCCTAATACTTTTTATCAGGTTCTTATTACGCATGGTTGTACAACGCCCAGAGCATTGGGATGTGGGAATTCTCTCGACAAAGCAATTTTTTTTGTTGTTATGCATGTCTCAAATCACAATCATTTCCATGGTATCAGACAATGATTTAAAAAAAGACAGGAGACACAATGATGTGATGGAAAGAACTCACCCAATAAGTAGCAGTCTTCCCCCTCTTTTTTGGTGGGGGGTGGTCATGTTGCTCCTCCTTTTAAAAAAAAGGAATGAATTAGAAGAGATAACCTCTAATGGCCCTTCCAATTCTAAAAATATAGGATTCTGGGCTATCATCTTATAGAATTAAGTAGAAAAAAGAACCTCTAGATCAAGCACAAATATTCCAATAATTAGCATTAATCATAAAGGGAGGACTCCCAAAATGGGAGGTGAGCCTAAGAAATAAGATACCAGTCCAAAGAAAAAGGTCTTCTAAAGTACTGCTCTCCTCATACAAAGCCTGTTACAAGAAAGCCCTCACTGCTGCCTGTCGCCTTCAGGGCAATGATTATGTAACACTTGTAAAGTATTCTCCCCTCAACTGGTAGGCTCTAAATTTATTTTTTTCTCTCTCTCTTCTTTAACCTCACCCACAATAATCTTTGACTTCTCTCCCAATACACCCACCCCCCCAGAAGGATGAGTGATTGAATATGTATGTTATGTATGTATATATGTGTATGTGTGCATGTTTGCAAGTATATACATATACAAGCATTCAAATATGCATATATATATATATATGTACACAAACGTATTTGTAAAATATGTATACATAGATATAGATAGGCATTGTGTACCTGTGTACCTGTGTATGGATAGAGAATAAGAGGGACACAAAGATCAAAACAGACAGAAGTACACTATATCACCACCTCTCACCTTGAGGGCAAGCCTAATAGTTATACATGACCGCAATTCCCCCCTGTCCCTTCCCTTTGTTCTCTTGAAGATCTTTTTTAGTATTTTTCTAGGCAGCAAAACAATGATTGACCAATGAAAGAAATTAAATTCTCCTCAAAGAAATTTTATTTTGCTTCTTTCCCTCTTCTCCCTTCTTTTGATCCCCCAAAGAGTGTACTTACAGATGTCATCAAAAATGTGACATAAATATATTTATAACACATACATGCATGTGTTCATGTTCTTTATGGTCCCATATGAATGAATATATTAATTGAATTTCTTAATCTTTTCATAATAATTGTTCTTATTTACCTTTCTTAAATCACATTTATTTTATGACTCTGTATTGCAAATATCCTATTATTTTCTGGTTACTTTTTTTTTAAATTTTATTATTCATTTATTTTTAACATTCATTTTTTAAAAATTAAGAGTTCCAAATTCTCTCCCTCTAGCCCTTCTTCCACCCATTGAGAAGGCAAGCAATATGATGTCAATTATATACATGTGAAATCATGCAAAACCTATTTCCATATTTGCCATGTTGCTAAAAAAAAAAAAAGACAAGAAAAATAAAGAGAATGAAAAAAACCATACTTCAATTTGTTCTCAGTCCATCAGTTCTCTCTGGACAAGGATAGTATCTGTCATCATGAGTCCTTTGGTATTATCTTGGATCATTCAAACATGAAAACTTAAAGGACAAATTATCTACATGTTGGGTCTTCCCAATAGAAGGCAAGCTCCCTGAGAACAAGGACTTTTTCATTTTTATCATCATATTTTATTTTTATCTTTTTTTCTTGTCTAAGCAGATAATATTAACTTTGCTTTATTTTCCTTTTTTTAAAAATTTTATTCTAGTTTACATCATTCAATTCCACAAGATTTTGAGTTCCATATTTTCTCCCCCTCTTTTCCCCACCCACCACCCCAAAACAGCCATCCCAGTGTGTCCCCCCTCCCCCAGTCTATTCTCTCCTATGTCACTTTTCGGTAGGGCAGGATGGATCTCCCAACCACAGTGTCTGTGTA
>CM053591.1:127552590-127595162 GCA_028646515.1 Pseudochirops corinnae
ACCAAACTATTGTACAATGTGAAAGTATTTGCAGATCCTATACATGATTGCACGCCATCTTGGGGGGGGCGGTGAAGGGAGGGGAGAAAATCTGAAACTCAAGTGATTGTGGAACTGAATCTTGTAAATTAAAAGTAAATGAGTAAATAAATAAAAAAATAAAATAAAAATAAACAGGCTCCTCATGTTACTCAACTGCCACTGCTACTGGCTCTGGTTGCATCTTTTACAAATCCACCCACTGACCAACCCATGTCACTGGTTGCCTGGTATAATGAAGATCTTCCCTGTTCCTTAATAAGCCTAAGGGAATTTGAAGATCTTTCCCTGCTTTGAAGATATACCCTGCCCCTTAATAGGCTGAATGTAGTCACACGGAGCCTGTGGTGGGAGGAGTTTGCTGCAGGGTGGAGCAGAGCCCACAGGAAGCTGGGAGTCAAAGCTAGCTAGACTGGAGTGAGGAGAGGACTCATAGGAGGGAGACAGTAAGACTTGTGAGTAAATGTTGGTTTGTGGGAAGGATGAAGGATACTGTGGCTCTCTGTACTGTTGTGGTGCATTAATTTCTTTGCTACCATGGTGGAATCAACTTACTGGTTTGGGGATTTGGTTTTCTGGTGTCTGAATTAATGTTTTGCTTCTGTATTCTATATTGAAAGTCTGTTATATTTTGTAGTTGAGCACCATACAAGTATATTTATGGTGATTGTGGGCACTGTGAAGATTGCATTAGCACTACACCTGGGCACTTCCCTCTCAGAAAACTTATTTACCTAGTATTAAGTAAGGAATGAATACATAAGAACCATGGGATCACAAATAAATGGCAGTCAAATGGGAAACTGGACAGCCACTGCCCTTCTTCCAATTTGGCAGCTCATAGCAATTTTTCCATCAGTCACTGTCAGGAAGAAAAAGCAAGTCCCAAGAGAAGGGAATGCTCAGTTCTATCTCCTCACGGGACAAAAAGACAACCCCGTTTATCACTATCTAGAACCAGTCTCCTGGGCACTAATGGATGGAAATAGGCTCATCAAGCCAAAATGCATTAGAGTAAAGCTAGGCAAAAAGGTTGTGATAAATTTGAGTTCCAAATTCTCTGCCCTCCTCCCTCCCCATTCCACCCCCATTGAGAAGGCAAGCAATTCAATATAAGTCATACAGGTGTAGTTACATAAAATATTTTCTTAATAGTCATTTTGTGGAAGAAAACATAGACCCACCCCCTCCCCCAGGAAAAAAAAATCCCTCAAGAACAATAAAGCAAATAAAATATGTTTCAATCTGTATTTAGATACTATCAGTTCTTTCTTCAGGGATGGATAGCATTTTTCAACATAAGTCCTTCAGAATTGTCTTAGATCATTGTATTACTGAGAATAGCTAAGTCATTCACAGTTGATCACCTTATAATATTGCTATTACTTTGTATACAGCAAATTTCACTTAGCATCAGCTCATGCAAGTCTTTCCAGGTTTTTCTGAAAGCATCCTGCCCATTGTTTCTTATAGCACAATGATATTCCGTCATAATAACAACTTGATCAGCCATTCCCCTATTAATGGTCATTTTCTCAATTTCTAAGTCTTTGCCACCAGAAAAGAGCTGCTATAAATATTTTTGTACATATAGGTCATTAAAAAAAAAAATCTCTTTTGGGATACAGACCTAGTAGTGGTATTGGTAGGTCAAAGAGTATGCGTGGTTTTATAGCCCTTTGATCTTAGTTATTGCTCTACAGAATGGCTGAATCGGGTCACAACTCCAACAGTACATTAATATCCCATTTTTCCCACATGCCCTCCAATACTTGTCATTTTCCCTTTCTGTACTCTTAGCTGATGTAATAGATGTGAGGTAATACCTCAGAATTATTTTGATTTGCATTTCTCCAGTCAATAGTGAATTAGAGCATTTTTTCATAAGGCTGTACATAGCTTTGATTACTTCATCTGAAATCTGTTCATATCTTTTGATCATTTATCGACTGGGGAATGGCTCTTATTTTTTATAAATCAACTCAGTTCTCTCTATGTTGGAGAAATGAGGCCTTTATCAGAGAAACTTGATTCAATTTTTTTTTTCACAGTGACTATTGCTAACTGTATTTCCCTCCATCCTATTTCTCCTCTTCTTTCCCATTTAGTCTGCTTTCTTTCTCCTTTCACCCTGTTCCTCCTTAAAAGTGCTTTGTTTCTGACTACTCCCTCCCCCAATCTTCCCTTCCTTCTATCACCCTCCTCCTCTCCTTCTTTTATCCTCTTCCCCTCCAGACTTTCTTTTAGGTTAAAATAGATTTCTATACCCCATTGAATATGTGTATTATACCCTTTCTTTGCCAATTCTGATGAGAACAAGATTTACTCACTCTCTCTTACAGGGGAGTAAAGTCTAAGAAGATTGATAAGCTTTAAAAGCAAAACAAAGGTTCTTATATTTGATCCTGGAAGTAATAGGGATCCATAGGAATTTATTGAATCAGGGCAAGCAGTATTAATCACATTTTCAGACCCATTCTTTAAGAAGATCACTTTGATAGCTGTGAAAGATGAATTTGAGCAGGGAGAGACATGAGACAGGGAGATAAACCAGATTGGAATGACCTACAGCAGTCTACTCTACCAAATCTTACTTTCATCAATTCTTCCTCCTTCAAGAAATGTCTGCTGATTTTTCTAGGTTAATGTGTGTGTGGAGGTGGGGGTGGGGCTGGAGTCAGAGTAGGGTTTTGCTATTGAGTCAGTATGTAAAATAGTCAAGGATAGGGAACATGGGACCTGGAGGCCATATGTGGCATTATAGATCCTTGGGTACAGCCTTTTGACTGAGCTCAAGTTTTACAGAACAAATTCTTTTATTAAGGGCATTTGTTCTGTGAAGTTTGGATTCAGTCAAAGGGCAGCACTTGAGGACTACGTGTGACCTCAAGTCACCAAGTTCCCCACCCCTGGATTAATAGCTGAAAATTATAGGAAAAGCAAAAATATGGTCCAAATGGAAAAGGGATTTTTTAAAAGAAGCAATTGGAATTGAACAATGAATATTTCTTATCTATGTATCTGGGGAAAGGGATTCTAAGAAGGGTAGATGAAGTGGTTAATCCATTGATTATAAAGGCTATACCTTCATTACAAAAGTCATCACCTTATAATTTAGTGTCTAAGTTCATAAATATATAGTTCTACGCTGAATGCAATTCAGTTAAAAACACCAACCCCATTCTATTAAAACCTGCCACCTTAGACAAGCAATAATGAGTGCTATAATAGAATATCATCATTTTCAACATTTCCTACAAGTATGACAGTACTTTTATGTAACAACAATAACAACAACAACAACAATCTCTTCTGCCCTTCTTCTCAAGTGTTTTTGGTAACCATTTCTACCAGACAGTCTATGAAGTCCTTTGGGTCCTGACCAAATGGAAGGTTTCCTAAGAGGGTATACCACCTGGCATGTGGACATGTTGCACGTGCACGTATGCACACACACACACACATACATACGTCACTTATTTTTCTTCAAAATCAAACATTTGTTTGACCTCCATACCAGATAGTCCATTCTATTTAAAAATGTTGGATAGAGGATATGCCTTTGAAATAATTTGCCTAGAAGGGAACTTCTAAATAAGCTTCCTATTGACTTGGAACAGGCATTTCAGGGGGGTAAACACATGTCAACTTAGAAACTGTTAGAGTGAGACGAAAAAACATCTGGAATTAGCAGGAAGAAAGCTTGTTGTAAGCAAGGATCTCACATATTATACTGGAGTCCACAGAAGTGATGTGATTTGAATGTTGGAAGAGGACCTATTACTGATTTAGAAATAACTGTAATTGACAAGACAAATCCCTATGCTAGCTGTAAGCAAAACTCATTGCTCATTCTTTAAGCTTCCCATTTTTATACCATGAAAAAAAAAATTGTTGCCCTTGAGGGTTGACCAGAGTAAATATTCACACATAAGAACACCCCCACCAAAAAAAATTCTGTATAGCCCCTTAATTAATGATAATCACTGGTATGAGTTGGAAAGAAAGAAAAAAATATGAAAGTGCTATTCATATTTATACGGATTAAATTAAAAAGACCAAGTAGAAGATCAATACAGGGGAAAAAATAAACATAGTCCAAAACATTGTCGAATTTTCGGTTACTGTTGTCATTGTTTTCATTATCCCAGTAGCATTAGCTTATGCATTCAACAAACATTTATTAAGTTCCTGTTAGGTTCAAGGCTTGTATGGCAAGATGACCTTTGTTCAAGTCTAGCCTTGGATGCTGATTACTTGAGTTGCCCTGAGTCAATCACTTCATAGTTCAGTGCCCCAGGCAACTCTCTTAAGACTCTAATTTTGCTTCAGAGTTTCAAGATGTCATTGGTAGAAGAAGTCTCCAAACCAATAAGTTCCTTACACCCAGGAAATTGCCAGTCTGGATGTTTCTCCAGCCCCATAAAAAGACAAACACACCAAAAAAAAAAAAAAAACAAAATCAGGAAATGTGTTAGTTGCATTGGTTATATTAGTTATTCAGACAATATTTTTCATGCATGGCATAACTATTAGTTGCTGTGTTCCTTTAAAAATCTTTTTATTAAAAAATCAACCTTCACATCTCTGTAGAGTAAATTCTGACATAGATATCTCATTAAGCAAGTGGACTTAAGGAAATAGAAAGGAAAGGATATACATCAGTAATACGTATTTACCTCCAATCACTTCACATTTATACAGGTATGGAAGAAGATAGACCAGACTTTCCAAATCTGTGCTTCCTTTCTACCTGGGATCTCATTTTCTTAATGATACTCTGTTTCTCCCCCCTCCCCCAGCCCCCCAATTGTTGAATTCATTATTATAATGGAGAAAAGAAGCAAGACTGAAAATTTTAACCCCGATGTTTTCAATTTATGTTATCACTTTTAGACTCAAGTTAGTAGATGTTTCATGTGATAGAAAAACTATATGGAGATTTTGCCACTTCCATATTCTACATCTACATTCTTTTCAAGGCTGTAAATTAGCCTTTGTTTGAAAGGCAGTTAATCACTCCTGCATTTCTTTTTCATATCTTTCATTCTAATTGTAACTGTAGTAGCAGTTGGTATGCACTATTATCAACGGGAATATTCTTCTTTTTATTATTGAACTGAAAATGGGAGGGGGATGACTGATTATTTGCAATGAATAATATAGGAAATCCTCTCAATTTTTGGGTTTGGGGATTCTCATATTGAGGTACTCATAATATAGTAGCTCAGGAGTAAAAACAGACCCACCCTTTCTATAACATACATTAGAATGTAAGGTCCTTGAGGACAGAGGACTTCTTTTTTTGCCTCCTCCCTGCCCCCCTGGTAATCCTAGAACCTAGCATAGCATTTGGAATATAGGAGGCATTTAATAAATGCTTATTGGTAGATTTATTGGTTTCCTATAAGGTTCCTGGCCAGACTAACCCCACAGAGGAAGTCAACTGGTACTCAGATATACTTCCCAGATGCCCCAGGCCACATAGACTGTGCCCATAGGTTCTTTCTTTCTTCAGCTCCCATCCCAGGAGATTCTTTCTAGAAATCAGAGTGTCCTAAGCCTAAATCAGGGAGAGGGACTGCATAGCACAATCCCACCCTGGGTTCAGATCGCTTATTGGGGATTTTTACATTACTAGCAAATGTTTTCTATCCCCACCTGGAAGCTACTATGAAGAAATTTTAGAGAAAGAGTGGGGAGCTCATTATAGATGCCAACCTGTGGAAGTCCACTTCCTCATCCCTGAAACTGGATTTATTATGAGATTATAAAGAGGAATCTGTCTCCTTAACCCTAGCCCTGCAACCATACAGAGAAAAGATTTTCCATGGAAGGCTAGTGTGTATTTCCAATAGCTGAGACATATTGGAGTGTAGCCTGATGAACAAGAGATCACTAGGGGTATGGATGAGATAGGAGAGCACAAATATAAACAAATAAAACAAAATGCTGGGTAAACCAGTTAGTCAATAAACATTTCTTTAGGACCTACTATGTTCCAGTCACTGTGCTGAGTGCTTGAGATCAAAGCAAGGTAAACACTGGTGACCAAGAGCTCAATATAAACAAATGTGAGAAACCTGTCCTTACCAATTAGTCCTCAGCTGAATAAACTGGAAGTTCTCCTGATTATCAGTCTATGCCTCCTACTCTTCTTGGTTAAAATCTTACTCCTTCTGGGCTCCAATTAGTTATTCCTCTGTTCAAACATGTACACCAGGACTCACTAGCTATCACTCACTATCTATAGAAGAGTACTTTACCAAATTTGGAGAACTTTTTTTTTTTTAAATGACCAGCAAGACCTCCCAGTCCCAAATGAATCTTAGTTAACAGAACTATTTAATGAATGAGAACAGTGACCTCATTTCCTGCCTTATACTTAACATAAAACTATTATCCAATGATGGAATTCCCATGTAGGAATTGTGTTACAAAGATTTAGATGTGGTTGGAATGTTAGCTGAGTCTAATTCTCTTATTTTAAAGATAGGGAAATTGAAGCCCAGGGAAAAGAAAGGATTTGCCCAAGGTTGCTCAGGCAGTAAGTGAAAGGACTAGCTTGTTTTGGTACCATCTTAAATCATTGATTGTCTTTTAGAAGTAGTTTCTTTCCTTTTTCCATCAAAGATACTTCCCAATCCAATTCAGGGCCACTCAATTTTCCTATGATAAATACCTACTATGCCTGGGGGGGAAAATGCATACACATATGCATGTACATACATACATACATATATATACATATATATGTATTTATGTGTATATGTATGTGTGTGTATATATATATATATAGAGAGAGAGAGAGAGAGAGAGAGAGAAAGAGAGAGAGAGAGAAAGAGAGAGAGAGAAAGAGAGAGAGAGAGAGAGAGAGAGAGAGAGAGCTAACTCTGAAAGTCTAGCTATAAAAGCCAGGGAATGCTATTATAACTTTAGAATAGTTCAGATACCTTATAGCATAGCCTGGTGAACAAATCATCCCTCGAGATCCACATGAAGTTGGGAACACAAATATAGACAGAGAAGAAAAGTCACCAAGGAACATCAGCCCCCAAGAGCCACATAGCTCTGTCACACAGTGGTCTCACCTAATTCTGTCTCTTTCCCTGCTCTCTAAACAAATAGCTTTGCAACTGCACAATAATGGACCAGACTATAATAACAGAACAATTCCAAGATTGAGGCTGTCACTGATTTTATAAGTTACCTACAGATAGCCTTAGAGAAGAAGAAAAGACTGGTGCCTCTGTGCAGGCCACTGGCAGCAATAATCCTGGTTATTTAACTAACTCCCTTGCCTCTCTAATTGTGATGAAATGTAATCAGAACATGCATCTAACAAATACTAGAAATTCTTATGTTGTGCTTGCTTTTACTCCCTGTCCATTCAGCTCCATTCTCTCCTCAGAACTACCAACTTCAATCTAAACATTTCCAAAAATAATTTATTATCTACTTCTTCTAAAAATTCCCCTTCCTCTCAATTTACTTGTTTTGATTTATGCCAATCAATACTCTCTAAATCAGTTTACCTCTTTTGCTCTTCACTTTCCCTCATAATCTCCATCCTATCAACTAAATTTCTTAATCTAATTACCATCACATCTCTTGATTCTACCACCTTTTCATACACATGGTCAATCCCTAATTCAGCCCCTAATTGTTTCTCCCTGAATTAATGGAATAGATTCCAAACTAGTCTCTTTAGCTCTAGCTTCTCCCCTCTCTAATCTAACATTCACATAGCAACAAGAAAAAAAATTAATAATGACTTTAGTAAAAGATCTTACTGTGCCATTTCCCTGCTCAAAACATTTCAGTGGCTCCCAATTGCTTCTTGCCTAAAATTCAAATTCCTTAGCTTGACATTTAAGACTTTACAATCTGGCCCCAATCTAGCTTTCTAGCCACCATTAACATTCTTTTTCATATACTTGAAAATCTGACCATAATATATGGCTTGCTTCCTAAGCTTGGCATGTCAGTTTCTTCCTGCAAAGTATGTTCTCTTCATCTCCACATTTTAGAATTATTTTATTCCTTTAAGCCTTCCTTTTTAATTTAAAAAAAATTTATAATTATTTTATTCCTTCAAGCTATCATCACCTCTATGAAGCCTTTTGGATCACTGCCTCCCCTTTCCTAACTCAATTTGAAATTATTTGCTTCCTCCTCAAATTTTCCAATAGCAATGGAAAGCATTCTTCACATTCTTCCAGATCTCTCCTTTGCTATCACGAGATTCTAATTCACATTAGGAACTTACCTGTGAACATATTGTATACTCTTTGAGAAGAAGCAATGAGATGGTGCAGCACATAGAGTACTGGACATGAAGTCAAGAATTATCAAGTTCCAATCTGGTCTCAGATACTCACTAGTTGTGTTACTTCAAGCAAGTCACTTAATCTCCACCTCAGTTTGCCTAAGTGTAAAATGAGATTAATGTTAGAACTTAACTCCCCAAGGCATTATTGTGAGGATTAAATGAGTTGACATTTATAAATTAGTGCAGTGTCTGGTACCTAAGTATAATATATACCCCTTAAGAGCAAAAGTCATGATATTGTTTGTTTTGAATCTTTGTATCCCCAATAGCAAAGAAGGAGAAGAAAAAGGAGGAGAAGAAGGAGGAGGAGAAGGAAGAAGAGAAAGAAGAAGAAGAAGAAGAAGAAGAAGAAGAAGAAGAAGAAGAAGAAGAAGAAGAAGAAGAAGAAGGAGAAGGAGAAGGAGAAGGAGAAGAAGGAGAAGAAGAAAGAAAGAAAGAAAAAGAAGAAGAAGAAGAAGAAGAAGAAGAAGAAGAAGAAGAAGAAGAAGAAGAAGAGTTAAAGTAGATGGATAAATGCCTCACTTTCCACAGACTTTTTGCCTTCTCCATTATTTCTATCCAATCTGTATGCTAGGCATACCATGTTCATTCATTTTCCTATTTATGGAAGACAGGCCTGTCTACCTTGTTTGGCCTTCTGTGGAACATTTCATTCATCTTGCAATCCCTGAGGGAAGATTCTATGCATCATTTTCTTTATTGTAGGTTGACTCACCAATCAATAAGCATTTAGTAAGAGTCTATTATGTACTATTCATTATATTAGGCAATGGGGACACAAACACGAAAGGGAGGCTGATTATTTTTCTTTACTCATCATTGTGGTTCAACACCTCAGTGTGAAGGACATCACAGTTAACACTGTGGAGTTGAATTATTTCTGTCTTACTCCTCATAGACTTTCTCAAAGTTCCATAATATAGGGATGTAACTGGAACTTATACAACTAACTGCATCTTCTGTTTCATTGACTATCCAAGCTACTATTTTGTCAAAGCCGGTGAGTGGGGTAACTATATTCCAATATATCCTTAGATTCTAAGTGACGTAAGTATAGGTGCTCTGTGTAACATTTCTTTGCACATTCACTTGCTTTTGTTGAAGTTCATTTCTAAATCATTTGATTGAAAATGCATCTTTCTTGCAGCTCCCATATTGATAATCCTAAAGTATAGGCCTGACCATATCATTCCTTTGCTCAAAAAGTTTTAGTGCCTTAGTCTCAGTTCAAGAATAAGACACAAACTTCCTTATCTGACATTCAAAGTCATTTTCAACTGGTTTCATATTACTTCATCTCACTCACTTTACATTCCAGCCAAAGTAATTTACTTGCTCTCGCTCATTTATGTCATTCCATTTCCAGTCCCCATGTCTTTGTACAGGTTTTTGCCCCCATGTCTGGATTGCTCTCCTTCTATGCCCACACCAGTTGGATTTTTTTTTTTAAACAGGCCATTCTTTGCCTCATTTCTTATAAGGTCTTAGTCAATGAATGGGTGTTGCCTCAGTCAAACTGAAACCTGTTAAAGACCTTAGCTTGAAAAGACTAAGGTCCCCCACTGCATCCTGGGCCATCTCCAGTTGTCTTGATCTATATCTGGCCACTGGACTCAGATGGCTCCAGAGGAGAAAGTGAGGCTGGTGACTTTTCACAGCTCTCCCTCACGTAAATCTAATTCACTTCAATGTCATAATATCACCTCCCTAATGTCATAATCCTCTTTCAAAAATGGAAGACAAACAGCAATCACTTGGGTAATAATTGCTTTAGTGGGCCTGTGATCTCATTGGTACAGACTCACTGCTAGTATAAAGCACAGCCCATCCGTGCTGTCTCATTCAACTCAGTTCTTTTCTAGATTCTCCCATAAGTTCTCCACAAAAGTTCAATCCAGCACACTCATAACTTTCTTGGAAGTCTGTTAACATTCTTAGGATACCAATCACCTTTCCTCTGCAATTCCTAACTTTCACTAAATGATTGTCCTATATCTTTCTTCCATCATAAAGGTCCTTGTTTTCTGTGCCAGTTTTTACATGCAAATCCTCAGTGGTATCAGACTGCAGGGTCTCTCTGCATTGCTCTTTCAGTCAGAGCAATTTTGATTCTTTGCCAATCATGGTGGTCTATGATTTACAGGTTTGTATCATTACCAGAAGGATATTGCTGTTAAACAGATGAATTTTAGTAGGATTCCAATCTGCTTCCTGCCAACAAAGCCCATCATTTTAAGGAGAAAATTTAAGTAAATTTCTATGACAGAGAATTAATGTTACTATTGTCTGTTTTGCTTATAAATGACCAAAATGACTAAAAAGTATCTTTAAACTTCAAAGATTAAGTGGAGTTTCCAGATTTTCCTGAATTACTCCTGCATTACTACTGTATATAAATACAGTACATGAAGAATATGATACTTTCTATGGAGCCACAATTTAACTATTTTACCTTTAATAACCTCTCTAGTAAATTGATGCTTGAAGACCCAGTAAAAAAACATTTTGAATGTTATCATAACCACAAAACAGTTGTCGCTCAGGTAAGTGTCTTTGCATTCCTCAGATCTGACCTCTGGTGCTTCTTAGGAAAAAATTTAAAAGGACACATAATTTGAAGGAAAATATGGCCTATGAATGTAGTCAGTCCCGAGATTTTGGGACTATATTAGGATAGCTATATTTTAGATTTAATTTGGAGCACAATATTTTCATTTGAGTGAGACAGAAAATGATCAAATTGGTTTAGTTCTAAAAACATATAGCCTCGTTTATTTTCTAAACTCTGTCTATAATGATTTGCATTCCATGGTCCCTGCTGCTAACTGACATCTACCATAATATAATCATATCCCTCTAGTTTTGTTCTATTTCTTTTCTCACCTCCTCTTAATTACCCCTTTTGTACCTCTGCCTGTGGTCTCTGTGCCTTGAATACATAGAGGTACCAATTTCACAACCCCTAAGGCTTGTCAGGTTAAAGATTAATGAGCAAACTTTACCCAGAGGCTTTAGAAAGGTTAAGCATAATTACAAATGGGTATTTTATGCAATGTTGGAGATGTGCAAGCTGCTTCCCGTAAAAAAAAAATATGAGGGAAAAAAAAAGGTAATGAAATTTATGAGACTTATGTTAACCATGTGTATCTTAAAAAAAGGGGGGGGGGGGAAGAAAAAAGAAAGAAAGAAATTGGTGTGGAACCTGAAAGGACCAGAGAAGTCCTGCCCTTTGTTTCATGCATGTTTATAAAATTTTTAAAAAATATATACAGCACCATATGGTAGAAATTAGGCTTAATCTCCAGCCAACAGTAGCATTGATTTTTAATTTTGCCTTCCTTCTTTACTATGTAAAAACACATTACATACCTTTAAAATGAAATGAAAAGACATAGTCTAAAGAGCTCATGTCACTGAACATTAATTTCAGGAAAAATCGGGTAACCTTGATCAGAATAATTTGCAATTCCCACTTGAAATATTACAGCTCATAGTGAAGCAAGCCACTTTTCACAGGCCAAAAAAAAAAAAAGTATCTTAAAGCCTTTTCAGAGGTGCAGGTTACACAATTACTGTAAAGTGTGAGATGAACATATGGTCATCCCAGCACCGTAGGGATTGTATTTGGATTATGGTAATTAAAAGAAATGCAGTCAGTGTTTTACTAATTATAAAATTTATCAGGGTTAAAACATTAATGCTTAAGTGTCAGAAAGCTATTGACCTAATTGGCTGTTCTTTTCCCCACAATGTTTCAGAGTAAGGGAAAATGTTGGAATAGTTTTCCAAAACGGGAAAGCAAGAATATTTAACTCTATATGGGGAGTGATGGAGGACGGGGTTTGCTTTTTGTGTAAATGAGTAAGATGATTCTTCAAGTAGGTGATTGCAGGAATAGGATGATTGCATTTTAAGGAGTGGGGTCCCTACATTCTTACCAAAGAAAAATTTTCTAAATTTGAGATCTGAAGATGATCTTAACTATTTATTTTGATTGAATTGCAAAGATTGATGAAGGCCCATTTTTGTCTGACATGATAGGGCCACATACTCAGGAGGAGCTTGTTCTCTCCTTTTTCCCCAGCAATGCATGTTTGCATTATTTCCACTGAGGCTAGGGGTTATGGCAGTTAAAAAAGAAGGCTTCTATAATCAGAAGGGTGTAAGAATCTGTATGCACTTAGACCTCCTATAAATTGGAATTTTCCGTATTTGTTCACATTCATAGTATGATAGGAGCAGAGATATAGAACTGAAAGGGCCCTCAGAGTCTATCCAGCCCAACACCCTAAAGAAACTGAGGCCCAGAGAGGTTAAGGATTTGTCTGCTGTCCTACAGCAACTAAATGTCAAAGACAATATTTGAATTCAGGTCTCTTTGTCTCTAACACTATAACTACTACAATTCTACCATTTGCTGAATAAATAATAAGGGAGAAAAAATCCATTGACTATGAAGCAAAAGAAAAATCATGGCCTACTAGGGAACTCACCCACAGAGGTCTACAGCCTGAGAAGTAGCCAAATTTGATACCATTCTTCTTGAATATGAAAAGAATCATGGGGTGGCTAGGTGGTACAGTGAATAGAGCACTGGCCCTGGATTCAGGAGGACCTGAATTCAAATCCAGCCTCAGACACTTAACATAAAAACTAGCCATGTGACCTTTGGCAAGTCACTTAACCCAAATTGCCCTACCTTCTCCCCTCCAAAAAGGGAAAAAAAAAAAAAAAGAATATCAAGGCAATAGTTTTCTTGTTATAATCCTTAAAGTGGAGGTTCTTACCCTTTTTATGTTTCATATATCCCTATGTCAGTCTCGTGAAGCTTACTGACCCCTCCTCAATATGTTTTTTTTTTCTTTTCTTATAAATCATCCTGGAAGGAAATGCTAAATTTCAATTAAAGGCTAGAGAAAATCCAAATGTATTTTTTCCCATCCACAGTAACAGACCCCATGAAACCTATCTATCAAACCCTCGAAGACCTGTGACTTCCAGATTAAGAACCTCTTGTTTAAAAAGATGGATATCGTCAATACTCACCCATGCTGACTGAGGCAACAGAATTTGCAAGAAAACAAATACTGACTCTGGAGTCTGAAACCTTTTCAATCCTGCTTCTGGCACTCACGACCTATGTGGCCCTGGCCTAATCATTAAAATTATTTGTGTCCTAGCTTTGTCATCTGTAACGTGAAGGAGTTGGTTTGGGACAAAGGTGGGGAACTTGTGGCCTCTAGGCCCTCTAGATCCTCAAATGCGACCCTTGGACTGAATTCAAATCTCCCCACCCCTGGAATGGTCTCTAATGTCCCTTCCAGCTCTATGAGCCTTTGTTTCAATGACAGTCTCCTCCTCCACATGCACTTAATTGTTTATAAAACGTTTACCTCCAAATTACCTTGTAAGAGAGGTGAGGCAAATATGAGTAGCCTCACTTTAGATATGAAGGAAAAAGTCTGAATGATTTTTCCATGGTCACACAGTGAGAAGTGTTCCAGGTAGACTTCAAAGCTAAGTTTCCTGATGTCTCCTTGGTACTCTTTCCACTATTTCTTTTATGCAGAGTCATTATTTGTTTTACTATATTATATGTAGGAATATAAATTGAATT
The DNA here is from genome assembly GCA_028646515.1 of Pseudochirops corinnae. Classification (NCBI taxonomy): domain Eukaryota; kingdom Metazoa; phylum Chordata; class Mammalia; order Diprotodontia; family Pseudocheiridae; genus Pseudochirops; species Pseudochirops corinnae. The sequence goes on from CM053591.1 coordinate 127,566,579, forward strand.
GGAGCCTACCATGAATATCACAGAGCTAACTTTAAAACACTGAAAAGAGACCTACACAAATATTTATTTGCATTATGAATAGCCAGGAGATTAAAAAAAAAATAACTGAGTATTGGTTGAGAGCAGAATACAGCTTCATAATTTGGAAAAAAAAATGAGAGATCTCATTTTAACTTTTTTTTTCTTCCCAAAGAAAATTAAGTAGGCAAAAATCAGGACTTTCCCTCCTCTGAATGAAACACCAATGCAATATTCACAGTGCCCGCAATCACTATAAATATATCCACATGGTGCTCAGCTACAAAATATAACACTCTCCATATAGAAGACAGAAGCAAAACATTTATTCAAACACCAGAAAACCAAATCCTGAAGCCAGTAAACCAATTCCATCATAGTAGCAAAGAAGTTAATAAGCCATAACAGCACAGAGAGCCACACCATTCTTTAGCCTTCCCACATACCAACACAAAACCAATATTTACTCACAAGCCTGTCTGCTTGCTTGCCATCTTCTTTCCTCCCACCATCTAGCTATTCTGAATCCCAGCTTTCTGTGGGCTCTGCTCTACCTTCAGCAAACTCCTCCCACCACAAGCTCCATGTGATTACATTCAGCTTATTAGGCGGCAGAGTTTATTTTCAAAGCAGAGAAAATCTTCAAATTCTCTTAGGCTTATTAAGGGGCAGGGAAGATCTTCAAATTACCATTACCGTTACACTGATGCCTGCAGAAATGGCCAGTGTAGTTTTCCTTTTATTTTCTTATTAAAAATAATAATTACACCTGACACTATGACAATCGAAATCTTGTTGTTTCTGTTACTTGTGTCTCATCCTAATGTCTGCAAAATCTAATGACAAAAAACACTCCCCACTTCACTTTCCACTGAGAATGCATATACCCCATATTTCTGGGTTGAATGTCCTTCAAAATTACAATGACATAGTTAAAAACAAAGGGTAAAGGACAGTCATTAGATAAAACACTACCTATTTAAACCCCCATGTATCATCTTTCCTCAAATAATCATTTTCTTTCAAGTTTCTGAGATCAGCTATGATTTTTTTATTATTTCCAAAAAACATTAATAAAAAAAGTTTAATTGAGTAGCACATAAGGGAAGCAACATTCTGGTGTACATTAGAAAGAGTCATTTTTCTGCTCCCATGGATTTTCTTTCTTTTCTGTACTAATGTGTTCAAAACTCAAAAGGATATAAACAAGGCCAGTCAAGAACACAGAATGGGTCATGGAAGAATTTAATAAACCAGCAGTCAAATGTGATAATAATTGACATTTATATACAATTTTACACACAATCATGGTATATAAGTAATGGAAATATTATGTAATCATTTTGCTCACAAAGAAATTGAAGTCTAGAAAGGCTAATTGATTTGTCTAAGGTCACCTCACTAATAAGAGGAAGAGCTGGGAACTGAACCCACATCTTTTGATACAAAGATAATTACCTTCACCAGAACACTTTTCTGCCTCTAGGACCTGCAAATCCTCCTGGTAAACTTGTGCGGCAGCTTATAGCTATTACAAATTAAAACATTTTCTTAAGAATATGTTCATATCTATCTTTTCCCTTCCTCCATAGTACTTACATTAGATCATGGGAAATTTCATCATCTCCAAATAGTGAACATTAAAACTCAAATTGAAATTGATATATTTTATAAAATGCAAAACAACTGCAAATCTTCAAATATTTCTTGAAGAAAGTATTACTGACTCTTTATACCCTGGTACATTAATGTGATTGTAGGCTCCACAGAGACACAAAGGAGTCATAGCTTTGAGTTTTAATTATGTTATCTATTCCCCCATTGCACATATTATATGCATTAGTATATAGATTTAGAAGCCAGGCTACTCATGTAAAATTGTGTGTGTGTGTGTGTGTGTTTATTGTGATCATATTTATGTTACTCTCAGAAGTTTTAACTTTTCTCTGTCTAAACTTATCTAGTCCAGGATTGTAAATTTTATTTATTCCTTGGCAACAGTAATCCTCTAGATAATATGAGAGTAATGAATATTGCAAAGCATTTTTTTTTTTATTAAAGGCACAGTGATCATCTTGGAGTCAGGTAGCTCCATATTCAAATCCCACTTCTGACACTACCCAATATGTGACCATCAATAAGTCATTTAAACTCTGAGCCTCAGGAAATTCCTTAGTACTGCACATTTTAGACCATACATGGAGATAGGAAAATAGCTCACATTTGGAAAGTCAAAAGACCACTAGATTAGAAGAGAGAAAACATAGACCTAAGGCTTGGTTCTGCTGTTTAGTATATGTATTACAAGTTCAAGTTACTAAAATGACTCCAGCTTTTAAAGAGTGAAGGAGTTTGAATGAAGGACTCTAAAATCCCTCCCAGCTCTACTACTCCATGATTCTGGGATATAACAGTTTACATTATCTTATTAGCCCCTATCAACATCGATGTACATATTATGATCCTCAGTTTTGTCTGTCTCTTTGTCCCTAATTCCTTGAGAGAAGTTGGAACCTTTGAGTGTGATTTAAATGGGATTCACTCTTGAGGGAAGCTGATTAAATTAACGAAGAGTCGGATTCCCTTTCTTGCATTCTTTGGCTCATATTTTGGCTTGAACTTGTGGGTAACATTTACTTAAAACTTAAGTTTTGACTCAGGTCAAGTAGAAAAATGCTCAAAGTACCATGTAAATCAGGTATGAGGCAGGTATTTATTTCCTACACACACACACACACACACGCACGCACACACACACACACACACACACACACACACACAGAATGCTTAAGACAAAAAGACTTTCCCAAGTGAATATTGACTGAAATAAATAAGGTAAATTTAGCAGTAATAACTACTCTTTTGGGGAGGTTGTGACTTACAGGCATTTGTCAGACCACTGAACAGGTACTTTATATTTCACCTTGGCTTTGTACTATCTCCTTCACAGTATATATCTTTTGTCAGTGGGGTCAGGGAAGGAATTGGGCTCATTCTCTAGTACAGTGGTTCTCAACCTTCCTAATGCTGCAACCCTTTAATATTCGTATGTGGGCACATCTGCATGTGGGCGGACCTGCCTGGAGATGGATAGAGGAGCAGTTTCTTGATTCCTAGGATCATCAGAAATGTGTGTTTTCCGATGGTCTTAGACGACCCCATGTGACTCCCAAAGGGGTCACGACCCACAGGTTGAGAACTGCTGCTCTAGTATGTAGTCATCTTCTCCAACTATGCTAGAGTAGTCACCAGGGACTCCTTCCATAGTGTAGCCAATACTGACTGAGAGTCTCAAAACCTAGACCTCTCAAAATCACAAGTTTAGGGATGTCCATCATTTTTATTTTCATGTAGCATTAGGCGAATAAGCACAAAACAGAAAAAGCATCCAGGAGCCCAGGCTCGAGCTTGCCTCTCTACTAATAGTTGTGACATGGGAGCATGAGACAAACTTTTAGGATGGAGAAATTTTATTCTTCCACACCTTTTAGGAAGCCTCAGAGTTACATAATGCTACTAGAAAGAATTAAAGAAAAATAGACCAACAAACTCAGAGGCACTTATTTTGTAAAGGTCCACTGAGTCATTGGTTCTTTTTCCTTAGTAGTCAATAAGGAAATTACTTTTCCATCCTCAAAGCACTCAAGTCTTCCAGGACTGAGTCACATCTGACCAGCTGAAAGCACACAAGGAATCCATCATCTTCAAGAACTGAATTAAAACAAAATCCCACCTGGAATTACACAATGCATCTCTACTATGCATGGACTGTTGGATACAGATGAGGAAACTGACTCAAAGAAGTTCTGACTTTCTCTTAGTCACACAACTAAGTCTTTTAAGTCTGAAGTCAGTGGTCTTTCTTAATTATCCTACTTCTCAATGTCAGACACTCTGTAACTTGACTCTAGCCTAATGATGTCATTTTGGTCATCTTCAAGAACAAAGGACAGCAACCAACCAATGCTACTTCTCAAAGAGAAGCTTAATTGAACTTTGTCACCTTACAATTCTGGACCATATTCAGTTTGGGAATAGACAGGATTTTTCCACTAATATATACTAGCTTTGCCACTGGACTGGATAGTTAGTGAATAGTAATAATAGTGTTAATAAAATAGAAAAATTCTTAATAACTCAAAAGTTATGAAGAAATATGGAAGGGAAGCAGTTTTCTGAGTTTTCCTTCCATTGATTCATTTGGGGAGAAATCAGGAATAGAAAAAAATATGCAGTCAAACAATAAACATCTTTTAAAACTTGTAAAGGACAAGTTTATTGCCTAAGTGTTGATCAGTTCTCAAGGCTTTTGTTTTCTTAGTTGTCTTTCTTTTTTTTAATAAAATTACCATTTTTACAATATTTGGTCAGAAATATTTCAGATAAACAGAACACAAGAATGCTATTTTTAAAAATATTTCCATCACCTTACTCCTTCTCTACTCAATCTTCAATCAAAAAATATTTATTCATGATTGTATATGTGCATTGGGGAATGCAAAAGAAGTACAAGATGTGTTCTCTGCCTTCAAGGAACTTTTTACTCTAATTGCAAAGAGAAAAGGGACATGCATATAACAGGAGTTTCTAATGACCTTGAGGAAGGGCAGATAGGGAAAGAGATTATTGGGTATAGGGAAGGAAAGGGAATCTTAAAGATCCTGAAAAACTGAGTTTACATTTCCTTTGCTCTTTAAAAGACTTTCTACTGTTAAATTCAGGGCACAGGAAGAAAAGAAAAGAAGTTATATTATGCTCCCTGTCAGTGATGCCAATCACATTAAGCAACTTGCTGCTGTCTATGGATTGATATTTCTGAGGCCCACCACAGGTCTACCATGTTCTGAGTAGCCTCTACCTGCCACAAGATGCTGACCCTATGATGTAAGCAGTACTTGCAGGAATAGAGTCAGTCCTATGAGAGTGAGTCAGATTTGGAGGGGAGCCACAAGAGTCCAGGGCACTGTCCAAGGACTGGATGCCCTATCAGATGAGAGAGTGGGAGGACACATTCTCCCTCCTGAGACATTTCTTTACCCTAATTGATTAAATTCCTCAAACTCTAAAGAAACCAAAGAATTACAAGGATTCCCAGTATTTAACTCTAGTGATTACTCTGGTTTTAGCCTTCTAGGGCTAAGCTAGCTATCTAACAGCTCTGAAGGGGTGGGGTGACTTTTACCCAATGCACTTGGCTTGAGTCCCACCCCAACCCCCACTGCTGGTATGTTTCCACCACTACTACAACCACATCAGTTAACCATCACTGATTAAATCCTTGGATTCTGGGTAATAGAGAGACTTAGGCTCTTCTCCCACTCAGAGTCCCTCAACAAGTCTTCTCCAATACCAGTTAATTTAGAAAGAAGCAGAACCCAGAGAGTAGTGCTGGCTGTAGGACTTTTTCAGAATTACCCTAACTCCTGCTCCATAGTCAATCAACAAGACTTCTCTTTGCCAAGGAGTTAGCAAACTTGACCCTGGCCAAATATAGAATGTCTGACTATACTCTAAATATCCCAAGAGCAACTTTGATTATCTGGCATTTCTGAAAATAGTCTCTCCAATCTCTTTCACGTGAAAGATTGCATCAGCCAAGTATACTGATGCCTGCTCACCAGTCCCTGTTATATGAAAATGATCAGGATAGCTACAAGGGGAAATCTAGATAGTACTCCATTCAATAGTTAACAAACAATTATTATACTTGATATATACCAAAGAGAGGCCATATTACAGAAAGACCACCTGGACCTTTTAGTATTCTCCCTTACAACCCAGCTTCCCTTCTTACCATCATTCCATCTGGGCTTAGGAAAGCAGGGAGGTCTTTTTAAGGAACCTGAGGAATCAGGCAAAAGAATTCAAAAGGAAAAAGAAGTTATTTAGTGAAACCTCAAGCCTAACACAGGTTTTATAATTCTCTGGGATGGAGGAAGCAAAGGAAATATGGTGGAGAAAATGCAGTTTCTTACCTTAGCTCTGCTAAAACTCCTCAGAACACCTTTAAATAATGCCATAAAACATTTCCTGGAATGGCAGAACCCACAAAAGGAAAGGGTTAAATAATTTTCCAGTCAACAACAACTTAGAAGGTCAGCAGGAAAGATCTATCCCACTGGGTGAGAGAGGAGCACACTCCAGCACAGGTTGTGCCAGCACAGAGCAGGTCTCACAAACCAGGAACAGGCCTTGGGGACACTGAATCAGCAGTGGCAGCTAGTACTTCCAGAGCTCTCAGTCCACAAACATTAAGGGAGACAGGGTGGAGGCGGGGTCCAAACAATTAATTAGAAGGAAATCTGGATCACAGTCCTGGGTAGCAGTCCCAGGGCAAGGAAGAACACTAGTACTTCAGAGTTTGTCAGCCTCACTGCAGCAGGAACCCTTGTCAGTTCCAGAGCAGAAAAGAGTGCTTGTGGTTCGCTCACAAGCCAGAACACAGGCCAGAAAAATAGTAAACACACCTCTCCTTGTATCATACCACCCTGAAAGACCTGAAAACTTACAGGTTCCTAGAAGTATTTCTGAAAACAGCTGCACAAAATCCTAAAACTTGCAATGGGGCACCCTCCACCCTAGAAGTAGAACCCTACTTTAACAGAGTTCAAAGTCAAAAAATAGACTGAAAAATGAGCAAAGAACAGGAAAAGAAATCTGACCGTGGAAAGTTACTATGGTGAAAAGGAAGACCAAAATGTGTACTCAGAAGAAGATAACAAAGTCAAAACTGTTATATCTAAAACCTTCAAGAAAAATATGAATTGGTCTCAGGCCATGGAAGAGTTCAAAAAAGATTTCAAAAATTAGGTAAGCAAGGTAGTTTAAAAAAAGGGGGAAGAGAAATGAGAATAATACAATAAAATTCAGAGTCAAAAGCCTGGTAAAGGAGACATAAAAAAAATTACTTAAGAAAATAACACCTTAAAAAAACAAACTAAGCCAAATGGTAAAAGAAGTACCAAAAAAACCAATGAGGATAAGAGTGTACTAAAAAGCAAAAGAAGACAAATGGAAAAAGTGGCACAAAAAATCACTGAAGAAAAAATTCGTTTAAAATTAGAATTGAGAAAATGGAAACAAAAAAAAAAAGAATGAGAAAAAATAGGAGACAATGTGAAATATCTTACTGGAAAAATAATTGACCTGGAAAATAGGTCTAGGAGATATAAGTGGAAAATTATTAGAATATCTGAAAGCTATGATCAAGAAAAGAGGCTAGATGTCATCTTTCAAGAAATTATCATGGGAAACTGTCCTGATATTTTATCTAACACCAGAGGGTAAAATAGAAATCAAAAGAGTACACCAATCACCTCCTGAAAGAGATCCCAAAATGAAAACACCGAAATTCTAGAATTTCCAGTTCAAGGAGAAAATAGTGCAAGCAGTCAGAAACGATTCAAGTATCAGTCATCCACAGTCAGAATATGACAAGATTTTAGAAGCTTTTACATTAAAGGATCAGAGAGCTTAGAATGATATTCCAGAGAACAAAGGCTAGCTAGAATTATAACAAAGAATCAGCTACCCAGCAAAAAGAAGTATAATTTTTCAGGTGGGAAATGGATATTCAGTAAAATAGAGGACTTTCAAGCATTCTTGATGAAAAGACCAGAGTTGAAAGGAAAATTTGACTTTCAAATACAAGACTCAAGAGAAGCATAAAAAGGTAAATAAGAAAAAGAAATCACAAGAGACTTTAAAAGGTTAAACTGTTTATATTCATACATGGAAAGAAGATATTTGTAACCCATAAGAACTTTTTTTGTTATTAGAGCAGTTAGAAGAGGCATATATAGACAGAGTTGAATCTCAAGGGATGATATATTAAAAACAAATAAGATGAAATTAAGGCATGAGAGCAGAATACACTGGAAAAAATGGAAAGGTAGAATAAAGCAAATTATCTCACATAAAACATGCAAGAAAAAAACTTTTACATTGGAGCAGAAAATGGGGGAGGTGAACCTTACTTTCACTGGAATTGGCTCCAAGAGGGAATAATATATATACTCAATTGGGTATACAAATCTATCTTACCCTATAGGAAAAATAGGAGGGAAATGGGATAAAAGGAGCGGGGCTGATGTGATGGAAGGGAGGGCAAATTGTAGGAGGCTGTGGTGAGAAGCAAAACACTTTTGATGAAGGACAGGGTAGAAAAAAGGAAGAAAATAGAATAAACAGGGGAGTAGGGGAATAGGGTGGAAAGAAATACAGCTAGCAATCAACTGAAAAAAATTTTGAAGGAAGTTTCTCTGATAAAGGCTTCATTTCTCAAACATATAGAGAAGTAAGTCAAATTTATAAAAATAAGAGCCATTCCCCAATTGATAAATGATCAAAAGATATAATCAATTTTCAGATGAAGTATCAAAGCTATCATAGCCATATAAAAATATTTTTACTTACTATTTGTTGGAGAAATGCAAGTTGAAACAATTCTAAGGTACTACTGCATACATTTTAGGTTGGTTAATAAGACAGAAAAGGGAAATGACAAATGGTGGAAAAGACACAGGGAAAATGGGACATTAATGCATTGTTGATGGTGTTGTTAGAATTATGCCCTAAGGGCTATAAAATCATGTATACCCTTTGACCTACCACTACCATTACTAGGTCTGTTATCACAAAAGGGATAACAAAAACAGAAAAGGACTTACATGTATGAAAAAATTTATAGTAGCTCTTTTTCAGTTGTAAAGAAGTAGAAATTGAGGAGATGCCCATCAATTGGGGAACAGTTGATCAAGTTGTGGTATGTGATTGTGATGGAATATCAAGAAGCTCTAAGAAATGATGAACAAGATGCTCTTAGAAAAACCTGGAAAGACTTGCATGAGCTGATACAAAGTGACATATACCATGTACAACATAACAGCAACAATATAAGATGATCAGCTATTATTTAGTTACCCATTCTCAGCAATACAATGATCTAAGATGACTCTGAAGGACTTATGATGAAAAATGCTATCCATCCCCAGAGAAGGAACTGATGGTGTCTGAATATATACTGAAGCATACTTTTAAAATTTTTTTCTTGAAGTTTTTTTGGTCTATGTTTTCTTTCACAGCATGACATATATAAATATGTTTTTCATGACTGCACATATATATCAGATTGTTTGCCTTCTAAATGAATGGGGAGGAAGGGAGAGAATTTGGAACTCAGAGTTTGAAAAACAAATGTTAAAAAAAAAGTTTTTACATGTAATTAGGGAAAAATAAAATACTAGAGGAAAAAAAAAAGAAGAAATTCCTTGGGATCCCAAGAAAGATCTCCTGGTTATATTTATACCTTCTATGTGTATTTATGATGGTTTTTCAACTGTGCTCCACTGAAATATTTCACAATACCCAAATACACCTCCAGCTAAGCTTTTTGTGATTTACAAGGGTGGTTTGTGTGTGATTGCGTTTTTCTTTCTGTTTTCAATTCTCATGGTGTAGAAGACATTGTTGTTCCCTTTGACCACAACCTAGAATCATTATTAAAGACACAAAGGTTATTATGTTCAATGACTTGTGTTCTATAACCTTTTATTGCCTTCAAAAAAAGTCACAGTTTTTTTCTACATATAAAACCCAATGCAAGAATAACTCTGAATAGTGAAAGAAATGCAGCCCCCATTTCCTCCCCTCAAAAAAAATGGTACATGCAGCCATCAGCAAAGGTATAATCATATCACTGCATTAAAAGATAGAAAATGAAATATCTTAGCTGATGCTTCTTTTCATCACCACACCTACTTCTATATGCAGATAGAACTCTAATGAACTGGATACAGTTCCCCTGGTACTCAAATGAAGTAGCAACAGCAAATTCTCATTAACAATCTCATGCTCACTAAAACAAGCAAACTGACAAATAAATAAAGCTTACTTGGGGTACCTTTTGAGCTATCCAGGTACTATGAGCTGGTGTGGGAAGAGTGCACTTTTAATAAAACTACCATTTAAAAGAAAGGAAAAATTAGACTTAGTATATAATTATGTAGAGAAGTGAAATGTTAATGGAATGTATATGCATCCTTTATCTATTTTAAGAAGATAAATTTAGTTAGGAGAAAATGCATCATTGATAAAAATGAGTCTGATCACACCTGTTGTTTTTAGTCCTGAATCTCTAGTTTTGAAAGGTCCACAGAGGAGGCTTGAAGAGAGCAGTACAGATGCTGATGTCCCCATGGGAGAGAAAGCATATGTAGTCACCTCAGGGTTGAAAATGAATAAATGGTTTTGAAAACTGTTGGTTAAAGCAAGGTCATTACTTTGGAATAGCAATTTGCTATGCAAAACAAAGAGAAAAAGAAATTGGCTTCTCAGTTGCTTATAAATCAAGATATTTAACTTGAAAGATAATGTTCTTAATTCACAATTTTAATTTTATTATTTACTTAGATGGAGAGTTTTGGACATTGTCATTTCTGAGTTCTCATCTTTGTGGTTTATTTTTATTTATTTATATAGGCAATCACCTATTTATTAATTTATTTAGGTTGGGAGCATGGTTTTATTTTGCTTATATAAGCAGAGCTAATCTTCCCCCCCATCCACCCACAACAAGGAACTGATGTATAAGGGAAATTTTGAGTTAAAAATGCATAAACATGTTATGACATTGTTTGAATGTTGTGAAATCATATCATACAGTGAAATTACAGAAATAAGAAACCTTTGTCCTGACATTCCAAATGGATTTATGTATGGTGTTCACAAAGGCTGGCCACAGTTTAGAGAATGTTTAGAATTGCTATTATCTTCATATTGCCAATTATAAGTCTTTCAAGTAGACCTAGTTAAGACATATTTTCTTGGGACTATTGTCTAAAGCATAATCAGGAAAATGTTCAGGTTTTTTTTTTTTTTTAATGATTAATCCATCTCCAAACTCACTCTGCATGGGCACAAGCCATAGCATATTAAGCTTAAGATTTTCTTCTTGCTTATTACTGTTTAATCTAATATCTAATACCTAATGGACTCTTCCTGGGGAAAACAGGCATGCAGTTTACATCTGAAAGGAAGCACTTATCATTAAGCAGTATCTTCAAAATACTATGACTTCTGGAAATATATTTCATTATATTTCCAAGCCTTTTGGGATATTCAGACTGGAACATTTTTTGTTTGGTTGGTTTTTAAGGAAAAGATAAATCTTTTCCATTCAGTGACACCTTGGCAAATATTTATGGTGACTTTACATGAATTCTCCTTGAATAGAACTTTTCATATTTTGTCTCTGAAACATGGAAGGTTACTGCCACAGAGATTCACCAATTCCTCCTCACCAGCCCTACTTGAAATGTCTCATAGCTGAATTCTGTTGAAAGCTTGACTTTAAGACTAATTGCTCAGGAATTTATATAGTATTCAACCTGTACCTAGTTTGTGATTTTGATAAAGCTGGAATGCTCCAATACAGTGGAAAGAACACTGGAGCTGGAATTAGAGGATATGAATTCAAATCCTAGTTCTACTATTTACTATATAACCTCAGGAAAGCCACCTCATCTTCCTGGTGCACAGTTTCTTCATTTTTTCATTCTTCTTTACACCTTACTCCCCACTGCATACTCTTCCATGGCCTCCTGGCTATTGCACAAATGAGACCTGTGAGTGTGTTTTTTAAAGGCAGAGTGAGCATTGATTGTCCTCATTAAACATTGAACAGACACTATAAAAGCAGCATGATGGAGCTGAACAGTAGCTTGAGAAACAAGTGGAAAAAACAACAACAAAAGGATTGAAGCTAGGGAGAGAAGAAGCCCACTACTGAATTAAAAATTCAGATATACTTGTTCTAAGTCACTAACACTAGTTACTGGGAGGTGGATTAAGGGGTACATCACAATTAGATTCAGACAAAACAATGCAATTGCAAAACAATGGCAAAATGAATAGAGAGGGTTTGCTTCAATCAAATGAAGCAAAACCAGAATGAGAGCCTGAGGGTTCACTGCAAATATCAGGAAGGTAAAATTACAGAGTTAAGACCCAAAAGCTAAACAAAATGTTCAGAGCATGATAAAAATAAAAGAAATGTCCTCAATTGCATTCCACACTCCTTTTTCCCACCACCCTGGAAATTAATTTATTATTTATCTGCATAAATGTTGTTTCATCGTAATATATGTTCTTTAAAGACAGGGACTGTGTCTTTTTTTTTTCTTTCTATCCTCAAGTACTTAGCACAGGACCTGGCACATATTAGGGATTTAATAAATGCTTTGCTGAATTGAATTACATTGAATCAGATTTTCGAAATAAGATGTGAAATGAGAGCCAAAGGATTCAGAGATTTTTCATTAGAATTTGATCCTTTGCCATAAGCATCCCTGCCTTCGTAAAATTTTACCTACCCTTTTTTCAAGCATTTATAGTACTTTGATGTTGCTTTTTAAAAAGAGAAGAAAAACAATGTATTAAATATCTGAGTTTTGGCAAGTAAAACATAGTTAGGCTCCATTGTGTTAATGAGTAATTTGAGGCATATTTATTTAATAGTTTAGGATGAAGGAAATGTTGCAGACCATAATTAATCCACATGATGGTCTTGTGGCCAGATGATGGCCTTTGGAAAGAAAAACTGCTTAAGCTTAAAATTCCAGCAGATCTCTGCATGCAATAAGGGCAGAAAGACTTAGGCCAGATGCGACCCTTTCACAAACACACACCGTGCTGTGTAGGTCTGGCTGTGGACACAGTTTGCCAGTCTTATTTTCAGAAAAATATATTCTGTGTTTAGCCAATTGCTAACCCCTAAACAATATCTAGCATTCCTTCTCTTGTTCAGAGGGTTCCAGCTAGAAAACAACCATAACAACCTCTCTAGTGGATTTCTCTCTAATTGCCCCTCAAACTGGGAGCAGTGTTAGCAAAGGAATATTTGCTTGTGCTGAAAGATCAGGGACCAGTGAACAGTGTGAAAGATGCTGAACTGGGCAAGACCATTAAAAGTAACATATATCACAGATCTGAATTAAACTTATGTTTTGTTTTCTCAATCTGTGTAAGAATCCCATGACAGAAGGAGGAAGGCATGTTATTAGTACCTTCACATATTTCAATAAATAGAAACGAAGAAAAAATTAATTCTATATTATGTCTGCAGTTTATTGTCAGTATAATTGACAAGAATGACACTATTTTCGCTTTTCTTATCTAAGAAAAACAGATTTCACAAAGTTGAATTCAGTTTTATACTGCTTCTCTATATCCAAGCAATGCTATAACAGCCTTTGTTTCTTCCATTTTTTATTTCTCTCCCACTGGTTTCTTTATTTCTAATATAGTACTGGCCCTCATCATTTCAAAACTAGGTTATGTTACTAGCTTTCTAATTGGTCCTTATGTTTTCCATTTATCTTTCATATGACTGATAGAATAATCTTCTTAAACATCTTAAAACATATTCCTCTCATATAAAAGTTCTGCTATGAAACCTTCAAAGGTTTACCATTTATCTACAGAAAAAAAGACCAAATATCTTTAGTTTACTCACTCCCATGCATTCTATGATGCAATGACACTGCTGTCCTTGCTGTTCCTCCTAACTCTGGACAATTTCACTGATTGTCCTTAATGCTCAGAATTTTCTCCATCCTCATCTCTACCTCCATGCTTTCTTGTCTTCCTTCAAGTCTCAGGTAAAATCTCACCTTCTACAAAAAGCTTTTCCCAATCTCCATTATTTCTAAAAAACAAACAAGCAAACAAAAACGATCTTTCTCTCTGTTGATTTATGATGGTCAATTAATCATATACATTTGTTATTTGTACATAATTGTTTACATAATATCTTCCCCACTAGACTGTGAAATCTTTGAGAATAGATTGTCATTTGCCCTTCTTCATGTCCTTAGGGCTTAGCACAGTGACTGGTAGGTAGTAAAAGTTTAATAAATGTTGATTGAATGTTATTCAAGGTTCTTCATATTCTGGTCCAATTTACTCATCTTACCTGTCACTCCACAAGAATCCTCTCATACAGTCAGGTTTGTCTTCATCACCTTCTCAAGGACAACCTATATTTCTGTGCCTGTTGTTCACATATTTCCATCTTTGAGGACAAGGAATATTTTGTTCTTTCTCTTTATACTGCCTGGTAGCTTACAAACTATCCTAGGAAAGTGCCAGAGGAACAAAAAATTAAGTGGTTTACCCAGACTCATACAACTAATAAATGTGAGGACAAGATTGAAATCCATGTCTTTCTGGATCCAAAGTCAATGTTTTATCCACTACACCATTCATGAATGTAGTTGGAATTTTTTCTTTAAAGTTTGTTGGTCTTAAATATCAATCATCATAACAACCTCCTTCCTCCTTTTTATCCAATCCTGCCCATTCTTTAGAGCCAAATTCAAATACCACCTTTTCAAGCAAGTCTTACTCAACTTCAGAGATACCTTAGAGATAATTTGGGTTCTGACCACCACGATGAAGCAAATATCACAAAATATTTTGGTTTCCTAGTACGTATAAAAGTCATATTTATAACGTCTATAATAGTCTATTAAAAGTACAATAGTATTATGTCTAAAAATGCTATGTACCTTAATTAAATATACTTTATTGTTAAAGAAATGCCAACCATCTTCTGAGCCTTCAGTGAGTCATATTTGGTAGAGGGTCTTACCTTGATGTTGATGGCTGTTGATTGATCAGGATGGTGGTGGCTGAAGGATGGGGTTGGTGGCTGTAACAATTTCTTAAAATAAGACAACAATGAAGTTTCCCACATAGATTGACTCTGCCTTTCACTCGAACAGTTAGAAGCCGTTGTAGAGTTGTTACATGGCCTAATTTCATGTTACATGCCCCTAATTGGGCAGTTAGGTGGTGCAGTGGATAGAGTGCCAGGTCTAGAGTCAGGAAGACTCCTCATCCTGAGTTCAAATCTAGCCTCATACGCTTACTAGCTGTGTGACCCTGAGCAAGTCACTAAACCTTGTTTGCCTCAGTTCCTCATCTGTAAAATGAGCTGGAGATGGAAATGGTAAACTACTCTAAATATCTTTTCTAAGAAAACCACAAATAGGATCACAAAGAGTTGGACACAACTTGAACAACAAAAAATGTCAACATTGTTGTGTCTCAGGGAGTAGGGATGTCCTAGGGGAGTGAGAAAGAGAGAGAGAGAGAGAGAGAGAGAGAGAGAGAGAGAGAGAGAATGATGACTGGTCATGGTTTGATAGAGATTTGCCCTAAACCAATATGTTAAAAAAAAATGCAAAATCTGTGAGGCTCAATAAAGTAGAACACAATAAAATTAGGTATATTTTTACTGTAGTGGGTTCTCTTTCCTTTGGATTTATAGCATTTACTGGGTTTGCTACTAATTTGGCACCTAATCACATACTGTTTTATTAACTCTCATAACAGTTTCTTTCATTAGACTTATACAATTCTTTAACTTTTGATACATATATATATATATACATCTATACACATATATAATATATTTATCTCTCCTTTGGAATGCAAGTTTCTTCATTGACAAGATCCAATTCATACTTCCATGTGTCTCTCACAGCATCTAAGGCAATATTATGCATATTTTTGGTTCTCTATAAATAAAAAGTTGAATAAGATTTCCTGCCTTTCCTTCCTTCCATTAACCTCCTGTGAAGGCCTAGGTTGAATTATTAAAGTAGGCATTGTTCAGTAAATCAATGCACAAGCATTTATTGGATGCTTCCTATGGACCAGGCACTGTGCTAAGCACTGGAGATTAAAAAAAAGCCAAAATAGCACCTGCTTTCTAGTAGCTTACATTCTAATGGAGGACACTCTATCTATCTATGTATCTATGTATCTCTCTATCTGTCTATCTATCTATCTATCTATCTAATTTCTTTATCAGTACATACAAGAAATATAGAGCAAATGGAAGGAAATTCTATATGCATATATTTACATGAGATTTTTTTTTTATTTTACATTAACTAGTTGATACCAGATTCCAAAGGAATGTTGCACAAGTCAATATTTCAAAGGAAAAAAATATTATATGGGGCATTGTCACAAACCTTGATTCAAGGAAGAAAGGCAACATGAAAGTGCTGAGTAAGGAGAAGAGGAGAGGGAGGTTAAGGCAGAGGGCACCAAAAGGTGTGGAGAAGAAGCAAGCTAACTACTTCAAGAGTTTGTTCAATTCTACCCAACCCCAACTTTGCTGACTGTTTCTTTCACATTTCAGTTCCAGGAAATTCTATGCCAGGCAATGGATGGGACTTCTAAATGCAGCTCCTGGAGAGAGGTAACATGTCACATGATATGTGAAGTGTGGCATTTTGGGTGCTGGGTAAAGGATTGAATCCTGGGTGAGGAAGCAAACTCTACCAGTAAGGAGGAAATGTTTCTGCATTCTACCTCTCTCCTCAAGATCTAAGTCTGTAATGTGGGGGGATATTTATAGCTAGAGGTGGGATACACGTGACTTTCTCCACCATTCTTTATTGAGTGTTACATTAATGGCTTGCATGCTATCACTAATCATTATTATTAGAATATTTGAGTATTAGGATCATAGGGTCATAGATTTAGAGCTAGAAGAAATGGTAGAGGTTATTGAGTCCCAATTCCTTATTTTACAGATAAGTAAAATGAAACTGTTAGAGTTTAACTGACTTGCCTAGGGTCATACAGGTAGTATGTGGCAAGGCTGAAGCTTTTGTCTCTTTTTTTTATAACCCCATACCTACCACAGAACTCTAATACCATACTTGTCATCTATTGTGTCTTATTTATCTATATCTGAACAATTTATCTTCCCCCTTACTTTTTATTTAAAATGCTCTTAAACATATCCCCTAAGTATTCATACAACCAGTCTTTTGGGGATGTATTCCTTACCTGATCTAGAGTGAGTTATGCCTATATCTCCAGCCATTGTCCAGAAAATACAAATCCTGTTCTCTGACACCATCTTCTCTCCAGCACGCTTCCTTTTACAAATTTTGAATTTCTCTTCTGGAATCTTGACTTTCACTTAGCAGCAGTAATAAAAATGCCACATGGGTCTATAAATTCTTAAGTTTCTTGTTAGAACTGTTCATATTTCCTAGATTTCTTCTCTGCCCCCAACACACACACACACACACACACACACACACACACACACACACACACACCCCAAATCCTTGTAGCAGGTAGTTCAGAATATAGAGTATAGAACCTGGAATCAAGAAGACCCACATTAAAATGCTTCCTCAGATACTTACTACATGTATGTCCTTGGGCAAGTCACTTAACTTCTGTCTGCCTTTCTTTCCTCATTTGAAAAATTAAGAAAATAATTACACCTACCCCATAAAGTTATTGCAGGGATAACATTAGATAATATTTGTAGAGTGCTTTGAAAATCAAAAAAGAGGTATGCAAATGCTAACTATTATTATTTTTGTTAATATTATTACCAAGATCATCATCTAGCTACATCATTCCTACATGGGTGATAAATAATGAGTTAGAAAAAAACTCATTCCCAATACTACAACCATATATTTAGAACTGGAAGGGACCTTAAGAGTTATGTAACACTACTCCCTAAATTTACAAAGGAAAAACCTCACAGAGTAAACTACGAATTATCTGAAGAGGTATAACCTCTGATTCTTCCTCTAGTAATTTTTTCCCATTATATCTTCTGCTGCATCCCCCCCCAAAAAAAGATAGAATGGGGGATCCTGGGAAGATGGTCAAAGAAGATGGATCCTATAGGCAGCTATTCCTTCACTACATGCAAATAATACAAGTTAAAAGTTAAATATTTTCAGGTATTGATAAAAGAACAACAACAAAAAAAAAAGTCTGGTTTCATGTGACTGGGAATAGAGAATTACATGAAATGAGAGTAGGAAATTTCTAAAATGTGCACATGAAGTGATAGTGAGAAGGCAAAGAGCATCAATAGGTTAAAGGATGTAAGGCAAAAAGTATAGAAAAATATCAGGAGAAGGAAAGGTACACGTGAATGACTATTTCTGAGGTGAAAAATTCCATTCCATTTTGTCACAGGAGGGCTACTGACAGCAATCATAAGCTCAGATATGGTCATGGTATATAATAAGACTGATGGAATCAACACTAGCAAAAGATATAAAAGAAGATTTCTTGGCTTATCAAGCACAGGGCAACAGCCAATTGCTAAATTTTCAGTATGAGAATTTTCACTTTGGCAGTTAGCAAATGCTACAAATCAGGACTTGATTGTTTTGGTTGATAGTCTAGACCAGTGGTTCTCAACCTTCTTAATGCTGCGACCCTTTAATACTCATATGTGGGCATATCTGCATGTGGGCGGACCCGCCTGGAGACAGACAGAGGAGTGGTGTCTTGGTTCCTAATTATGTGCTTTCTTTTGGTCTTAGGTGACCCTTGTGAAAGGGTCATTCGACCCCCAAAGGGGTTGCAACCCACAGGTTGAGAACTGCTGGTCTAGACCTAAAAAAGTAATAGGGGAAAAAGTAACAACAATGCAGATTAAATTTAAAAATGGATTGTCTATATTTTTCTTTTTTGTTTGTTTGTTTTGTTTTGGGAGAGCTAGTTGTTAAACTTTTACCAGCAGTGATACCAGCAACCACATTGGCACTGCAAAACCTTTTATGATGCATGAAACAAAACTCTTATGTTCTAGCTGCTTCAGTGGCAAAGGCTATTTTTCTGCAGCATTTCCTAATTCTCATGTGTATTATAATTCTATCTGTTCCACAGTTCTTCAGGATTATTTCCTAGAATTTTATGAGTAATCAAACACCTCTCAGGACACACAGCCGGTAAGTTCAAAAGTTAATTTGACACTGATAGTACTACACTGGGTATGCAACTGGCAAGCTATATAGTGCTCATAGGGACTTAGAGTCAAATGACTTAGGTTTCTATGTCATTTTAGCTACTTATTATATATTGATGATCCTGGTCAAATAATGTAACCTTCCTGGGAATCAGTTATATGATCTACATAATTCTAAAAGTTCGTTTCTGGGAGATATTTTAGAATTGTATATAAAAAGTCACTAAATTATTCTTACCATTTGACCCAGTAATTGCATTATGTAACTAATACCAAAAGAAGGTCAAAGACACAAAAATGGCCTCATACATATCAATATATTAATAACAATCCTTTTTGTGGTAGCTAGCTCATTAGACATATATGTTGACATGTTCTGCTCAGAGAGAAAACTCAACAATGCAAATATAGATATAAACATATGAAATAGAGAAATATATGGAGATATATCTAGATATCTATATATAGAGAAATACATAGATGATAGGTAGATATAGATATCTAAAAAGAGAGATAGAGATAGAGATATCTCTATATATGTTGTAGGAATGAGTACCTATTGACTGAGGAATATCTGAACAAAATTTGTATATAAACATAATAATAAACATATAAAACATAATTTGGTATATAAATATAATAAACACAAATAAATTATATTTCAGTAAAGGATAACAAAGACAAATACTGCTGAGAAATATGGGAAGGTTTTTATTAATTTTCCCAGAATGAAGAAAACTGAATGAAGATAATACAATAATGTCCATAAAAAGAATTTAAAAGAAATTCTGAATGTGAGTAAATATAATGATCAATTTCGGTCTCAGAGAACAGAAATGTAACAAACAGAGGAACATAGCGGCAGAATGTTGTCATACAAGGTCACCGTATTTGTGGTTTTTGTTCAACTGGGCTTCCTAATCAAAAGGGAGGGTTCAGTGCTGGGCAGAAAGGGCAGAGCGTATTGGGAAAGCAACATAACTACAAAAAGAAAAGGCATCAACAGAACTTAAAGAAAAATGAGGGGGTTGAGCTGGTGTTATCTGAAGTCCCTTCTGACTCTAAATATCTAATAGTGTGACAGCAATGGTAAGAAAATTTGAAACCATATTATAACAAGATCATTTGCAAGAACTATGGATATTTAGCCTGGAAAAAAGCAGACTTTGAAAAGGAACCATATCAGACTTAAACTATTGGGAGAGATCTAATGTTGGCGATAGCTTAAACTTCAGCTTTTAACCAAGATCCTTGAATGACAGTGAAATTTTCATTCTGAAATTCTTCAAGCAGAGGAAAGATAATTATTTTTCTTGGATAGAGAAAAGGTTCATGTTTTGGGCGGGGTTTGGACTAGAAGGCTTCCAACTTTCAAAATACTATGATACTGATGGAAATCCCTAACAAAGGGGCAAAATTAAGGCTTTAGTGATTACATGTTTGTTTGTTTTTTTTGTACTCTTCTCTGCTAAGAAGTCTTCAAATATGAGTAACTGAATGGTGATGCATTTTTACAAATGTTTCAATTAACATTTAAATATTTTTCTTTATTTTATTAAATATTTCCCAGTTACATGCAAAATTTTTAACAACATTTTTTAAAAAAAAACTTGAGTTCCAAGTTCTTTCCCTCCCTCCTTGCCCCACCTTGAGAAAGCAAGTAATTTGATATTGACTATACATGTGAAGTCAGGCAAAATATATTTCAATATTAGTCAAATTTCAAAAGAAAACACAAAATACAGCAGAAAAAAGAAATTAAAAAAGTATGCTTAAATCTGCAATATTTAATGAAATAAAAAAATTTTTAAAAGAATGGCTTTTAAGTAAAATAAATGAATGCAAATGATTTTGCTAAAATATATTTGAAATGGATGACATTTTTGCAGTCCACATAAGTAGATCCAATGAGAGTAATGCTATAAATAGACTTGTCAGGGATCAATTCAACATAAAAGGAACATATAAACATGCATTATGTGGTACAGAAGTAGGTTCTAGTTGTCAGAATGGCATATTATCATTAATCATCTTCAGTTTTCCACCAAAAATAAAATATACTATGCAAATTAATTGAATGTACATCTCTCTAAGAAATATGGTTCTAATGACTTGAGATTCTAATCTAAAAATTATACAACATCCCAAAGTGCTTTATGGAGCATCTAATTAAAATATAGTGGTAATGGAGTGTTTATATCCAAGTGAACAAGACGCCATTATGTAGCTCATACCCACACAGAGTCAGGAAGAACTTGTAAGAGTGTCAATTAATTGGTCCTGGTAGTCGGAAAGGAAATGACTGGTAAACAAAAGCTATTTTAAAATGATAAGACAGAATAAAGTAGAAAGTATATAATAAGTGAGAAGTAAACTCAAGGAAAACATTTGTACTTAGAGACACATTCATTGAATTTATAAAGGGTTTTTAGATTTGTATAGCATGCCACAATCTTTGCTTTTTGGGGAGGCAGAAAAGATATGAGAAAAGGCAGAACTGTATTGCCCTATTTCACTAAAAGGGAAGGAGTAGTGCAGTAACCACATAGCTTTCCTATGGCCATAGCAAATCTACCTGTTAATGCTTCTTAGCTGCCCTTGATTGATACTCTACATAGTAGAAAGAACACTGGCTTTGAAGATTGAATCTTGCTTCTATTTTCTCAGTTCTTAGTTTTTATTATGTCATTTTCCACAACTATAAAATGAGAGGATTGGTTTAGAATAAGCAGTTCTTATTTAGTGGTTTTTGAACCTGTTGGGGGTTCATAACAATGGTCCAATGGGTTTTTACTAAAAAATTGTTCGATGGTACCTTAAGCAGTAATTGCCTAATTATGTTACAAATATATTTGTTCCTCTGTGAAAACATTCAGGTGTGTGAAGATATGAGCTTGATTTTTTTTTTATAAATACGTTTACATTTTACAGTAGATGTGGACCAAACTATTCAAGGTAAAAAATTTGATGAACATTTGATTCCATGAACTTCAACTTTTCCAAATGAATGAATGATGCTCAGTGGGTTTGCTTTGTCCCTTTTTATTCATTCTCTGCTGCCTTCAGCCTATCCCACTCCCTATTAATCATTCCACTTTCCAGAATCCCTTATGCATTTGTATTGTAGTCATTCAGAGCCATCATGAGCAACAAGTGGTTACCTCAATCTGACCTTTTCTCATTAAGTGCTCCTATTTTCAAAGTTCCATAACCTATCATCAAATTGTTTCCAAACCTCCACCAGTACTTGACAATGAAGGTCAAGGGGTGGTCAGACTCACGTGTATAATCTCATTTGTGTTCTGTACACTGCACATCAGAGTAACTACTTCATTTCCCTTTGTTACCACCAAACAGTAACTTATTTGCTGTGTAATCATGTGACCAAAATCTTACAGATATTTACATTCTTGCAGAAACATTTCAAAATGTTTTAAAACAGAGATTACTAGGCATGCACATTATAAGCTATCTTGAAATCATCACAGAAATCATCACATTACATTCTGCAGAAAGAAACAAACTTTGTTGTGCCTCTCCTTAAGGTATTGTGACTCTCCTTAACAATATTTTTTTTTCTTATTTAAACTTATCTTTTACCTGTTACTATTCTTCTATGTGACAGATTTTCAAGAGAAAATAAATGATTTGCATCATCAGTCTGTTGTTTAGTGGATTTTCTGTGAGAATGTAGCCAGTGTGATAGTGAGAGAACAGAAAAATTTAGGAAACTTTGGTTACTTCCAGAATCAAATACAAAATGCTGTTTGACATTTAAAGCTATATCCCCTTACAACCTTTCTAGTCTTCTTACACCTTATTCCACAAAAAGATAATCTTGGATTCAGTGACACTGACCTCCTAGCCATTCCACAAATGAAACTATTTCTCAATGCTGAGCATTCTCCCTAGCTGTCCCACCTCTCTCTTATCCAATTTAACTATTTACCTCCCTGGCTTCCTTTGAGTCTCAACTAAAATCCCAATTGCTATAGGAAGCCTTCCCCAACCTTTCTAATTCCTGTCCCCTTCCATCTATTAATTCTTTCTTATTTACCCTGTTTGTAGCTTGCTTTGTATGTATTTGTTTCCATGTTGTCTCACCCACTAGATTGGAAGCTCCTTGAGGGCAGATACTGTCTTTTGCTTCTTTTTGCATCCCTGGTATTTAACATAGTGCCTGCCACATAGTAAGTACTTCATAGATCTTTTTCTGATTGATGAACTGATTTTAAAATGTGGCTAAAATATTTAAAAGAATAATTTCCCCCAACATCTCAATGAAGTCAGTGGTATTCAAGGAAATAAATAAGGAGATAATGGGAATGTAATAGATACTGAGGTACCTTCCAGAAGCAAAAGCAATTATAACTTCAGTTCCTGAAGGGTAGATCATTCCCTTCACCCTGTGGGCCAAGGATATAGAATTAGAGTGACTGATGCATAATTCATAATTATAGGTCCTGATTCCAGGACCAACCTCCAAGCCAAAGATTATCTAACCTGCTTAGGAGCAGACGATTCAAAATCACCTGGCATTTTTTCTCATCCAGGTCCTTTTGCCTTTTCCTGTAGCTCTACTAGTCATTTAAAATCATTCAGCATTCTGGATAGAGTTGATTTTGTAGGGACTCAGCTACCCAATGGAAGGATTTGACTTTCTCACTGTAAGCTCGCTGGGCTTAATTCAGGCCAATACCCTGAGAGTCTAGGTCTGATATTGTAATGAAATGAGACAATCATCAGTCATTCAACATTTAATAAAAGATTTACTTAGGCATTCCATGAGAAGGATGTTCAGCAAAGGTATGAATCAAAGAAACACTGGGTTGATTCAGTTGAGCAAAGTTCTTTTTGCCTCTAAGTTGCTCATGGTGGCCTATCAGCCAAGCACTGGAAAGTGCCTAGAGCATCTTATGGTCCTTTTATACTCAGGTGATGATCAGAAAGTGATGCTAAAAGCTGATGCTTTGAGTTGTGTGTCTCGAGGATGCTTTCAAAACCATTTTAAAGGAAAAACTAGCCTAACTTGCTTAGGTAGAGAGGTTTAGTATATTGCTCCCTTTATACCTAAATACAATTTAGAACAAAGAAGTATTGATAGTTGTAGTGAGGTAGAGAATGCAACCTTATGTTCTTTTTTTTTATAAGGAAACATACCAATGATAGCTTGCATACTATACTTCAATAAAATGTAGAGTCAGTTTAAGGTGAATATGGATCATCTTGTTGCATGAATTCTCTGAATCTGACTACCTTAGACTCCCTATAATTGCACATATTGGTTTTCTTACAATAACTAATTACTTAATTCACCTGTGGTTTTTCATTCCTGATTTCACATTTAGATTGGAATATTTCTATCCCTTCCTTCTTTGTATATTACAAGCAAAAAAAAATCCCATAACCTTGATTTTTTAAAAAATATGTTTACATTTTATAGTGGTTATGAACTGAAATATCCAAACTACTCAAGGTGAAAAATCCAATTAACATTTAGTTTCATGACCTTCAACTTTCCCAAATGAATGAATGTTGATCAATGGGTTTGTCTTTTCCTTTTTTATTCATTCTTCACTTTATTCAGCCTATCCACTGCCTAGTAATCATTCCACATCCCAGAATCCCTTCCCTTATATAATGGCTTACCTACTAGGATGACCAGTTATTGATACAGAACTAGAGCATTATTTTTTTTCAATATCATTCACTTATTAGTAGTTAAGCATAGCCTTTAAACACTCTAATAAATGATCTTTGTCTAAGTATACCCTGTAATCTATAAATCTGTAAAAACAGATAACAAATAATAACAGTTTGACATTTGAAGGCAAATTTTGAACATTTTTTTTTTCTTTTAAGCCCTAAATGATCCTTTTGTTGTTGTTTTTTCCCCATTTAAGAACTTGTGAATCTCCAGTAGTTCAATGGAACTGAATTCTTTCTGGTTTGACCTAGGTTTGTTATTGAAAATTTAATAGTCTGATTCACATGATTGATTTCTTGGTACTTAATTGGGTGATCCTTGTGAAGAAATAACCAAATCATATTAATACCTGCAGTCTGTTAGTATGAAAGACAGTCAGTTGATCTCTGTAATGAAAAATGAAAAATCGTTACATTTAAAAATGTAAGTATACTTTTAAAGTAACTAGGGAAGAAGGCCTTAT
Source organism: Pseudochirops corinnae (assembly GCA_028646515.1). NCBI lineage: Eukaryota > Metazoa > Chordata > Mammalia > Diprotodontia > Pseudocheiridae > Pseudochirops > Pseudochirops corinnae. The sequence continues at coordinate 127,591,578 of CM053591.1, forward strand.
GTTTATTATTTGTCTATTGATAAAATCATTTAAAAGAGCACCATTAATAATCCCATCTCTATTTGTAATTGGAAATTATTCCATAATTGGAAACTATTCTCATTTTTAACATGTACATATGCTAGTGTTCTCCATTAATTTGATCTGTAATGAAAAGCAACCAGAGCAGGTTAGACTTTCTAAAATTCTCTTATTTTATCAACATGGACTTATCCACCCACACACTATGAAGACCTTTCATTATTTGTTCTTCTAAATATCATATCAGTCATTGGGCATTGCCATCCCCCAAAACAAAAAATGAATCGTGACTTAAATTAAGGCAATTTCTCTATCTGCATTTAGCTAAATGCTAATTTAAAGGTAATCTCATTTTTCTGGAATGTTTTAAAAAGCAGAGTCCTTCCCAGAGGCAGAAGAAAGAACCAGATGTTTCATCAACCTCTTTTCCAGCCCTACGAGTCTAATATACCAATTAATTGTAGGAAGAATTAACAGAGATGAAAACGTTAATATTATTAATAATAAAAATAAGTAGAAGAAAATGTTAACCAAATGGAAAATTGAACATAGAGGGCAATATAAAAGAGAGTCAACAACATAAGCAATAAGAAAGAGAAGCAGATTCTATACAAAATAGCAAAGTAGTCATGGACAAAATATCTTAGTAGCTGGAAAGTTTTCCGCCAAGCATAATTGTTAGCGTACTGGACTTGGAAGGTAAATTTGTTATCTGGAGGTTGGAAATTAAGTAACTTTGCAACAGCATCTCCTAAAAAGCCCACTGTTATGTTTTTGTTTGGTTGGTTTTTTTACTTGTTGCAAAATGTGTGCTCCCTTTTTGTGTGTTCCATGAAACTGAAAGAGGCAAACATTAAGAACCTTTTGGATGTGATTTCTATGTTCCTTACCACTAGTGTACATGTGATAATGGCAGACTGGGAATAAGCCTCACTTCCATAAGTCAAAACAAAAGCATGAAGCCTTTGGAATTCAACTAGTAGGCATCTAAGAATTTCTCCTTGAATAGAAATTCTGAAGAATCATGTAAGAAAAAGCAAAATTCAAACAATAAAGCTGGGTAAAGAGAGTGTTTAAATAGAATCACCATGAAAGTTTAAAATTAAACAAGAATAATTTTATTTATGGACTTTGAAGCCAAGAAACATTTGGTGACTTGATATTAAGGTTATTATTCTGATGTTTCACTTTTTTAATTCTTATATTTCCTTGAGTTTGTCACCAACATTCAGATGTCTGAAAATGTAAAATAATGCACAATTTATGCTTCTTCTGAAGATTCTCACTCCAGGTAGGTACTCCCTAGAATAGAAAATATCAGTCTATAATTATCTTAATAAGGCACCAGGTAAGAATGATTTCATTACAGTATTTTAAAAAATGCTCTCATAGAGTAATACGCAATGCACAAATTGTTTTACTCCCCAACTTAGTGTTATAGATTGTTAAAGTTTTTTATACATTTTATGGATGAGAGAACTGAGGCTCAGAGAGTTTAAGAGATTTGCCCATAATTCATGCAATTAGCAAGAAATACAGCTGTGTTTCAAATGCATTTTTTTCTTGATACCAATTCTATTGCTCAATCCAATACACCAGATGAAATGTTTAGTTTGCCTTGATGTTTAACTTTAAAAGATCTGTGCTTTCAGTGATGGGGTTATTTCCTCCATACCTCCACTTTTCTTATTAATTCACCGATCAGCCAAAATTCTCAAGAACCTCTCTGTATTTATCTAAACTTGTCTCCAGACAAGAGATGTGGTTTTTTATCAATCCTATGTTTAAAGCCTTTTGAACTTGATAAAAATCAAAATAGGTTATACTCCAATGGCAAATCCTTCAAGAAACATAGCTCTCCTCCAAAATAAAAAAAGAGGCTTTGGAATAGAACTCAAGAGACCTTAACAATAACAGAAAACCTTAAACAGAGACCTTAAACAATAAGTAAACAAAATAACTTTTTTTGGAGGGGAATTTTATAAGAAAATGTCATATTTAGCTTGTTTGAGGTTGTTCCTTTTTTTCCCCCAAATGTTATAATTCATAATTTTAGAGAGCTTACTTGGAATAGTGGATGGACATAGAAGACCTAGTTTCAAACCCTAACTCTTACATTTTCTAGTTTCGTGACCTTGGGTAAATCATTTAACCCATAAGCGAGGGGCAGCAAAGTAGGGAAATGGATAGAATGCAGGCCTGGGAGTCGGGAGGACCTGAATTCAAATCTAATCTCAGATACTTGACACTTACTAGCTGTGTGACCCTGAGCAAGTCACTTAACCTCAATTGCCTTGAAAAAAACACAAAGAAAAAAAGAAAACAAACAAAAAACCACACCATGACAAGCAAACTTATAAATGAGCATAAAGGCCTCAAAAACTATAAATTACAGAAGAGCTGCCTATCTTTTTTGAAACTTCATTGAGAGATCCCCAAATGAATGAAATCACAGGCCTCTTTAAGCACATACTTTTAATTCTCCTTATCTAAATGTAGCGTTTTATGTATTTATCAAGCTTGTATATTCAATGTCATCTTTTCATCTCACAAAATTGTAATCGTTAAAGATTGCCGACTTTTAATGCATACTTACCATATTAATCTGACATTAAATTACAAGAGCCATTCTGAAAGTGCGGTTTCAGAAAGGTTTGGGGTCCCTGAGATTTTTCTAGAATTCCTCAAGTTCAAAACTATTTTTATAATAGTTGTTACTGTTGTTTGGTCATTACAGTCATGTCTGACTTTTCATGACTACATTTGGGATTTTCCTGGCAAAGATACTGGAGTGGTTGGCCATTTCCTTTTCCTGCTCATTTTAAAGATGAAGAAACTGAGGCAAATAGGGTAAAGTGACTTATCCAAGGCCACATAACTAATAAGGGTCTGAGATAAGATTTGCACTCAAGAAGATGAGTCTTCCTGACTTTCAGCTCTACTCACTGCCCTTTCATAATAGTGCTAATATCTTTTAACTCCTACTATGGTAACATACATGTGTTCGTGTGTGTGTGTGTGTGTGTGTGTGTGTGTGTGTTTATTGACAAAAGTTCTTTGAGGGATCCTCACTAATTTTCATAGATATAAAGGGGTCCTAAAAACAAAAAAAGTTTTAGAACTTTTAACCTACAATTTTAATCTATTTATAGAAAAGACCCAAGTTCACTTCACTATCATGACATTAGTGGCTACTGTATTAATAATTAACATAAAATATTAAGTAGGGTCAACATGAGAAATGTTAGCAAATTTGTTAATGATGAATTACATACAAGATTTATTTCTTATAAGTAATTGTTTTATTAGGATCTGATCTTAACATAAAAGTTCAGTGATCACATAAATACATTTGATGACCTGGTATCATGGTCAGAAATTCAAGATGTGAAATTCATGAAAAACCAGGGACTTGACTTTATGAAAAGCCTGCCTACAAGCAAGTTAGCACCCCCTAACCAAAGGGAAAATTTAGTTTTGGAAAAATAAGGGTAAACATAAGTAAAATTCAAGAATTTGCTAGATATTCCTAATGGGGATTTTAGAATAATTATCAGTTGAGTT
>CM053591.1:127595662-127659280 GCA_028646515.1 Pseudochirops corinnae
CCTACCAAAAAGTCAGAGGGGTGAGGGGGGAAGACATAGGAGAGAATAGACTGGGGGAATACACTGGGATGGCTGTTTTGGGGTGGTGGGTAGGGGAAAGATGGGGAGAAAATATGTAACTCAAAATCTTGTGGAAATGAATGATGCAAACTAAAATAAAATTTAAAAAAATGTATTTTATTTGTAAGTTACGGAATAAAACAAAGCAATCCATCATAACACAGTATGATAAAAAAAAGATTGCTCATGAAAGTGCAAATCTGTTATGTATTATTTGCTATTCTTTTTAAATATATGATTAAATTATCATGTACATTTCTTTTTTTCATATATATATGGAACATATATATGTTCCATATGTGTGTATAAAGTTATTCTATACAAACTTCTATTCATCAGTTCTTTCTGTGGATTCAGATAGCACCTTTTCATATGCCCTTTATTGTCAATTTGGATATTTATAATAGTAATAAGAATTAAAATTAATTATAGACTAAATAACTTTATCCTAAAGAATTGTTGGGTCAAAAATACACCATAGAAACAATAGTTCATTTCATGAAATAAAATAACAGCAATGAGTCAACATATCAAAACTTTGGGGATGTAGCCAAAGTAGTTCTTAGGAGAAAATATTTATCTTTAAACACTTTCATCAACAAAAGAAAGAAAGAATTAAAAAATGAGCAAAGTGTTTAACTAAAAAAATAGAATTTGTTTTTACTACAAAAAGAACAAATCAAAGATAAGAAAAGCAAAGTTGAAAATCAACAATATTGAAATTATGAAACTAGGTATTAGTCTTCATGATAGATAGAGAGAGAGAGAGAGAGAGAGAGATCTTTAATGTTAATTCCTCTGATAAAACCATATTCAGTTCCGAACCATTTGAGAATACCAAGTATGTTCTTTTTCTGTTTTTCAGTAGACGTGGCTGCTGAAGAGGTAAAGTTATAGTACCTTCTGAAGCAGTTGCCAGGTTTTATCCCCACAAGGACTGATTCCTTGAATGATGGATGTAAGTGGAAGACTAGAATCAGAGACAGCAGTCTGGCAGCATTGCTATTCCCAGTAGTCTTAGACTTAGTCCTTGGACTATCTTGGAGTATCAGGGAGATGGTGGTCTAAGCAGTAATGATTTGATCTACTTGTAACAGTACTACCTTACTGCTTCAGTGAGGGTTGCCTGTATGTCTTGTTTGAGGCAAATGGTGAAGATAACTGGTCCTAAAAGGAGTTTCTCCTCTTGATGATGGCCAAGAATGTGACCAGTGGTCTGGCAAGCACTAAAAGTCCTGGGCTATCTCCAAAAGAGTGTTGTATATTGAGGGGCGATTGCCATTCATCCTGACTTATGTCTCACCACTGACCTCTGATGATTTGGGGGGAAAAAGTGAGACAGATGACTTTGCACAGCTCTGTCTCACTTAAATCCAATTCACTTGCATGTCAAGACATCAACATTCTCATGCCGTTGATGAACAACAATTTGTGAGCAGTAGTAGCTGCCTCCTGGTTTGAGTTGGGCAATGCTATTGTTTCTCTTTCTCTTCCTTCTTCTTTTTTTCTTCTTTCTTTTCCTCCTCCTTCTCCTTCCTTTTCTGTCCTTCTGTCCATGTAGGGAGCCATACCCTTACATGTGGGTGCTCTGTCCAAAGGAATAAGATTTTTGATCATTTATACTTCACAAAGTATATTGGGATTAGGAGACTAGATTTTTTTTCTTCCCTATTTGTTAATTCTATCATTGTTCCCCCCAAAAGTGGGGGCAATTAACTCTTGTCTCATGTAGTTTCATTTGTGATTTCTTGAAATATAGGTCTGAGGAAAACAGGCTTTGAAAAAGCCCCTTTGATTCAAATGGAGCCACTTCAAGCCCAAATCACTCTGGCTTTCAATGATTGGCCAGTAATAGGTCCTAGTCCAAGCCTCACTTGCTCATCGATTCTGTTTATGGCTCAGAGTGACTGCAGATAGCAATTGTTTTCCATTCTGGCCAGAGACTCTGAGGGTCTTCCCTTTCCAGATTCATTCTTTTGGGAAGACAAACTAGGCCATCTTTTGTCTCAATTTTTACCTTGCCTTTAATCACTAAATAGACATTGTCTCAGACAAAGTGAGGACTGGGAAAGACCTTAGCTTAAAAAGGTCAAGTCCTCCCACTGAATCCTGGGCCATTGCCAATTGTCTTGTCACTGGACTCCGATGAGTCTAGGGGAGAGAGTGACACTGATAAATTTGCACAGCTCTGCCTCATTTAGATCCAATTCATTTGCAAGTCAAAACCTCATCCTCCTGTCATTGGTCCTCTTCCAGAATAAGGAACAACAGCAATGACAATTGTAAATTGGGGGAAAAAAAAAAACTCTGAGGTTCCTCCTCACATCAACTCAGATGGGCAAAGATGGCTCAAAAAGAAAGTGACAATTATTGGAGGAACTATGATAGGGCAAGTACACAGATCCCATTGTTGTTAGAACTATGAATTGGTCCAAGCGTTCTGGAAAGAAATATGGAATCATATTCGAAATTCCCTAAACCATGCATTGACTCAGCAATAGCACTACTAGGCTTATACCCCAAAGAGATAAAAGAAATAAAGAAAAGAACAATGCATAAAAAATATTTATAACAGCACTTTTTGTCATAGCAGATAACTGGAAACATACTGGGTGCCCATTAGGGAACAGCAGAACAAATTATGGTATATTCTGGTGGGAGCAATATTCTAAACTTCAATACCATGTAGGTTAGTCTAGTTTTTCCTTAAAATGTTTAAACTTATCCATATCTAAGACTTATTTGGATAAGAGGACTGTAGTCTCAGGCTGTAACATCACTTACTAAGCACCTGAATAAAAAACAGTCATGAGGAACTGCACTCTAATATTTGGCTGGTGGACTGCTTTGGATTTGTGGTGATATTTGACAAAGGAGTTTCTTTCAGTTGAATCAGCTCAAGGTATTTTTAATGCATATTGTAGCTAAAGGCTAAGAAAATATTCTTTTGTTAACTGTTGAATAACCCACAGGTGTCTCATTTCATTCTAGTATTGAACATAAAGTATCAGGAGACTGGCTTGAGTAAGACCCAGCTCAGAATAATTGGCGTATTTGTGAAGGATTAGAGCAGAACAATCTCATTGAAGACAGGAAGAAACAAGAAATTTGGAGGAAGGTGAGGTTAGATTAGCTTCTTTGTTACGGATGATGCTTGTGTTGATGTTTCAGAGAAGGTTGCTGCTTACTATAAGGCATCCCTCCTTCCTGGGAGATTGGAGAGCAGACTGGTCATTCAGCAAGGACAGATAGGAATTTGCTCATGCCATTAAGAACTACACCTTGAAGATAAATGCAGTAAACTGACTCTAAGGCCCCCAGATTGTATTGTCTTTGGGCCTTACAGCCTAATAATTGCTGCCTGCTCCTAGTTCTACTAAGAGAATTTCCAAAAAGACAAAAAAAAAAATATTGGAGGTTTTGTTTTGTTTTAGTGTCTGTGTGTTTTCCTTTTGGGGACTATATTTGGGGACTATATTCTCATAAAGTATACCATATTTAAGAAAAGAGCTTATGATCTAGTTCTTAAAGCTCAATTCTTCTCATGCCATTCTTCAGATTAATTTAATTCAATTATTTAGCATCTGTTCTGTGCCAAGCACCTTGCTAAATTCTGGTGATACTGAGATGAAGATTATCAACCCCTACCCCGAAAACTTTACATTTTGTTCAGGTGAGCAAACAAGGACCAGAAAGTTGTAATAAGTTGCCCAAGGTCACAATTGTGGTAACTCTGGCTCTACAAATATATTTCAACATAAATAAAATAGAATTCCCTTCCTCAGTAGGTATGAGAATCCATCACAACCCCCTATTTGGGTACAACAATTGTCATGGGACATGGGACGTGAGTTCAGAGTTTATAACCAAAGATTCTCTTCACAGCACCATGGTATTAAATGGTCAGGAGTGATCATCATGGAAGAGGTGTTGAGGTTAACCTGTAGAATTGAAATGGAGTGCTCTCAAAGGACAGCTTACTCCTGAACTGGAAATATCTTATCTGCCCCAAAGGCTTACCGTTCTCCTTTTCGAAATTGGCTATATTCATTGATATACTTCACTGAGGTCAAAGGTGGGGACAGTTGAAGTTTGTAAGAGAGGAAAATCAGGGAGATAAAAAAAGTCAGAATTTCCTGAGAGAGACAATGGCACGTAGGATGACAATATTTTTTGTCATTTTAGTTAGACTTGTACATGTTGAATGTCTGGTCCTCTTAAGGCAACTCTGGGACTTCCATCCTCTTTCTCTATCAGGAGGGGTAAACACCTGCTCTAAACATCTCTCCCCACCTTCCTACCACCTTCCTATATACACATGCATGCACACACACAAGCATTCTGCACACAAGGCACCCTTGTACTATGGACATAGCTTTGTTATTTTAGCATTTTAGGTTTTCCCATGCCACTGCAGATGAGAATTCCAAATCCTGAGCCTCTTTCCTTGGTCCTTCCTCTTCCTCTGAGGCTTTAGGCTTCACTGATTCAAGTGAGGAAGTGTGCCCAAGCAACTCCTGGGGGACCCTCCAAATCCTTCTGAAGGCTGCTTACCCAGATCCAGCAATAAGGAGTGAGTCTTCCTTAGGCAGTCTAACTCTGCTTACACATTTCAGTTCTGAACCCCAATCTTCCTCCCTGCCCAGCATTCCCCCAGTGATTTGAGCAAGCCTTGTTAACAGTTTCATCTAACAGGCTCAGCAGGTTCGACATTTGATTATGTCTCCCTCAGGTTCTCTATTGAGTCTTTTTCCTTCGTTACTCACTGACAGGAACAGTGCACACAGGTTCTGGGTGGGGGCTGCTTCCTGCCCTGAATGTGGGGAAAATACAGGATTGACAATCTGGATGTATCCAGTATTCAAGGAATTTAATTGTATTATTGAAATTCTGGGTTGTGCCCCTGAGACATTGATCCTGTTTTGTCAGTCTCAAATCCTGGGCGCACTGGCTGCTTGATGATATATGCTCATAGAATTCACAATGGAGGTAATGAGGAATCAAAGCAGGTGACAGTATAGCTAACTGACAGAAAACCAAGGAACTGATGCATCCAAATAAATCAATATGGACCAGCCTGATGGAACAAGGCTGGCAGGGCATGGGGCTGGCATGTCTCCTAAAATTCTCATTTAAAAAACAGGCTCAGGACATTGGGTAGCAGCATTGTTGGGAGGCATGGATTGGGGGTGATGCCTTTGCCTTCCAAGGCCCACACACTGCCTGCCTCCCAAGCTTACCTCGCCAGAAATGAATTTTCTGCCTTAGCTGACTTGCAAAACAAAGCAGGGTATTAAAACAAAACTGTGGAATCAAAAATATGAAACAGACCTGTGGGCATAGAAGTGAAATAGGTGACAAGTGAGTCCTTTCTTATCTTGTGAGTCTATTGAGGAATTCATGTATAGAATCATAGATTGATAGGACAGGGAGTCTGTGCTTTGCTTTCCTTTTTGGTTCCAACCTATGGCATCCTGGGGGATGCTGGACAGAGATCTTGGATGGATGATTTGTCTTCAAGCTCTTCCTCTGACACATACTCATTGTGTGAACCTGGACAAGTCATTTAACTTCTCAATATCTGAGGCAACTTTCTTTATATTGCAGAGGAGTTCCTGGTGTGTACTAATAGGGGGTGTTCTTTCACCTATATCAGTGAAGTCCCAAATCCTTTACTCTGTGGGTACTCAAACACTCACCTAAAGATAAGTGCATTATATATTTTAACATCCCATAAAAGGGCACCTGTTGATCTTTTCTTTTGTTTGAAGCTTTTCTTTGTTTGAAGCTTTCTTTTACATTGAGCCCTGACTGGGAAAATTGTTTCCTCATCAGATTGAAGATATTAACAAATTTAAGGTGCATCTTGAATGAATACATAATGGAACTCTGATTAACATGGGGTGTCACAACTAGTACATGGCAAATAGAAATTACCCATAGGTAAAGTGGTGGCCAGGGCATGCCTGCTCCCAATAGTAACCTGATAAATTATGATCTCTTTGGGGGCAGAGAGTAACTTTTGCATTTCTTTGTATACCCAGTACTTAGCACAGTGACTGGTACTTAATAGGAGTTTAATGAGTATTTAGAGACACACAGACTGACTTCCTGGTGATTCCCAGGTTATAGCCTCCTCTGACCAGCCTCATCTGACCATCCACCCCTCCCCTAAGGCATCTCCAGAACCTGCCTCTCTCACCCCTTCCTTTAAGGTTGCCCCCTCCTGGTGCAATGCCATCTTTGGTAGGATGGTTATCCTATCTTCTGCCAATCCATCTCCTCTGCCCTCAACTAAATTTGCCCCAGGTGCATTTTCAGTTACCCACAGCTCTTGGCTACATTTTATGGCTTTGACTCAGTCTATATTCTCAGATCTTTCTCCAATGCATCATATTCCTCCCCAAGCACTAAGCAAGATGACATGAGGAAAAGTCACCTATTAGCTAGACATGTGATCAAATCAGATTAAACATCCTAAAACAAGATACTGTAATGAAAGAATGTTGTACTTAGAGACCATTGACTATGCCCAAATACTGGTCTCACTGCTCATTCGTTTGCCTCTTCACCTTTTTAACCTTGCTTTTCTCATCTGTATAATGAGGAAACAGGTCTTGATATTCTCTGATGTCCTTCTCAGTTCAAAATAAAAAATCCTATGAATTTTTGGAGACATTTACTTTGGAGGTGCACTCACCTGGCAAAGAGCAGCTGAATAACCTAGGCTCACCTACAATTCAGAAATAGAGACTCTAATACATTCTGTATAATGAATATGAAAAAAAAAATGTGGCTTTGTCCCCATAGAAAACTAGGCTTTATTATTTATAATTGATTTTTGCCTTGTTAAATTTTAAATTAAAGTTTGCCACATTTTCCCGAATTTCAAATACACTCTAAGTAGCCTAAGAAAAAAAGGGAATGAAAAAGTATCAAAATTTCCACATGGCTAGATGGTACCATGGGAATTAGACTGTGCTAATAATAGACTATATATGGGAATTTGCATTTTCAGGTAAATTTCTACCCCCAAAAAGAGGGGAGGTAGATCATATATCCAGTTATATGACCATACATGTAGTGTGTTACAGTGGTTTTAATACAAATTAATGACTGAATTAGAAACTGAACTTGTTTTCTCTAAAGTTTTTGGCCTATCTCCTCACAAAAGAAAAAAAATAAATTCTCTTAATTAAAGCTCTTTGTGCTTTCAGCATTCTCTGCCTATTTTTGTCCATGAAGCTTTCAATCATCTTCCTCACTCTCTAGTTCTCTAGCACTACTTGAAGGACACCTTGTGGATCTTAGGGAAACTACCTGGGAGATCACTTCATTCATGTTGCATTTTCACACCAGCATGCATAAAGATTTTTACAACTTCAGTTGATTATGAATTCTTGGATTAGCCATGATTCTGACTAATTAAAGATGCAGTCTTCTGTAATCCAGGTTTTGCTCTAATAATTTTATATGAAGAACAAACATCATCAAAGAATTGTAGCACATGGTGATAAATGGAACAGTGGATTGGAAACCAAGAAATTTGAGTTCTAATCCCATTTCTGCCAGCAGCTAGCTTTGTGACTGTTCTCAAATCACTTAATCTTTCTGGGATCCAGCTTCCTTGTTTATCAAGTACAAATTTAGCCAAGATAATTTCAAATCTACTTTCTAGCTCTGAAATTGTGAGACCCATTGTACAAATGATATGAGAAAGAGAACAAAGTGACTTTAACCTCCTGTCTATGCTAAATCTTTAAAATCTAGGCTGCAGTTAACCCATTGTCTGACAATTCAAGTTCTACTGAAACTGATATCATAAATAACAGCACTGACATCATACAAAACATTTCTTTTACCAAAATGAAAGTCTCATCATCCTTATGACTAGACAGAGAGGCAAAGGATGTATCATGAACAATTTTTCTAATAATTTTACTTCTTACTTTTAAGAATTAAAAAAAATTCCTGGAATTATATCCTCTGATCATTGTTCAGAATGTGTCTGAGTATAAAGAAATTATTATCCTATTGCATAAATTACCCTCATTCCAAAAAGACATGATTAGAAGTTCTTAGCTCATCAGTGGTCTGTCACTTGATTCTCATTCATCCATCAACTCCTTGAAAGGGGAAAATGTCAATGAGAGAGGAACAGTGGTTTATTAAGCACTCCCTATTAGTAAGTGAATACTGAAATTGATTAATAATTGAGAAAAGAATTATGGCTCTTTTCTTTCAACCATAGTATAAAGAAATGATTAGGATAGTTAATAGTAACTGTTTGAAACAGTCAGGGTAATGAAGCAACTTAAATAAGTTTAAATTCTCATGTTGCAAATGTAGAAAAATGGCAATGGAATAGATTAGTCCTACTTGCATCCAAGATTATAAGGGAACCCATTTATTGCAATGATCTTAGCCTAATAGAAAATAATTTTAGTGGCAGTATTAGTATTAGTACTAGTAGTAATGAAAACAATGTTCTGTTGAATTTCCTTCTGGGAAGCTAGCATCATTTATAAGCTTTTAAAAACAAGTCAAAGGGGTGGCTAGGTGGTGCAGTGAATAGAGCACCAGCTCTGGAGTCAGGAGGATCTGAGTTCAAATCCAACCTGAGACACTTAACACTTACTAGCCATGTGACCTTGGGCAAGTCACTTAACCCCAACTGCCCTGCCTTCCCCCTCCATAGTTCTACAAACTTCTCTTCATAGTTTTACATAGAACCCCTATGTTGACTTGCAGAGACCTAAGCAGTGGTAGGGAAATTTATTATTAAATATGGAGAAAATTGCCTGAAAGATCATTTGTAAAAATCCCTTTCTTCTTCTAGTAGTCTATTTAAGAATTCATAATTAGATTAATAGTTTGTTAAAGAAGTTGGGTGGGTGCTTCCTTGCTTTTAAATTCAGATTTGTAACACTTAGGTATTAGAAAGAGAACCAGCCTTGCTATCAGGATGAGCTGCCTTCAAGTTACATCTGTGACACATACAGACTGAGAGTAAGCATCATGACAGGAGTAAAAAGCAATTTCCTAATCATAGCTCAGTATTTGAGCTATGAGTTAAATTTTAGTATTAAAGAGTACAAGTAACACCAGAGGAACTCAATTTTAAAAGTCAAACCTAAAGCCCTCAAGGCTGCTCTAGAAAGTTGATTGAGTATAACTATCTATGATCTAAAATTAAAAAAAAAAAAGTTAAAAAATTAACCTGTAGGCAGAGGATTAGGCCAAAGGAACTGAAAGCCTTACAGCAAACATTTGTAGATACCATCAGAGAATAGCTCAGCAGAGTTGTTCACGGCAAGGAGTATGACAAAAGACCCTAGGTTAGCAGAGGACTCCAGTTCAATGGAGCATGAAGTTTGTTGATGACTTTTCTAGCTGGTGGAGCAGTGCATGTAACACTGAACCTGGTCAGGAAGATCTGTGCTCAAATCCAGCCCCAGAAATTTTTTAGCTAAAGGAACCTGGACAATTCATTTAACATCCGTCTGCCTCAATTCCCTTATGTGTAAAATGGGGATTATATAAGTACTTATATCCCAAGGGTGTTACATAGATAAATTGAGAAAATATTCATTAAGCATTTTGCAAACCTTAAAGTTTTACATAAATTATAGCAAGCAACATCATCATCACCAGAGAGTCCCATGACCTGCAGGAGAATAAACAAAAGACACAGAGGCCCCAAAGGGCTTCATCAAGGATGCCACCTAAAAAGTATGAGCTACCATGGGTTTGTATGGTAATCCATAGGAGAATTTATCCCACAATGCCTAGCACATAATAGGGTCTTCATAAATTGCTATTGATTGCCTATGTATATGGTAGGGAATCTTTCTTGTCATTCATTTTACTATGGTGTTGAAAGGTCTTTTGAAAAAAGCTTACATGGTCTCTTAATTGTAGATAAAATAAATACTTAAGGAATGAGGAGGGTCTTCTATAGTTTTAGGTGACCTATAATATGTCTCAAACATTGAGGAGCTTTTAGGCACTTCACATATGAAAATGGTTCTTAGATGCCATATTTAATTTTTTAAAGTGTGTAGTACATTATGGAAGGCTTAAGAAATGTTTATTGAAGGTGAATGTGAACTATAAAAATGAACAGTGCATCCATATTATACCACAGAGCTCTTACCAAATATAACTTAAAAACACTCCAGACCTTCTGTATGTTTTCAGTCATTTCAATCATTCTGTGTGTGTGTTTGTGTGTGTGTGAGTGTGTTTTCAGAGAACTAAAATTGATAGAATTAAAAAACAATCTTCAATAACATAAGTTAATCTGAAGCTGAAAGAGGATATTTTGTAGGCTCATAGATTATGTAATCATAGATTTAAAGGTCAAAGAATGTGAGAGATCATCTAGTCCAAACTCTTCATTTCACAGATGTGGAAACTGAGGCATGGAAAAGTTAAATGATTTGCCTAAAATAATGTATAAAGTAGATTGCAAAAGCAGGATTGGAACACTTTTTTTCCCCGATTCCAAATCCAACTTTCTTTTCTTTGTGCCTTTACTTTAATTAGGGATGAGAAAAACTGTAATGCTCTTTTGGGAAGCTCCCAGAAAAACTTTTGGTATCAGTTATAACAGGAGATACCCAGAATAGAAGAATGAAGAATAGTTCCACACTTATTGCTAGCTGTGTTATGACTATGAATGGTAGCTCCCTAAAACCCAAGCTCTTTACCTATTGGCAATTATCAGGAAGAAGAGATCTATCTCAGAGACATTCACTCAAGTAGGATAAATGGAAATAATACCTTATTTAGCTTTGATAGAAAATTCTTGCATGAATTTCATAAAAAAAAAAAACCAACAACTTCCCAATTGGAACTTATAACACTATACCAGATGTTGTGAAAATAAATTTATATGAATTTAATAAGTGATTTAGAGTTCTACAAATCGAAAGCAATTTCTGCTACTGTAGTGTTGAAAGCAGGAAGAATACATGAGAACAGAGATTAAGAGTCCAGGGAAGAAGAAATAATTGAGTGAGGAAGTAACACTATGTGGAGAGGTTCTATAGATAAACATTAGAAGCAGGTATAATCTTAAGCAATATAAACATGGCAGTTGTAGAAGAATATGCTGTCAATAGTAAATGGGAACTTAACAAAACTTAAGACTCTATTATCTCATTCTCCTTATTTTCTCTTATGCTAATTTAATTTCCATTGAAGCCTAGAGAACAACTACAGGAAAATGTGTTATTAATTAAAAATATAACTAATTGAAGAGGCAAAAGGTGCCCTTGAAACCTTGGAAATGATGGGTAGTAGAAACTATTTATTTCTTTGCCTCCCACTCCATGTTTTATCCCTGGGGACTCCATATTTTATCCCTGAAGTAGTTTAAAAGTTAACTTGAGGGATGGCTCGTTGGCACAGTAAATAGAGCACTGGCCCCTGGAGTCAGGAGGAACTGAGATACTTAACACTTACTAGCCATGTGACCTTGGGCAAGTCACTTAACCCCAATTGCCCTGCCCTCCCCCCTCCAAAAAAGCAAAAAAAGAAGTTAACTTGAGAGAAGAGCATATGAGAGTACAACTTCTTTCTTACAAACCTGAATATCTAGACGTATTGCAGCCCTATACCCTAAAAATAAAAATAAAATCTGGGATTGTATGGGAAGGGAGTCTATTGGTATACTCCCCTTCTCTACACTCTTATTATATTTATCATAGGCATTACATCATTTAGTAGTTGATTATTAGACTGTTTTTCCTCCAGCACCTGGCATATAATGTATTGATTACTATTGGTAAATGGAAGATCCTTCTTTATACATTTAACTCTCCTAAAATATATGGTTTCTTAGTTTCTCTTTATTGATGTTGATGTTTTTAGCTCTGGTTTGAGCAGAACAAAATACTGCATGAGATAATAGTAAGGTTAAGGGGCCCATATGTATTCACTAGAAAACAAAAATGGAGGGAAAGGGGGAGCAAAAGAAGAAATGCACTAGAGCATTATTGTGAGAGATTTTGCTGCAAGGAAGAATAAATTTTGTAAACAGTTAAGGTCCATTAAGGTCTTACCTCTTTTCCTATGAAAGTTATCCTGAATTTTCTAAGGAGATAATAGTAAAACATAAACCCTGATAGGTCCTACCAAGTTCTAACTTTAAGGCTTTAAGTATAGAGTTGGTTACTCTATGATTATTGTCCAAGGAACATCCTAGGAAAATTCACACAGGCCCACTGCTTAGAATGTTTTAGTGTTCAGATTTTCCACGACAGCATCTTGTGAAGTCTATCTGTCAAGGGATGTAAGTTTTGTAGTTCATATCACAGGAGGAAGATCTGGAAATGATATTTCCTCAAAATGATGAATTCATTATACATTACTGAAATGTGACATAAAAGTCAGGATGGAAAGATCACTAGATTAGAAATCAAGAAATCTGGTTTCTAGGCTCAGTATGATCAACTTACTAACTATGTGGCCTTGAACAAACTACTTGAATTCCCTAGACCTCAAGCACTTTGTATATAAAAGGACAGGAAGAAAAGCAAAGCAACAGTGAAATAACAAGAAATAACAGTACTTATTTCCTCCTTAAAACTCTTCTATCCACATTTAGAAAATGCACCAGATTAAATCCTGGTGGGGGAATTCAAGAAAACAGTTACTGAGTCTGGAGGCAGAGGGAGAGAAGTACTCCAGGGCCTGGAAAGTCTTTGTATCAAGGCTAAGGGAATTCTAAGGTACATACTGGGGAGCTATGAATGAAGAGATAACCAACTAGAAGCAGTGGTTCTCAACCTTCTTAATGCCGCAACCCTTTAATACAATTGCTCATGTTGTGGTGACCCCCAACCATAAAATTATTTTCGTTGGTACTTCATAACTGTAATTTTGCCACTGTTATGAATCATAATGTAAATATCTGATATGCAGGATATATTTTCATTGTTACAAATTGAACATAACCCACAGGTTGAGAACCACTGAACTAGAGGCTTTGTAGTCTTACCCGCCCCCTCTCTTCCCCCCACTTCTGTGTCACAAATCCAGGGTTGAGGAAGCATCTAAACCTCAGCAGTTACATTCCAAAGTAGGTAGTGACCACAGATACAAAGTTGGGTACCTAGAAAGAAACAAGTTTAGAAACAAAAAGCAGCCTCTTGATCTTAAGAGCAAAACATGACCTCAGTCTGAGCTTCTAGCCAAATTTGAAGGTGTCAGATGAATAACTGTGACAAAACAAGTATCAAACCAAAGGAAAGCTTACAGTTTTGTCACTCTGAAACAAAATGGATCTGAGTGTATGACGATGTCTTGAACAGCAGTCCACTGTTGTTCAGATTCAAACCCAGGTGAGGAATTTGCAGATATCTGATGGTGTGTGGGCTCAGGAGGGTGAGGTAGGGTGGGAGGGTGAACATCAGTCAGGCCTTTGCCTTGTATCAGACCACTTGCTGAGCACCAAAAGCTAGTAAGAGCTATGCATGAGCTGTCCCTGAGATCTTAGAATAACAAAACATTCAGTACTCCAAGAAAGCAACAGGACTAAACCAAAACTTCTCTCCAGAAGTGCACAGAGCGCAGTCCTAACAGCAAGTCTGAAATAAGGAAGGAGGCTAGAATAACGAACAAACAAGAAAGATAATTACATTACAAAGTGCTATCCTGGTGATAGGGATCCTCCAAACACATAATCAGAAGAGAATGACTCTAAAATATCCACAAGCAAGACCTCAAAGCCAAACACAACTTGTATGCAAATTCAGCTAGAATTCCTAGAAGAGATGAAAGGGGTTTTGTTTTGTTTTGTTTTTCAAGAAATGAACTGAAAATGCTGGAGGAAAAAAATTGAAAAGAAAGAAAGCTGTGAAAGAAAGAATTTGAAAGGGGAATTGACATAAAAAGTACAAAACATTGCCCAAATAAAATCCCTGAAAATTAGAATTAACCAAATAGAAGCCAATGAGTCCATAACACAATATGAGATATATTAAAACTAAGATAAAGCCTAAGAAAAATAGAAAAAAGATGTCTTATAGAAAAAGAAAATAACTATGGAACCTGGAAACATACAGAAGAGAACAAAAAGTTAAATACCACTGGACTACATGAATTCCATGACCAAACAAAGAGCTTAGACCTCATATTTCAAGATATCTCAGAGCCAGAGAACAAAGTAGAAATAGAAAGAATCCACCAAGCACTTCCAGAAAGAAACCCTAAATGAAAGTCTTGAGGAAGATTATAGCCAAAATCCAGAGTTTCCAGATGAAAGGTGGTGGGGGGTTGTAGTGGAGGAGGAAAAACATAGGAAGCAATCACATGGAAAGAATTCAAATGCCAAGGAGTCAGGATCACACACAGTTTAGCAGATACCACAGTACAGGAAAGGAAAATTTGAAATACAATCCAAAGGAGCAAAGGCTATATATTAGCAACCAAGAATAACTTATACAACAAAATTTACTAATAATATAAATCCTAAAGAGGGGGGATAAAAAGACCTTTAATGAAATACAGGACTTCCAAGTACTCCTGATAAAAAGACCAGTGCTACATAGATATGCTGAAGTTGAAACACAGCAGTTAAAAGATATATAAAAAAAAATATGAACAAATAATGTTGAGTCTAAAAAAGGGGGGAAATGTTTATATTATAAAATGAGGAAGTGATAAATAGGTCTCCTCTGAGCCTTGTCATCATCATTGGTAATAGAAAGAGTTCAATCTGACAGGACGTCAGAAAGTGGTTCTGTTATGTCTTGATGATCTTAAAAGAAGAGTGGAAAGAAAGAGGAAGAATAATATATTTAGGGATAAGGAGGGAAAGGAAGGTGAGAAATAATCAGCTCACATAGTAAAAATGTGAAAATAAAAGTCTATGCAAATAAGGAAGAAGAAGAGGAGCAATTGAAACTTCAACTTCACTCTCATCTGAACTAGTCACACATACATACCTGGGTACAGAAATGCATTCCATTCAAAAGAGAAAGAGGATGGAAAGGGGAGAAGAGAGAAAGGGAATTAGAGAGAGATTATTCCTAAGTAAAACAAATTCTAATTAAGCATGTACAAAAATATTTCTAGTTCTTTCTTAGGTGGCAAAAAAAAAAAAATGGGAATGTAAGGGGGTACCAATAAATTGGGAAATGGCTGAAGAAGTTATGTAAAATATGATGGAATTTTATGTTATTATGAGAAATTATGAGAGGAATGATTTCAGAGAAACTCAAGAAAACTTGTATGAACTGATGCAGAATGAGGTGAACAGAACCACTGAAAGAGCAATTTAAACAACGACAACAATGTGGTAAAGACAAACCGCTTGGAAAGAATTAGGAACTCTGATTAGCATAATGATGTTTCTAGATGACTAAGGATGAACTGTAAGACCTATCTCCTGATAGAGACAAAGGTCTCAGAATAGAGAATAAGCCTTTTGGTTTTATTTTTGGGTTCTTTTTGGACATGGACAGTTTGCTCGATTGTACTTGTTCATAACAAGAGTTTTGTTTTTCTTTCTGTCCTAATTAGGTGACTTGGGGTAGGAGGTGAGGAGAGAAAGAAGACATACTTTTGCTTATTGAAAAATATATATGATTTAAAAAATAAAATTATAGGTTTCTATTATATATGGGCTCAGTTTCTATTACATGATAGGCAGCTCAGTGCCAAAAGCACTAGCCCTAAAGTTAGGAGGACCAGAGTTCAAATCCAGCTTCAGACACTGTGTGACCAGGGGCAAGTCAGTTAACCTTGTTTGCCTCAGTTTACTCATCTGTAAAATGAGCCAGAGGGAAAAAAAATGGTAAACCACTCCAATATCTTTGCCAAGAAAATCCCAAATAGGGTCATGAAGAGTTAGATGTGACTGAATGTCTAAATGACAAAATTATATGATATATGAGGTCCATTCTACTTATAAGTTTCTATAGTCCTACATAAATTGAGGGTCTTTCTCCAGTGTTCTTCAAATCAAACAACCTTGCCAAGGTGATTTTAAACATAGTCCTACAATAAATTTTACAGAATTGCTTAAAGCAACGAGGGGGTAAGCAATTTACTCATGGTCATAGGCTAATCAAATTGAAGGTTCAAATCCAATTTTCTTCTGAAAGTTTTTCTTTTTCATTGTGTCAGGCTGCCTCCCTACCCATAAGAGTTAAATGACCCTTGAGAGAGCATTTAAAATTCTCTGATGAACCCCTGAGTAAACAAGTAGAGACATGGAATTAAATTACATGGGAAGATAGATATACACACATACACATAAACATATATATATACACATATATGTATGCATATATATACACATGTACATATTTATATATACTAGATACATACATACATACACACATATACAAAACATTCTTTTGTAAATTAGCAATTGTTTATCCATGGAGCTTACTTCTCATTGGAAGTAAGACAGGAAACCTTTTTTATTCATTTCATCATTTGAGGTGCTACTTTCAGAGAGGCCTCAAAATTAGAGGCAATAGAAAAGTTCCGGATGACAAAGAGAGAGACAGGGAGAGAAAGAGAGAGATTCAAATAATAGAAAAAGGTGATGACCTCTGTAATTCCAACATTAAAAAAATTAAATGATAATTTTTAACTTTACTTTTAACATCCTTTTTCTCACCTCTTGACTCCGGCAGAACATTGTCCAGTGGAGAATTCTTCATCTCTACAAGGATCCTGAGGCTAATTAATACAGGATCCAGCCAAAAGGCTGAAGCCAGAGGTAGCAGAAGTAACTGCAATTTAATGAAACAAGGATGAACAAATTACCATGAAGCCCAGGAGCCTGATGAGTGACCTGAAATCAAATTTTGGTCAAGACATTGCTAACCTTTCTTGTTACCACTCCCCCATTACCCAGCTCTGAATTGCCTTTTCTTTTTCCCCTCATTTGAATCGATGTTCTTTTAAAAGAAAAAACAAAAATAAAACCAAACATTCTAAAGTGATTGTATTAATGATCACAAATCAACATCAAAAGGTGTAATCATGTACCAAGCTCCTATTTACTTCAAAGGGAACTTTTTGATTCAAGTGGTAATAGTGAAAGAAGCATTATAGGGGGAAATTACATTGGAAATAAAGTTGAATCTTAAGGAAACCATTATCTGCCAAGGTTAAATCCCAGTCTTGTCTGATGGAAGTTGTTTACTTGTAGATCAAACATATGATACCATTTTCCACATAATTAGGGGTAGTTCTTGGTTTACATGGAACTTATTAATACCTTCAAGACACTGCATTTCTAGGAGTTCTCTAATATACTAGATCAGTGAGGCAGATCTTAGGTGAAAAATTTCAGTCTCAGAAAATGTTTGGAATAGAGGAAATGTTTACAGCCCCGTGCTGTTTATTTTCACAAATACCATTTCTTTTTACACTCTGGGAGGGAAAGAAAAGAAGAAAAAAGGAAATCTTTGTTTTAAATCAGTTGCTATCAAGTGTTAGGAAGTGAAAAAGGAAAATTAACTCCAATCCCTCTCCTGTGTTTAGCAGCAGGGTAAGATTAGTGGGGGAAACAGTCACTGTCCTTTTCATAGGGTAGCTGAGGCTGAAATGAAAGGTCTGCCTTAGAGGAGTCCATCTCAAGAACTTCTTACCAGGAGGGAAGGTTTGTTTGGCTACCAATGAAGGTGTGTGACCATAGTGTGAACTACAATGTGTTTCAACTTGGGGGATTGGTCAGAGAGGGAAGAAAATAGAATCCAGCTGACAGAAGGAAAATTATCTAGAGCAGCCTGTGGCTCTGTTTATCAAAAAGAGGGATGACAATGAGTGAATTATTTCTATCCTTTTGTGACTACTGGGCAAATTGAAGTTTTTAGTTTTGGGGTGTCTAGCACTCCATCAGTCAGATTGCCCTAGCTTTTTGCTCATATAAAGAAATAAAGGCAGTAAATTAAGGGTTTGGATTTCTGTCACAGTTTCCTTCATGTGCTGATGATATGTTTTGAAATTTCTTGGGAGTTGGCTAGGTATATAAGACCAATACATGACAGGAGCTTAGATAAAGAGAATTATCTATGTTTGAAGCTTCATCCTTCATAAGTAAGTCCCATCCACTCATATTTTAAGAAAAAAATGAATTACATGGAGATCGGCAAGGTCAAAAATACCTGGGAGTCAGAAATATAATTAAAAGAAACCATAGAATAAACACTAATATTTGGAACCAATTTTTAAACCAAATAAACTTTCATGAATTATAATGGACTGAAAAAACAGACTATATATTAATTGAATATTTTGAAGTATCTGTGATTTTACTGGTATGGATAACTAAGATGGAGATTAAGTTCATACTTGTTCCAAGAAAAATGAGTGTCCATTGCAGCTAGAATGGGACAATATTACTAAAATAGATATCTTTGGTATATGAGACCTAAGACAGCCCTCCAAGGCCTGCCACAACCTGTGACTAACCTTCCTCAGGGGCAATAATTCTTAGTTTCTGGATGAAACACCACCTGAATGGCATCAGATTTCAACTTCAAGCCGCCCCCATAGTTCATTGATAAAGCTGTTCTTTGCAAGAGAGGCATGTATAATTGGACTTCACTAGCAAATAATCTTGTAAAAGCCTGAAGGATGGAGGTCTGAGTAAGTCCTCCCAGTGAGTTCAGCTACAACTGATATGACTAGTGTTTGAAAAAGTCTTGAGGGACCAGTGAGATGTGATCATTGCTTCTGGGATGCTGGCCATGGATCTGGCTGAATCAGTGGAGGTGGGAGACAGTTAAGACTAGATGATATAAGTCTGTAATCTTTGGAGTTAGGATCAATGGAGGAAATTTTCCCCACACATCCCAATATGTACAGTGTTTGGAGAAACATTTTAGTAAACATTAGAGTGCTGTTGGTGCTGCTACTGTTACTACTACTCCACTCCTACTATTATATAACGGCAAGCAAAGAAGTACTTAACACCTTGCTCCAGTTCAAGTTTCTTTTAAGCCTTGCCCATGATTATATCAAGTTAAGAAACAGAACTTTGAACCCTAGAACTTGTGGACCCCTGCTGCTGATGCAACAGGAAGGGACAGAAAGGGATGGAGCTAATAACCATTTATAAAGAGAAGTCCAAGCTGGTAAATAGGAGAACTGAGAAGAACTGAAAAGAGAACTCTTGTGGTGGCAGAGTTGAGAAGGTGAAAACTTGTGATATCCCAGCACTTTGTGTTTGTCTGTTCTGTCGGTGTTGATTTTGGTTTGTGATACTTTGTACAGAAACCCTGGGACCTTACTGGAAGCCCTGAAAGAGGATCTTCTGGTTGTCTGTTTACAGAAGTCCCGGAGGAGGGTTTTGGAGGTCCCGAGAATTTAATGAGGATTTGTATTGACCTCTCGGACCTTGTTTGTGAGTCTGTGTTGATCTCTATGTTGATTATTTGTGTTGACCTCTTGGACCTTGCTTGTGGGTCTGTGTTGATTTCTTTACTGATGATTTGTGTTGACCTCTTAGACCTTGTTTGTGAGTCTCCCTTGATTTCACAGGTAGATAGTGAATTGATGATGGTGCTGACAATGTATGATGCCGACAATGTGAATGAATGTTGTTTTGACTCTGTTAAGCTTTGTCTTCCCAGAAACAAAAACTGTGAAGGACTTGAGGTGGACTGGATATTATGAGCTTCAATATGGAATGGGAACTGGACAAGGAACTGGATGAGGGGCTGGACAAGGAGCTGAGAGCTGCTTGCCTATGGATTCAGGTGACAATTAAATAGATTCAGCCAGGAGCTGGACCCATGGAAGAGGAACCATGCAATCTGAGAGCCAGCCTCAAGTCAAGATGAAGAGATTTCTTCTTGGGTACTTAATGCTGACTGAGAATATTATAATTTACTGTGACCTAGGGATGGAGAACTTTGATCTTTGTACTTTGTATCCCTTAAGGGGGCCTGTTCCTTAAGGGTGATTGAGTTAAGGACTTACTGAATGAAATCTTTTGTTTACTATGTGGCCACTTCGGTGAAAACTGTGTGGTCACTTTAGTGATAAGTTCTTAAGTTATAACATTGTGAATACTGTACTTTGGTTTCTGTGAATGTTTTGCTTTAATTCACTGTGGAATAAACAGAGAGTTCACTATACTATGTAATCATAACCTTAGAGCTATCGACAGCAGCAGTCCTCTGGAAAGCTGCTTGCACTTGGCTTCACATACTCCTCCTATTACTGCTACTACTATTACCACAAATAATAAAAACATCTAATATTTCATAGAACTTTAAGGTTTGGGAAGCACTTTATTTCATTTGATCCTCACAACAACTCTGCAGGGTAGGTGACAGGCTAAAATAAATAACTTGTATAGGATCACAATTTTCTAATGTCTAAACCAAGTTTTGAACTCAGATTTTCCTGATTCTAAGTCCAGAACTTTATCCAATAATCCAATATGCCTCAAGTACCCATCTATATAGCCCTTGGTCCTCATGAATGGCACACTGGCCCTTTTCCCTCTTCTCAGGGCAAGATGTTTGCCCCTGCCAAATAACAGCTTCAACAACATGCCCTTGACTAATGGAATCTGTTGTGTTACTTCCCAGCAGTAATGCCTGTGATGAATCAAAGCCAAGACAGGAAGGGAAGAACTCTCTGCTCCATCTGTTTCTTAGATCCAGCCTCCTACAAAACTGACCTAATAAAGCTTCATTTGGATGTAGCTCAGTTTGATCACTTTTGAACCCTCTTTATTCCATCTCTGGTACAGAGTTGCCTAACCCTCCAGTACCCTGCTCCCTCAAAGAACTACACATGTTATGGGGAAGTAGATTAGAACAGGCTTAGATTCCCAATCCCAGCACTTCTTTGGCAGGTCTCCTTTCCCCTGGCATGATTCAGAAAACCTCCTCCCAGAATGGGGGCAGGAGTGTTGTTGTTTGGAAGTATCTGGTTTTCTAATGATGCAGGAGAGGTGAAACTGCAAATCACTATGAACAATGTGAATTTTCCTATATGTGGGTGAGGTTGAAACCACCATCAGACGCCTTAACTAATTCAAAACCTATCTTAATAAGCAAATAAATTTTTAAAAAAAACTTAGAATAAATGTGAGTTATTATATTAAACAAAACGATTCCAAATAGCAAGTTTGTTCCAATAGCTGGAAAACTTGATCATACTTCCTAGTATCATTGATAAATTACCAAGCAAGTTTATAAAGGAGAGGCATTTCAGAAATTGGAGTATGTAGCATTCTAGTATGTCTGCAATTGGAGAAAAGAAAGACAAAGCTATCTGTGTGAAGGAGGGTATTTGTTCTATAAACATCTCAGATTAGGAGATCTAAACTGGGTAAAATCTGTAATAAAAGTCTGTTCTTTTTCCCATCATCCCTTCAAAGAGCTCATCTGCCCACAAGATTGTATAATATAATCTATGGTTTCATTACATTAATGTTTTCAGTAAACTGACATCTGCCTCAAACACAAAGCTAGAGGTCATCTCTGACCAGTTACTCTCTCTCACTCTCATATTCAACCTATTGCCAAGACCTTTCATTTTTACCTTTCTAGTATCTCTCAGTTATACTCTTTTCCCTTCTCTGACACTACTCTCACCCTGGCACAGGACCTTATCCCTCCATGTTTAGCCTATTGCAACAGCCTGTCATTTGGTTGGCCTACCACAAGTCTCTCCCTACTCCAGTCCATCTTCCATTCCGCCACCAAAGTAATCTTTTTAAAGCACAACTTTGACCGTGTGGAAAACACACACACACACACACACACACACACACACACACACACACACACACACACACATACACATACACACTGTCTCTCTCTCCCCCTCTCTCTCTCCCTCTCTCTGTCTCTGTTTCTGTCTGTCTCTCTCTCTCTCTGTCTCTCTGTCTCTCTCTCTCTTGTGCCTATCACCTCTAGAATCAAATATAAAACTATCTGGCATTCCAAGCCCTTCATAACCTAGCTTCTCTATACTTTTCCAGTTTTTTTTAAACACCCTGCATTCTTCCATATCCTCTTCAGTCCAGTGACACTGGCCTCCTCCCTGTTCCTTAAACAGGACACTCTATCTCTTGACTATGGGAATTTTCACTGACTCTCCCTCCATGCCTGGAATGCTCTCCCTCCTTATGTCTACCTCCTGGATATCCTTGCTTCCTTCAAGTCTCAGTTAAAAATTTCACTTTCTACAAGAAGCCTTTCCTAAGCATTCTTTGCTTTTCTCTCTTTTATTTATACAGTTTTTGTATATAGTGTTTTCATATTATCTCCTCCATTAGATCATGAGTTCCTTGAGGGGAAGGTATGTCTTTTGCCTTTCTAAATATCCTCACTGCTTAGCAAAGTGCCTGACAAATAGAAGGCACTTAATAAATGCTAGTTGAATTACTGTTATAAAAGTAAAATCAGTAAGTAGAGAATACAACCTATGACTACATGTTAGGACTTTTCCTAAGTGGGGGCTCAGAGTGATTGTGACTAAATTCATAACTTTTTCTAAGAGAAATTTGTTCAAAATGAAGATAATAGAAAGCATAGACCTTAGAAGTCATAACATTCCCTTCTAAGATTAAATGAGATAAATATTATCACAAGATGGGATGTAAGTAAGAAGGTAATGAATGACCCTTTAGTTCCATTTTTAGAGTTGTCCTGACCTCTTAAGATTGGTGATATTATCAGGAGGATCATCATTTGTACTGCGGTCTTGTTTCTGATGTTGCTGCTGCTGATTTTCACCACTTTCCATCAGGAGAACCATTGTAAATTGTAGAAATTTGGCATTACCCACAACCTAGTCAGATTGTTATGATTAGGGACGCAATCCTAATGAATGGAAAGATGAAGCCTGGGTTTTATTTATTTGTTTGTTTTTTCATTCATTCATTTATTCATTCATTCATTCATTCATTTGTTCATTTGTTTATTTATGTATAGTCTCCCTCATAGTCAGTCATTTCTTCATGGGGCCCTTACACTGGTCATTCTCCCTACTTGCCATCTTTCTGGGGTTGGTTTTTTTTTTTTTAAATGTTGTTTGTTTGTTTTTTCCTCTAGGCTCCTCCTCCAAAACTACTTATACTAGACGTCTTGGGTCCTCAGGATTAGGGTTCTCCAATAATATTCTGAAAGCCATTTAAGTGATGGAATATCCTCACAGTTGTGTCATACACAATAGAAATTGATGTTTGAAGGCTGCAAATTGACTTAGAAAAAAACACAAGTTAACATTCTCTATATTTTATTGTATTTTTATTTTCTTTAAGTATTTCCCAATTATATTTTGTTCCGTACTCAGAGGGGCCACAAGTTTGATGCTTCTGCAAAATGTCTCTCCCATTAAAGAGTTTTGATTTTAGTCAGGAACCAACAATACAAATATAGAGAGTTAGATATAAGAGGCAGGTTTGTTTAACGTCTCCTACAGGATTTTACATTTGAGATTAGGAAACTGGGAATGGGTGTGGGGGAGTCTAGGAGGCAAAGGTAAGGAGGTGGGAGGTGAAATTCAGCGAATATCAGATAGATTGCTTTGGCTACAAGGTAAAGTGTGCGAACAAAAACAATTTGGAATAAGATTGGAAAAGGTAAGCTAGAACCATATTGGGAAGCGCTTTAAATCCTACTGCATAAGAAGTCAACTTTGATAAAAAACAAAACGAAACAAAATTTTAAAAAATCATCTTGCCTGGATGCATTTAATCCGTGTATTTTCTACTGTTCTTTAGTTTATTTGTAATTTCAATTTTAAGAGGTTTCGATATTTCATAATTTGTAGCCAGGTAGCATCTGTAGAATTTTCATTTTTAAAAGGTGATCTTTTCTAATAGTGAGCAGTCTGTGATTGTCAAAAGCAGCATCTACTTTGCTAACTGTAATACAGACTATTTTCCTCTTTACTTCTGGCTTGGGACTAGCTCCTCATCTTTCTATAGTATAGATGATTGTTTAAGGTATATACGTTGATGGGCTAACTTAATGGGCCCCATCCAGCCAGTTTTTGGTCACTCTCCAAGAAATTTACATTTATCATGAATTTTACTTTTTTCTATTATGGATGGATTTCACTGAGAAAGATTTGTTGTATTCTGTGACATTCTGCAATAATTACAAGATAATTTGTGTGTTTTGCTCTCTTCTGAAGCATCTATAATCTAGCTTCTGAAATTGAAAATGCCCGATGCAAAGTTATCAATTGTCTTTTAATTGTCAAATATGATTTTCTTTAATTTTTTTTTTACTATAACAGGTAGTTAGAAGGAAAAGAAAATAAATGTTTGTTAAATAACATATGGAAAATTTAAACAAAAGAAAAATAATAGAAAAATATGCTATCATAAAATATAGCCTTTAGTTTGGGGTATAAGAATTTAGGTTGATCAGAATGTAGATGTGAGAAGGGGAGTCATATCAAATAAATTTTGAATGTTAGGTAGGAAGAATCAGGTGGTTGCTGCCCTTAAATGTTACACAGAAGAATTTGTATTTTCTCTTACAGGTAGCAAGTAATCACTGAGGCTAGGAAACAGAGCATGATATGGTTAGATCTCTGACTTAGGAAAATTATTTTAGCAGATGAGTGAATAATGGATTGGAAAGAAAACTGGAAATAAAGAGACTAACTAGGAGCATATTGTACCAGTCCCATTGAGAGTTAATGAGGGATTAACTTGGGTTGTGGCTAAGGGAATAGAGAGAAGGGGAAGAATTTAAGGGAATCTATGGGGAAAGAATTCATGAGAGTTGGAAAATCATTTAATATGACTGTGAAATGAATGAGAAAGAAGGATGAAAAATGATTGCTCTACTCTGGTCCTTCCCAACATGGTTCTTCTGAAACCACATTCCATTCTCCAAAAACGGCACTTTTCCTTGTTAACTATAGATATCACACAACCATCACAACTCTACCACCTACTCCCTCATTCTTCCTTGTCCCAGGCTGTGGTCCTTTTGGTGAATGATTATTTGGAGGAGCTTAAAGCCCGACAAGCTGACTTTCAGGCTACCTAGATAGTTATCAAGTCAGCTTACAAGAATAACAACTAATATGTACATGGCACATTATGTTTGGAATAGCACTTCATAATACATTCTATTACTTGATCCTCATCTCACTGTTAGCTAAGTATGGGATGGGTAACCTGAAGTCTTGAAACCACATGGGTACAGCCTTTTGACTAAGTTCTAGTTTTAGAGAACAAATTCTGTTATTAAGGAATTTGTTTTGTGAAGTTTGAATTCAGTCAAAGGGCTGCACTTGTGGACCTTTAGGGCCATGTGTGACCTCGAGGCCACAGGTTTCCCAGCCCTGTATCTAACCCACATGTTGATTTTTATCACCTGGTCAGTTTACCAAAATCATTCCTGCTCACCTGTGTTTTTAATATTATGTTTCAGACTGAAATCTGTCTACCCGTTACTACTACATATGTAGCTCCAATGGTTTTTGAAAGGTAATTGAAACTGGCTACTACCCAAAATTCTACCAACTGGAATGACAATTTCTGGCTAACTTCCTGACATGGCCTTTGAGTATCCACAATCTTACCTTGGTAGTAGAACTACTGTTCTTTCAGTGCATCTAGTGATAGCTAAATAAAAACCTTGTTTGACATACTTTTTGATATCAACTTGATAATTACTTTACTTGTGTATTTTATTTTGCATGTGTAGATATATTCTTAGGCTTAGGGTAGAAACATGAGCAAGATAACTATAAAAAAGATTAATATTTGATGCAGTTTATTCATAATTTATTTTAAATAAAAGTATATTTAAATTAATGTTGAATGTCACAATCACCATAAGGTAGTCTCTAAAGAAGAGGACATAAAACAAATTGCTTCAAATGTATATGAAATAGTCATTAAAGAATTTATGGAAAGTCTTAAAATCATAAACTAAAAATGTGGTTTGAAAATGTGTTGTAGCTGGAAGTGCTAACGAATAAATTGGTATTTATTTCTGTGGTACCACTGTACTGAAATGTACATTTTTAGATATCAATCTCAAAGCCCACTGCTGTAGGAGAGTGTGGATATAAGCATAATATCCAGATGGACGCTTACAGCTGCTGTGTCAATACCTACAGAAAGTCCATGCCTTTGCTGGCTGGTTCAAACAGAGCTATTCCAACTGTCATAAACAATGGACCCAAAGGCCACATTTATGAATTGCAGTAAAAAAGTTAAAATCATTTTTTACAATCAAAAGCACTTTATAGGCTTTAGGGAAAAAATGTAAGGGATTTGTGGGCCAAGACACTCATTCTCTGATGACTCTTACTGTGCGCGCCCATGCATATGTAAGAAACTAATAACAACTCTAATAGGTTTTTAATAGATGGAAGCCCTAAATTAGCTATTATGCCATCATTCTCTGCATGGGAATAATATATTTCTATTAAATTGAATGTGACTCATACATATCTCTATATACGTATATGTTCATACATATGAGTATGTATGTACATATATACAAGCACACGCATAATTTGTGTGTATATTATAGTTGCTTTTCTAGTCTGATATTTACTGTCTAGATCTATGTATGCTTATATGTGCATATGCATGCATACATAATGGAAATATATATGTACATATATGCACACATAATGAAAGAGACAGAGACAGAGAGACAGAGGTAGGGGTGGGGAGAAAATTGGGTCAATCATAATTTAATTTTTCTTCCCTGGGTTAATCTGCATAAGACTAATGAAGATGCTCAGTTAAGATCAACAATTAGAAAGAAAACAGTAAGAACGTTTTCCAGGCACTGGTACAGTGGGGGCACCAAACCTAAGGGAGAGTCAAAGGAGATAGAGGTTCACTGATCCTTTTCTTTCCTCCAGCAAAAGCAATTGTCATGAAGTTGTGACCATTGATAACTAGAAGTCTTTATGGGAAAAAAAATGAGATAGTCTGAAGGAAAACACTCTCCAAAATAAAACAAAAAAGGGCTGTAAACAATAAGCACAAGAGTGTAAGATAATTCCTGTGAAAGGGCTTTGAAAAGCATAACACATCTAATACTTGAAAGGTATTTGCTATCTTACGATTAGTGAATCAAAGTCAGCAAGTGATTCTTGTCACCCTCACTGCCCCCATTCACTCTTATCTACGTTTGAATTTGAATTCATTCCCATTTCCTAAGTGATCCTGGGCAAGACACTTAAACTGTCTTGGATTCTGGTTCCTCTTCTCTAAAATGGGGATAATCATAGCACTTGTATCCCAGGGTTGTTGTAAGAATCAGAGTCCACAATATATGGAAATCATGTTGCAGACTTTAAAGCCGTTCACAAATGCTGACGATTAGTACTTTACTTACTATATCAAGTAAAAGATGGTTTCTTCTGTAAGAAGTGCCTCATAGGTAAATCTAATAAATATAAGTCAGATAAATTTAGTCCTATTTACTAGAAGCAGAATTAGTGTAGAGCACAAGGCAGTGTATTCCATAGACTTGCAATAAGTGTTTGTATTATCCTATAATTGATTTATATATGGAAAACAGGATGTGACGATGAAAAGACCATTAGCTCTTAAAACAGGAGACATTTTTTTTTTAAATCCTGACTGTTGTTTAATATCCATGTGGCCATGGGTAAGTAACTCAACCCTCATTGAACTTCAGTTTTCTCATATTTTAAATGAAAGGATTGGATTAAAGGACTTCCAAAGTCCCTTCCAGTTCTTTGAAACTATAAGTAAAGTTATGGTCTGTTCTCAGTTCTCATTTTTCTTGGTTTCCTGATTGATTGGCTCCTGTCTTTTCCTCTTTATTGTGGAAGTCTCCTGTAGCTTTGTCCCTGGCCCTCTGATCTCTTGCTCTTTCTCTTTTCACATATATGTGAAATAACACACACATACACGCACACACACACATATAGAGTATGTATATGTGTATGAGTAGAGATAGATAGATAGATAGATAGATAGATAGATAATTACATGCATCTCATATGAACTACTACCATTGTTAAACTGGTGACTTTTGAATATGTATTTCTAGTCTTGACTTCCATATTTTTTATTTCCATATTTCTAGTTATCAATATGGCAATACCTTCTGAATGTTCTTCTACTGCTTTAACATTTTTAAATATCTCTGAAACTTGAATATGTTTTCTTTCCCTTCTCATCCAAGCTGATTCTATATCCCTATTCATTCATTCACTCACTCATTCATTCATTCATTCATTCTTGAGGATATCACAAACACAAAACCTAGAGATCATCTTAGTTTTCATTTCTGGGTAAGATCCAAATATGCACACATAGGATGTATATTCCACATTCCTTATGGAGTCCACTTTCATAGCTTTTTTAGGTATCTCACACCCACACACACAATCACATTGGAATCTTGACTAGCACCATAGAAATATGTGAATTTAAAAAAAATGAAATAGTATATAATATCATATAAAAGGAAGCCTTGGTCATCCACAAGAATGAACTTCTAATTCACCCAGAAATAAAAGTGACCCATTAATGAAGCAAACTTCCAGCAGGATAGAAGTGCTTTTCAGGCAAACAAAATAACACAAAACATACAAAAAATTTCAGGTGCTGTGAGTTGAGATTAAAAATACAGATATGCCATAACATGCTGAGCAGAACTTCATAAAGCTGCATTCAAATCCAGAATTATGAAGCCAATTAATAATTAAGGGATTATACTCAGAGTGAAGGTGTATACAGTGCTGTAAATGGCTTTTTCGGGTGATTAAACATCTAAATGATGATTCTTTTGGCAAAAGAAGTTTATTGTGACTATATTCTTTACAAGGAATAATATGTCCCCAACACAATAAGGGGACTCTTCAATGAAACTAAAACAGTAAAATAGAAAGTGACAGTCTTTGTGCTCATGAAGAAGTGAACGGCTACCTACATTACTTGCTTCAGGTTTTCAGAATTATTCCTGCCTCTTCATGTGAGGGGCTAGACAAATAATGACAAAAGGAAAAATTAGACTCCTGAGTAATGACGTGAGGCTGGGGGTAAAGAGTGATGGCTTCTGAGACAAAATGATCTCCATTTCTAAGCAGCAATATAATTAGACATTCGTGATATCAGTAAAGATTTCAGAGCAACTTGTGAGTGGGAGTATGGCTCGTCTTCATAAGCTCATGCTGACTAAATCTTCGTCTTGTCATTTAGTAGTAATTATTGTCCTATAAGGCTTCAGAGGAGAAGAATTGGGCCAAGTGTTTGAGTAATTGTTGATGAATGTGGCTGTGCAGTTCAGTGATGACATGTTTTCAGAGCAACAGAATGAAATAAGTAGAAAAGGTATTTTCATCATTTTTGAATAGATTACATCCCAAGTTAATTTGCATACCATAAAGGACTTTGAAAAGGAGTGATTCAATAGTATAATCACATATAGGCATTTATAATACACTTTTAAAAAGCAGTTCCTTGCTGTGAAGATGAAAAGAAATTGTTCATAGCTGGCATACAATAAATATAGGTTACAGTTAGGGAAGATAATATGGTTGTGGAATACATACATATGCACTCCATTCAGTTGAGGAATTTAATTTTTAAAAATCCCTACAATTCAAAATTTACACTTCACTTAATGATGACCCTCAGAAGACCAATTGAATTGAACATTGAAAAATCCTGGCTTAAAAAAAAATTACAGGATCTAGCAGTAAGGGTCTTTTATAAAGTTACTATATATTTCATTTTAATAGTTTCCTTGAAAATAGTTCAATGGGGGGAGGGGGAGCAATATGGATATGCATATAGATTCACAAATACAAGCTGAATCTATTTGATTAAATTTTGTTTGCAGTTCTTTTGTTTTGCTTCTCCTCTCTTTGTCGTCTCTATTTTCACAGATAAGCTGACTGCATTGATAATTTCTCAGTTCTAATGTTTTCTTGCTCAGAAAAGTGAACTCACATTCAGCATACTGAAACTGTCCTGCATCTTGGAACCTTTCTGACAGGAAGACAGGCTATGCTCAAGAATTAAGATGAGCTCTTCCTGCTTTTGCCCAAACCTTGTACACCCTTTTCAAAGCAATACAAATAAAAAAATCACAGCTCAGAGATTTGAACATTTTCCACATTTAAGGCTTTTGTCACAAAACATTTTAATTATTTATCCCCTGATGCATAATCTTAATAATGCATTATATCAACTTTGGAAACATGTCAGAACTCTGGCTGATTGCTTTACTAAAGCCGCGTATGTGTTTGGAGCTCTCTTATCTTAGCAAGGAAATAATGTTAGCATTTGAAACAGGACAAGGTTCCTTTATTTGAAGATTATGGCTATTTGACCTCACAGTTATTCTTACCTGAAGTGAGCCTGTCAGTTGAGCCTAGACATTTCCTCTCTATTCCTCTTTCCTGGTGGCAGCTACCTCAATTACATACAGAGAGCATAAGAGGAAATAAGCTGTAAGTTGTAAGCAAGAATGAAGATGGTGCTAACAGTGCATATGTAATGCTTTAAGATTTACAAAAAGCTTTCCATATGTCATCTCACTTGATCCTTACAACAAAAATAAATTAAAGGCCAGGAAGTCAAATCCTCGGTACCATTTTGTCTTCATGTAAATTTATCTGATAGTGAAATGGAAGGGTAAGGTTTGGAAATCTTCCCTATACATGGTCTATAAGGAATTAACTTGGGCTCTCTTTAACCTTTTAAATATTCCCTTTGCTTTGTGGTCTCCAGTAAGGAACTGCCTCAGCAGTACAGATCACCACCCGTCTATATTCTCTCAAAGCTTGTGCTCACTGCACAACTCTTGTTCCTATCCTTCTGTCTTTTACTATGAGTCTGAAAAGAATGTGCTAGGCACCTTCATCTCTATCTTGTGAGTGTGCATGATTTTTGTTGTTGTTACAAGCACTGTAGATGCAAGTTTTCTCTGCCTCAATTTCTTACAAAAAGGTTAAGGAGATTTGCTATTTCAGAAAAATAACTGCAGAAAAGGAAGAGGTGGGGGGAAAGCTAGGGTGGGATTCATTAATTTGATGAAGTCAAGACAAAACTGGAGAGCTAAATTGAGTTCTAATGGATTTGCATGCAGG
The DNA here is from genome assembly GCA_028646515.1 of Pseudochirops corinnae. Taxonomy (NCBI): domain Eukaryota; kingdom Metazoa; phylum Chordata; class Mammalia; order Diprotodontia; family Pseudocheiridae; genus Pseudochirops; species Pseudochirops corinnae. Next base: position 127,626,779 of record CM053591.1, read on the forward strand.
GGAAAAAAAAAACAACTTGATTTCTTTTTTTTTCCCACCCTGACTTGTTCTGAAAGTTTGCTCATCCCAGGTTCTAATTAGCTTGTAAAGATTATCTTCTCTCTTCTGCAAATTACATTAGTAGGGCATAGTACAAAACACATCAAGATAGGAGTCAGGGGACTTCAGTCTAGTCTAGCTTAGTTACCAACTAGTTGTCTGATGTCAGACATGTCCCATAACCTCTTTTGGCCTCAGTTTATTTACTTTAAAATTGACCTATCAACTAGATGGCTACCAAAATCCCTTCCAGTTCTATGATTCTAAATTTGATGCATAATGGATATTAAAATATTTTAGATTGTATTGGATTTGGTGAAGTTGCTTAGCATCCATCATGAAATATTGCTTTAATTTGATACAAAGTTAAATATGTACACAGGACACCCAGGAATTTAAATTAAATGCCTAATTGTGTGTATTACTTAAACACATTACTATAATTTTGTGACTTGGTAGCATCAAAAAATATTAGATTTTTGGTAAGTCATTAATAAATATGGAGAACCTTAAATGAAAAAAAAACCCCAACATATAGATACTTTCTCCTGGGTCTAAAAGTACATTACCTTTTGTATAAACATTAAACATGGATTCTTTGAATAAGAATAGGATAGGAGAGCTGAGGCTCAAGAGGGTTTTTGCCTCTCAAGAAGAGTTGGAAGATAAAGAATCATTCCACTTCTATCAGGTTAATAAAGATCTTGATAATGGGAATAGTCTTTATAACAATAATAACAAAACAAAATACCAGGAGCAGTGTCCCTCTGTAAATTATTCTAATGTTCATTCTAGTCCCCTTATTTCTCCCTTAGTGGATATCTCTCTACAAAGACCAGAACTGTTCATTAGTATTATTTTTAGAGCACTATGAGTAGGCACAGAGCATAAACATACACATATACTCACATACATGCATACACACACACACACACATATACACACACACACCAAGGTCTTTTACCCAAGATGTATATCTGCCAAGTAACAACAAATATCGTTGGTGAGAAAAATCAATGTTTTGAGCAACATTCTGCTCAACTAGTCAGTCTATCATCTTATTTGTACATGGAGTGGGTGGAAAGAGAGAGAGACACACACATTCACACAAAGAGAGGGAAAGAGAGAGAGAGAGAGACAGAGAGAGAAAGAGACAGAGACAAAGAGACAGAGACACAGAGAGGATGTAAAGATTTATACTCACAGGGATAAATGCTGTTCTTCCTTTCTTATTATATTACCCATGTGTACTTCTCCTTGCTCTCCATCCCTCTCTAGGTATTCTCTCTCTCTCTCTCTCTCTCTCTCTCTCTCTCTCTCTCTCTCTCTTTCTCTCTCTCTCTCTCTTTCTCTCTCTCTCTTTCTGTTTCTCTCTGGGATCTGCTTCTATGGTTTTTTTTTTGTTTTAATCACATCATTTCTGGAAACAAAGAAATAATGAAATATTTTGGCTTCACGTGTCCCTTTCCATTTTTGCTGGGTTTCTAACAGTAGTATGAGTTTAAAAATTAATATAGTAATGTCATCAAAGAGCTTTAGTGAAGATAGTAATATCAATAAAAACCACAGAGAACTAAATTTTAAACTATGCTGTACACCCCTACCTACATCTCCTACTTTCCTAAGCTTTCCTCAATACTCAAATCAAGTCTAATCTTTTGCTAAGCAACTTTGCCAATTCCTTTCTCTTTTAAATTATCTTTCATCCTCTCTGTCTTTGTCTCTAGTCATTACTCACACACATACACACACATGTATATATGTATGTACATATATAATATGTTTATATACACACATATATTATATGCACATATATGTAACCTACCATAGTTTTTGTTGCCTAGTTATTTTCATGTTTCTCCATTAGAATGCAAACTCCTTGGAGGAAGAAGCTGTTTGCTTCTTGTCTATCTGCATTGCTTAGAACAGTGCTTGGCATGTAGTAAGCACAAAATAAATGCTTGTATAATCACTGACTCTGATTTCCTCTTTATGCCCGAGATCACATATCTCACATAACTCATAACAGTTCATCTTCAATAAACTGGAAAACGGACTTAACTCTAATTTGAAAATTCTTTAAAACTCTACCTACCATTCTGCAAGCAGTAACAAATTTAACAAAAGCTTAAGAACCTTAAGCAAAAAGAAAAAAAAGAGATACTGTCCTGCAACTTTGTGCATTCATAAACCTTGGCTTTTTAAAATGAAAATCACATGATTAGTACATCATTTTCCTAGGACCTTTCTGTCCCCTGATAATTTACAAAATGAGACAAACAGCTGGTTTCTCTTACCTAGGATGAGTAAAGAACAAACCAGATTGGAAAACCCTTTGATCATGCCAAAGTGCATGATATAAAATATAATAATACCAGATTTGGCTTTATGAAAACCAAAAAAAAAAAAAAAAAGCAAGTTCTTAAGCCTATAAGCCGGCATTATTAAATCATGGTTGCCTGGATTTACCAGCATGATTAGAGATCAAGGTGACAGACACAGAAGTTTATAGTAGATTAACCTTATTAATATCAACAACAAAAAACTTTAAAGTACTTGAAACCTACAGGGGAAAGGACCAATATTCAGAACTGTGCTTTGGAGAATTTAGCTTATTAAAAGTCTTATAAAAGTGTCTCGATTATCACACTCTTCCTGGGAAGTAAAGCTTTTGACAACTATTCATTTTCACTGGTCTGAAAGCACTTCATCAAAAAGAGTGATAATGATTTAGTGTTTTCTGGTCCAGCCTGCACTATCCTGGTGGCAAATGTCTTTTGAGAGATAATAAAGCCAAGTGAAGATAATGAAAACCAACTTATATTGAAAAATAAAACAACTCCTCCACTTAAATCACCAAACCCAACTTCCCAAGTAGGAAGCAAAGAAATTAATGTTTCCTGAACTTTAAGTCAGTCTGTCCCTTATTGTGCTAAGACTCATTTTCCCCCTCTCCATCTTCAATGGTTATACACCATCCTGCCTACTTTGGAATAAAAAAATCAGTAAAGCTTCTTGTTTCCCCTTTCATATCCAATAGTTAACGAAAGTTAGTGATTCTTTCTCCATGCTGTCTCTTATATTCTCCCATTTTTGTTGGGCTAGGACAAACTTTGAGCATTTAGTCAGAAGACCTGGGAGTCTGTGATCCCAGCATTGTGTCATTCCACAGAACAAAATATTTAATCCCACCCTTTCTGCCAATTTAAGACTTTCATTTCCCAGAACCATATTCAGTAATCATATTTTCCAGAAAATATTCCTGGACTATACCTTTTATGCTCTAATCACTCATTTTAATTTCTGCTACTTAGGACTTCAGTATTTATTATTTTCCATTTGTTTTTTTGTTTTGCAATCAATTGTTCTGTAAGTCACTTCATACTCATATGCTCTGGGTTACTTAATTAAAATGTATAGCTTTTAGAAAGAGGGAATTTTCCTTCGTTAAATATTCTCTGTTTTGCTCAGTCACAGTAATTCTCACTTCAGTATTCTGCATCCATTTAGGCACTCAGTGAACAGGTGTTATTTTCCAGAGTCTCAGTATTTCATGATACTGAGGGAAGTACCCATTAGTGAAAAGAAGCAAGATGCATTTCTATAGCTTGAGACCAGATCATGTGAATAAAGCTTTGAAGCATCAATGATAGCTAACCTCTATGCTTCCACCTCATTGACAACATATGGAAGCACCCAACCAAGCATATGGGCCAGGTTCAGCCAATTAGGAACTAAATGACCATATGACAACTTCTTCCCCCCATTCCCCGCCTTTTTAATCAAAACTTTTGTCGCAAAGAGGAAAAGATGACATTTCAAAGGAATATTAAGGTCTGCACAACAGCGATTCATACATGAGAGAAGCTTTTGATGCTTTAAGGTCCCTATTCATTTAGCTCAATTATCTATTTCCTTTATTCTTTTCTATGTTTAAGTTCAATGTTCTAAAATGTCCACATGGCCTTTGTAATACTGTAACTAGACAAGAAGGGTACAAAAGCTTTAAAAAAATAAATGCAAATAGTTTGACATCTCACAAGCATTTTAATTGTAACTATCTATTTTCAGTGAGTTTAGGCTTTGTCATTTTCTAAAATACAAAAACAAATTACAGATCATGTAATGAATAGTGATTCTTTCATTGCAAATTTAGTTGTAATAGCTGCTTAGTTGAAAATGACTTTAAATCTATACTTTTTCAGGTTCACTCAAATGGGTCTGAAAAACCACTGCCTATGTTATTGTTGTTGTTGCCAATTTCATTGTCCCTTCATATCAAATCTGCCCACACCAGGGAATTGTTGTATCATTGTGTATATTGTTTTCTTGTCTCTTCTCACTTCATTCTACATCAGTCCATACTGATCTTTTCCATATTTCTCTGTATTCGTCACATACATCTTTTCTTATAGGATAGTTACATTTCATTCCCAATTGATGAGTATCTACTTTATTTCTAATTCTTAGTTATCACAAAAAAAGTGCTGCTGCAAATATTGGGTGATTTCTTCTTATCAATGACTGTAGCATAAAGCACCCTAGCATACCCAGGTTGGCTGCTAGCACAGGTTATTAGATCTGCTTTTCTAAAGGGAAGCAACTCAAAATGGGTTAATAATCTTACTTTATTCAAACATATATCATTTACCTAGTTCAGGGGAAAAAGTCAACACCCTGAACTTCAGAGAATACAAACATAATACAGACAGACAAAGAAACAAATCAGCAGATGGGCTTCCTGCCATCTGACCATTACATCCATACCTAGTTAGTTACCAGAGAGGGAAGCATCAACATCTGGGTTTTCAAAGCTGGGGAGCTCCACAGCTTCCCGGAGTCTCTTCTGGCCAAATCACATAACTCTTTCCAAAGTGAGCCCCAAACCAAAAACTCACATCAGGGTATATATAACCTTCTCCTGGATCAGAGAAATGTCACAACCCTCTTGACCCACTGCCCAATCACAAAGTAATAAGGTGTGGGCATTCCTGAAAAACAAGCTTCCTGCCACAGGCTCCATGTGACCACATTCAGCCTATTAGGGGGCAAAGTATATTTTCAAATCAGGGAAGGTTCTCAGAGTCACTCAAGCCTATCAGAAGGCCTAGGGGCAGTGAAGATCTTCATATTCCCATAACAATGACTTCCTTGGAGTATAAGGTCAGTAATGGAGTCTCTGGTTCTAAGGATTATGAACTTTTTTTTCAATTTATTTTTGTAAAGGAATCAGCATTGACTATGTGTACTATGCTAAGCACTTTAGATGCTATTATTATCTCCATTTTATAATTAAGTAAACTGAGGTTAAGTGACTTGCCTTAGGTCACACAGCTAGTAAGTGTCAGAGGTCTTCCTGACTCCAGAACCAGCATTCTCTCCAGTGTCCACCTTAGCTAGCTTACACTCTGATGATACTGAAAGGATGGCTTCTCTGAGTTGTTGCTGCTGGAATACTTCCCTAAAAGTGATTGATATTTTCAGCTATCACTGGGAGATGCTTCATCACTCCTATGCTCAATCACATTTATAGCCACCTCCTAGTTTTCTCTTGTCTAGATCTACCTCCATAGGCATCCTTCTCTCCAGAAGCTGTCCCTCAGTTTTCAGTCACTAGAGCCCTACCAAGAGTATTCCCAGGTGTCTCCTGAAGCTGCTCCTTTTCTTCTTCCTTTGGTTGTTTTATGTTTCTGTTCTTTCTGATTCAGACTTCCCAGACTCTAAGACTAGGAGCTATGTAAAAGGTTCTTTTACCAGGAACTTTTTCAGACCCTGGTAGATATTTCATCAGCTTTCAGGGTCTGTTTCACCTACCTCACAGCTCCACCTAGGAGGCTCCCAAAGAGTCCATCATGGAGTGATTTGGAGGGGCTTCTTTCTCCTTTACCATAGTAGATCTCTAATCTTAATGTACTTTCTGGATTAGGCTGTGTAGTTTTCTTTTTACCCCTTCACTGCCTAGGTGAAGGCAATGTACTTTCTCGGATTGGTCTGAGTTTTACCTTTGTCCCTGACTCCAAGGATGAACATTCCTCTTTTATCATCCTTTCAATTAGTGTGATGCCCACACATGCAAATGGTCATTTGGAACTATAACCTACATGGCTGAGATGCCATGATTGGCAAGTTAGTGGATGAATGAGGGAGCAGAGATACTAGTATCTAGCTATTTCTAGCACACCTTAGATTATGCTCATCCAATATATGTATCTCCCATGGATACCTTCTTACCTGCCTTACCACAAGATAACTACTTTATCTTTAATCTCACCCTCCCAAACTGGCGCTTCTGTCCTTGGGAATAGTAATCAAATCAATACTACCATTGCTTCTGGAAAAACCATGACAAGTACCTCAGCTATAGTAAACTCACAATCTCTCGGATTCCTCAGACCAAAAGTTGTTTTCCTGGAGACCACTGCCTTTTATGCATAGTTTCTTTCTTTTAGAATATTAGCTCCTTGAGGGAAAAACCTACTCTGCCTCTTGTATTTGAATCCCCTGGGCCTAGCATGGTGCTTGGTAGGTAGTATAAACTTAATGTGTGTGTGTGTGTGTTTTTAATCATTTATTCTCAAACATTTGACACATCTCTAGGACATACCAAAACAGTGTTGAGATGGAGTTGGAAGGTGGTGGGGAGAAGAGGGAATTAACCAAGATTCCAGCAAAGGGGATTTGTTCTATGAAATTTGGATTCAGTCAAAGGGTAGCACTTGAGGAACTAGAGGGTCATGTAGCCTTGAGGCCACAGGTTCCCCACCCCTGCTCCCTCAAACATAAACTCAATCTACTAAAAATATGGAGCTGGTGTATTCAGTATTAAATGGAGTCACCAGAGTAATACACAACTGAAAATGGCTAAACAATAGGAATTTTAAAATTTCTATGATTTCATTGGTGTGGTTTCTCCCCCCCTACTAATGTAGATGGTTTAGTATTGAATATACTTTAGGACACAATATTTTATGATGTACTAGGATTTTAAAATTTTACCTGGTAACCTACATTCTGATAATAGTGGCTTATCCTTCAATGATACATACAACAGGCTATAATTTAAAGCTTTTTCCTCTTAGTCCCACCTTTTGGAGCCTGGGTTCTTTTGGCATATCCATTGTGAGTCCACAGTCACACATTTCATGCTATGATGAGGTATCTGGGTAGGGATTTTAATAGAGGATTTTTTTTTTCCTACCACTAGAGAATTGTACTGAGCATGTTACTCTTAAATATTCATCACTTTGGCATATATCCATTTTCTTAAAAACACAAAACTCATGAAAGCAAGGGCTTGGTATGCAATACATGCTCCTTAAATCCCTACCCCTATTCCTCAACAAGAAACATGTTAATAAAAACAGGCAAGATAAATGGTGAATTCATAAACTTTTTATGCTTATTTAACATTGAGCAGTTTCTTTAAATATTAAATAGGTCATGTTGGAATTGCTTCATTCGTATACAATATCCTCTTCATTTGAATTTGATATTGATTTGGATCATTGTAACAATAAAATTAGGTCAGGAGGTACACAGGCGACTGACATGGATGGACATTACCTCCATACTAGTAACAGGTCTGTTAAAACATAATCAATTCCTTATTCCCTCAATGCAAATCAGTGCTTGCCATGTCTTAAACTTTCTATGTCTTTTTCTTGAGGACAGCATTCATTATACATAGATGAGAAAAATTTGTTGGAGTCTCATTTATAATTCCTAAAATACACTTTCCGACACATTTTACCACATTTCCCAATGCCTGTCTTTTCACTAATAATTATGTATTAAAATATATGTTGTTTTAGTTTATATGATCTCTTTTTGTGCAATTAAATTTCACTACCTGCCCATCCTCTCTAACAAAATGTTATGTATAAACTACAATTTCCTTCATGGCAATCTTTTTAAAATCTTTTTTGTGGTACTGCAACACAAAATGATAAAGTACTCCAAGAAATGATATTTTTTACTACTTTTCTACATGATAAGACCAAATCTATCTCTTGTATTTGACTCTCCTAGGATAACCTTTGAGCCATCCTTCCATTTAGATACATTTTCCTTGTTTATAGTGAGGTAGCCAATATAATTTTGATTTATTTCTGTCAGTAACTTATCAATTTGTTAATCCCTGGAGAAGGTTCTCACATTCAGAGCCTCAGCAGTTAGGTTAATGTCTATAGACAGTCTAAAATACTATCCCCTTTTCCAGTGCTCTGCCACTATTACTGCAGAATATTCTGTGTGAAGACCCCACAGGATATACTAAAAGAAAAATATCACATGGCCAATTTTCTGGTGATGCGCCTTTCTCTAACTTAACTAGGCTGGACTTGGGGAAGAAAATATAATCTGTTGTCAGAAATATACTTTCCAATATAAATTTTTGAAAGAGCCCCTCAGTTCTTTCACTATTACGTTGCCAAACACACATGCACACACGCACGCACTCATGCACGCAAGCACACACACAAGCACACGTACACACATACACTTTCATTGGGCACCTGTTCTGGTCCAGACTTTCTCTCTTTAAGTGATTATTTCAGACTTCTCATCTAGCACATTGGTACTTGAAGTGTTACAGTGTAAATCTGTAGTTATCACAATAATGATGAAAATAGATTGCTATAGTAATGCAGGCAAATTTCTTCCATTTTCTGTCTCTTTTATTTATCCTCCTGCTACTTTCATCTATGAATGCTCTTGGAATGATGATAAGACTCAGTTGTGTCTCACACCAAGCATTTTCTAGACCTTTTTTTTTTGCTTCTATTACATTTTTCACATGTTTTATGAGATTATGCTTTGCATAATCTCCCACCATCTTCCTCTGCAGTGTTTTTTGAATTAGTCTGACTTCTAAGCTTATGTTGTCTTTGACTTCCATTACTCTCAGTTTCATAAGCAGATCAAATACTTGCTGGCTTGAGGTAATTTTCTAAGATCGTTTGAACTGCTCATCATGGTGATATCTTTACAGTGGTTAACTTTTAGTAGGAAACAGTGATAATAAAGGTCAAAATCTTTTTTCTTTTTTTGGATTTCTCATTTTGGGGGCATTGACAGCTCATTTAAATAGGTAATGTGTTGAAACTATTGCAATTATTTGCAATGCGTAACAACCATCTTTATTCTTTCTTCTAATTTACCGCTGATATTTGGCCTTTGCTTTAAATATTTCATGACCAGAATTCACTCCATTCACTCCAGCTAATTCCAATATGTCCTTCAAAACTAGTCAATTCTTATCTGTTAAGATGTCAAAGTGATGTGCTTGTGTGGGTGATATTGCTCATTACTTGATATATCCAGTACTTCCAGATTCTCTTATAGAAGAAATTATTCTTGATATGTAGCTCTGAGATCTCTCAGTAACCTACGAGACTTTGACCTTTTCCATATTCCAAACCCAAAGCATTTTCCAACATATTTTAATTATGCTTTTTTGATGTTGTCAATTTCTTTATATCACTTCTATACCTCTTCATCCTCTGCAACAGATGTTGGTGAAATAGCATTGCCTTCATGAGCATGTTTTTATTTTTGCTTGTAAAGAGGTACGAGAAGATATGAACATTTCTCTCATACTATGATGTTTCATGTTGCCTGTAGGTACATGCTAAAATCAAGTCCACCAAACTTTGCTTTTCCACTCTAATAAGAAACAATTGAGTAAACAATATGTTGCTTTTCTACTTCAGTATATTTCGAGAATATAAATATCTATAGATTTTACTTTCAGTTATATGTCAGCTTGTTGAACATTTGATAAGTATCTCCTCTTTAATGTATCTAAAGCTAATTTGCTTTATTGGTAGTCTAAAAGTTATCTTATGACTTTCCTTTTAACAAGATAACATCACAGACATTGTAGATCAAGAACAAAACTTCACAGACCCAAAGAGAATTTTCTTAAAATTTCCTTTCAGTCATGGATTGTCATAGCCAAGGAAGTGATCCCCCACTGGTAATGAACCACCATGTATTCAAGTAGGCTGGCTTTGATACAGCTGATTTGATCTACTGCTAGGACAAAACAAAATTAATAATAACAGCCTAATGTGGTTCAATTATGAGCAGGTTATATCCATGACAGATGAAAAGTACCTCCTGCAATAGCTATGAGTTCAGAGGAGGAGGAAGCATATATATATACACACACATATATATATAATGAAGGCTTCCTGCAAGAAATGGATCTGGAGCTGAAGTTTGAATGATGGAGAGGTCTTGACTAAATGAAGATGAATGGGGAGTAATAATAATAGCTGGCATTTATAAAACACTTAAGAGTTTGCAAAGCACTTTACCCAAGTCATCTCATTTGACCCTTGTTTGATAGTATATTGTTCCTTCTAGCAGGGCTTCAGCATTAACAATCTTATAAAGTATGTGGTATGATCATCTGCACTACCAGGTGAAGAAACTAAGGCTGACAAATGTGAAGTGACTTGCCTGGGGTCCCACAGTGTAATGGTAATGGGAATTTGAAGATCTTCCATGCCCCTTAATAGACCTAAGGGATTTGAAGATATTTCCTACTTTGAAGATTTTCCCTGCCCTTTAATAGGCCAAATGTAATCACATGGAACCTGTGGTAGGAAGAGCTTGCTGAACAGGTGGAGCAGAGCGCAGAGGAATCTGTGAGTCAGAGCAGTTAAAGCTGGAGGGTGGAGAGGATGCAGGCAAGGAGACAGCTAGGTATAGTGTTGCTCCCAGAAGTGTTATGATGTATTAACTTCTTTGTTGCTATGAAGGATTCAGTTATCTGATGTTAGGATTTGGCTTTCTGATTTGGGGATCTGACTTCTTGATTTCTGAATAAATGTTTTGCTTCTGTCTTCTACATGGAGAGTCTGTCATATTTTGAGATTCAGAACTATGTCAGCATATTCATAGTCACTCTCAGTGCTGTGAATATTGTGTTGACTCCAAGTGTTTGAGGAAGGATATAAATTCATGTCTTTAAGACCCCAAGCACAACATTCTATTCACTGAGTCATTCATATAAAATATTTTTAAAAGAGTAAAATTATCTGCAGGATATAAGCATTGTGTAGGAGAGCTGAAAGATTAAAAATATCTGAAAAACAGAGGAATGAGAGGTTGTTGTAATCAAAGAGCAATTAGCAGCATTGAATGTGGCAGAGAAGTATAGTATCAGCCTTGTAGTTGCTATCTTAGTAGGATTATCGTAATTTTGGTCTTGTCAAGTTATTATTTTAAAATGTTTCCTCATTATCCATGTTAATGTTTTCCACCTGTGCAAAAGTTCTACTATCTTTAGAGGATTTTTGTGACCATGATAACAGAATAGAGTGCCAGTCCTTACAGTAATAAGTAATACACATTTGTTGCTATTCTCATGCACACACTACGTTAGGCTACCTAGGTATCACTGTGGATAGAACACTGAACTTGAAGGCATAAAGGCTTGAGTTCAAATCTTGTCTCAGTGATTTACTATGTGACCTTGGGAAAGTCATTTAACTTCTATCTACCTCAGTTTCCTTATCTATAAAAAAAGGGCATAATAATGCCACCTATCTCTTAGGGTTATTGTGACAATAAAATAATATTTGTAAGTGCTTTATAAAGCACTTATTAAAAAGGTATGTAGATGCTAATTACTATTATCATTATTGGTATCTCATTCTGGTATTGCTAGTAAAATCCTACGTGATGGAAGATGATACCTTGATGCCCATTATTATATGTTGCCATTTGGTAGACAGGACAATACAAGAAGAATCTATTATTTCCTTTGAGTGTGTATCCCTTCCATGAAAGCAGATAATAAGCCACTTATAATTTAGTATACAAGTATTAGTGTTGCCTGAGGCTCTGTTTTACCATTAGCACATAGTTAATAAATGTCAGAAGTCTGATGTGAATCCTAGTGTGCCTAACTCTAAGTTCAGCAGAATATCCACTATTCCACATTTCCTCTGATATACATACACAAACATGCATATTGCTTTCTGACTTGACAGTTGAGAATTTTATTAAGCCCTTTCCCAGATCATTTTCATAATAAATCCCCTAGTTATACTCTTTTTAGATATGAGTCCCTTATAATTTGCATGTGCTTTGTCCATTTTGTGAATTATTCACAAAAATCTATTAAACATTAGCCAATTTTCTCCAACCCTTCTATGTGAACTGCATTCCTTCATGGTCACTTGATATGTGTTCTATGAAGCTAAAAGTATTAACAGTCAAAACACAGTCATTAAGGTAAATAAGTTGCTGAAAATAACAGATAGCAAGTGTTATTCACTGAATCTCATACTAGTACATTCTCCCACTTTCCTAGTAAATAATTCCACTGATGCAAGATATCAGGTGGCAGGAACGCTATGGATGCTTAATAAATAATCACTGGCATATTAATTAAAAGCAGAAAACGAACAGTAAGAAATAGGGTCACTAGGCCTCCTCTTAACTTAAAAAAAGTCACAAAGATCTGCAGTACTCAAATGAAGTGCTGTACAAGTGGAAACTTGATATCTTCATACTAAAATGGTTCTAAGAGCAGCTGTCCATCTTCTGTGAAGAATGTGTTTATTCCCAGCTCTGCCCCTTTAACTAACTGAATGCAAGATGTTTCTGATCTATATTACACCCCTGACACTTTTCTTTCCTTTGTAGTCCTAACCTTAGACTGGAGTTTGCACCCAGAGGGCACTCAGTCAGTAACTACTTGGTAGTGATGGTGTGTTGTTTCTTCAGCAAGTTTCTTCAGGATGACCCCATATCATTTTTTTTCTTACCTAACTTGAGTGTTCCACTTTGATGAATACAGCAGTTTTCATGGAACTCTACAGTTATCAATTTCTCCCTCAGAATCAGCTCCTCAGAGATAGGCTATAATTTCTCATTGATTCTTTTGAATCAGTTGGGCTCTTCTATGTCATTACAGACAACTTGATCTTGTCACATGATATTAAGGTTGCCCTACCAAAGTGTTGCTGATAAAACTTGTTTAAGTGTTCAATGTAATGTCTATAGTATATCTAAGTCTTCCTCTTACTCAAATGATTGGATGCCACAAACTTTAAGGTTGATCGCAGCTTTAAATCTCAGGCATATAAGATATCGGTTATTCAAAAGACTTACTTAACTAATCAGCTGATATCTTGCAATTCAACAATTTACAAATTTAGTACAATCCAGTCACCTACTCACTAACTTTGTAAAATTGTAGTGCTCCTTACTTATTAGACCATTTTGCAAAAGTAGGTAATGAAGGCAGTAGGGGTTCCATCTTATAGCTCTCTCTTTTTGTCTGGTTTAGTTAAGGATATACCCTGTGAAGGCTGATAGGATGAACTACGTCTACTTCAGGGTGATGATTTAAATTGAAATGCTGGACTTTCTCTGAAAAATGACCCATAATCTGGAACAAGGCCTTAAAAATAGAAGAGTCAAGTGTCTTTGAGAATATTTTTAAGTAGGGTAGTCAAGTAGCAAGGGCACTGGGAAACCAGCAAGTGGTACAATCAAGTGATCTTGAATTTTTTCCTTTTTGGTACACTTGGGTAATAATGGCATTGAGAACACTGTTAGTCTTTAAGTAATGCTGAGAAACAGTGGTGCCCAAAAACAAGAAGGGTTTTTCCTCAAAGTGATTTTCTTCCCTACAGAAATAGGTGATGTCCTTTCAGACCATGTACTAATTTCTTTGATGTAATTTTCCAGTCTAATGATTAGACAATGGCCTTAATCAAAAGACCAGGTGAGAGTCATATTCTAAGAATAACACCAGGCATCACCTATAGATACTACAGTCATTATCTAAATATAAAATGATTCATTTTCTCTCTCAAGTCTTTGATATTTCTTTTTTTTTTCTGTTTTAATGATACAATCTACTAATCTTTGAAACTAAAGTAAGAAAATTCAGAGGTATCACAGGTGCCTTCTCATGTGGGCCTACTGACATCACTGTCAATCCCAGAAGACTGTTCTTAGATACCCACTCCATAAATTCCCAGTTTTATAGCCTCTAGAAAGGTCATCCTCCACAAAGTTCTACGCTTTGATGCCTCATTGTGCTATGGAGGTAAATCTCAGTTTCTGAAGGTTATGCCAATAGAACACAAGCCTGAGTGTGTTTTATCAAGCTGAACAGTCTTACATATAGTAATGTAAAGAGACGAGGCATGATTTCCAATTACCAGGTTAGTTAAATATTAGTCTCAAGTTGAAAATGACTTAGTGAACACTTGCTTTCCTATGATACCCCATGTAACAAAGAAAAATACAAAATGGTCATCAGCACCTTGTGGTACTCCCCCAATCTTTGCCAGTAATGACTTATGGGCTTGGGGTTGGAAGTGATTTTAGGCTCTATGAAGCCTAACCCCTTCATCTTACAAATAAGGAAACTCAGGCTCAGAATGGTTAAGTAATTTGTCCAAGGTCAAGCTGAATTGAATTTAAGAATATGACTCTAAATAGCTACTTAGTTATATGATGGTGACAGCTGGGTAAAAAGGGTAAGGAGGCACATGGTTCTAAGAAGCACTCATTTTTTAGACTTTTTATAAGAACTAACTTTTTTATGATTCGACTTGTGATGTGATTGGTGCAAGGAGCTCTCCTCACCAAAACAGATTACTACTAGGCTCAATCATTTATAATCTTGCTGAATTTCCTGGAGGCAAGTGAGTGAGAGGTTAAATGATTTGCCCTGGGTCCCACAGCTAGTAGGGTATCAGAAAGGGGACCTATATTAACTGTTAGTATTTTAACTGATTTCTTTCTCATTCAATGTTCACTAAGTAGACAGCCTACCAGAGGGACTGAATCATATCAACCTTGAAATTTTCACTATAAATGAACCCAGAAGACAAAAACCAGTTAGACCAAAATAGAAGTATGGCTCAGAGGGTTTTCTTATAAAGGCAAATAGAAGACTCTGTGTAGCTGGTTTTATCCAGTATCCAAAGCCAACCACAACAACAGCAGCAGAAACACCACCACAACAGCTGGCATTTATATATTGTTTCAAGGTATACAAAGAACTTCCCAATTGTATTTTATTTTAGGCTCACAACAGCTCTGGGAAGTAGGTGTTCTTTTCACCTATCTGTTACAGATGAGGAAATTGTGACAGACAGAGGTTAACTAACTATCAGGGGTCACAGAGCTAATAAGACTCTGAGATTGTATTTGAACTCAGGTCTTCCTGATTCCAGGCCAATGGGCCACACAATGGCCATATTATTTTAACATTGTTTAATGATACACACAGTCATCTTTTTTGCAATACTCTTGATAAGTAATAGCAAAATAGACCACCATGCAGATAATTTCAGCATACCCAGCAATATATGCTACAGGGATGAAAGGTCAAAAAAATCCTGTGAAGACCTTCCTAACACTTTCCAGATTAAATACAAACTTGAATACTTAGTGACTCCCCTATAAAGATGTGCATAGAGAAGAACAGAGAAAAACATGTTCATTAATGCATTCATTCATTCAAGAAGCCTTTATTAATTGTCTACCAGACACTGACTACATTAGGCACTAGGAATTATATACTTGGGACACAAAAACAAAAGTTTCTGTCCACAAAGAACTTAGATTCTATTGCTGAGAATGTATCATATAAAATAAAATCCAAAATAAATACAAAATAATTTTCCATGGATAGGACATGAGGGATCAAGGAGACTAGTTCAGGTAACACATACCGAACTTTATAGGAAACTTGGGGAAATAGTATGACTGGGAGGCCATACCAGTCCTATGAGATGGCCTATAAAAAGTCAAGAAAACAGGAATTGGAATGCCCTGACCTAGGAATAGCAAGCAGGTCATTTTGGCTAGAATGTAGAGTGCCTGAAGGAGAAAAACAAGCCATAAGCCTGAGAAGGTAGGATGAAGTCACATTGGAGAAAGTGAAAAAAAAAAGGATTTTATTTTATGCAACAGGCAAATGGGAGTCATTAGAGCTTCTTGGGTAAGGGAGTGATATAATCAGACTTCTGCTATAGGAGTATCATTTTGGCAGCTCTATGGAGGATGGATTGGAAGAGGGCAGAGATTAGAGGCAGAGAGACCTATTAGAAGGCTATTGCAAAAATTGTAGTAGTTCATTTCAAATCAACTGTCAGAGATATAAACTATGCCAAAGTAAATGACAGAATAAAAATAAGGTATAGCATTGAGAAGCAATTCCAACCTGACCTACTCAAACAAGCTATTGGCTCTGTAAAACAGGAAGAATAAAAGGACATTGACATTTCTTAAGGAAGTGTAATCAATCAAAATCAATTATCACAACTCAGAAGTCAAGAGAACTTACGCACTACCTTGGAATTGAAACTGGATTTGTTTTATTTTTAATTTATAGAATAAAATAAGTATTTCCATAGCCTAGTATAGTAAAAAAAAAAATGACTGTACATGAAACTGGATTTTACCACATCAGAGGCAAAGGTTTTTTATTTTAATTCTCAGAAAATGCAGTAGTGGGACAATGAATCATAGAGAAGTTGAATTAGAATTGGAAGAGAGTTTAGAAATTGTCTTGTCCAACTCCTTCATTTTACAGTTGAGAAAACTATGTTTCACAGAGGTTAAGTGGTTTGTCCAAGGTCATGTAGACAGGCAATAGCTCAAGTAGGATTTGAATCCTGTACTTTGATTTGAAATTTTTAGCACATTGCGGTATTACAATGCCTCAATCAACACATCAGATATTACCTTCAACCTAAAATGAGTTTTGTATTATCTGGGAATGGGGCTTGCGTAAACCTTTAAAATCAATTTAGGCACATTTTTCAATCACTTTGTACCATGATACTCAAGGCAAGTTATTCTCCTTGAAACACTGACAAGAGGAAGGAGGGAATAAGCAAAGTTTGACTTCTGGCATCTCGATATTAGCTACAATGGCCTGTTGTTTATAGGTATGTAAAATAATAGTAAAGGGGTTAGATATGATGCTTGTCAAAGCAGGTGTATACACTAAACATGATATGCATATCTACCCAACTCCAATTATCATAGTGGACAGAGGCCATAAGCCAAAGAACCAAGTTGATCCTTCTTCTATCCCTAGATACAGAATTGTGTCCACTCCACCCCCCACCTCCACCCTCAAACAAGCTTCAAAAGAACATATGCAGAGGAGAGTCACTCTATATGGTCCCAGTGTGGAGATATATGAATAACCAATGTACTCTTAAGAAGACAGTCCTAAAAACAGTAATTGTGAATCTATTAATGTCTTATCTTCCATTCATCTGCCCATAATGGTCACAAGATTGGCATTAAAGACAACATATATAGCCAGATATTAACAAGAGCCCCAAAGGCACAAAATTAGTCTTTGCTCATTCAAATGACAGGACATCCCCCATGTGATGTAGATTATGACTAAAGGTGTTAGCCAATTTTTGCATAGGGTTATTATTATTTACATTCATTCCATCCACAGTTCTTTTGAATTAGACTTTTCTTTACCAAAGGTTCAGAGACAGTAGGTCTGAGTGAGATCAGCCAGAAAGGCTCTCTGGACAGCCTGGCTTGGATTTCTGTTGATGCTCCAGTCGGTTCAAGATAAACTGACTAGTGTCAAGAAAGCGCTCAACACAGTTCACGAAACAGGATTCTGTCCTACTGTCGAGTCTTGGTCCCGGCTTGTCCATACACTTTTCCCAACACATTTCAGTCATCTGGTGGACAAGTTGCTGGAATCGCTGCCTCTGAGTTTCCGCCTTGATGAAATGCTGTAGCTGTGGGTCCACTGAGCCCAGCCCCTCCAAAAAGGATGAATCCATGCCCTGCCAGGATCTTGGCGGTGGAGCCAAGCAACAGCTTGCCAACCTTTCCGGGACTCTGACCAGAAAGAAGATCAGGCTTGTGAACGGCACTTACACAAGAATGTGCAAACCACTCCCCAGTTGGTCCTACCTAATCTAATCCCGAAGAGGAAATCCTAGGGGTCCTCACGCAGCTGCTGCAGACTTTCACAACACTCCTGAGACCTATGCCTACCCCTTTTAAAAAATCTCACTGACCTGCTGGTGTAAGGCTGTGAATAGCATTACCTCACAAAGAGTGTGGAGTGGTGGGGTGATGAGGCGATGAGTGGTGGAGAGATGATGGTTATGGAGATAGAGCCAGGATATGAGTCAGGGAGTCCTCGGTTCAAATCTCTCCTCTGTCCTCTTAAGGCGGTGTGACCCTGAACAAGAAACTTTAACTCTTCATGTGTAGGAAAATTTTTAAAGACTCCAAGTTTTAGGACAATTGATGATCTGATTTGTCTGGGGGGGTTGAGGAGGAGGGGATTTCATTAGGAGTTGCAGCACACTCATGAAATCACAGGTCCAGACTGAAGAAGAAAAAAAAAAGACCATAATCTTCATACCCACTCCCACCCCTTAAACACAGAGAGACAAAGACAGAGACAGAAAGAGAGAGAGAGTGAGTGAATGAGAGAGAGAGAGAGAGAGAGAGAGAGAGAGAGAGAGAGAGAGATTATCACTAGACTTCAGTTCCTTTCTATATAGGGATGAAACTAGAAAGAAAAAGGATCAGAAGCAGTCCAGTATAGTGGATAGAGTGCTCCATCTGGAGTAAGAGGGACTGAGTTTGAATTCCGTCTCTTTTTTATGGGACTATTGGTCAATTCACTCTCCTTTTCTAGGACTGTTTTCCTCATCTGTGAAATAAATAGAATGAATTAGATTTCTAAAGGTGATATCTAACCTTAAAACCCATGTGTCTGATCTAACAAGAATAATGGAATATTCTATAAACTTTGCTATAATTTTTTGGGGGGCACTTCCTGCAAAATGGCTGTTTGCTTCTTCCCAGCTCCCCTATATGCCTTCATATAATCTAAAAAAGTAGCTTGCCTCTTGCTACATTCACATGCCCCAATATCTAGTACATTGAGTGTGGTTTTTTCCCCTTCCTTTACAAATTTTTCCTTTGGCAGATTCAACCAGATTCACACAATCCAACCCATAAGGTGAAGGACAGTGACTTCACGTAGGCCCCGCAGTCTGCTCAGGAGACAGCAAGTAGCCATGGATAGAGAAGTGGGGTAGGCAGTCTGCGCCTGCTTCCACATGTTCTAGAAGTGAAAAGAAAGCACTGAGTTCTTCCAAGATGACTAAATGAGATGTGCTTAAGCCCAGAACCCCTTCAACATCTTAAAGTAGTATGAAATATGTAAAACAGAACTGAGAAAGAATAATTAGTGACCAAAGAGAGAGATGGAACTAGTAGTCATGAGAAATTCATCACTGAAAGACTAGAAGATTTATTTTAAAAAGTGACTAGATATGACAATAAATTATTCAAATGATATGAATACTACAAAGTTAGATAAATTGATTCAAAACACCTGATGAAGAGAAATGGCACCAGAAGGGTCACAAGATCCTGAACAACTTCAAGAACTTTCAGGATGTTGCAGAAGAGAACAAAATAATTAAAATAAGAAATAATGATGGAAATTGGTAAGGAAAGTAGAGATCTCAGAGAAAAATCAAGAAGAAAAGAATGAAGGATCTAAGGTAAACAATCAACATATATAGATTCTCTGAAAAGGATATCAGCACATTTGAAACTCAAAAATGCTGAGGTAAAAGGAAAATTTGACAAAACAAAATCAAAAGACAAGTAGTTTGGAAGAATACATAGCATTTCTACTAATTAAGGCAACTAACACTGAAGTTAGAATTTCAAGTTACAATTTAATAATTTCAGTGAAAAACACTTTAAATAAACAGCCCATCACACTTAAGAAAATCATACAAGAAAATAAACTGTTAGCAATAGAAGGCAGAAACTATAGCAAGCGAGAAGAAAAAAAACATCCCAGCTTAATTTACCAACAGACTTCATAGCCAAGGGTAAGAATTTCAATATCAAATAAAAAAATACCACAGGTATAAGGAGGAAACCCTTTACACACCAAGAAAAAATAGTTTGTATTGCCCCAAGTTACCCCTTGTTCATGAAAAATAAAAGGGAAAACAGGAATATGTTATCCTAAAAAGCAAAGGAGATTAGTTTCCACAAGAAAAGTATATATACTACAAAATTAAATTTAATCATCAAAGATAAAAGATGGACTTCCAAATAATATGAGAAGGGCAATTTATTTTATTAATTACAAAGAAGCTAGGCATAAGTAGCACATATAATGTGCAAAACCACTTAAAATATATGAAAAATGTGCCACCACACGCTACCATGTTAATATTCTTCTACAGAGTAGTATAAACAACTTTACAGATAGGGAAATGGGGAAAGTCCTGACTGAGATATCTGAGGAATCAATCCTGCCTGGTGTTGATATCAGAGTATGATAAGGAGAGCTCATCCTCCCCTTGTTCTCCCTCCCACCCCTCCTACTTCCCAGCCTTTATCTATATGGACAGGAGGAGAACAAGGCAAGAGTAATAGAGTGGGTGGTGGAACATTTCCCTTTTGGCAAGGAGTTAAGCAGAGAAAATATAACAGAAGGATGACACTTGGAAGACTCTCGCAAGTTTTTTTGAACTTTGGGGTGATGTGATAGGGCCTGAAACCCAGATTACTTTAGGAGTAATAGATACTCCAAGATACGCTCATCTCCAGGCAGGACTCCCTTAATTCCAGTGCCTTCCCTTTCTTGATTGTTGTACATTGATACTCCTTGTTCACATATAGTTGCTTTCATGCTGTCTCCTCCATTAGACAGTGAGCTCCTGGAGACACATCCCCAGCACTTAGCACAGTTGCTAACACATAGTAAGTACTTAATTTTTTTTTTTTTTAACTAATTGACTTCCAGGCACCATGTTGGATCCTAGGGTACAAAATTCTGTGTGTCTGAGAAATTTGTCATGGGAGAGACAAAGGTCCAAAGTGATGAACTCCTGCAGGGCCTAGGAAATGGAAGGGAAGTACTTTGGATTCATCCCAGTCCTTTGGGCTCTGGAAATAGAATTCCTCCTTACTGCTACATTTCCTCTTCCACGAGTTAGTATTTTGGGGGGAGTTAGTTGGGATAGGGGATTCTCAGAAGAATTTCTTTCAAAGAAACTTATTTGATGATTGGTAATCAAATACTTTGTTGGACTAGATGAAAAAAAAATAGAGCAAAACAATGAATGTGTATTAGACCCATCTTGTGTAAGATTTACAGGGAAGATAAAACACACGCACACAAAAACCCACAAAACCAATAAATGAAGAATTATATTCTTGTATATTTAAGTTAGGGACAGGAGGAAGTAGTGGATTAACTAAACTAACACTTTAAAAATCAGATCAGAAATGGATAGTCTTCATCAGAGAGGGGATAAGTAAACATAGAGAATGTTTACTACACTCCCATTTAGGTTGAGAGAGAGGAAAAGGGAGGGAGAGAAAAAGAGAAAAAGAGGAAAAGAACAAGTATAGAAATAAAAGGATATTCTACAAATTTAGGCAGGGTAATTGGACAGAGAAGGGCAAGATCTGTAGGAGGACACTGTGAGGAAAAGGAAAATTCAGTGACATGTTAATTGGCTTAAGTTACACAAAACAACACAAATTAGCATAAGAAAACACAAAATTTAACACAATCACCTAGAATGACAATGGATTAAACTGACAAAAGGAAATGACAGAATGTATAAGAAAATAAAGCCCAACCACTTGCTGCAGAGAATTCATACTTGAGATATAAAGATCTAAAACAGAATGAAAGTGAGGAGGTGGCATAAAATTTACTGTGCTTCAAGTGACTCCAAAAAAGTAGATTTTGCAATCATAATCTTAGGAAAGCTGACAGTCAAAATGTATATTATGAATAAGGGAATTATATTTAAATTGCAAATAGATAATGAAACAATTTTATTGTTAAGTAAATCAATGTGTGTACACATAAACATATATATATATATGAAACAGATGCACACACACAATAAAGTTATCTCAGTATCACAGGGGACATATGCAAAAACTGTTCATTTATTATGATATAAACAAATAATTTTAAAATCACACAATACAATAATGACAGTAATCAACAGAGGAAATGTAAACAAAAGATAAACAGTTAAATAGGAATAAATCATCATAAGGTCAAGGTAGATGGTAAATTTATAGCCATCACACATGGCAGATGTAAAGAGTCAAGTCAAAAGCATTGTTTAAGTACATGATACGTACTAGACCCTGTGCTAAGTACTGAGGACACAAATAATTGCAAAAACTTGGTCCCTGTCCTTAAGGAGCTTACATTCAAACTGAGGAAAAGGAAGCTGGAGAGCAGAGAGTCAGGTTGGAGAGGGTGGCATAGTGGGGGAAAAAAGTCCAAAAAGAGGTGTCAAAAGACAGTAGGACCAGAAACCAAGAGACAGCCTCTATGATCTCTGTCACGAATGCAATATAAAGTAGTCTAGAGCAGAGGTTCTTAATCTTTTTGTGTATCAAGGACCCCTTTGGCAGGATAATAAAGCCTAATATTTGTATAGTTTACTGCCTAAATTCATAATTGAAGGAAATGCTAATCCAGGTAGAAGTTAGTGAAATGTTTTTATCTATTCAAGTTCACAGACACTCTGAAATATATCTATTTTGATGGGAGGACATGAACAAGAGTTGCCCTCAATGGGAAGAAAAGGTATGAAAAGGTTGTGATTTGGACAACTGGAAAGAATGCTTGACCAGAGAAACATATCAAATGTGAATTATCCAACTGTAGAAGAGCTATGATTTCCTTATGATGATAAATTTTTCAAGAGTGATGAATGATCAGAAAAGATAAAGGTAATCTGACACTCTCAAAGATTGTGAAATTTTGACATTGTAGTTATGACAAAACAGAATGGGAGAGAGTTTCTAGACTTTGAGATTTTGACTTGGAAAAGACCTTATACATAAGATAGTGGAAGGCGAAGGATATATGCCAAATACAAATTGGTTCCTTGAAATGATGGGAAAGAAAATTCACTGCAGAGACAGAGGGGCTAAACTTTATGACCATATATAAGTATGAAGACTACAGATACATGTCTGTATTAGAGTGCCGGGTCTGAAGTTAGGAATACCTGAGTTCAAAATATATGTGTATACATACATACATACATACATACATACATACATACATACAGTTTCTCCCTAAAGGACAGATAAGACTAACCAGGTAGTTTTGAGTATACATGTAAAGACAAACAAATAAACAAACAAAAACCAGATTGTAATACACATAGCTTTTCTAATTTTATTTCATTATTGTGTTACTCCTTTGCCTTTTTATTGTTTTTTTTTTGTTCACATACTTCCTCCACACTGTTAAGACTTTGCCTAAGTTAAATTTGACCTTCTTTGAGAGAAGTCACTGAGCTTTGTCTTAATATTGTATTGTTGAATATTTGGAGCTCAAAGAAGGTCTCTCACTCATTTCAATTATACCAGGATTTGGAATGTGTGGTGAGTATGATTAAATCCCTAAATGAGGCCTAATTTAGGGGTCTTATATGCTTTGATTCAGTGTCATGACATATGCTGATCAAACCTGTTTTAATTTTACTATGATCAATCTCTAATTTTAAAATGGTAATTTATGAAATAAAATATTTCTAGTATTATCTAGAAATTGCTCATTTTACTAGTTTTGCCTCTCCTCTCAACCACTGCAAATTACAATCCTCCCCCATCTTCATCTCATGTTGTATTTGTACATTTTTTCCTCATAAAGTCGTCATAGAATATCTTTGTGCTGGAGGCCTCCTCTTCTCCTTTTAATATCTAAGGGCTTAAAATATGCCACTTGTACTATCAATCTTTAGCCCCTCATCCTTCTATATGATGAGCTTTCTCCTTTTCTGGTCATAAATATCCTTCATAATGCCTCTTACATTGTTACTGCTAAGTAAGTGGACTTGGCAATAGGCTACAAACTGCAAAAACCCAACATGCATCTTTCTGTTGCCCTTCAGGTATTTGATAATTTGAATTCTCCCCCAAATCATTTTGTTACAGTATTCATAAAGCAACAGAACACCTTCAGGAGGAAATTGGTCTTAAAGAGACAGGTTTCTGCAATGACAATCAGTTTGAGATAGTTGGAAACACTGCAAAATTTCTCAAAATTCACTAAACATAAAATCATTAATAAAACATGTTTGATTCTGAGTCCCTCTCTGCTTTAAAAAAAATAGTAACTTGTAAGACATTTCTAACATCATCTAGAAAGTGCTTTAAAATTCAAGTGCAGCCATTCATTTTCCTGATCTTCATCAGGCTTTAGGCCTACTCATTGACCCCTTAGTGCAAGATCCAAGGAAATATTTTAAAGTTTCTTCCAATTAAAAATATGTTTGTGAGAGATCTTAAAATCACTACTAACCCTTCATTTCAATTTAGTAATATGCTGTATTCTGGTTTCACAGGACTCTCCATACAGACACACACACACACACACACACACACACACACACACATTTTTCAAGTAAGACTACATTGTAGATAAGGAAATGTGCCATTGGAAGTGCATTTTAATCTAAAGCTGTGAGTCTGGGCATTATATTTCATGTGAATATAGATAGTCATCAATCATAAGCGTCCCTTTGTATCTCCAACAACCTATTACAGACAAAAGAACTCTTTCTGAATTCTGAGATATTTGCTGTCAGAAATACTCTAGACAGTGGTTTTCCTCATTTAATCTTCTAGCCCCTGAGAAAAGAAAACTAAAGCTGGAGGAACATTTTCCCCCATCACCTTTCTAACACCTGTTTACCGATAATCCCACCTATTAATATGTAAAAATGTTACTTCATTTTAAAGGTTGAAAAGTGATTTTATTAATTCTTCTTTATGTGAAAACTATAAGAACAAAACCAAGACCAAGAGTCTTACTGAAGCATTAAAATTTTGCCTACTTAATATCACTTACTTCATTTGGTGACCAATTGAGAGAGTATAAATGACCTATTGCATATAGGGCTAAGACTTAGATTCAGGAAAAATTGGATTCAAATGTCTTCTCTGATGCTTATTATCAACTATGGGCAATTACTTCTCAGAGCCTTAGAAAAGTACTTAAGATTCATTCAGTATTGGGGCAGCTAGGTGGTACAGTAAATAGAGCACCAGCCCTGGAGTCAGGAGGACCTGAGTTCAAATACTGTCTCAGACACTCGATATATTAGCTGTGTGACCTTGGGCAAGTCACTGAACCCCAATTGCCCTGCCTTCCCCCCCCTCCAAAAAGAAAAAAAAAACAAAAAGATGTATTCAGTAACTGTATCAGTATCAGTATCACTATCACTATCTGTAAGACAAGTTTAGATCTGTGTTAATGGACAAAATTCTTATACCTAAAATTCTTGGTATTGTGAGATATGTATTGGTCTATTGTATGTCTGTATGTGTATACATATCTGCACAACATTAATATATATTATATATAAGACAATGCATGTGCAAGCATTGAATGAATAAATGATTAAGAACTTGCAATGTCCCAAACACTGTGAAAGCACTGGGTATGCCAATATGAAAGGAAGATAGTTTCAACCCTCAAGAAACTTATAAAACTAATGTTCATTTGTTTTCAGTCATGTCTGACTCTTCATGACACCACTTGGGGCTGTCTTGCAAAGATACTGGAGTATCTTTCCTCATTTTACAGCTCATTTTACAGATGAGGAAACTGAGGCAAACAGGGTTAAGTGATCTGCCAAGGGTCATACAACTAGTAAGTGTCTGAGGCCAGATTGGAACTCACGAAGATGAGAACTTCTGACTTTAGGACCAGCACTCTGTGGATTATGGCACCACCTAGCTCCCCTATACTATAACCTAATAGGGAGGGATAATATATTGAGGGTTGTGATGGGTAGAAAGGAACATTTTTTTTTAATGACAAATAATAGGGATGGTCAATAGGGCATTGATTTGACCAAGTCAATTAGTCTTTTTTTGCCTTAATTTTTCCTTCTGTAAAATGAGGGTGTGGGATTAAATAGTATCTAAGTTTTCTTCCAGTTCCAAATTCATTGTTCGATGAAGCACTTTGATGAGTTACACAAGTAATACCTGGAGAAGGTAATATGGAAACAAATATCCCATCTCTGTTTTCTTCTCAACTAGTGAAGTTGATTGAAAAGCCTTTTCTAATTGCAATCGCACTATTGATTTGATTATGGTTTTCAGAGTATGACATAGAAATGAGGGAGATGGGAGCAGGGCAGTCAGGGATACACACTCAGTGGCAAGGCTAATGGGAAGATAAGAAAATGTCAAGTATGGCGGGCACAAGAGAGATACAATGTGTCCCATATGATTTTGTGTTTTCATACTTACCCATCAGGAGAGCATGGACAGGAGTTTCAAAGCAGGGTGAAATGTGTTCCTAGGGCATGTCTTTTCTGAGGTCTGGTGATCCTGAGGCTGCAGCAACAGGGTCGATGGCAAGGAGAAGGTTAGACTATAAAGGTATGTTACTTTAACACCATATAACCTATTATATCCCTTTTTCGCTCTTTGTAACATATATCACCACTGGTGTTCTTTTTTGATAAACAATAGAGTGATGATTTGACCTTTCTGAAGATTATTTTATGCTTCTATTTGTGAATCCTAGGAGAGTTTAGGTTGTTGGGTTTTTTTTGTCTTTTTTTTTTTTGGTCTCCCACAGCAGCCCACTCTCTCATATTCAGGTTATGGCAGTTTATGATTCTTTTTTTTTTTTTTTCTCAGCTGCCTTTATACATAGTAACTAACTCTCATATATAGTAAATTTACTAGTTTGTATTTGGTTGGTTTGTTCTTCTAGCCCACATGAAATGCCTTTCACTTACCTTTATTGAATTTCATTATCTTGGTTTCTTATTACTTCCCTTACATATCACAATGTAAGTTGAATAATCAATTTTTCCTAAAATTAGGGTTAGGATATTCATGGCAACACAATATCTTATAACCTTGTTACTGCAATGCGATTCCATTCAAAATAGCATGTAAATTGAATCAATGACTATTCCCCAGCCAACTAGATATGGTTTTCTCATTAACATTGTTCATTTAATACAAGGCATGGATTATGAATAATTTGAGAAGGAAATCAGGTCCCTTGAGTATATTGTATTATTAAATAAAGAGTATAACTCTAAGCGAGTGTGCCAAATAGCAATTTATCAACTAAAATTGAAACTGCTTACATAAACCATATTGACTTGCACACAGTAGGCATTTAATAAATGCAAAGTACAATGAAAATAGTACTAGATCTGGCGTTAGAGGAATTGCTTTCAAATATTGGCTCTGCTACTTGCTATCCATGTGACTTTGGGCAAGTCAATTAGCCTTTATTTTACATTCATTTCACCCTCTGTAAAATGGGGGGTTGGACTCAGTGATCTCTACAATACCTTCCAATGCTAAGTCTATGCACCTATCAACTACCTTGATGAATTACAAAAACAATATTTGGAGAAGGTAATATAGTTAACTAATATTTCCCATGTCTACTTTCTTTTCTAAAACTATCGTCATCTAGTCTAGACTACAGGTGTCAAATATGTGACCCCTAGGTAATGTATGGCCAAAAAGGCTCTTGAATGACGTCCAAAACAAAAGCAAAAAAAAAAAAAATGTAGTTCCTATATGATTTAAATATCTTGATGGATGAATAAAAATGAAATATATAAACATATGCAATTGTCTAAATCAATATGTGGCCTTCAGGGATCTTTATGTATAGTTTAGTGGCACTTTTTAATATTTGAGTTAGAGCACTGATCTAGATTTTATACATACACACGCACACATACACATATATACATATACACATACATTTACACATAGATACACACACATATATACAATCAAGAAGATGCTACCCATTTGACTGTAATCTTTTCCACAACAGGGAATTTTACTACTTTCCCTTATAAGATACAGCACACAGTGAATGTTGAACTAATATTTCTGGAACTCTTTTTTAAAATAAATCAATTAATTTATTTTTAGTTTTCAACATTCACTTCCATAAATTTTAAATTATCTCCCGCTCCCTCCCCTCACCCTTCCCCAAGACAGCATGCAATCTGATATAGGCTCTATATATACATTCTTATTAAACATATTTTCACATTATGTTATATAGAATAATTAGAACAAGTGGGAAGAACCACAAGAAAAAAAGAGAGTAAATAGTATACTTCAGTCTGCATTCAGACTCCATATTTCTTTCTCTGGATGTGAATGACATTTTCCATCATGAGTCTTTTGGAGTTGTTTTAGGTCCTTGCATTGCTGAGAAGGGCTAAGTCTATCAAAGTCAGTCAAAACACAATTTGGCTGTTACTGTATAGAATGTTCTCCTGGTTCTGCTCACTCCATTTAGTATCAGTTCATGTAAGTCTTTCCATGCTTTTCTGAAGTCTGCCTGCTCATCATTTCTTATCGCATGAGAGTATTCCTTTGCATTCATATACCACAATTTGTTCAGCCATTCCCCAACTGAGGAGCATTCCTTCAATTTCCAGTTCTTGGTCACCACAAAAAAGAGCTGCTATAAATATTTTTGTACATGTGGGTCCTTTTCCAATTTTTATGATCTCTGTGGGATATAGACCTAGAAGTGGTATTGCTGAGTCAAAGGGAAGAACTCTTGAAACATAAAAATTGACTCCTGATTGTAGTTGGGTCTTCTGCCTTTAAAATGGTAATTGGATACTTTTGTGTATACCTGGAGTTCCAGTTAATGAGTATTACAGTGAATACCTACATTTTAATTCCTAGAGAGAGAAATAATACTACCTGGTAGAAGAAAGATTCTCTGTATATTTCTGGATTTTGACTCTCCATTTGTAAGCAGTATTGTTTCTATGCATTTATTTGTCTATCTGTAACATAGAGCTATTGATTTGGTTTGCTCTCTCAGAGGATGTGGCTTGTGTTTTTAAAATTAATGATATTTCAACAATTGTAGAGGCCTGAAGATTATCAGATTAAAAAATGTTATGAAAGTGCAAATTATCATGATTATTTTAAATGTTACTAACTGGTATAGCCTCATTATAAAAAGAAAGCTTGTTTAGCAAGATCCCTGGGGATGTTGATGGTTATTTCTCTTTTAGAACTATTAAACAAACTCATAGTAGAATATATAGTAACTATGGTTTTTTGCTTTCAGGCATGATTTCAGTGTTAGATTTTCCCTCTGTTCTAGGACTCATAACTGTTGAACCACAATTATTCCCTGCTGTGGACCAAGTTGTGTCAATATGCCAATTCATTTGGGAGATCTGTAAATCATTAGGAAAGGTTTTCCGTTTTTCCCTGAGGACCACAATACAGTCTGTCACCATGGTGATTTATGACTGAATATGCTTGGGATAAACCATGTACTGTTTAAAATCCAATACACTTGAAATTAACTAACTTGGTATTTGTACATGATCCATTTTTGATACAGAGAGGGAGTCGATTTTCAAGTCAAATAATAATGGCTTTGTGTAAGACATACATTATATAAAAATATTACCAGTAGCTTGGAACTCAATGTTCTGGGCTTATACTAACTGGGCCCAGTAATGAGGTGGCTCACTCTCTTTGCCTTTTTATATGTCCACTCAGAGTTTCTTCTTGGAAATCTCAAGATACAGTTTCTGTTTAGGATTTCACAGATTTGGGTAGAATGAGTTTCCATCTCCCACGCAAGCACCCAAGGTAATAATATAATTATCACATAAAGCATAATTATTATTTTAGCCCACATAGAATGCAAAAAGTGTAAAAGACATGGAGAAATCCAACAGACAAATGAAGGAAAGATTTTATTAAGAGTCTTAAAATATCTTACATCATCTTACTTTTCCCTCCCTAGCGGGTCCCAATTTTTTGTATTTCAGGATACATATGCAAACACATGTCTGACTGAGCATGGTACAGTAGAAAGAGAGCTGAATCTGAAGTTAGGACCTGCATTCAAATTCTGTTCTGTGACTTACCACCTCTTTGACCTTGGGCAAATCCCTTCACCTCTCTGGGTTTCTTAATTTATAAAATTAGGAGGTTGAACTCCATGATTTACAAAGTTTCTTTTAGCTATAAATCCTATCACTGTGTCTCAATGCAGAAATAGACTTCAGTAGGAATTATCACTGTTCTACCACTACCTCAGCTGCTGCCTTCCCTTGGGCTGGCAAAATTCATTTGCAGGTCTCTGGTCTCTGGTCTGTGCTCAGAAAAGGAGAAAAGAAAAAGCAAAGTAAACCAGGATCTCTATTGCCAGGTTGCAAGAGTGAATGCATTCCCTTTGTCACAAGATAACTATTAAAAAGATCCTTTCCTCCCTCTCCTGTCCGCCTAGTTCCTCTGCCTTGCAACATACACATATTCTCAGGATCTCTCTGGAAGGGAGATAGAAAATAGGGAATAACCATGATAGAAAATGTCATTGAGAAGGAGGAGGAGACAGGAGGGCAGGAGATGGGAAGGGGGAACAAAAGAAAGAAGAGAGGAGAGAGACCTTCAAGAAAGGTACTTTATGTACAAGCTATGTCATTTAAAAGACAGCTATTTTTTCTAGATGAGAGAAATTCTTAAACACAATAGACTTCTAAGTGTGTATTGACAAAGACTTGAAATGCAAAATTTTAACCCATAAAAACTCACATTATACTCTCCTAAGAAGTAGATATTTAAAATATTAACACATGGAACATTGCATGAGAGTGTCCTTTCACCTCCACCTTGGCTTTACACTATCTGAACAACTCACTCAAGGTGTCGCTCCCTTGTTGCAAGCCAGGATATGAGTTCAGTTCATCCTCTGGTTCATTGTTCTTTTCTCAGAAAAGGCATGCAGAGATCACCTTACAGTGCTGACAGAGGAATCTGGGGGCATTCAAGCTTTCAAATACACGAGGTTATTGCCAAGGCTAGAAATCTACATAACAACTACTTTTCAGTCACCTATGCAGAGAAACACAATGCAAAAGAGGCAGCCAGGCTTGCCTATACAGCACATGTATTTACTGCTATGCATAAGTCAGCACCATAGCTATTGGGAGTGAGAGAAGCAATACCAAAGGAAATCTGGGAGAAAGATTTCCAGAAAGCCTTCCTCAGAGACAGGAAAAAAGAGATTGCTAGAGAGAAGAGTCATTCTTTTCAAGGTCTACAAAGTGTGTGCCCTTCCTGATTCAGTGACAAATCTCTTTGATGTAGACTTCTCCCCTCTGTTCCCCATTCTAGCTATATTATCCCAAACATCTTTAGCTTTGTTCACATGGGTCCCTTGTAAGTGACCAAGCTCAGCCACATGCATGCTCTATAGGATGTGTTCTAGCCACAACACATCAGGGTGGAGAGTTCCCTTGATTTCCCCCATTCTAATCATTTAATTATGACTGAGCTCAAATGCATACTGATAAATTCCTTGTAGAAAGTAATCAAGCACAATATAAGCCACAAAACTTAGAGTTTCAATTCAAACCCAGATCCTCTAATTTTAAATCCATTTCTCTCCCATATAGTGTTGAATATTTTCCTTAGCTTACCTCTAAGAACTCGACCATCTTCCTGCCTGTTTTCATACCACCTGCTTGCTCTTCTATGTTTTTTTGAGTTTTATGGGACCAGTTACTGGACCATCAGGTTTTTTCCCTCATTTCTACATTGCTTTAAATTTTGCAAACACATTTCCTCATAACAAAGGTGTGGTGTGCGAACAGAACATATCATTAGGTTTCATTCCTGGATACACTTTCCTGTTGGTTTTCCTGGCACTTTTCTCCCTGGGTTTTCTCCTACCTGTTC
Organism: Pseudochirops corinnae; assembly: GCA_028646515.1. Taxonomy (NCBI): domain Eukaryota; kingdom Metazoa; phylum Chordata; class Mammalia; order Diprotodontia; family Pseudocheiridae; genus Pseudochirops; species Pseudochirops corinnae. The sequence goes on from CM053591.1 coordinate 127,658,612, forward strand.
TGTCCCTCCATTGCTAAATGATCATCTTTTCCTGCCCCTCTAAATTTGAGTGTACCCTAAGGCTCTGTCCTGAGATCTTGAACTTTTTCTCTTGACCATTTAATCATCTCCTATGTATTCAAGTTCCATGTCCATTCAAATGACTCCCAGACCTATATAAATGTCCAATTCTAGTCCCCGTTCTGACCTCCAGGACCCCATTATCAACTTCCAGTTAAACAATTTCAGTTAGATATATATATTCCAAAGCAGAATTCACTCTTTCTCTGCTAAACTTCCACATCTTTCTAACTCCTTTATTCCAGTCAAGGGCAACACCATCCTTCTAGTCACCTAGGTTTACAACCTCAGAGTAATCTCTGATTCTTCTTCACCTCCCATATGTAATCAGTTACCAAGTCTTATCTATTATCTCTCCACAACACAGCTCTAATATGCCCCTTTTTCCTGCCCTCTCTCTTACAAGACTAGCCCTAATTCAAATCCTTATCAGCTGTAGGCTGGAATACTGCTATAGATTACTACTATAACTCATACCTCAAGTCTTTCTCCCTCTGTAATCCCTCCCTCACATAGCTGCCAAAGTGATATTCTTAAAATATCTAACTGGAACCTTCCTCAATAAGTAATTTCGTATTGCCTCTAGCATAAAATAGAAACTATACGATT